>OY756968.1:22655684-23370640 GCA_963580455.1 Euonymus europaeus | reverse complement strand
TCTGAAGTTGCCAATCACCAAACATCCTCGCCCCTACCATGTAAGCTGGGTGAATGACACAAAAATTCCAGTGACTTCGCAGTGTGAACTTTCATTTTCCCTTGGCAGTTATAAAGACAGAGTTTATTGTGACATTCTACCAATGACAGCGTGTCAGCTATTGTTGGGTCGACCTTGGCTTTATGACCAAGATGTAGTGTACCATGGGCGAGCCAACACTTATTCTTTTAGTGATCATGGAAAGAAGATAACTTTTCGACCTGTGCGACCTGTTAGTCGTCGCCCTGCCACCACTACTGCTCTTGCACTTACACCACAGGTCCTCAATGCGAATCAGTTCGAGCAAGCCTGTCTTGATTCTGATTGTTGTTTTCTCCTCATGGTTCAAGCTGCTGATGAAGTAGCTGATTCTTGTAATTTTCCACCCGAACTGCAGTCCCTCCTGGGTGAGTTTAAAAATTTATTCCCAGAGGATCTACCGAGTCAGCTACCTCCTATGAGGACTATACAGCATGCCATTGATTTAATACCTGGTTGTAGCTTGCCGAACCTCCCTTCCTACCGGATGAGCCCTAAAGAACATGAAGAGTTGCGCAGGCAAGTGGAAGCCTTGTTATCTAAGGGGTTTGTTCGTGAAAGTACTAGCCCATGCGCTGTTCCAGCTTTACTCACTCCAAAAAAGGATGGTTCTTGGCGCATGTGTGTGGACAGCCGCGCGATCAACAAAATCACAGTCAAATATCGCTTCCCTATCCCTAGGCTTGATGATCTCATTGACCAATTGGCGGGTTCACAATTATTTTCCAAAATTGATCTCAAGAGCGGTTATCACCAAGTGCGAATAAGGCCGGGGGATGAGTGGAAGACTGCCTTCAAGACTCGAGATGGTCTTTTTGAGTGGTTAGTAATGCCATTCGGTCTGTCCAATGCCCCCAGTACGTTTATGCGGCTCATGAATCATGCTTTTCGAGCATATATTGGGAAGTTTGTTGTTATATATTTTGATGACATTCTAGTTTTTAGCAAAACAGTGGCTGAACATATTGACCATTTACGTTTGGTGTTTCAGATCTTGCAACAGGAGCAGTTGTTTGTGAACCAAACTAAATGTTCTTTCTTGCAGAGCCGAGTCTCCTTCCTTGGTTTTATCATCTCAGAACAAGGTGTTGAAGCTGACCCCGAAAAGACTCGTGCCATCAAGGAGTGGCCCATTCCCACTAGCTTGCATGAAGTTCGGAGTTTCCATGGCTTAGCTACTTTTTATCGCCGATTTATTCGAGGATTCAGTTCGGTTGTAGCTCCTCTTACGGAATGCCTGAAATCTGAGACCTTGCAATGGACTGAGGCAGCCTCTATTGCATTTGACAATATAAAGCAGTTGATGACCAACACTCCAGTCCTCAGCATGCCCAATTTTCATGAAGTTTTTGAAGTGACATGCGATGCCTCCCATGTAGGAATTGGTGGTGTCTTAAGTCAGGGCGGTCGACCTATTGCTTACTTTAGCGAGAAGCTCAATGATTGTCGGAAGCGATACTCTGCCTATGATGTGGAGCTGTATGCTTTGGTTCAGACTATAAAGCATTGGAAACATTATCTCATTTACTGGGAGTTCGTTCTTTATACTGATCATGATTCTCTTAAGCACTTGCAATCTCAGAAGAAGTTAAATGCTAGACATGCTCGTTGGTTTGATTTCTTGCAACAATTTACCTTTGTTATTAAACACACAGCAGGGAAAGAGAATCGAGTTGCCGATGCCTTAAGTCGGCGCACCCATCTATTGAGTATATTTGAAGTCACTGTCACGGGGTTTGAGCATTTTCCTCCTCTTTACGCCGCAGATGCTGACTTCTCCAAAATATGGACTAGTCTAAATAGCAGTGAAGGAACGCCTTCTGGAACTTATGTGTTGCATGGTGGATTTTTATTTCGTGGGTTACGGCTATGTGTTCCAGGTGGTTCAATTCGTGAGTTCCTTATCCATGAATTGCATGATGGGGGCCTTGCTGGTCATTTCGGCATAGACAAAACTGTGGCCCTCGTCGAAGATCGATTTTATTGGCCTCACCTTCGGCGAAATGTGATTAAAGTTGTCAAACGATGTCGTTTATGCCAGTTGAATAAGGGAACTAAACACAATACCGGACTCTATACTCCCCTGCAAGTGCCTGACCGCCCATGGGAGCATCTCAGCCTTGACTTTGTCCTTGGATTACCAAAGACTGCTGCTGGTCATGACTCTATTATGGTAGTTGTGGACCGATTTTAAAAAATGGCTCATTTCGTGGCCTGCAATCGAACAGTCGATGCCTCACGGGTTGCATCTTTATTTTTGAAGGAAATTGTTCGCCTCCATGGTCTCCCCTTGAGTTTAGTCTCTGATCGAGACACTAAATTTGTTAGTTATTTCTGGAAAACTTTGTGGCTCAAGCTGGGAACTCAACTGAAGTATTCTAGCGCCTTTCATCCTCAAACCGATGGTCAGACGGAAGTCGTGAATAGGAGTTTGGGTAATCTCTTGCGCTGTCTCGTCAGTGAGCATGGGGGTTCGTGGGATTCTATACTCCCGATTGCTGAATTTGCTTTCAACAACTCCACGAACCGGACAATTGGGTGCTCCCCCTTTGAAGCTGCTTATGGTGTTAGACTGAAAGCTCCGATTGATTTGTTATCGTTGCCTACTCAACTGCGAGCTAGCGAGCTAGCCTTGGAATTCGCTGATCATTTGCGTGCCACTCATGCAGAGATCAAACGTCACATTGTTTTGCGCAACGATCAGTATAAATTGCAGGCTAACAAACATCGCCGCGCGGAAGATTTACCTGCAGGCAGCTGGGTGCTTATTCGACTTCGACCTGAGCGTTTTGTATCGGGTGCTTACCACAAGCTCCACGCTCGGCGAGCAGGACCATATCAAATTCAGAAAAAGCTGGGTTCTAATGCTTATCTCATTGCTCTGCTTGAAACTCTAAAAATCAGCCCCATTTTCAATATTGAGGATCTGACACCTTGTGACCCTCCAGAACCGCCTGATCCTGATTCTTTGCCTCAAGAGCCTCATCTCCCAGTTTCCACCCCTGTTGAGGATCCTTCAGCGACGATTATTGATCACCAATTTGTTACCATACGGCGGGGAGGTTATGATAAGTTTTTAGTTTCCTGGCGCAACAAACCAATTGCTGAAGCTGTTTGGATGACTGACAGCCAGCTTCAACGCACTCTCCCTGGTCTCTTGGAGCAGCATCTTCATCATGACTTGCCAGAGGCAAGTTCTTCACCTCGGGAGGGAATTGGTGCAGCAGAAGTTATGACCGACAGCCCAATGGGCCAATCAGAGAAGACTTAGTCGAAGCCCACCTTATGTTTTGTTTTAAGAATGGAGCTTCTGTTTTGTTAGGGCACGTTTTTGGAATGATCAGGGTTTTCTTTCATTCGCTTTATTAGTGTTCTTAAGTCTTTGTAAGCGGCCGCTTGGAGGAGGAGTGGATTTTCGTTCAGTGGAGAGTGATTCTCTTAGCAAGGGAGTGAGTCCCCATTTCATTTTGTATAATCAGTTATCATTTGTGTGGCTGAACTCTGTATCTCCAGTTAATCAAATATATATCTCGCCTAGTGGATTGAACTTTTTTGTGTCACTCGTTGTTTGCTTGCATCACAAACACACACATATATTATATATATTATATAGTAGTAATTTCCATACAGAAATTCAGACCAAATTCAAATATGCTCAATTTACAGAAATAGTCTCTCTAATGAAAGCTGGCTATTGGCTATAAATACCTATACCTATATAGATATACGTTTAACGATTACAACTCTTCTATAATTAATGAAAATGATTTTCAGAATTTCAACCTTGATTTTAACATCTGTTAATTTGATTAAAAAAAATTCCCAAGGTTGATCACCATCGCAGTAATATCATCCATGTTGCCTCTGCCACAAGATTTATCTACGAGCTTCTCGCACGACTCAACTGAATTCTTATTGCCTCCTAAAACCACATCAACTGCCTCCTGCTCACTTACCTGAAATAAATAATTCGCAAAAGTGACCAGCAGATTAACTACTTAATTAGATTACACCTACACGCCACCTAACCCATCGCAAAAGGATATATATATATAGAGAGAGAGAGAGAAAATTCATTTTTATTAACTGGAGGAGTGGAGGGTTATTTCTATGGGCCAAGCCAAAATATTTTTAAAATGGGCCAGGCCTAAGTCTTGGGCTTGCAATGATCACTAAACAGATGGTGTGCAGTGCAGGTGTGTACTGCATGGGTCGGTTCAGTTTGTATGTACCAGTAGTACCTTATCCCAGAGTCCATCAGAAGCCATTATCAGGAACTCGCAATCCGAAGACAATGGAAAATTAAGAATATCTGGTTCAGAGATGACCCATTCCTTCAAATGTAGGTCTCCTATTGCCCTTGAAACTGCCAGTGATCCTTCAACTCTCCACACTCCATTGCGACAGCACACGAAACCACCCTGCAAGTGCAACTCAGATATATCACCTAATTAAGAAGTGGACTTGTTTGTTTAATTTTATTAAAAATGTCACGTATTAATTATGCCTCTGTATGAAAGAAATTGACTTACAGAGTTCTCGATCCGGAGACGTTCATCTTCCCTCCTAAGACTATGATCACTCGTCAATGTATGAGCCACTCCTTTCCTGCTCAAAACTACTCTACAATCACCCAAATTTGCTACATACAACTCTCCATTCCTTAACACCACACTAGCTGCGCAAGCTCCACTCCTTACTCCCTGTAACACAATAAATTCCCAAAATTATCAAACCAAAACTACTATAAAATTACATAAATAAATCTCTTTTTAATTCACTTCATATGTAGGACTGCCTAATTTGTTGAAATTAATAATGTTCAAATGTGCAATTGCACTAGTACTATTGTCTCACCTTGCTAAGAAACTCCCTGTCTGTGACCAAGTAACCTCCTCTAATAGCCTCATTCACATCTTGGTCCCCCGCGTTTTCTAGGGCTTTTATTATGTTCTTTCCAAGATTTTCTGAAACATAATCTACTGCGGCATAACCTCCATGCCCGTCAATCACAGCAAAAAATGCCTGCTAAGACATATCTGATTCGTTATATATAATTATTAAGAATCTAAATGAACATATATACAGACAAAATTGGAGCTAAAAGTAAAAAAAAGTTAATGGAGAGAGACAATATAATTAACCTGTTTAGGGTTTCCAAATATGTCAACAATGGCACTATAACCATCTTCCATGACACCTCTCATCCCTTTCTTACTAGCCAAACAGAAGTCTCTTCCTTCAACCTCAATTTCTTTACGCTCCAAGCCCCGGTTTTTCATGCCACCAAACTCCAACTTGGGTTGATTTTCTGGCAAAACCAACCTCGTAGGCCTTTTCCTAGTTTTGACTGTCGCCTTATTATCATTCGATCCCTGGTTGATAAAAACATTAAAATTAGACAAACCATTTTGTAATTGCTTCACTTCATTTTCTCGAGAAAATTTGACTCTCTCAGAGGATGCTGAATTAGTCTCCTCTCCCGGTTGATCAATCAAAAACTGGCTAACCCATGAGAAGGGAGGCTTGGACATGGCCTTCCTTAGCCTTCCAAGAATATAATTAAACAAGCGATACAATAGAGAAACCCCATAGAAAATCCTCCATAACTATCCTCTTATATAGACGACAATATTCGCATGAGATATGGAGAACAAGAGGAATGTGAATCGTGGAACACAAGAATTCTAATCCTTAAAAAGAGAGGGTCAAGAAATGAACATTGATTTGGCGTGGATTTAAGTTTGGTCAAAGGAGAAGCCTCCAAACAAGTTGGCACTATGAAGAAACAATTCAAACGATGAGAATAATTATCTTTTGTTGACAATTTCAAAACCAAAGAAATGGCCGTAGCCCGCTATAATTTATCCTATTTTAATTTTGAAGGTTTTGCTCAAATGTGCTTGTTGACTCACTCTAATAGCTAGGAACCCATTGTTTCGGCACAAGTTTTTATTAATTTTAGGATTTCGAGCACGTCAGCGTTGATCGTTACTCATTATTCTGTTAGTCCACTAATTAATACCCATTCGTTGACTAAATCAACTGCATGTAAAAGGTTTTGCATTGATTAATATAATCACATATTGTGGCTTAGCAGTGAATTATTGCATGGTTGGATATATTTTCATGTGGCACGTTAAAGGATTTGGATGACATCCGCGTGAAAACGATATCAATTAAAAAGTAAAAAATAAAACACATGTTGATGATAATCACGTAATTGAATATGCCACATTAAATATACACCCGAACTACCTAATAATTTATCGTGACTTAGCTTGCATCTAGAGGAAGATGTAGGTATTTTTCGATGGAATGGATTAATTAAGGTCTAACAAGTCTAGTCTTGCAAAAAAGGGTGCCGGTAGAGAAGATTGGTTTATTGTTTGGATAGGCGGTGACCATTCAACCTGATGCTTTCTTTCTTCTCTATGTGGGTCTGGTTGCTTTAAGTGTGTAGATCATGATCATGTGCATTTTTTTCTAGACTTTTTTTCTTTAGAAAAAAAAATTGTTGGAAAAATATTGATATAAATATGAAATATTCGTACCGCTATAAGATCAAATATCTATTTAATTTGATATCATTGACCAACGAATTTAGTGTTTTTACTTACAACAAAATACATGATTTAATTATTATGATCCATACCCCATATAATTTACATTTATCATTTTTGATATTTTTTTTTAAAAAAATCTAATAGCTCCAAAGGAGTCAATGCTAACCCAGGAGTATAGATTTTATAATACATAGCCCCAAACCCTTAGTTGCTAGTCTAATCCAAGGTTATTAAAATCGGACCTAGTCCGATCGGTTCTAGCCTTCTCTTTGATCCGGGATCTATAATTAAATTGGTGCTTTTTCATTGGACCGACCGATTTTTCAATTGAACCGATCAAAATCGACTTGTTTGAACCATTTCGGTTTTTTTTTTATTTATAAAATTTAGTTTTGGTAAGATCAAAACCCATGACCTCTCATTTGATTGCAAATGTATTAGCCAACCCAACAATAAGGATTATTTTGTTTAAAATAGTATATTTATTAAATATATGATATTTTATAAAAGTTGAAATATATAGGGTATTCTTTTGAAAAGTTACTTTGTAAAAATATGACTTTTTTCAAACGCTTAATCTAACACTTTTTTCACGTGTTTAGATAAAATTATCCTTAATAATAATACTCTCACACATACTTCATCTTCTCTCTATGTTTTTCTTAAAAGCGCGGCACTGTTCTTCTTCTCCATAAATTACGTAATTTTCAAAGCTCTCAAACTTTATCGAATTCGTAGTTTTTCTTTTGATTGCACTTCAATAGTATGTTTTGCATCCTTATTTCTCTTATTTTGTATGTGAACAATGATTTTGGGTTGACTATGGTGTCTAGGTCTGACAGTTCTGGTAATTGAGTCTTTTTTTTCGAGTAACTAATTTTTTTTGTTTGGGTTCATGAAACTTTATGTTCAAGTATGTTAAATTATTGATGTAGGACATGATATTATGTGCTTTGAAACTGATTGATATGAGTTTTGGGACTGGTTGAAGTGAGTTTTGGATCTAATTGCAAAACTGGATCCTCGATAAACGGGCTTGGATCGACATGAAACTTGGCTGAGTGACTCCTTTCCATACACATGTGGTCAAAAGAACTCTGTCCAAGCTAGGCACGCAGGAGTTAGTGCATGCATTGATGACGAGATGCAAGCTTTGGAAGATGGTCCTACATCGAGTACATTCAACTTTGTTTCCCATCATAATTGTGACTTTTGGTGACTGGCTTTCTCACGTTGCCCATGTGTACATCCGGGGGAAGGCATACTAAAGCTAAACATGTGAATCCGTTTTTGGTTTAAGTAAATTATAACCCAACAAACTTTGAGAAAAATTTGAGAATTTTATTTTGTTGTTCGAGTAATTTTATTTACTGTTTAAGTTGTATTAATTTAATGATCGAGTAATATTAATTCATTGTTCGAGTAATTTTTATGTTAATTGTTCGAGTAATGTTAAGTTTAGCGTTCGAATATAATTAAGGAGATTGTTTTAGTACCTTTATCAATTGTTCTAGTATGTTTTTATTTTAATTGTTCAAGTATAATTACAAAATTTGTTCGAGTACTTTTAATAATTGACATGTTTTATGATTTAGCAGGTATGACAATTGTTGAGAAGATTCTACCATAGATCAACATCGAACGATCTTGTCTTGAAGTTCTCCTATAAGATTAAATAATTCATTTCAATAAAATCTATAGGCAAATGAATAAATGAAAAAATTAAGTGACTCGAACAATTAAACAAATAGTTTTATACGCTGGAACACAAAAATAAATGGTACTCGAACAAAAATTTAAGTTACTCAAACACACTACATATTCTACTCGAACACAAAGTTTCAATTACTCCAACATAAAGTTTCAATTACCCTAAACACTTAAAATAAGATGTTCACTTTAGTTCCTAAAACATTAAAATGCAAAATTGGAGGTCTAAACGGTCGAATTAGGCTAAAGAAGTCACCCGGCCAAGTTTTGTGTTGTTCGAGCAAGCTCAGAGAGGATCTAGTTTTGCAATTAGGTCCAAAACTCATGTCAACTATCTCCAAAACACATAGTATCATGTCCTACATCAACAATTTAACCTACTTGAACATAAAATTTCATATATTCAAATAAAAATTTTAAGTTACTCAAACATAAATATTTATATACTAGAACAAAAAAGTTCATTTACTCGAACATATATTTTCAGTTACCAGAACACAATTTATTCAACTCAAACACATAATTTTAGTTACTCGAGTATACAATTTATTATACTCAAACGTATAGTTTTAGTTACTCAAACACATAATTTAATCTATTCGAACAATAATTTACAAATGGTCGACCTAAGATTATATACTCAAATGCACAAAACCTTTGAACTACTAATAGCCAAACAAAAAAGTAAAAGAAAAATAAGTGCATACACTACACACAAAAACCCATACACCATAATCAACAATGTATCATCGACTCATCGTTGATCAAAAGAAGAATTATGTACATGAAGAAGTTTGAGAGTTGAAAAAGTGTTGTTTAACAAAAAAGAGTGGAAACGTAACTTTGAGTATCTTTCGAAATAGACTTAGAGAGAAGTTGGAGTATCTTTGAGTATATTATTATTGAGGGCAGCTTCACATTGAAAACTGTTAATTTCAAAGTATTTGAAAAATAGGATTATTTTTACAAACTGATTTTTCTAAGGTGTTACTTTTTGAAAATGCCCAACTATATAATATATTAAGCTAAAATTTTTCAAATGGAACTGTAGTGAAATTCCAACATTCACCAGATCTCTCCCAATTCCGAACGACAATCATCTAATCATCGTGCAACCGAGGTAAAGCCGCCAAAGAAGAGCGACCATAATTTCTCTCCTTCCTGTTCTTTGTGCGGGCGCTTAGTGGAAGAGGAGTGATGGCTTTTTCTGCTGCGGTCTCCCATTCGTCGTCGCGCCTTCTTTCATCGAGAGCACTTGCTCACTGCGAGGCTGAGCCGAAGCAGGAGAAGAAGATATGTTTCTTTCCTTCTCATTGCGGAGGGCCGCTCCGTACTCTCGGTCGCTTTCCTACTTGCAGGTATGGTGATTTCGTTTATACTATTTGTTGTTGTGAATGCGAGAAACGAAAATTTTGGAATCGTTGCTATGCTCACTTGCCTTTCGTTTTCTTTTCGCTTCTAAGAACTACAACTAACGTCCCGATTTTTCTCTGAGATGATTGCTGCATTTGTTTGGACTATTTTCCGGATGATGTTCGCAGTGGAGTTGGAGAAACGACAAGAGAAATTGAGATGCATAGATTTAGATTTTGATTTGATGCTGTGTGCGGTGTTGAGAATTCTGAAATTGAAAATATTAGAGAGCATGTGTGCATATAATTTATGCTAAAAAAAGATGATATGCTGCTGTATTTATCTTTTCATTGATATGCATACTTGTCTCTATATACAAGGAGTACTGTTATATGTAAGTGTTTATTTGTGCGTGGCTTAGATAAATATTTTGTTTGAAACTGATTGTTGAATGGGCATATATACTCTGTTTGGAGCCAACTGCCGAAAATTTTATGTCCTTTTTAAAAAAAAAATTCAGATTGGGTGTTGCTTCTCAGTTGGGAAAGAATGAATCATCACGTGTCCAAGTCTTCTCTTCAGTCACAGGTTCACCACTTGCTATGTCATTTAAAATTGAAATCATCTTTACAGTTAGATAATTGCTGATTATTAGATTGAGATTTTCATTTTATTGATGTGATCTTTATCGGAACAGATGTTTCACTGGACAAGTCAATGGAAAGAGTTGACCTTCCAAGAGGTGACATGTGGTCTGTTCATAAGTTTGGTGGCACTTGCATGGGAAGTTCCCAGAGAATCAAGAATGTTGCAGAGATTATCACAAATGATAATTCTGCAGGGAAATTGGTTGTTGTGTCGGCAATGTCAAAGGTAACCGACATGATGTATGAGCTCATTTGCAAGGCTCAATCACGAGATGATTCATATTTAACTGCACTGGATGCTGTGCTCGAAAAGCACAAGTCGACAGCCATGGACTTGCTAGATGGTGAAGAACTTCCTAGTTTTCTGTCCCGTTTACAGCATGATGTTAATAACCTTAGAGCAATGCTTCGTGCGATATACATAGGTATATCTTGCTCTCATTATCGTGATTCTTTGGTGTGCATGTTTATGCATTTCAAAGTAAACGGTTATAAACACCAAACCTCAGTTTCTTGTTCAGATTATAAGAATGTTGCGATCTTTACCAACACTAATTCTTCTTCTACAGCTGGTCATGCAACAGAATCCTTTTCGGATTTTGTTGTAGGACATGGAGAATTGTGGTCTGCACAGATGTTATCAGGTGTTGTGAGAAAGGTGCAGTAATCAATTACATTATTCAATCAAGGAAAGTTCTAGTTGGTATTTTTTTGACTTATCTGATGCACTTGGTTATTGGTGCAGCTTGGGGTGGAATGCAAATGGATGGACACAAGGGATGTAATTATTGTAAATCCTACTAGTTCTAATCAAGTTGATCCTGATTTTGAGGAATCTGAAAGAAGAATTGAAAAGTGGTTCTCCCAAAATTCCTCTAAGACAGTTATTGCAACTGGTTTCATTGCCAGTACAACTCAAAATATCCCTACAACTCTGAAGAGGGATGGAAGTGACTTCTCTGCAGCAATTATGGGTGCTCTAGTAAGGGCTGGTCAGGTCACTATATGGACTGATGTTGACGGGGTTTATAGTGCAGATCCCAGAAAAGGTTTGTCCGGATCTTTAATGGGGCATGGAATATTTGATGCCTCATCTTTTGTTGTGTTTCTTGCAAGCTCCAATACTTTGAGAACATAATCTGAGGGTTCATACTTCTGTAATTCATAAACCTTTGTAGCTTCTCCTCTTATTCTGATTCTGTGTATGGAACTGTGGTTTCATGTTTGCCCTTTCTCGTTGCAGTAAGTGAAGCTGTGATACTGAAGACATTGTCATATCAAGAGGCTTGGGAAATGGTGAGCTAAAGCATTCATCCATTACCTGTCAAAATTGTATAAATTTGCAAAATACATCTCTCATGGGGAGTTTATTTGAATTTCCAGTCATATTTTGGGGCGAACGTTTTACATCCGCGCACCATTATTCCAGTGATGCGGTATGACATTCCAATTGTAATAAGGAATATTTTCAATCTCTCTGCACCTGGAACAATGATATGCCGACCTTCTGTTGATGAAGATGGAGATGATGAGAAGTTGGATACTCCTGTTAAAGGTTTTGCAACAATAGATAATTTGGCTCTTGTAAATGTTGAGGGGTAAGTCTCTGTCTCTCCTCTCTCTTGCCCTGTCAGTTCATGTTCCATCTAATGTATATGAAGAGAACATTTGAGCACATTCTTCTTCTCCATTCATATTACCTCTCTTTGGGCAGAACTGGAATGGCTGGTGTTCCCGGTACAGCTAGCACCATTTTTGGTGCTGTAAAAGACGTGGGAGCCAACGTCATTATGATTTCCCAGGTGCGTGCATCCTCTAATTCTAGTTTAGCAGGTTTCTTACATACAAATGGATTCTAAGCAATTGATTATTGTGTAGGCTAGCAGTGAGCACTCCGTTTGCTTTGCTGTTCCTGAAAAGGAAGTTAAAGCTGTTGCTGAGGCTTTAAAGGCTAGGTTTCGCCGAGCTTTAGATGCTGGTCGTCTTTCCCAGGTGTTCTTCTCAATTTAATTGTACTCTTGGCCGTGATAGTGTATTTTGATGGAGAGGATTTTTTTTATAACTAAGGATATTGGTTCTTGAACGATAATTTCCATTGCCAAAGAAGATAGCGACGCAGAAGTCTTAAGAATTTACGCTTGACTCTTAGAGCTTGAACAGCTCATAAAACACCTCTCACTACCCTTAGCTGTAATAAAACGTGAAAATTAAAAGCCCGAGTTGCCCAAAGTAAATGATTCCATGAGATACTTGCCAGATATAGAAAACGATTCCCTTTAATGTTCCTTAATACGTACACAAGTTTTGAAGTTGCAATAATTTTTATCAGTGGTGCCCTTGTCACATTTTGTGATTTCAATGGTTGGAAACTACAACATCTATACCATTTTATAGAGGGGTGAGATGCCAACAATGCAGGGTATCATTCATATAACTCTTATTTCTAATGTACGTGTCAGTTCACTTGTGATTTGATCATGCTTTCAAAGTAATATCTGGAAGTAAATTGCTTTTTAGCATGGATGAGATAGATTTCTCTATTTTGTAAATGCTTGTAAAAGGTTAGCTCCTTCTTCTTGCTTTTCAGCAACAATGTTCTTCTATCCTTCAGAATAAATATTGTGCTTCACTGATTTTCTATTAAAGTCCTCGTAGCTTGTCTTCTTATTGTAAAGTCTATTTTGAGAATTTTGATCACTATGTCCATTTTTTGCCATGACTATTGAAAGTTTTTTGGTCTGTATTAATAATTTCCTTCCAACAATTGAACTCATATCAGGTTTCAGTCATTCCAAATTGTAGCATTTTAGCTGCAGTTGGCCAGAAAATGGCTAGTACTCCAGGGGTCAGTGCTACTCTTTTCAATGCTTTGGCGAAGGTAAAGACATTTTTCTGTTTTAGAGGTTTGCTCAATCTTTGTGTCCTCTTTCTCAATAAATTTGAATTGACTGGTGCTCCCCTCTTATTGCTTTAATAAAAAATTCCTTCAAAAATTTAAAAAGAAAAAATAAAATGAAGTTACTGTTGCTGTTATCATGTTATTGTATGATCTGCTCACTGAAAGAGTTTGAAGCGATCTCACTGCAGGCTAATATCAATGTCCGCGCCATAGCCCAAGGCTGCTCTGAATACAACATTACTGTGGTCGTCAAACGTGAGGACTGTGTGAGGGCTTTAAGGGCTGTACATTCACGTTTTTTTCTTTCAAGGACCACAATAGCAATGGGGATTGTTGGACCTGGTTTGATTGGTGCCACTTTGCTTGACCAGCTTAGGGATCAGGTGCATTATCAGAGAGAATCTCTCATTGGTTTCATTATTGTGTTTACGTGTCAGCCTCTGTGCTGCAATTTTGTATTTGAGGGTTGAATATTTTTTGAAATATCAGTTATTGCTGAATGATATAGCTAAAGGTTGTTACTTGAACTTTGTCTGGCAGGCAGCCGTTCTTAAGGAAGAATTTAATATTGATCTGCGTGTTATGGGAATCACTGGCTCAAGAACCATGCTTCTAAGCGATGTGTAAGTTCATGACTATCTTTATATTTTTGATCACTAAGAAGAAGAAATGATTAGGAAAAGTACAGAGCAGGTGCCAACCCATACAAAATATATCTAGCAGGACATGTTTTTCACCGACAGGGGCCATATTTTTTAATTGGCGCAAACATCATAAATTCATAATTGTCTCCTTAGGAATGTCTCTCCCACTTAGTGCAACTTCCATTTTTTTTTTGAAACCATTATTTCTCACCCTCTTTCATTGTTAACGTTGTTGAGTGTAAAAACGTACCTTGTCCCAATATTTATGTTTAGTTGTTAGGTCATGAAACAGACAGCTAATGTTAGCTGCATATCTTACCATTTAATGGAACTCTTGAATATGGCGGTGGTCTTTAATTCTGACACATTTACCTTGGTTTGTAGAGGAATTGAATTAGCAAGATGGAGAGAACTTATGAAGGAGAATGGAGAAGTGGCTGACATGAAGAAATTCACTAAAAATGTGCATGAAAATCACTTCATTCCAAATACTGTCTTGGTAGATTGCACAGCAGATGCTGATGTTGCAAGCTATTACTATGATTGGTTGCGGAGAGGGATTCATGTGATCACTCCAAATAAAAAGGCGAACTCAGGACCTCTTGATCAGGTAATAAATATCAAATTAAATCTCATCGGAATATGGCAAAACAATTTCCTGGACCATTCTGTCAAATATGCTGTAGAATAAATTGGATTCTTTTTGTTCCATTGTATCTTACTTCGGAACAGACGAACTTGTGACCTAGTGGTCCAGTTGTTGGACTTTAACTTAGAAGTCACAAGTTCAATTCCTGGAAATAGCCTCTCCATATATTATATGGGGGTAAAGTTTGTGTATATCTTCTTTGTCCCCGACCCCGCCCACTGCGGGAGCCTTATGCACGGGTGTTGTTTACCTTATTATACCTCACTACGAGCTACGGTGATGAAATTGTGCAGTATTTAAGGCTGAGAGCTCTTCAGCGGAAATCTTATACACATTACTTTTATGAAGCAACTGTTGGAGCTGGCCTTCCAATTGTTAGTACTTTAAGAGGTCTTCTAGAAACTGGAGACAAGATATTGCGCATTGAAGGCATTTTCAGGTTGGTCATGTTTCACGTGTCATATAGCCAGACTCAGGCCCACTGGCAATTTCAAATAACTGAAATATGTGATTCAGGTTATCATATGTATCTTTTTATGATGATTTTTCCTCTTATAATTTGTTGTTGCAGTGGTACATTGAGTTATATTTTCAACAATTTCATTGGTACACAAGCTTTCAGTGACGTAGTTGCAGAGGCAAAAGAGTCGGGCTACACTGAACCAGATCCTAGGGATGATTTATCTGGTAAAGATGTTGCCAGAAAGGTATTATGCATGTTAACTCACTTAACTTTCTGATAAGTTAAACACAGTTATTGGAAATTTCCTGGTAGACCATCTCCTGAAGTTGCCATTCAAGAGGAGTCTCATTATTATGCCATGAGGCAGTTATGTCGTGCGAATCAAAAGTGGTCGCAGAGTCATCTGTAGGGGAAGCATAATAGCAATACCATGATTTTAAAATAAGGTTTATAGACACAGTTTTGTTTATTTGCTTCTTTTGCTAATATAGTTCCTTGTAAAAACAAAAAGGGTTGATGTAGTGCTTTAGTAGGAATGGGGAAGACGGGAGGATTAACTTTGGTGCGTCCTTATTACATTGTTTATCTCCAGAAGCAATGGGATAATTTCAAGTTTACAAAAATTGCAGGTTATAATTCTTGCACGTGAATCTGGCTTAAAGTTGGAACTCTCTGATCTCCCTGTTCAAAATCTTGTGCCAGAACCATTACAGGTAAGAACCAGTTATGTTTTTAATAATATGACCCGTAAATGTTAGAAAGTTCAGTCCATGAACTACTCCAATTATCTTTTTCAGGCTAGTGCATCTGCCGAAGACTTCATGAAGCAATTACCACAATTTGACGAAGCTATGGCCAAACAAAGACAAGAGGCCGAGGATGCTGGGGAAGTGAGTATCTCTTGGGACCCTTGAACTGTTTCCTTCTTCCTTATGGATGTGGGACAATACATAATTCTGTTTTTTAGTTAATAGATACCCATAAAAATTAATCAGATCATGGTTTAAAGTCTAAACTATTATTGAATCACAAGGTAGATAAATATAATGGAATCATCATTAGAAAATGAATGCCTTGTGGTGTTAACATGCTACACGAAAAGTCCATGATAATTTTTTTGACAATGGGACTGTATTCTAAACCAACTTTTTCCTTCATATTGTGATAATGGCTCATGTTTAATGTCCTAAATTAGCAAGAAGGAAAGTAGGACCTGTTAAAGACAGCCAATTATTAGTGGTTATGTAATCATGTATGCAACTTAAAAAGTGTACTCAAGTTTCTGTTTCTTGAAAAGTTAAAGAGGAATGAGATGTGGTCGAAACGTCCTCTTATGCTTTCATGACTGACTACTAGTTGCTGGCTTCTTTGTTCATTCTTCTGTTGTATTTTTCTGCTGTTCGGCTGAATTTGATTCCTGGGTCTTCCCCAGTCTCCATCCCAGTTGAGATAATTCCTTGGCCATATCCTTATTAATAAATTATAAATTGAACACTTCGATAACTGCTCTCAATGTGTTTGTTATTCAAAGGTCTTGAGATATGTTGGAGTTGTGGATGTGATCAACGAAGAAGGGCGTGTGGAGCTGCGAAGATACAAGAAACATCACCCGTTTGCACAGCTGTCAGGTTCTGATAACATCATAGCTTTCACAACCACAAGGTACCAGAAGCAACCTCTGATAGTCCGAGGGCCTGGTGCTGGGGCTCAAGTCACAGCTGGTGGCATCTTCAGTGACATATTGCGGCTTGCCTCATATCTTGGTGCCCCATCATAATGCTGTTCCTCTCTCTCTCTCTCTCTCATGCCTTGTTCTTGTAATTTTGTCAACATGGTGTCAATTTCGGAATGGTAATATTAGTTGAGCTATATGTTTATTTGCCTTAATATGAGGCCATAAGATGCCTTTGGGAGTAGAGTATTGTAATCTTAGTTTTTCCCTTTTATGTAAGTTAGCCTCCTTTGTGTCTCCAAACTCCCTCAAGGCGTGCAGGCCATGGAAATGTCGTCATGAGAAGTATTGGTGCTAGTGCAATTATTTCTTTCACAACGTGAATGGATTATTCAATTTTTTTTTTGTTTATTTACAAGGACAGCAATTATATGCTTGACACCATACCATGGACAGTATATTGTGAACATTAAAGAGTGGATAACTATTCATTTGAAACTAATACTGGTGATTGGGATCGCGGTTCAACCATTTCGATGTGTATGATTTGCTGCATCATAAAAGATTAAATCGGAAACTCATTTTAGGAGGCATGTCCTACAGCACTAGCAAGTTAATCTATTACGTAGTTAATCTAGGGGGGGCAAAAATCCCACCATAACAAAAGTTACTATAATAGTGACATATATATATATATATATTTTTTTTTTTAAAAATGTAGTTTGATACTTGGATCCTGGGTTCTGTGTATGGTGCTTGGTGTGTTTTTCACTTTTTCTATTTGAAAGGTCGCTATTAAATATCAAAAGAATCTTATTAAAAAATAAAATAAAAATGGGAGAGTCGGAGAGAGGTCCAAACTCCACAGCGAGCGAGGAAACCGGCCGCGCATAATCAACAAGAGAAAGCCCCAATGGAAAACATACGAGTGAATGGTAGGGGAAATTGGGAGTGTGAGTACTTGTTGGGGATCTTGAGGGAGGCTTCTGAAATCTTTGAATTCTGGTTATTTTTTCTAAATGGTTCTAACTGCTGCTTATCATGAAGGCTAACATTGTCTATCTGTGGGCCTTTTTGTGTGCTGAAATTGATGGAGGTTCCCTTGGAAGTGCTAGCACTGCTGCGTTTTTATAGTCTCAGTTCTTGAGGCTATTTCTTATGAAGGTTCTGCTGCTAATATCCATTTTATTATGTGGGTTCAATGGGATCCTCACGAGTTCTTATTTTCTCTGAAGTTGTGAAGATTTTTGGTCGTGGAAATCAGCTTATTTCAGCTGCAAATGGGATTCTAAATCTTGCTTGATAAATCTGGTCGAAATTAATGGCTTTTTAGAGATTGGAATTTGAGTGTCAAGGCTTTGCAGGATCATCTTTGTATGTTTGCTGCGTCCATTAGTTGAACATGAGAGGATTAGATCAGTTCTAGTTATGTCAGATTGATCAAAGTGGAATTCTATGCTGGAAATGAAGGACCCATTGTGGGAGCTGATTGCTCACTTGGAGGCGAAAATGCTGCTGGTCATTTAGGACTTTTTTCCTGCTGTCATAAAGTAGGAAGTCTCATAGTTCTAGTTTTGTTCTTTTGGGTGGTTTTCTCTTCAGAATGTTTTTATTGTGGTGGTTCTGTACATTCCAATTATCTTAGTAAATTTAATCTCATTTATAAAAAATAAAAAAAATTTGCCAAAGAAGTCACGGCTATTAATACAGAGTTGATAAACCAGCTTTCAAACTCGAGGGAACTTGGGGCTTGACAGTGTGAAACATTAGCACGACAGAAAAGTAGGCAGCAATGAATTGGTTATACGGACAAGCTTTAAAGATGAGAGGCACGAGGTTGAATTACCCGCTACAACCAGCTTGAATCATGAGACAGACTGTTTCATATCAAATGATCTTGGGACTCAGGTAAAACTTTGGATCTCTGAAAAACCTTACAATCACATCAGCCTTGTCAGCTGAAAGATCAGTGCTCTCCAAAATTCTTTCGTTTGATGCCTTGGCAATTGCTTCGATTGAGCCAATGGCTTGATTGAGCTTAAGAAAGAGAAAAAGGATACAAATAGTATGAGAGGAAAAAAAAGAAGCATTCCACGACTATAGATTACACAAGTCAACCTCACAAGCCTGATGCACAAATCTGCCTAGGAAAAGAATAATGGTCATGGCTTAAATTTTGCAAATTGTGGATGATATGAACTCCATGAACAAGGGTAAGGTTTGGAGGGACTCCAAAAACAAAGCAGAGGAAAAATACAAGGGTCAAGCATGTCATCAAGAGGGGTTCACTCTTTCAGCGCATACTAACATTCCAACTCTCAAGAGCATTGGTCATATTATTACTTTATACGTTGTAACAGAATTAAGAACACTTACCTTCAAAATTGACAATACAAATACAATAACAAACAAAAAGACATGCATTCTTTTAATCCTACGAGACTCCAAGAAGAACCGCATATTTTTCCTCGCATATAATACTCATAAATGCTAGTTCCAGTAAAAGGAAAAATGGAACAAAGTGCTGGTTGTGTACTTGTGTAGGGCATCAACTTACTGCATGTGCATCATGGTTATCGATGCCTGGTATGGATGTGACTACTTTCAGGAAATTGTCCATTGTCTCCACTGATCGATTCCTCTTCACATGCACAAGAGTACATTCAAAAAAGAGAGTCAATTTATCGGATTAACTAAACATAAAAAAGTTGGCATCATAACATGCATAGCTAGCAAAGAAAATAAAATAAAAGCTTCCACAAACCAACCTCAGCCTTCAATTTTGATATGACATCATGTCGCTTGCACACTGCAAAACACAGTTTATTCTTCAACAATCACTAGAAAGTAGAAACGAACAATTAAACGAGCTTTGCAATAAAGATCTTACTCCCGCGTGAGTGAGTTATCTTAACAATCTTTTCAAATCCCATCTCTAAGTCTTGAACAGGTACAAACGGTGGCCTACCAAGCTCCATCTCATTTCTTTTCTCAAAAAAAAAAAAAAAGAGAGAGACAAACATTTGTGTTATTATAAAACCACAGCAGAACAGAACCTAATCAACTTGGATTGTAATTTGTTGACACACTTGAAGTAAGAGTTGATGAAAGAATCATTTTGCTCCTTAGTTGGAAGAGTAACAACAATATAGAGATGTGCAAACTGCCCCTTCAGTTTCTTAACCCTGTACAAAGTCAAATCAAATTAATCAAAAAATAATAATGCAAGGAAAAAAAGAGTATCAACGGGTTACCTGTTGAAGTACGACGAGACATTGTTGCAATCCCAGTTTGTCAGAAAAACAAATGCTACTGACAAGCCCCCACAGTTGAAGATGAAGTCCTACATATGAAACCTCTGAGAAGCTGAATGATTTGACAATTTTGCAAAATATCAGAATATACCAAACTGAAGAATATATGCATCCTTACAGGTGCAATTGGAACAAAGTTAAGACGGAATGAGTTTGAACTAAGGAAGGAAGAGATGAAGTTAATGAAAGATGGGTGTTGTTCATCTCTCCACGTGCTGTTCATTATACAGACTCCAGCACAACCTACATTAGAAAATCAACATGGAATTAACCCCAGCATTTGAAGAGGACATCTAGTAACGAGAGAATTTGCCAGAAGGCAACTCCAGTATTAAGTTACCAGTCCATGCATTTTCAAGGATAGTACAGAAATTGGCATATAATCACATAAAATGTTCTTGATAATCAAGACATAAAGTATCTCGTCTACTTGAAGAAACAGCTAACTAGTGAAAATGAAAGTTCGAGGACATAGATGAAGGGATCAGCTATCTGAAAATATTTCAAGTAACAGAAAGTTTTTACTAATATAAATGTAGAAATTAGAAAATTCACATAATTTACACAAGGATATAGGAACACTTTTGTGGCATGTTAAGTACACATCAACCTAGAAACATTCAATAAAAGTCTTCTGCAATCAGAAGACGGAATCTAGCCAAGTCTTCTTCCTTGACACATGTGCCAGGCATTGTAGAAATAAACATACGGATAATGGATGCAATTGTCAGTGAAGTAAATAAAAACAATGTTGGAATCAAAGGAATGAATCGTCAGTTAGGTATTATCACCCTTTTTCCGCTCTGAGCAAGATCTATAAAGCCTATTATGTGTTTGGTAGCCACAATCCATGAAATGAGAAAGAGAAAGTAGAATGACGTAGAAATTCTAAATAACAGTGTAGATGATTTTGGCTTTTAAGAATTAACAAAAACAGTGAAGGGAAACAAGAACAAACGACAGCAAATTATAAGATGAACTTAAATTCCTTTCACTTGATTCCACTCTTGTTGTTTATATCAGTTGAAACGTAGCATCGAACGAAATAAATTACAGATCAGATGCAGAAACTAAAACAAAAAAAAGCAACACAATCATATACTGTTGAAATATCATACGCTTCCGTTTCCACAAGAACAAAAAAGAGCGTAAAATGAATGGGAAAATTACCGAATCAATTACGGAAACAAAAAAATGCATAGTAGACGATACCGCTTAAAATATTTTCCTTCGATTTGCGTCCACGTTCTCTCGGCAGCCGAACAGAGGCTGATGAGAGGAAAAAAAAGATTCGTTACCTGAATTCGTGAGGCTGGATGGATTTAGAGCAGCTGGATCTCTATAGCCTGATTGGTAACTCGCCATTGACAAAGATTTCCCAGGTCTTAAGCGGAAGACGAGTTTCGAGTTTTGAGCGAAGCGGGAAAGTGAATATTGACACTCTCAGACTCTCAGTCTCAGTTCTTATACAGTGCATGTTTGGGCAGGGAGTATCTACGATACGATAGAGAATAAGTTATTATAAAACGTAAAAGTTGAGAGTGTCTGATAATATATCTGACAGAGTATAAACTAGTTTATATACTGTACCAAACATGTGCTATAAACCGCCAATGTGACTGGCGAAATTAGTGAAGGTGAGGATGCACCTGTTTGCCCCACTCCTTAAAATAAATAAATTAATTAATTAATAAATCAGGGTCAAGGACGTCCCAACCCTCGTTCGGTTTCTTTCATAATTATATTTTATAATTTTAAATTGTTAAAAATATTATGTTAAAATTATGAAAAATATTATGTATAAAAATTGTGGGATCCACAATTTTAAATTATATAAAATATTGTGAGATTTTTGATTCAATTTTCTGTTGAATTAATTTTATAGATAAAATTAAAAAAAATATGTATTATGATATAAAGTAATGAAAAACTTTTAAGATACATAATGATAATTATGTAATATAGCTATAAAATATTGTGGACTCCACAGTTTTAAGCTGTGAAAAGCTATGAGATGACAACATTTCATTTTATATAGCTTGAAACTATAAAAAAAATGTGATATTTGGTTAGCACAACATTTTATGCGTATCTCATAGCTTTAAACTCTGCGAAATGTTAAACAAACGGTGCCATAATCACAAAATACTAATTCATCTCTCGTCGTCGTCTTCTCCAATCTGTTATTCCTCCAATTACGCTTCTCCCCACCAGAATTCCAATGCCTCTCTCCACCATCTACTACTCCAAAACTATTGTTTCCTATGTTAATTTTTTGAACTAGAATGCATCTTTTCTACTTTGAAGCCAAGAAGCTCATGCAGATTGGAGGGTGAACCTTCCAGTCAAAGCAGGAATCGACAAATGGAGTATCCATAATCCATCTCCACACATCAACCCTGAAGCCACTGCTGGAACCATTACCAAATTCGCTGTCATGGCAAATGCAAAAAATCCATAGCAAAGTTGCAAGCAATGCTTAGGCAGGGCGGAGAAGCCTTCCACGCAATAATTGTCATGTTTCTATAGAAAATGGCATACGGGGCCTTGTATATTGAATTTTTGTGTTGAGAGAAGATAGGAAATGGAATCATCAAGGAAAACGACAAGAAAAGGCTCCCAAATCTCTAACGACCTTCCAAGCGCAGCATATTCGACTTTCATTACCATTAGGTGTGATATCTATTTCTATCTATGTGGTTGTCTCTGTTTGTTCATGTATTTTGCATGTTGGTGCACTAGAATTGGGTTATTGATGTGTTTTAGCTTTTGATGAATGGTCCAAAACTTTAAATTGACAATTGATGTTCGGTTAACGCAACATATGATCATGAAAGATATTTCATGTTAGCATTTTTGGTTATTTTATGTTCAGATTATTCAACTGAATCACATAACTTTAAACTTACGAAAATTCAAATACTCGAACAAGACACAGGATATTGAAGATCTTGATCAGATTAATATGTGCCCACTTGTTTAAAAATAAACATACAATGATCAAAATAAAATATGAGAAATCTTTTAATGATTGCATATTGCGTTAATCCTCACAAATCGTAACCAATCAAGCCATTCAGTTTCGCCTTAATTCGTGCTTCCCTGCTGAGGGCCCAAGATGCTATTCCCCTATATATGCTGAATGCCCAAACTAATCTAAGCCCAGTAGCCCAACCATAAAATGGCAACAACGACACCAAACACAAAAAATATCTAACATGCAGAGATCTAACACACTATATAATGCCTTAAACCCCTCGTCCTTCTCCGCTTTAAATGCGCACACACAGAGCCAAGGTTATCTAGCATCGAAAACCCTCAACAACCACTTTCTTGTGTTCTTTCACTTTTTAATGGCGGAGGAACAAGTGTCGGTGTCGTCTCCAGGGGCTAGCCCCGCACTTATAGATCTCAAGCGCAAGCTGGAGGAGCTGGAGCCTAAAACTCAACCCGAACCCGTGGCTGACCCGACAGGGGCAGACTCTGAAGAGAAGCCCGAGGAACATGAGCAAGAAAACAATGAGGAGGCGGGCGCCGATTTACCCGAGGCCAAACGCCCTAGGATAGATGGGAAAGCCGACGGTTTAGGTATATTATTGAGCGTGATTTTGAATTTATCAAATGATTCGGGGTTTCTCTTACATCTACCTGATATGTCATCTGCTGCCGAATTTTTGTCACTTTTTGATTGCTTAATTGGTAAGCAGGTAGTATAGTATATTTAGACAAGGATTTACTATTTTATAAGGAATAATATGCTTAGCTATTTATATGCCGTTGCTGGATTTAATACATTTCCTGGAAGGGTTTTTTCGATGTTCAAATAAATTAGATACGAAGTTTGTGAAAAAAAAATGGTTGACGTTTATTTTGCTGTAATTTTAAATGAGTTTTAAAAATGACTCTGGCTCATATAAGTTAAAAAAAAAATTCTTCACATATCTTGCATGTGAAAGAGAACCAATTAAAACAGTCTGCAAGAGTAGAAACAAATATGTGTTTGGTCTTCGAGTATACTTCTTAGTTTGGAATTTGCTGCTTAGTATGTTCTAGTGCAAACGCAAACTTTGGCCTATGGACTATGAATTCAGTCTTCAGATGGTGAGGTACTTTTTGTATGGAAAATATTGTTATTTTGTGTTGCTTTAAGTCGTGACTTTTTTTTTGGAACATATTGTTGACAGCTGGTTCAAATTAGATAACAATGAGATCCTTGTGAAGGAGGATGCTGTAGAGCTGAATGTGGTGATTGAGCCGAGGGAGGAAATGGAGCCCACTGCTAAGAATCATGAGACTACAGATAGCCAAAAAGTTCCTGGTGATGGCTCTGAGGAAAACAATCTTGAATCCTTGAAGGGCGAGACTGAGAAACTCCCTGAAAAGATTCCTGAGCAAGAGGTTGATGATTCTGCACCACAAGCTCAAGCTAAACCAATATCTGATGATGGGCAGACTACATCGCGCAAAATGGAAGTCCCTAATAACAAGGTATTATGATTACCCAATACCCAGTTACTTAACGAGTGATGCAGAGAGATCTTTATATTTTACGACTATTCTGCATGATCACCCCTTAGAGATAGCATTCCACACCATTTGCCTTCAAAAGCTGAAAATTTTCTGATATTTGCCCATTGTAGACTTGGCGCTAACAGAAATTATGCTGCTACAGAATTTTGTTGTTTATACATGATCCTCGACAGCTACCATTCTACCTGTCTGTTCGATATTACCATACCAATGTTTATCATTTTGTTTCTGTCCATTGGATTCCTTCCTGTTTATGGCTTTATGCCATGCAAATGTCTCCACTTGTATGCCACTGCTACTTGTCATGGTTGTTGGTTGTTGCTGTTCTCTATAATATGAGCTAAACTCTTTTGGTACCTTATAATATAATGAAAATGTTGTCCCTGCTGGTAGGCCCATCATATTTAGAGAATAGAGTCAGCAGGAACCTATTTCAATGCATGAAGCCCAGTGAGATTTTGTTCTAATTTTTTCACTATCCTTAACCTATTCGTTAGAGAGTAGTAGGCTGGCTCAAGTGTTAGTAAGTTGTGCCTTATTGCAAACATGGTGGATCTAGGCTTTGATTTTGTGCCAGCCTTCTCGTGAATAATTTTTTGGCCAAGGTGGTAGCACAAATGTATAAGTTTTTTTTTTTGGGAACAATTTAGAAGAAGTTGATTCATGCTCTTGTCAACATGAGATAACACTAGCAGAATGGTGTATCATTTATGAATATATTGACTTATTGCTAGCCCAAAATTGTTATAGTGAATTCGTGATATATATCAACATATCAGAAGTAGCAAGCCACTATTCGAAGATGAAAATATGCTACTTTAGCATCCTTTTGCCGCATTGTTTTGTTTATCTAAAGAATGGTAGCAATGTTTTTTTATATTCCTCAATCAAGTTTTGAAAGCCATGCATCAGATTATCATACTGATATTTTGTGAGTGTGCTGGTTTAGGTTGGAGTTCTTATTGGTAAGGCTGGGGACACAATGCGATTCTTGCAGTCCAATTCAGGAGCGAAAATCTAGATCACCAGGGATGCTGAAGCTGGTCCAAACTTGACAACAAGACCTTTGGAATTAATAGGGACTTTGAGCAATACTGAAAAGGATGAAAAGCTTATAAATGTTGTGATAGCAGAGGTTTATTATCTTTCACTTGAAGCCTGTTTTGCTTTTTCCATTTACTTCTTCACATGCCATCTTTTGTTGTCATAGTTCGTAAATATTTATGATTGAATTTTTTTCCTTGCATCTGATATGCCTTTCCATTTTAATTTTGGCATTTGCTTAATTTGTGCTTTTGTAGGCTGATGTTGGGGGTTCCCCTGCCCTGGTAGCTAGGGGCCTTCCTAGTGTTTAGAATGCTGGTCCAACAGAGCAAATTGAGATTCAAGTCCCAACTGAGAAGGTTATAAATTCCTCAACTGAGTTCAGGGCTTGTGCATATTTATTTCCATGGCTCCATGCCTAGCATAGGCTTCTTGTTCAGGTTGGTTTGATCATTGGCAGAGGAGGCGATACCATTAAAGGTTTGCAGAATAAATCAGGAGCTCGTATCCAGGTAGTTGATATCATATGCCACAATCTACTTTGCTTGTTTCATTATTTAAAAATTTGCTATCATGACTACTGACTTTCCATTTTTGTTTAGTTGATACCTCAGCATCTTCTAGATGGGGATGGTTCGAAAGAAAGAACTGTACGAGTGATAGGTGATAAGAGGCAGATTGAGATGGCTAGAGAAATGATAAAGGAAGTTATGAATCAGGTTTGTTTTTTTACTTATGCTTTCTACTTATTGAGCAATGTGTTTTTTTTGGTGACTGAATTTAATTGCTGCTGTTGGATACTTAAATAGTTTATTTTGCTGGAAGATTGTTCGTTTGGCTGCTCTATGAACCATGTGTAGACAATGAATGGAGTGGAGGTTGTACGAATTAATGATACTTAAATAGTTTATCTTGCAATCTCTTACTATGAATATGCTCGAATTAATGTCATCTTTCTTTTAATTCATGTGTAGGATTTCATGATTTTTTTTTGTCTTCTGTCACCTGGTCAGATATCTAGGAAGATTTTATGAGATATTTGAACAAATCGGTTTAGGTGGTCTTAGTTTGAGTATTCTGCTCCATAGGTATAATATGTTCTAACTATTGTTATGTGGCTTAGGTGCTTAACATCTTTCTATTGTGTTAGTCTTGCTGGGGTTCTATTGTTCTAACCCTGTTACTCTTGTATCATGTGCTTTTATGAAATTGTGCATGCTAAAAATATGTAGGATTGTTTTTATTGTATTTACTATGTAATTTGCCAGAAACTATATTACAAGAATGCAAAGAATTGTGATGTTAATCTGTTATTTTGCTCCATATGTTTTTGGGGCGTAAATTTTTATAGTTTTGCCACGAGAGTGAGTGATGACATATAAAAATCTTGTGGTATAATGAATCATACATGCCAAGGTCACTTGAATTGTTTTAGCAAGATGATGTATTCATTCCAAGATGTCGGTTGCCATGGTTTATTTATGTTGAAGGTGTCGATTTCGAATTGCTTGACTTTAAAAATGCAGATTTGGCCTATGCCTTTCCCATCGGGTCAGCATTGTTTTCATGGTGTAGCAATAGACAACTACTTTTTACTCTTATCCACAGAAGAGAGGTATCAGGCATTAAATCTCGCAATTGCAAGATGTTGATAGTTGGTAAGACTACTTGAGACTTCAAAGTTAAGAATGTTGCATTAAGCTTCGTGCTTTGTAGCACCCGATGTTCCTTGTATAAGATGTGTTTTGGGGGGGCAGTAGTATGACTACTGAAGTCATCATATATATAAAAATTATGTATGGTGATCTTTATATATTAATGCATGCTTTTTTGAAGTAGTGAAGGATTTTAAAAGATATGGTATATGTTTATCTGATTTACGTAGAGGCCATAGAGGGTTAGAATTTTGATTTCCGGCGGAGCGGAAGGAGCTGTAAAGAGCTGCGAAAATGGTGGAGAAGGGAGGCAAAGGAAGAAAGGAAGAGGTTGTTACTCGCGAGTACACCATCAACCTCCATAAACGCTTGCACGGATGTACTTTCAAGAAGAAGGCTCCAAAAGCCATAAAGGAAATCAGAAAGTTTGCTCAAAAGGCCATGGGGACAACTGACGTTAGAGTAGATGTCAAGCTAAACAAGCATATTTGGAGCCGTGGAATCAGGAGTGTACCAAGAAGAGTTCGAGTTCGTGTTGCAAGAAAGAGAAATGACGAAGAAGATGCCAAGGAGGAGTTTTACTCACTGGTTACTGTTGCTGAGATCCCTCCAGAGGGGTTAAAGGGTTTGGACACCAAGGTCGTTGAGGAAGAAGACTGAAACGTCCTACATTTAGTATGAGAGTGAAGTGTTTTTTTTTCCTTATGTAGATCCTCCAATTTTGGCAAATACATTTTATGAGATTAAGGTGTTTTGGTTTTGTGTTGAATTCTCTTTGGAACATTTCTGCACTGAAATTATATTTCACTTTTATGTTTTACATTAAAAAAAAAAAGAGAATTGCTACAAAAGCTTGTTATCGGTTTCCCTTAGAAATTGAGACATCTTGTTGCATTTCCAGTCATTTCACTTCTCCTAGATGCAGTTTTTCAAGATCCTAATGTGCATGTAAATTAGGGCTGGCATTCAGTTGTTTCGCAGACTAGCAAGCTGGCATCCCAGTAATGCTCTCAGTTCCCAAAAATTGTTTCCCTTCATCTTAGATTTTATTACTGTATACGTTTGTCTTGATTATCTTGGCCCTATAGAGATGAGCTGGAGACTAAATGATTCGTGTTATAGGAGCAACTTGGTATCCTTTGCGGTTTTGCCCCAGTTACATGAATAATTAATTTAGCCTTTTTGTTTTTCATTTGATCCTTGGATGTACTGACATGTGGCAGAGAAACACCTGCCTCCCTCTGGTTGTTTTCTGATGTGTGTAGCTGTAAAAACCTTGGACTTGGGTTTGCTGTTGTTTTATAATGCGTCAAAGGGTCATCAGTTGTGGACTAGATAGGCCAGTATAAGATTTCTTTTTGAGTTGAAAGTGTTTTTTCTAGTGCCTTGAAACTAGTCCAAGGAAAGCAAAATAGAATCTTTTCAAACATGAAATTTTGAACTTTTGATATGGTCTGCCCTTGACCTTGATCCAGTTGGAGGTGCAAGAAGTTTTTGATATCCATTTTCTGTATAAATATGGCTTGAACTTCTGATTCATGTTGACTAAAAAATCTTGAAGTGACTGGTGAAGGAGGATAACAATCCGTTCATGTGTTAGAGTTAACTAACAGCAATGGTATTGTTTATTGGCAATATTGTTCAATTTCGTTTGAATTCTTGACTGGCTATTGAATATATAAGAAATTTTTAATTTTTAATGCACTTCTGTGTTCCTGACAGTATGAGGCAATTATCTACCACATTGTATAAATAACGTGGTAGTAGTTTTGAAGCAACATTTGGGCCATGCAAGACCAGTATGGGCAACTCTCAAGTTTGATGCTGATGGAAATGAGAGATGTGCTTTAGAATTTAAGATTAACTTCTTGCTTTTTTATCTCCTTGGTTTGGGGGGAACAGATTGTGATGTTGAGATCGGTCCATGGAGGATTGCCACTGTTGTCATTTTTAGCTGCATTGTTTTAATGACCACTTTATCTTCTCTCATATTTGCTTACTTCTTGAATATTGCATCTCTCTTTTATGATAAATTTATGTATCATCTCAGTGCTATGATTGGTCTAGTGGGATCCACATGCTAGTAGAATTGTGCTTCTTATTTTTTATGGTGGTAGTAGCGAACAGTTATACACTATCTTCTGTGAACTATGTATTGCTGTGTTCTGAAATGTTACTATTTTACTGTTATTTATAAGGGGTGGCTTGCTGCAATGCTAGTTCTCTTATTTGGTAATGATGATGTCTAGGAGTGTCTGCTATGTTTCGTTTGGAAAAGGGGTTGTGGTTACTTGAATAAAAAATGTTATGGAACCCAATTTTTATTAGCCCAACTCTACATGGCACTCCATATTGGTGTGCCATGTTGGACTTTTTATAAAAAAATCAGCTTTTATTTATTTTTTCCATAAACGAAACTTTAAAACGTTTTATCTCTCAAAATACATGTTAGATTTAAAAAAAATTACATATTCGAACTCAGCGTGTAAAAATCTTTCTAATAAGACTCATTGTCTATAGTTTTTACTGCGTTTTTTCAATTACATTATTTTTAAAAATAATGTAATTCATATATATGATGTGTAAAGTTTTTATTCAAGCTGAAATTTTATTATATTATGATAATATAATATATATTCATTATTTTTTTGCATTTTTATTGAAATTATGTTGAGTATCTGAACCCGTTAGAGTATAATAGTTAGGACCCTAAGGTTTAGCACTTGAGACATTTAGGATTTTGTAGTAAATCCATCGAGATTTAGTGAATCTGAGTATTTTAGGTTACAAAATTGAAATCCGCTACACGAGCCCGTTAGGGTTTAGCAAATTCGTTCCCCTTGGAGTTTATAACACTTATTGTTTAGGTTATAACATAAAAATCCGATACACGACCCCGTTAGGGTTTAGCGAATCCGTTCCTCTTAGGGTTTAACACTTATGATTTAGGTTACAGTAAGAAAATTCGATATACGAGCTTATATCGGTACAAAACATGCCATGTAGACTTGGGTTAATTGTTGGGTTACATAAACTTGGGCTATTTAGCACTACTCTATTTGAATTAATCAGCAGCATACTGGTTTCATACAACGTCATTTATTTCATTTTCTTTATATGTAAATGATGTTGCGGCTACTCACTAACCCTTGTCTTCTGTAATTTTCTTGGAATAAACTATGAGACCAGCACCTTACTCCAACACTTTTAACCAGCAGACCTATCGATCACATGGACCCAGTGTTCCTCATCAATAGGGACCCAGGGCTTCACATGCTGCCTACTCAATGCCACATGATTATCATCAACGAGGACCTTATCCATCTCAAAATCAACAGTATACCCATCCATCTTATGGAAGTTATCCCCCACAGCAGATGACACCAAGAAATAATTTTGCTTCTGGTTGGGAACAAAGAGCTCCATCTGGCATGCAGGGGCAACCTCCACGGGGTGGTGGCTATGACTACTATGGTGGACAGGGAGCCCGTTCATTTGATCATTCAGTCCCCAGTCAAGTTTCTAATCCCATGCATGGCTTTGGTCATTCCCCTGCCTCTGCCATTGGCCCACCGCCATCCCAGGCTAGTTACAATTATGGACAGGCTCGAGATTTGGATTATGATCATCCAGCTCCTTATTCGCAGACTGCACATACACAACAAAGCTACGGTCATAGATATGAGGAATCGAAGTATGCTCCAACACAACATTCTTATGGAGGACATGGAATTTCTCAGCCAATCCACCCACAAACTGGAAGTCAACCAGGTTATGTAGTGGAACAGCAGTATAGTAAGCCAACATCATATGCAATGCCATCACAAGGGCCTCCTGCACAATCATATGGCCCTCAGAGACCTACTCAACCTGGAGAAATGCCTTATCATGGTGCTGTTCCATCTGCCCAAACATATGGTACAAATATGCAACAGCCACAGCAACATCAGTACCCCTATGCATCGACTGCTCCTGTGCAGCAACCATATCCTTCATATGGCTCAGCAACTGCAGCTGATGGGTATAATCTGGTTCCTACTGCATCTGGCCCTGGCTATCAGGTTCAGGCGGGGCAACCAGTCTCTGGTTGTGCTCAGCCTATACAGTAGGCAGCTGTGTATGGACAGATGGTTTATGGGAAGTATCCACCTGCACAACAAGGCCACACCGAGCAGCCAGTCCCGAGCACTGCAGGCTATGGTTTTCAAGGTACACAGGATCAAGCATATGGTAGTGCTGCTGGATCGACCTATAGTGCGCCACCTAGTGGGCAGCCAACTTATGCTCAACCAACAGCTGCTCAACCAGGTGGTTTTGCAGTTGTTCCAACTAGTGTGCCTGCTAGCTATGGAAAAACTGTGTCTCCAGTCTGGTTATCCTCAGTATGACTCAACACAGATGTATGTTGCACCTCATTGAAAATTTTGTTTGAGCTTGTAGGCGAGTTTCTGCCAGTGATTAGTGTATGTTATTAGTTATCTGACGGTTAATTAGGTCTATTTTTCAACAGTCGACGAATCTCTGTATTGACATTTTACTTCTGAATGATGTAAGCTTCTCGTCTTCTGTATTTCAATGGCCATGGATAATATCTAGTGACTTTCTTGAGTAGGAATGTACCTGTTGGAAGTCACGCATTCTCGCTAAGAAAAGCTACAAAGAACAAAGCGTTTTCTAGAGTATTTTGAGCACTGCTGGACTGCAGTAATTGAGATCCCTGTGAGATTTTGTAGGAATCATTCGCAATTGACAAGACTCGTGGTATCTTCGGCTTGACTTCAAGAAACTTGTCACAAGCCCTTTAATATGCCCAAATGGAAGGCAGATATATTTCCATTCTCTGAATAAGTCTTACGAATTGGAATTTAGATCATGTTTTACTGCTATTTTCTTGTTCAGATCCAGATGGTGTCTGTCTTTCCCTTTTTTGCTGATTTCCTATGAAAATTCATGATGGCAAATGGATACTATTTATTGATGATAGTTTAGGAGCTGGAATCCTGAAACTCTATTGCTTTGTGGTTCCATTGACTCATTCTTCAGACACTTCTAAATGAGACTGCAAATCGACTTCCTCAAATAAATGGATTTCTACAAAATAGTATAAACAAGAAAAAAAATGCTGCAACTGTAGACCATCCAACAAACAAAAGATCCATGAGTAAATAAATTACAAATTATATAATTATGTTCACTTAAACATAAAAAAAGGAGCATCAATAATCATTCTAAGAAAACATCAAAACTCCACCGCCAAAGTTTAGTTAAATATATCACAAGGCAAGGCATGTAGCCAAGAAAGAGGAAAAGTGGCTCAGCTAAAATAAGCACCAATACCTACCAGACTTGAAAATCACGCAGCAAGACATATTAATGAATCTTGTTTATATTCCTTTTTCAGCACTCTTCGTCTACAAGAATGGTCGACTCATTGCCAATCCCAAGGTCCATAAGAGTTGCCATTCCATCATCAAGCAACATTGGCAGAGGTGAGCCCTGTGTCAATCAGATTTTTCCCAAAGTCAACATAGTAGGCTAAGATAATTAGGGATGGCTAGGGCAGGGTTTCCCCGATAAACCTGTCAACCCACCCCGCTTGGGCCGAAAATGAGTTGACTGAGGGTTCAGCAGGGCAAAGTTTAAAGGCAGGGTTATTTCGGAGTTGGGGTTTCCTTTTTCATTTGTTTCTCCTGAAGTGAAATCAACATCAAATGTTGTTCTTTTCGAGACGCTCCAATGCCATGGCTTTTTATAATCATCAATAGTCATTAAACTAACAAGTCAGAAGAAAGACGGACCTCTTCCTGCAGAAATAATTTTGGCTTGATAGACTTCAGCTTGAAAAAGCTTTCACAAAGAATTTTTAGTTTGCCAACCTATAATGAATTCATGACCGCGCAGTTAGAAAGAAACTTCGAAATACAACCCACCAGAGATATACAATAGAAAAGAGGTTGGGAGTTGACCGTGGTAGTGGCTGGCAATTTCTTTGTTAACGGGGGTTTCTCGCCAATGGATGGACCCACACATTTCAGAGTAATAGCTGCACATTCAAGCATAATGTTGGAACATTATCATAGCAAGTCCATAGAAGCAGTATCTGAAAAGTTTTGTTCATACACAGGAGTCCTGAAGCCATTTTCTGTGGGCCAGCCATTCCAATTGATGGTCTTTCATCCTCAATGCCATGAAAACTCTTCAGCTCGGTAAACCTGTAATTAAGTTCATGTCCATCATAATCCGGAAGAGCATTTTGATTTAAGAACAAGTAAGATATGAAAAGTTCGGTGGTGGTTCTACGAAAGGCTGGGTTGAACACTAAGAACTAAAAACGAGGGCAAGAGAATTCAACCAGGGCTATGATCTCCAAGGCTAAATTCTGTATGTTCTGAAAATTTATTTAGCCAAGAATTCATAAATTTGATTAAAAAAAATTGATATAGATTCTACCATTTTAGAATTTTTCAGTAAATATAGATGCTACATTTTCCATATAGATTCTACCACTTTCCTCTATTTATCAGAAAATACGCTTTGATACCATAAGTCCATACCTCATAAATTCTAAACAACCTACAAGTGGCAATAACTACTTTGTAAGATTTGACTTAGCAATGACACGGTGAAAGTTTTTTGGATAGGCAATGACTAAACAAACAGGATCACCCCCATATTAAGTTACCTCGGGTGGAGCTTTTTCATCTCTTGTGGATTGTCATGAGACCTTGACATTACTAGACGGACATAACTGCAAGAAATGTTTTGAGTCAAATATAATATAATATATAAAAACCACCTTCACAGACTCTTAGAAAGTTATGCCATCATTTTCAACCACAAATCTTGCAAATGATAAATCACAAAGAAACAGCTTAGATACCCAGAAAAAACGAGTGTTGGAGGTTAACCATCACTAATGTTCAAAATAGTCTTCTCACACTTATGTCGGGGACCAGGGTAATAACTAAGATGTAGGTTGGTAAAAGAAACATCTAAAGAAAAAGAAGTGCTTTCTTTCTCTGCTCAATAACGAGTAACAGCTAGATCTTCTGAGTACACCAGTGTTTATCCTCGATGGCCAAAACAGGAATAAAATGGATTAAATGCTTTTGATACATTTTTTCTGTTCCCAGCAACAACCATGGGTCTATATAGCCTGGTGAAGCTTTTGTTCGGTTTGGGGGTGTGGTGAGAAAACTTTATGATGGTCACCAGCTTAGAATGAAATGGCAATACATGCCTCTGCATTTTAACTTGAAAATTACAGGCTCCATAATCTTAGATATAAATCAGAATCATGCTTGAACATTATAGAAAATTTTGAACAGGGTGTCTAACATCGACAACATTTTGACAGAGAATTTTTACCAAAAGAAAATATAATAGTGAAAGAAAAGAGAATTCAGATAAGAACGGTTGGCAGCAAAAAGGATTGTATTATTTCCTCAAAAGTTGAATAAACTGGAGTTAGAAGAAAAAGATACCGGATTTCAGACTCCTTCCTTTCACGAGCGCTTACCTGAAGATTTATTAGACAAGATTAGATCATATTCACAAGCACCTCGTAAGGACCCAAAGACCCATGATGTATTTATCAAAAACAAAAAGAACAAGAAAAAAAGAAAAAGATACGTCCTGCATGGAACTTTTAGGGCTTACCTCACTCCCATTAAGCATTTCAACTTTTGCCAATCTTGCAACTAAAACAAATCTAGGGAGACCACCTCTACCAGGGTCAGCAATTGGATTTTCAGAAAGCCTAATATCCTAAATGCGGGGGAAAAAAGAATAATCAGTATATAAGTGATCGACTTACAGTTCAATTCAAGTCTTCATTTGGTCTTTTTAATTGTTTCTCTGCATAAGTGCGTGGGAGGAAGAAAATAATAATCTCTGTTTGCACATCAGTTTGAAAGAAGAAAATTGAAAAACTACAGTTTTTATTTTCATCATTATTTTTATTTTAATATAGACAAACTGAATACAGCCCTCTAAAAATGGGCTCCATTCTGTATGGTGACAAGACATTATATGCATGTGGATCTTTTTCTTTTCTTTCCTGGTTTTGGGCTAAGGACCTGCTTGTTGCTCAATATCACGCAAAATTGATAGAGGATTGACTTCATAAATTCTTACCGCCAATTCAGGGAATGAATTTAAAGTATCAATTGAGGCCACGTCCTCAATATCGTTGCCTCCTGAAGAATAAAAGAAGTAGAGCAACAAATCAGACATTGACGACGGACAGATAAACAAATCCAAAATGAAGGAATTATATGAGCTCAAAGAAAACTACCTACAAGAAGGGAGCACAAACTATGAAATGCCTTATCACTTTCATGGGATTCAGACCCACTAAGCAGTTCACATGTCACCTCATTACCAGGGTAACAGATGTGTTTCAAATTATTCCTGTTCAGATGAAGCTGCTCCAAGCTGAAAGCAAGAATCACATGGTACCAGTTACTTAACAGACCTTGGGAATCCAAACTGAAAATTACAGAGCGAATTCCTGATAGAAGGTTGTACACTCTTTCTAACCTTCTTAGATGAGAAATCTTTAAGATTTCATCCCATTCAGCTATACAATTATTTTCCAAATTCAAAAGTCGCAAGGAATCAAATCCGTGAGTGGTGGATTGGGAATTCAGCTGCAAATAAAAATGCAGGCACAACATCGAAAGTCAACAAGTTATGAATTAAACTGGTGAGAAATAGAGAAAAAATAGAAAATGCAATACATGAGTGTGAAAAGCATAAAACTCATAAATACATAATTCCTAAAGAGCATCGAGTTTGCATGCATATATCCCACTAATTTCTTCATCGTTCATTGAACATGTCTTTGCTGTTAAGGTCTGTAAAGATAATCACCTTTTTTATGATGTGGCATTCTACTTTATCTGCAAACTTTTAGAAGAATCTAGTATTGACCATTTCATATGTGAAATCTGCATGATGTCCACATATCTATGTGTGTGCATTTTTTGCAAATGAATGATGGGGAATGGGCGAACCCTCTCACAGCTCTTTGATCATTCACTGCACTAAGATTTTATAGAAAAGTACAGAACCAATGAAGCATAAGATTATCCTCCTAGCAAAGATTTCACATAGTGTATTGAGCTATTTCTACTCTGCCCTCTCTATCAAGACCATTTACTTTAAAACTCAAAACTTTCAGGTGGTGCCAATTCCCCAAAAAATAAATAACGATTTTGCCTTTTAGTCGGATTTTGTTTTGTTCTCTTCGGTTGTTTTTTTGGTTGGTGTTTCAAAAAGAAACAAAAAATAATACAACTAAAACAAAAAATCCTTGTTATATCACTAATTTGTGCCTGTCCTTAATCACCAGTCTATTATTTTGCTACAAGACCCAAACAGGTAAGCTCTATTTTATCAAAAATTATGATGACAGCGTCACAGCAGACAGCTTTAGAGCATCCAAGTCTAATCACAACGCCAGTTTTACCAAACACCAAAAATAGGAGATTTAAACAAGCACCGCATCTATGGTGACAATGCCATTTCCCATAAGATGCAGCTCCTCAACAGCTGGCAACAAATGTCTAAGAATTTCAACCTGCCAATTGAAAAAGAGAAAAAGACTTCAGGGATGACATAGTGTTGTTGCTGAAAAAGAGAAAGTACAGCAAAGGAAACAGAAATACGAAATCGGTAATAAAATAGAATAGTGGAGAACCTGTGCCCAATGAATGCCAGTATTGTTTAAAACTAAAATGCGGATACTTTTTAGCAGGGGAAGCCCGCTGATATTTCGTGACATTAAATTGGAAGATAAGTTAAGCGCCGAAAGGGCTGGTAACTGTTCACAGATGGTGCCCACATCCTGCAAGAAAGAACGATAAATAACAGGGCAGAATTGGCATGAAGCATCCATTGAAAATTGGCTCAGTTTTAGAAAAAAATACACAAGGCAGGCTCCTAAAAGTTATAGAAAATAAGAAAAACTACCAGTAATCCACTTACACACAAGTGAATGCAACCTTTGGTAACATGCAAAACATACCTTCCACTCAGAGAGCAGATTTCCTGTCAGGTCAAGCTCCTTTAGATCTGCAACAAAAGGAATAAAAAATTTAGTGGCATGACTGTAAAAATAAGAATCTGCTACTCATCAAACAACACATACTTTGATAAAGCACTTCACTTTAGGCTATTGCGTCTAAAGAGGGTAAGAAGCAAAAAGAAGAAGAAGAGGAGAGCAGGTGATATAACAGTCTGTTTAGGCAGGCCTTCGAACTTGTTGATACACAGGAAATAAGATATGAAGTCAAGGTGCATTGTTTAGCTTGCATGTGGGTGAAGTAGTCACAAAAATGATGTACCAAACTCAGTATTCAAGTATTTACCACAGCCTTTAAACAGCCACAAAAAGCGGAAGAACTGCTCCACGTGGCATATCTAATAAACGTTCAGCGGAACAGCCTACGTGATTTTTTATTCCAATCTTTATGAAAAGAAGTTTTAAACTTTTAATATAATAGAAGGTGCATAAAATGTTTAAGTAAACGGAATGAATGAAGAGTAGTGGCAAGAAAAATAAAAGACCAACATACTGTACATTTGCAGATAACAAACATACTAAGGTGTTTCCATTTCACCTTCATGACAACTGAAAAACACCACGTCAAGGTTATGCTAACCAATAATTTGGAGGAAAAGCAAACATAAAATTGCAGTTCAGACACCCAAGAACCAACTTATCAACAATACAAGTTACCTGTTACCTGATAGTCAAAGCTTGAATCTTTTTCAATTGTATATTCGGATAACAAACAAGATAAATTACAAATATGTTTGATGATTGAATGAACTATATGGCCCTGAGTCTGACAGGGAAACCACAACCCATTGTACTGTGTATTTGGTCTCCTATGCAACTGTTTGGATTCCCTGTGATGGAAAAAGCAACATCAACGGATATATGCTCCTTAGTGCTATATATTCTTCATTTTATTCCATCTTGTCAAAGGGCTGGGCACCCATGATGAAATGATGACCCTTTTCTCAATAAAATTTCATTTATCATTCCAACAGAAAAAGAAAATAAAGCAAAGCAAAGCTACCTTGGGACTTAACAGAAACAACACCCTGTCAAAACATTTCCCAAGCAAAACAAAGGAAGGAAAAAAAAACTAGAATTCTTCTTATTATTCCCATTTTTTCCAATGAAAATTTAACATTGTTGCATTCGTGTTTCCTGGAATAAGCAAAATGCTGGCTCACTTTTCAGTAAAGTATGAAACAACGAGCAAACTACTGCCTAATGATTGAAGGGAAAGTGAATTGAGCGAAAGAAGAGGGAAACTAACTTGGCACAATGCTACTGACGTCACAAGGATCTCCGTGAGTGCTAACACCCATATAGGATAATGAAACACACGTCAACTCTTCCAATCGACTAAGCTGGTCTTGAATTTTCTCTTTACCAACAAGCTGAATAGATACACGCTTATTGCTGGCTGAAAGCACATACATTTCATCTGCAACAAAGGGAAACAATGCCATGATTTCTGTTGGTTCTCTTCCTCGTTGCCTATTCCTTAACATAATTTTTTATTACACCAATAATTGATACACAAGAAATCAGAGAACTTCAAACAAAATCTGAGCATGTTCTAAACTTCTCGAATAAACTCAAACCCAAAATTTCCAATCAAAACTCAAGATACCCTCTTCTTCTTGAGTGGATTCTGCTTTGTATCTGAGCTCGAGTGCTTGAAGCAGAGAAATGCCCAAACTCAGATTCTGGGTTCGTACGAAGGAACCAGATCGTTCGGATCTTGTCTGGAAGTATCGGACCCCGTTAATTGACCCATCATGCTTGCCCTCGCCGTAGTCCCAATCGACCCCGACCCAAGTACCCGAATAGCCGTCTACGGGCCCCACGTACTTCACAATGCCGACCCGGCGGGAATCTGTGGATGAGTGGACCCGCTGATTGAGTCTGAACTGAGACTCGGGAGATCGGCGTTGCATTTGTACACAGTAATATGTTCTGGAAATGTTGGAATTTGGAAATGGTTGATTAGCATGGAGAAGGAGCGTGACCGAGAAAGAGGAGCGCGAAGGACGGAAGGAGGCGTTGGATTCGGTGTCGTTTCACTTACTGCTTTCAAATAATTTCCCCTTGCCGATAATATAAAATTATAAATAATTCTAATTTCCCTTCTGTGTCAAGGACGATTTTTCTCAACCAAAAAAAAAAAAAAGGAAGAGAGGCGATTTACATGCATAGAGTATCGAATTTTTACAGAATTATGTGAAAAAAAAATTTATGGAACATTATGTGAATGGTTTTTGAAATTTTAATGGTTTGCATTTAGAGACAAACTTCTCAAATCCAAAAAAAAAAAAAAAAAACCAAATCATTAGATAATCAAGTGATAACAGCATTCTACTTTCAAATTCAAAATATTTTAGGAAACCCACAAGGCCACAATGGGAAAGCTTTATTACAACTCTCAAAGAACATAAAGGGATTAGATTAAAATGGCCATCTCTTGCAGGTGAGTTCCCACACAATCTGTAGGAGGCTTGCAGAAGAATCCTCCTCCGGCAACTTTAGAAGCCGAGCAACCTTCGTAAACCCTGCATGGCTCGTCGAGTATAAATGATCTTCACCAATCACTTCTTCATTATATTCTTGTTTATGGAGCTTGGGATTTGTCAAGGCCCACTGCATTGCCCATATCGATAAAGGTCTCATGTAACAAAGAGACCTGTATTTGTCATCAATGTCCCATGCTTCTGGAGTCTGGAAAGAAAATCTGTAAAACAGAACCAATACGTGGTAATAGGTCACCATGTCTACCGGTAGATTCAAGAATTGCTGAAGAAAAGTTAGATTCTTGGATAAGGAAACATCTAGTGTTAGACTGAAAATGAATGTGTATGCTGCACTTTCTTTATCCTAAATTCCTAATCAGAAGTGAAGATAGATAGTCAATGGAATGTAAACATGACTAACCCGAGACCTTCTTGCGACCAGGAAGTTTCATATATACCAACAGCGGTCTGAAATGCTGTATCCACCATCCCCTCTTGAATCATACAAGCGGCAAGTCCATATGTAACTCCAGTCCATACTTCCCTTGATTGAAGGGCTGACATATCAACTCTTCCATCTGGTAGCATCCCATTGACTGGACCTCGCTTTCCTGCTTTCAGCTTCAAGACATTGAAATTATAGATCTTCTCAAGTGTACTCTGCACTTTGTCTTCATCAACAATTGGGGATAATCCACTTGCTCTAGCATACCTATTATATAAGCAGAGTAGTTAATATTTAAACTGAGTGTGATAAAAATTTGATGCTGGAGTACTGATCAATCTGAGCTCACCATTGCCCTGCCAATTGGTCTGAATGAATCGAATTGTTTCGGCTATTGTCATAATCAAAGTAAGAACCATTCCATAATTTGTTATATACAGCTTGCGCCTTTTTATACTTCATCCAGAAGTATTTAGTAGAGTCATCATCCCCAACTTCACGAGCCAACGCAGAAGCAGCCTGAAGTGCTGCAACATAAAGTCCTCCACAATATGCACTAACACCAGTAACCGACCATACGTCATACGTTTGATCAGGAAACCCATCATTCTCAATCATCCCATCAACATCTCTATCAAACTGATCCATATAAGCTATTGCAACATAGACCGAAGGCCAAACAGCTTTTGCGAAATTCTTATCGCCAGTAGCTACCACATCCCTGTAAGCTTGGAGAACAAACTTTGGATTCAAATCTTTCCACCTATCTGTATTGTGGATGTTATAAGAATTTAATTCAAACCAAGGATTGTGCAGACCAATATCATGAGGAACGGCGCCCAAAACCTTTCTTGAAACCATCTTTCCATCGCTCATAATCTTCATCGGACTAGGATCATGCACCAGAACTGCAGCTGCAAAGTCTCTTTGAAGGCTGAGCTCGAGTTTTGGAAATAGCATCAGTAAGGCATACGATGCGTAGAAATGAACATCGTAAGTATTCCACATGAGGTATTCAATCCCTTCAAGGTAAAGAAATTGACCAACATTTTCCTCTCCATTCTGAAGTAAATTTGTCCCCAACGCAGCGCTTGACATTGCTGGATTATGTAATTGTTTGACTGAAGAAGTCATCCTATCAAGGATTTCAACTGCTGTGTCATTGTGATTAAACCCGGAATTATTGAGGCAAAAAAAATTTTGTCCAAGGTTCTTCAATCCTTGCATTGGAGGTGATCCATCTGAGCAAACAAAAAGAACTCTTTTATTAGACGAAACCTGTTTCCCGGAAATCAGTATTAAGTTTAGGAGATCGAATACCTGTCCAAACTGTGCCTCCTGCGTTGAAGTAGTAGAGTTCATTGAAAAGAGTGATTGGATACCTGGAAAAATTTCACATGATTAAAAACTTCATCAACAACCTGGACAGTTTCATATACGTCTTTGCAGATGAAGATCAATTTATCTCACCATTCAGGAAGTCTTTTGTCTTCAAGAATCGGTCTTTGCCATGCTTCTATTTGGGCTTCCCAATTACCACGCTCTTATATATATAATATATTTGAAGGAAGTTGTTTAGTTAAATCTCTATTATTATTCAATCAGATACCAATAAGTTGAGAAAGCTAGCTATCAAGCTCCTTGAGTTCCATAAAATTACAAAGAAAAGCAGATTGCAACGTAAAATATAAAGAAAAAAATTACCAAGTATAGCATCATGTGCAATTTTTGCAGCTGCATACCCATGAGAACCATAGAACTTTGTATACCGTCTGCAATTAATACACTTTGTCAGAACAGTTGAAACTTTTGGAGATTAGTTCTACGAGACACGTCTGGGGAACACACCTGTGGTAAGAGTTCCCACTAACAAATCTTACTTCAGGAGAATCCCATGCCAAAGAAAATGTGACACAACGCTCAGCATTAGCAGGTATACTCAAAGATGCTGCTATAGCTGCTCCAATGGTTGATCCTGCTTCTGATGTTGAAGTTCTTTCTCCAATCATTTGTTCAAAGGATCCAGTCTAACAAAATTGAAGGTTGCAAAGAATCATAATTCTCATTGATTTCTTATTCGTAAGAAATTGCAAGAGAACATCGACGCTTTGCTCATGAACTTAAATTTTGCCACAAAAACAGAGGAATTAAATTCTATAATCTTTGCTTGGGTTGCATTCTAACTATTGTATGGTTCAAGTTGAAAATCATGACTATTATCTAAATTTCAATCCCAATTATATGGAGTTGGTTACATGACTTCTTAATGAAATTATCTGGAGCAAATATGTGGATTTTCTAATGTCATTTAATTCACTCTGATGCTATACACCCACTGGTTCCATTGCCTTTCCCATTAGAACTAGAGCTAAAAAAGCCCACTTGATAATTAAAAAAAAAAAGACTCTAACATGAATTTTCTTCACTGCACTAAACTAAAATTAAGGTATATGAAAACTGAAATCATATTAAGGTAACTAGAAAGGATCAAGTAAGTCCTTTTCTGGCTGGTTTCACATTAACCTAAAATTCTATGATAATCAAATCCATAACAGAGGAATGCCAACCTTTTTAACCTCGAGCCACAGACTTTCTGCAGAAATACCCTGAGAATTACCAGAAATTAAAAAGCTAGGGCATTCCGAGACATGGACATCTTCTGTTTCCTGTGCTCCAATGGCGAAAGTGATTGGTGGCTGACCCTTTTCTGTCCTGAATGAATATTATTTCAGTTTGGAAGCAAATATAGATTTAAAATGGCTGATAGATGGTGCTGTCTAAATAAATGAAATGACTTACTTGTGGTGTAAATTAACCACATGCACTCCATCATTCATCCTGGAAGAAGCGCAGGTTTATTAAGGCACAAACAAAGAACTTCAATATTAAAATAAGCCCATCAGATACACCCTTACATCATCCTTGAATTGAAGTGTCCACCAGAAGATCCGGAGTCCCCTCCAATTGAATTCTGGATAGTAAAAACGTAAAACTCTAGAATAAGACATGTCAAAAAAATGGTTACTTTGATATGTTACACTTTCTTTATCATTTTCTTCCCTATCCGGATATGCAATGTTTTAGATTTGGTTCTGCATTGTGTTAGCTCATGTGAATCGCTGGGGTAGACTCTTATACTCGTCACAACCTTGTACTTATTTGTGTAGTTTGAAATATAACACGATCATGAAAACGAAGCATCGAGAATCTGGAAAATGTTGGAAAAATAATATTGAATGTACTTACAGCCCAAGTAAAGACTAAGGTAACATCTGCAGAAGTGCTTCCTGTATTTGATACCTGAAAAAGCAATAAAGAAAAAATGTTAGAGCCAACACAACTTCAAGATTAACTAGTAATCATGCAGCCGATTTTCAAACGTTATTGTATCCTACCGTGAATGTGAACACTGCGACTGGGAAGCTACTTTCTTTGTAATTGTGGGGAATGAAGGGTGAAAGTTGACGAGAAACAATTTTAAGTTCTGGATCAGGTGAACCTGCTCCCAGAAGATACATGATATAGACATTCATTCAATCAAAATTCAAGATCAGTATGAAAAAATTTCACACGCTCATACCGTCATAAATTGTCCAGGCCCTTGGGAACAAAGCATGGTATGTACACTTATCTGCATTAAGATTCCAATCCCATGATTGAATTCCAGAACTGGAATTTTCTCTGCACAGTTCAAAAAAACTCAACAAATTACGTTCGAGAAAGACCAACTTACATGTTTTATGTTAAAATAATTAAACATGTTGAAGTCATTGACAACAATTCGGCTTACTTGGACAACTCTGGGTTCTTGGGGGACAAGACACTTGAAGATTTGGCTCCATTTGAGCGTGAAACAAAAACCTGACCAAATATGGGCACCCAGAAATCAGATAAAAGGAAAATTTTCTATATTCTGTAAGTAAGAGAACAGTGAGCTTACAGAGAACTGATTTGCAAGAACTTTGCCTGGTTCGCATATAGTTGGTAGTAGCTGAAATTGTTGAAATTCACCTCTGCAGCTTCTACCAATGCTTCCACCTCTGCAATTTATGTTTTCAAATGTAAGAGAATCCTCGACAAAATTGACTGCCCCAAAAGCAAATCGATGAAAGAAAAAGTTCAAACACCTACCCTATACCACCTAATGGAACTCCATGGTCACTGGTGACCTGACGGCTACCGAAAAAATCAAATATTGGAGCCTGAAAAGACGAAATTGAGGCTTGAGAATGTACGGATTGAATGTGATGCTGTACAGATAAGCATTTCAGGCAAGATATATTACCCTTCCCTTTGCTCTTTCTTCCTTGGTGTGACGCCATGATCGCCAACCCAATGGACCCTTTTTGCAAATATCCAGCAGAAATTGAGTGGGAGAACCATAGTTAGCAGAAGATCTAGTGGTTCCAACCATAACAACTAAAATCATTTATTGAAATTCCAAGACAGGAAGATGATGCAAACCATGAGCTTAATAGTAGAAGGATATATATACATATATATATATATAATTGCAGACATACCAGATGCAAAAAGTCTTTGTAATTTAAAGTGAACTCCTTAAGAACATTGTCGACATTACTCAATTTTCTTTGCCATGTTAGCAAAGCAGGTGTTGCAGGATCAACCTGAAAACAGACAACATTATAACAAAGAAAAATGTCAAAATTGTTAATTTCAGATCTCAGAAGCTGTAGACCAGTAATCAAATTTTACTTCTTAAATGAAAAATCGAACATAATATTTGATTAATGAGTATGAACTTTCGAGGAATATTATTTACCATAATCACAAACCTTGTGTGCAGAAGCAGAGCCAACTGCTCCATCTTCACCTTCCTTTTCCATATTTTCTGAGAACGAAACACTTGAAAACCAGAGAAATCAGGAACAGGATATTTTTTCTTGTATACAGAAGAACATGCATGACAACAACCTCTACAAGGGAAATTTTTTGGTTCTTCGTCAGACAAGGAAAACTATCTATCTATATAAACAAGCGTAAAAATAATGAACATACCATAACGATCATATATGAAAGGATATATTACCGACTACCCACAGATTTTCACAGATACTAGCACTGTCTAGTTTTGTGGATTACTAATAAATATATTAATTATACCTTGAAAAATTAATTAACTTATAATCCTTCCTTCATTAATCAGAAGGTCCAGAAAGCAGAGGCAAAATTGATGTTAATGCATTCAAGGATAATGAAGAGATCTTACCTTGAAAACTTGATACTTGAAAGGTCGATCTTATCGTAGCAAATAATAGTCTTACCTTACGAACAGAGCTCTAATTTAAAGGAGGTTTCCAAAGAAAATTCTGTTGCGGTTTTGAAGTTTTCAAACCAAAAAAAAAATGTCAATATATTTATATTATATGCACAAACAGACTAGAAATCAAAATATTGAGAGTAATGGTCTTGAACTGTATTTTGACTCTAATGGTTCGAGTTTAGGTAGGTTCAGATCAGATCTTCCATGACAAACTCGTATAATGTCATTATCCGTAATTAAAAAATCAGTAAGTATTTGTTTCCCAAACTCGATCTCAAAAGCAACATAAATAGTCACAGAAACCTCATGTGCTCAACCTCATTTGCCACGTCCATGTCCATGAGAGACATGTGACATAAGGAACATTTTCCATACCAATGTGCACAAAACTTGCAACCGCTTATTTATCAATATTAAATTCATTGGTCTTTTCTTAATTAACTACTAATTTTTATAATTACGGTGGCGTTGCTTGCTTGACATATATCTCACATCTTACTAATCAATGCTAAATTTATTGGGCTGTTCCTAATTGACTACTAATTTGTTATAATCATGGCCAGCGTTGTTTGTTAGCTATTGGCATATATCTCACACATTTTACGTAGGGGAATTTTCGCAAAAAGACAAAATATAATAGGTTTGTTCAAATGAGGACAACTCAAAAAAAATTATAAATAAGGATAAAAATTATAAATTATCCAAACTATCGTTAATAAAAGAACACTGCCGTCAATATTTTTTTTCGTTCTTCTTCTCCTTGTTCTGCTTCCTCATCTGTCAATCTCCTTGGTTGATATTTCTATATGTTTTGTATCTTTTTCATTCGAATCTTCCTTCTTCTTTCTCCACCTCCTCCATTGATCTCTTTTTCATCACATCCCCCACCACCATAGCCAACAAAAATTCTTTATCTATACTATTGATTGAAGTGGCTCTAGATCCTTCTTATTCGAAACATCTATGCATGCATAACACATATTTACAAGCCAAGTTGTTGATCTAGAGAGAGAAATAGAAAACTAGATCTGCATATATTATATATGTTTTGGATCTTTCAATATTATACTTATTTTGATTTGTTATATGTTTTGAATTTGCTGGTATTAAATTTGTTTTAAATGAAATTCTTGTGTTGAAACTTTCATTGTGACAACATTTCTAAGTGAAATTCTCGCGATTCATTCTTCAAACAACATTTGTTGATATTATTTGTTTTGGATTTGTCGATATAATGTGTTAATGAAATTATTGTGTTTCAACATTCTTTGTCGCGAGATTTTTAAATGAATTTCTCTTGATCAATTATTCAAACAAAATATGTTGATATTATATATGTTTCGAAATTGTTGATATTATATTAGTTATCTCCGTTAAAATTAGCATATGAAGAAATTATATTAATTATCTCAATTTTGTAAAAAACAATTGTAGAAGGAAGCAAATTGGTGAAGAAATTAGTCCAAATGAAGTGCCTGAAGTAATAAGAAATTAATAAAGAATCTTGTTTTATATTTAATAAAAATAATAAACTTAATTAATTGGACTTATGTCATTAAATAACCTAATTGAGAAATATTAATTCAAACTTTATGAATTTATTGAAACAAAATTTATATGAATGTATTTATTGAATGTATTTATTCAAACTTTCTTGTTTAATCGATCTGTGATCTATCTACCTCTTACAGTCACTCTTTCCCGCACTTTTTATTAATGTTAACTTCATTGGACTTTTTCTTAAGGGACAAGTAACGAAATGACCCTTATACTTTCAAGAAAAGATCAGTTGAGCCCCTCAACTTTATTTCGGATCAAAGAGGCCCTCCTACTTTTAAGTTTGGACCACGTTCGCCCTTATAGCAATTTCCCGTTAAAAATCGATGACGTGGCTGTTAAATGTTGACATGGATTTTTTTTCATAAAAATAAAAAAATAAGTGTAAAAATTAATATGTGATTTGGATTTAAATAAAATAAAAGACAAATAATATCAAATACAAACCCTAAATTAAAAAATAAAAAATATGGATATCTTCCCCAAGCAATGTCGGTGACCCCTGAAATTGACCACTCCGGCAAAGTGGTCGTTGAGACCATGCGAAGAGGTGGCTGAGAGATTTCAATTCACTAATTAAAGATCTTTGAGTACAAACAATTTTTTTAGTCTAATAAAGCTCAAAAAGAAGACAGAAGTGGAAAGTACACTTGGTCGCCGTTTTGCGTTGGAAAGTCCACCGTATATGGAAACACTATCCCGCTGCCTGAGAGAACCTCTAATGGATCTCACTTTCAGCTTTCGCGAGGATCGTTGAAGCCGAGTTTGAATATAATCGCTGAGAGATCAAGAACGCGAAAGAGAGCACGAGCGAGATCGTGACCGAAAACATGATAGAGATCGATTGCAAGGGAACAAGAGAAGGACAACTAACAGGTTGATGCACAGGAAAAACATGGTAAATGACGATGATGAAGCCTAGAAGCAGTTCTGGTAGTAGTTTTCCAGCAAAGACCCATTTCGATCCTTCTCTCTTCCTCTCTCTATGGCGTGGAGAGGATGGGTTGATGTGGATTTTTTGTTTTTTATTTTTAAAATTGTTGAGTCATTGTTTAACAGTCACGTCAGCAAAAATAGACGGAAAATATGGACAAGGGCTAACGTGACCCATTATTTAAAGTTTAAGGGTTTCTTTGAGTCGAAAAAAAGTAGAGGGACTCAAGTGAACTTTTTTTTAAAATACAGGGGTCAAAACGTTTCTTATCCCTTTTCTTAATTAACTACTAATTTTATAACTATGGTAGCAGCGGTCGCTTGCTTGCTTGCTCTCAGATCTTGACATATACATATTTAATCGATCTGTGATCTATCTACCTCTTACAGTCAGCCTTTCCCCCACTTTTTATTAATATTAAATTCATTGGACTTTTTCTCAATTAATGATTAATTTTATGGATCTTGACATATACATATTATATGTAAATATCTCACATGCATGTCTGATATTTTTATAATTAGTTTTGGACAATCAATAATCGACTGGGTCTATCATTTTCTACATTGAAGGATAAAAAAAAAAAGAGTACAATTAACCCCTTCAGAGGCCATTTCTGGCTCTGTCTTCTAGCTGATCACAACTATGCAACTATTTTTTACGAAAATGAAAGCATATGAGATGGTACGTTAATTAACGTAGATGTTTAGTAGAACATAAGTTTATGATAATGTTTAAATTATCAAATAAGCAGTGTGGTGTTTAGTAGAGCGTAGGTTAATGATAGTGTATAAGCTATCAATGTACTACTATTAGTATGTAAAGTAAGTTAATAATGAAATAAAAATTATCGAATATGAGTCTTGTTAAAAAAAAACTTTACACATTGAGTTTGAATGTCATTTTTTTTAAAATCTGACATATATTTTAAAAGATAAGAAAACAAATGTGTGAGAGAGATAGGGATATTAAGAGAAATTGAGACAATTTTTTGGTGTGCGTGTTGACATAAGTGAGTAGAGTGTTTAAACTCCTAAACGGAGAAAATAAATGTATAAGCTACCATATGTTCTATCAAACGGCTCCTTACGTATAATCCTCATAGGACCGGGCCAATATTGTCTGGCTGGCTTGGTTCAAGGTTGAAGGCATGAAAATTTTAGTCCCACCCTGATGTTTTATAAACACACTTCGACTCCCTTTAACTTTCCATTTACTTTGTGATTTTTCGCTAGGTCACTCAACCCATCCCGTTATTTTCTTCTTCTTGCAAAATCCTCAATCGAGCTCAGCGATTAGGGTTTTAAAGACACTAGCATCAACAACATCGACGGAGTACCAGTACTGACTTGCCCAGAGCTACTAAAGAAAGTGGAACCTTTGAATGAGAGACGTAAGCCCGAAAGCAAAGCGGAACAATGCACGACACTCTGTCAAGTGAGCCCCTCTTATCCATTTTAAGTCCTATAGTTGCCCTGTATAAGCCGTATTTTTCAATGACAATAAATTTCCACTAATAAAGTGGATCCAAAAGAGGAAAACTTTCATCTATCCTTGCGCAAAACCCGACATTTTCTATTCAAATACGCATGAGACAGTGACATATTTGGGAAATAAAATTGAGTCGGTGCGGAGCAGCACCATCCTATTCGCTCTGTTTTTGCTTTTGCTTTTGGTGTGTAAGTCTAAAATCTTCCAACTTCTATATACTTTCGATGTATTTATAGAAATTTAACCGTTTATTTGGATGAGAGTATAAATTATCATAAAACGTAAAAACTGAGAATAAATGACAGAGTAATTCATATATATGATGTGTAAAGTGTTTATTCAAGCTGAAATTTTATTATATTATGATAGTATAATATATATTCATTATTTTTTTACATTTTTATTGAAATTATGTTAAGTATTTGAACCCGTTAGAGTATAATAATTAGAACCTTAAAGTTTAGCACTTGAGACATTTAAGATTTTGTAGTGAATCCATCGAGATTTAGTGAATATGAGTATTTTAGGTTACAAAATTGGAATCCGCTACACGAGCCCGTTAGGATTTAGCGAATTCGTTCCTCTTGGGGTTTATAACACTTACTGTTTAGGTTACAACATGAAAATCCGATAAACGATCCCGTTAGGGTTTAGCGAATCCGTTCCTCTTAGGGTTTAACACTTATTGTTTAAGTTACAGTAAGAAAATTCGATATACGAGCTCATATCAGTACCCATAAATAAATACTAGAACCTACGTAACCCACATATTAATACAAAAAAACAATGTAATTAAGAATGAGTGATTAAAACCTATCGACGATAGATCTTGTTGGATAGATATTTACTTGCTGATTATGGATACGTGATTTTTTTCAAAATTCAATATGTATTTTAAGAGATAAAGTGTTTTAAAATTTTGTTTAAGAAAAAAAATAAAAAAATGTACTGTGAATTTTTCAAATGAGATTTTATTTTTCAAAATTTTAATTTTTCATGCCATATAAAGTTGAGTTAATTGTTGGGTTACATAAACTTGGATTATTTAGCCCTACTCCACAAATAAGGGTTATTTGTGGGACTCAAGTTTCGCTGAAGGCACGGTGAGTCGGTGACCAGCCCATTTATAAACTTCAGCCAAGTCCAATCGTATACACACCACAGCGATCTAGGCCCATTAACGAACTTCACTGGAGAAATTGGAGAGAAACAGAGAGATCGCTCGCAAACACATTTTCTCTTCGATTTTCGTATTTCAAGTTTTCAACGGAGGGAGGGAGAGAGAGGGGGCGATCGTGGTAATGGAGTCGTCGAATCTGGCTGCGCTTCCCGAAGAGAACGTGGAAGAGGAAAATAACCAACATCAACAACAAGAAGTAGCCTCTGCTTTTGCTCCTGTCCCTCATCGGCCTCCAGCTCAGTGAGTCTTCACCTCTCTTCCGCGAAAAAGAACTAAAAGGAACATCTCTCTATCAGTTCTTGCATTCACTTTCCGATCAGAGCATGTTCGATTTTCGATTTTTTAATTTTTGATTTATATAATTATATTCGTTTTTTTTTATGATTGTGTTCTCTCGATAATACCTTAATAAATCAATTGTTCGCTCTTATTTGTATGCTTCTTCTTTTTTTCCCCTCGAGTATGTGATTGCGTACGCATGTATGTAGATGTGTATGCGATAGTTTATTATTATTATTATTATTATTGAACACATGCTGTAATTTTTGAAGGAATAACTGGAACTTCAATTTCTCTTTCAAAATTGAATGCAGGAGTTCTTTACAGAAATACTCACCGTTGGATTGGAAAGACTACTTTGATCAAGAAGACGATATTAAAATTCCAGACTCGAATGATGTTAGTTGTGGTGGATTGTTTTCATACTTCGACCACATATGTTTGTCTTTCCCCGTGTTTTGCATCTGTATAATCTGTTTTAATTTTCTTCATCATTATAGGTATTTCATGTATATAAGGCGGGAACTGAAGGACCAGTTGTTTTTTGTCTGCATGGAGGCGGTTATTCTGGGTAAGTAATGCATTTACTAATCTTCAAGCACTTATCCACGATTATTCTTTATAAATATTATTTTTGATCTCTGTATATGCTGTAAAGTTAATGGAAGATAGTTTGAAAAACATGACTATTCGATTTAGCTTTGGGGAAACACCAATCAAATTAGGATTCAAGGAAATCAGCTAAGATGGTTTGTGCGTTTTAAAAAGTGGAGATATTAATGTGGTATTGTGTAGAATTTGAAAACTTCAAGTCAGATGTGAAAAAGTGAACAGGAAGACCTAAAGAGACATTTGAACCTAGTAATAAAGTACATGGACTATATTGGATCAGTTGAGAGTGTAGCTTTTGATAGGAAAGAATGGTGAAGAAAAATTCATGTCATGCATTCTATTTCTCTCTAATGTCTCATATGGATTCATGTAGCGGACCAACATTTTGTAATTAAAAGCTCTTATCTTTTCAGTATGGACACAGGCAAGGTTATATTTTGTCTGTCTATAATCGTATTTGTAATTATGAAATTCTTTTTTTATTTTTTTGAACAAAAAAAAAATTATTAACAGCGCCAAGAGGGTGCAACCCAAAAGCAACCACAATTACAATTTAACAATTTTGAGACTATCTAGAAAATTAGAATAAGAACCATACAACCATTGCTTAAACCCAATAAGCCAACCCTCCAAAAAAACTCCCAAGGAACACTCCTTATCATCAAAAATCCTTGAATTACGCCCTTTCCAGATGGCCAACAGTGGCCTGAAGAATTGAGAACAAAAGTTTTTATTTGGATTTGTCCCTGGCATGAAATTTTCAGGCCTCCACTTCTAACCAATGCTTATTTTCCTTTTCAGGCTTTCATTCGCACTGTCAGCAGGCAAGATTAAGGAAAAAGCTCGAGTTGTTTCTATGGACTTGAGAGGACATGGAAAGTCAATCGCAGAGAATGATCTTGACCTATCTGTTGAGGTACTTATGCTCGTGACAGTTTACATATTTGATGAAGGAATATTTAGATGAACTTTATCCTTGTTGGTGGTTGATACAAACCCGGATTAGGGACGTATGAAGTGCATGTTAATTCATATATCAACTTGTAATTAAGCTGTTAGGGTGGCTGTTAGTTAGTTACTTAGCTGTTAAATAGTCTGTTAGTTTGTGACGAAAAATGCTGACATGCACAGTGATTAAAGTTCCGTAAAGCTTCTGTCAGTATAAACCAACTTAACTCTGCATACATAAAGTTCAGCATCTGTTGAAGGATATGAAATAAAAATGAAGACTTGTTCTTTCCAAGTTAGTTTCTCTGCAAGACTGCAATTCATTCTTCTTTGTGCTAGGTTGAGGTTGAACAAGGTTAACAGTAGTTTTGATAGAATTTTTCAATATGATTTCTCTGTATCTGTTGCTGAAAAAAATTGCATTGAACATATCCGTTGCTAAAACCCAGTGTCTTTTGAGCAGACTATGTGCAATGATGTGTTGGCTGTACTGAATGCAATATATGGGGATTCTCCTCCCACAATTGTGCTTGCTGGCCACAGGTCTGGTTCTTACTTTCCTTTGTAACTTCTTTATACTGCATTTATCGCCGTGGTTACTTTTTAAGATAAAATCTACAAAACCACCAACCAACATGGATTTTATATTTATCTGAAACTTAGGTCTTTTTCCTTTTCTTCTCTTATGGAGTGCTTTCCAATTATGAAGTGACTTCCAGATTGCTCTCTCCTGTACTATGACTATGACTACCACTTTTATTTTGTGTTGGATCACAACCTTATGTGCCGTGGTTTCATGATAGCTGTATTTTGTTTCGGTACTTGTAATCTAGTTTCTTGTGCATCCAAATCAAACCTCTGTAGGTATGTGGACGGCAGAGGCAGAGGCACAGGCTAAATTATAATCAGAGAAATTTTATATTGGGTCTTGAACTAGACTGCAGATTTAGTATCTCACTGGAATAAAATTTTGTGAGCACTTGGTGCTTGGTGGATTTTATGGATTTAACTTATGTTGGCCCTTGCAAGAAGTCGAGAGAAAGAATGATCCAGTACATGGGCCTAACTAGGTAAAAAGTTATAGCACCTAGTGCGCTAGGCATATGCAATGGTGGTGCGCTTTTTTGAAGGAAAATTTAGGGACCTAACTGCTGTATGGCAGGGTGATGGTTTTATTGTGGAACTTATGACCCGTGTTGGAGGGATGCAGTCACTCTCTTTGGTCCAAACATAAGCTGGGGGAGGGAGAAGGAGCCCTGGGGTGAATCTCTAATTGGATTGAAGACTTGGAACTATGATGGTTTCTTAAGTGCGTGATAATGCTTTTCCTTTCCCTTTGGAAAATGGAAGGAGTGTCACACAACCTTAGCACAGAAGTAGTATGCAGATATACACTTAGCATACTAAGCATAGGATGCTTAAAAAATTGCATTCGATCATATCATAGATTTGTAGTTTGTGATTCAAATCAATAGATCACATTATGCATGTATGATGTATCAATCAACATTGTCTGAACTATCTCTCTGGACTTTTTTTAACTGTGAACCAGCATGGGTGGCTCAATTGCTGTGCGTGTTGCTGCCATGAAGAAATTACCTAGCTTGGCAGGATTGGTTGTTGTGGATGTTGTTGAGGTTTGGCATATATAGTATTAGCCTTTTTCAGTGTTGTCTCTGATGATTTGCATATTAATGACATGAGCACTGACGGTCTTTAAGAATTTCAGGGAACTGCTATGGCTTCATTGATCCACATGCAGAAAATCCTCTCAGGCAGGATGCAGCACTTTTCTAGCATTGAGAAAGCGGTACTAAAGTTTCTATCTTAACAATTCCAACAAATAAATTTTGGAAATCATTAAACTGACCCGTAATCACTCATATACATATGCCTTGACACCCTGGGAAAAAGATACCCATGACCATAGCATAACTCAGACTGACTGAAGAAACTCCGGTGTAGTTGAATGATGAATCAATTTTCTTCCCACATTGTGGCTTCTTCGTTCTTCAAAGCTTCGTCTTGCCACCCTGGGAAAAAGATATCTATGACCATAGCATAGCTCAGACTGAGTGAGGAAACTTCTGTGTAGTTGAATCAATTTTCTTCAGATTCTTCCCACATTGTGGCTTCTTCATAGCTTTGTATTTTTGTTTTTCTCTTTTTGCTAGTGATTCTTGGATATGGTTTATCAAATATTTAATTGTTACAGCTAAAGATCAAGTTTCTGTTATACTTTGTTGTTGATGGTTATGGAGTTGGAGTTAAAAAATAAGTTTCATGTTGCACCATTTAGTATAACTGATTGTTAGCGAGGATTTTTGTGAGAAGCTGTTTTTAAGTGGAATGGATACTTATCATCTAAGCTCGTGTTCATTTTGATTTTTTGTAGCCATAACAGACTGTTTTGTCTACGCAGATTGAGTGGAGCATTAAGAGTGGGTCTCTAAGAAACATCGATTCTGCTCGTGTGTCGATTCCTACCACGTTAAAGTATGATGAATCCAAGAAATGGTAAATACATTTTGTTACGCTAAGCAGAATTAGCCTAAGTTTATACAACTGAGTTGATGGGCTTTTTATCAATGTCCTTAAAAACTTCCACCTTTTCACAGCCCTTAAGTGGTGTGAAATCCTAATCTAGGATCTGCAAGGTAACTATGTAATTCTCACTGACATGATTGTATAGTAACTAGTAAGTGACAGTACTTTGGCTTTATGCTGTAGTTATTTTTACCGAGCAAAGCTGGAAGAAACTGAACAATATTGGAGAGGCTGGTATGAACTATTTGATCCTCTTGCTCTCTTTTGTGAAATGGCATCAAAAGCATATCTATCTCTGTTGCTACTGCTATTGAAGCCCACTGAATAAGTTTTCCATATTTTGAATAGTTGGGACACTTCACCTGGAACTATTTGTTGCGCATGATCATTTGATTAAACCTGATTTTGTTCCAGGAGTTATTTCTAGTTTTAGCTTGATATAATCAAGCTAATCCTGACAACTGTTGAACAGAGTGACTTATCTTCTATTTTAACATTTTTTGAGGGTTGGGGAAAATTGTTTTGAATCTAGCAATTTTTTTCCACACAAAGGCTTTGGCCACGCAATTACATCTTGATCAGTGACTTGTTTTTCAGGTATGAAGGACTGTCTGAAAATTTTCTATCATCTCCTGTGCCAAAGCTCTTACTTTTAGCAGGAACCGATAGACTGGACAGGTTTTATTTTCTGAACTTTCCTTTAGTAGTCTATTGAAAATTTCGTATTATTTTGTTTGTAAATTAAGATCATCATAATATATTAAATTTGTTTTTCCAAAGAAAGTTCGACGAAATTTTACTTGTACTTGCATGAAGCGTTTACAAATAGGAGTAAGATAACCAGCATTATATTCTTGCCGAATAAACTTTTATCAACTGGTGGTTAAATTGTGATCATGATATAATATTTAACTGCAGTAGCAATCCAGAAATTTTCTTGTATACTGGTATCCTTAAGATTGAGTAGTCAGCCAAAATGAAAATCGCAACTCTGTAGTGGAATCGCTGGTTTGGGGACCTTCTTCAATGCCTCTAAACATTAAGTGCATTTATGGAGGTGGTTTCAGATAATTCTAAAATAATTAATTGGTCAATATCTGCCATAAATATGCTAAATCATAGTTTTGATTGAAACACACATTTCATAGGAAAATATTGCTACTTTATATCTGTTATTCTGCTTAACTAGCTTTGGTTCATTCCGAGAACAGGGAACACTAGTGAGAACTTAGCATTAATCACTCAATCTACTTCAGTTCTGTAATCTCCATTCCACAAAATTTTATTAGACAGAATCGCAAACTAGTGAATGGATTTTCTGAATTTTACCAATCACTTAAAGCATTACGATCAGCCTTTGTCAAGGTTGGTGAGGGTTGTATCGGATATGAAGGGTTGATATTCTGCCTGTTTTTACGCTGTTTTCTGCACCAGAACTCTCACAATTGGTCAAATGCAAGGGAAGTTTCAAATGGTGGTTGTCAGACATACTGGGCATGCTATACAGGTCCATACTTGCATGCCATGCCTTCCATTTATTCAACTTTTTGTTTTTAATACTTAGAAGTTGCATCTGACATGATTTCAGGAAGACGTTCCTGATGAATTTGCAGCATTAATACTCAACTTTATATCACGCAACCGGATTGGGCCTTATGGAGTTGAGGTTTGTATATATATTATGTTCAAAAAACACATCATGAAGTGGCGAGTATATACAATATGGTAATAGCTATTTGACTCCATTATCATGTTGCAGATGCCAGGAATATGTCAGCCTTCCCGATTGCAAAATTGAATTAGGTGCTTGACAACAACCCCATCTATGTAATGGTGCCCATGGAGAGCTACATAGTGCAACGATGCATCTTGTGAGGTGTGCCAAAGCTGTCATTACATTACATTAATTTCCCCTCCTGGAGCTGCCTTTTGTTCTTGAATACAAAGCGAGTTCATTCTTTCAGGCCCTATCACGAGTCTCACCATTCAAACTTGTTGACTTGAGTTACGACGTACTCATTGCGAAAAGAGAATTTCGCGGCATTGTGAAGGTATGTACACCTTCTAAACATGCAAAACCTTCAAATACTGATTCTCAAGTGTTCTGCCAACAATGTATCTGTTAGGTCTGTCAGAATTCTAGAATACAAATGGTTTGTGACTTTGTGTACGTGAAGAGAACAATCACCATTACTATTATCATTACTGTTTATAACTTTATGCATGTCTACATGAGCAGTAAACAGATCAGTATGCTTGGAAAGTATCGATTGGGAAAATCCTCTGAACTAATTATGAGTCATTCTACAGATATTTCCAGAATCTTATCCTTTGTATGCTCGACATTTGAAATTCATTATGCCTTCCCCCTTTGCTTGAAATTTTATTTCGCCTTTTACTGGGAAACTCTCTTTTTCTACTTGAACCCAAATTTTTGGCAGCGTCCTAGTCAAGGTTGATTGACATTGGGCATGAAAGTGAATTGCAATTGCCATAAAATTTTACTTCAAAATGAATGCCAACCAAAATCCATTAGTTAGAAGTTCGAACCTGTTACAGCTGAATGCGAATACAAGAAGGTCCGCTTCGTGGTGGGTTTATCCTTGAAAGTAGACGGGATAATTTCGGCTCCGTTTTGTACGGCCTGGCTTGGACATGTATGGCGCCACGCCCATGGGCTGGAATTGTATGCTTAATATCGGCATGGTGCAAAGGACCGAATTAAACCAACCAGTCTTCAACCATCGAGTTTGTCCCCACATAACCGTATGATATCTAAATTCTAAACTATAAATCTTAAATCATAAGTTTTTATTACTAAATAATAAAATATAAACTCTAAACCTCAAACAGTATCATTGAAACAAATTATGATATAAAAATAGTAACATATTACTATCCAATCTCATATTTATATCTAAACCCCTAATCCATAAACTCTAAACTGTAATATTAAAACAAATTATGATCTCAAAACAGTAAATGATTTTAAATATCATAACAGATAATGATGTCAAAATAGTGACATAATTATACAATCTCATATATATATATATATATAGGGGATAAATGACTTAAAATAAGGACCTAAACTTGGGGTACAAGACATTTTTAAAAAAACTTGAAAAATTTATATTTATGTTTGATCGGTTTTACGAATCTAATGATATATTTTTTTGCTTCAAACAAAAATCAAATGCTACCCGAAAAGTGGATGAAAGAAAAAATATAGAACACAAAACATTTCATCCACTTTTCGGGTAACATTTGATTTTTGTTTGAAACAAAAAATATATCATTAGATTCGTAAAACCGATCAAACATAAACATAATTTTTTCAAGTTTTTTAAAAAATGTCTTACACTCCAAAAGCTTAGGTCCTTATTTTAAATCCTTATAAAAGATAAGTTATATATATATATATAAGATATATTTCAAATCTAACAAGATGAAGACGAAGAATTTGATTACCATTATGCCTCCAAATATGATCGTAGATCTCATATACATTTTAGATCTAACAAGAAGAAAAAGAAAGATAAGAAAATGGTAGTGGAGGTGCGACAGTGGCAATGGTGGTGGACAATGAGAGTGGTGGAGATGGAAAAGAGATGTTTTAGATATAGGTATTTCTTATATAATATGTCTATTGATGAAGAAGGGCAAATATGGAATTATGCAAAATATTAATGTTAAAAGATGTACTTATGTGGCAAAATTTTGTTTTGTTGGTCCTTATTGTCCAACTTTAACCACATAGATACTTATTTGTCATTTTTCCTAAAAGATACACTAACGAATAAAACCGTTTACAACTAGGGATAAAAATTTGGCCTTAACCCGTGCAAATTTCTCCTAATCTGACATTGGGATGGGATGGTGATAGGGCAAAAAAACTCAACCCGCATACGGGGCGAGGAGAGGCTAGATCTATCTCGTAACTCGGCCCACTAGTGATACGATAGTACCTAATACTCTTATATATATAATTAAATTATACAATTCTTTTATGATACAAAAACATTTATATCTCAAAGCATATAATATGGTCTTATACTAAAAGTTTACTTAAATATTTGAATTGATGTTGGTAAACTCTAAACCTAAGTTAAATTGATTTGAATACAATCATATTGTCACAATAGAGAATTGAAAGCGTATTTATTAAAAAAAATATTAATATTTGCCCTTAAGTTATTTAATTTGTGTATGTAGATCATATCTATATATAAAACATATAATAGTAGGAAAATGATACAATTAGGAATATAAAACTGGAGTTGGACCATGTATTACCTCACGATTTGAGTATTTGACATCCTTAGTGGAAAACTAATAACTAATGGACCCAAGTAACCTACTTTGCAACGTATTGCAAACGATATTCTATCTATTCGAATGTCAATAGTTGTTCCAAAGTCTACCTTCAGTACTAGTAGTCGATTATTGAGTCCACATTGTAGTAGGACTTCATTTGAAAACAGCAGAGACATTGAAGTGTGGTCAAAATTGATTATGAAGTGAAATAAAGGGAGATATGTAAAACTAATATTTAAATTAATTACAAATTATTTAGCTGAGTTTATCTTATTTTGTATTATGTTTTTTGTGTTTTATTTTTCATGAAAAAAAATTCAAAGAATTGGGGCACAACTCAAAATATTCTTGACGGCATTGATAATGAGAAGGAGAAAAAAGTGATCTGACTATATTTGAGTGATGTGATTCTATTGAAATTGTTAATCTTTATCTGTTTTAGTTATTTTAAGTTATAAAGTTTACTACATGAATTTTATTTTGTTTGTTATTTCATTATTTTATTTTTAAAATTGTTGTTGGATGATTATATTAAAATTTATTTAATTATATAGATTTTAGTGTGATTGTAATATTTTATAATTATATTATTTGAGCAAATTTTTAATTCACTACAAGACATCTCGCTCGACGATATAGATTGCTTAGAGACAATGATGAGACATAGGTCTTTACCCCAACGTGCAGGGCAAGACTCCTTCGGGACAGTGCTATGAAAGTATAGGACAACTAGGATCCAATCCCACATCACACACTCACACTGTTGCCATCCCTATCAACAATCACAACTAAATTTGACCATTATATCACCATCAATTTAAATACCACTAGAAATATCCAAAAAAGAATTTTTATCATTGGCAAGAAATGGTGCTTCACCAATACATCATCAAAATTGAAGTCGATTACCTAATCATATAAAATGCTACATTCTCGAAAGAGACTCATCCAACGGAAATGATCCGCGGTGCAAAGAGCATGGTCCAATTTTATTGATTGAAAAATAAATAAATCTTGCGGTGTTTCAAGAGGCAGTAGATTCCTTCAAATATGCAATAAGGTCAGCACGGTCCTGCGGCTTCTTCAATCCAGGGAACACCATCTTTGTTCCAGGTATGTACTACATGAAGGAAAAAGTCATTAGCCAAGTGCACTTTCAACACGACTAAGTAACTAAGAATGAGCAACACACACAATCACGGTTTCAAAACATGGATGTCAAACTAAATAAGCAAAGCCATATTAGCTCCTACAGAGATATTGACACTTTTAAACAAGTGGACTTCATCATCGTGCGGGAAGTTCTACAGGAGTCCATATTTTTTCCACCCTGGCCACCAACCAAATTTACTAGTTAAATGAAACAAAACAGAAGGTGGGGGCTATTTGCCCTCTCTTTTATCCATTCCCACTTCAACTAGAAAATTCCATTTAAAAAATACATGAATCAGAGTACACCCATTTTTCTAATTTTTTACTAAAAGTCGTACACACCCCCATATACTGAAGCCACCAAACCCTCAACAGAAATGAGCTCCTTTTGCTGATTGTTAGTAACAAACTCGAATACTTAGCATCCACGCATCCAAAATGCTTGTATTCATTAACAAACCATTCAGCGTAATTCTTTGTTCAAATACTTTATCACTAACTCACCAGTACTGCTATTCCTCAACTCATACCTTACCAGATCAACAGCACCAATCTCTAAAGCATTGTGTCTTCAAGCCCATAAACATACTTCCCACTATCCCTAGATAGCCTTCAAGCCCACTACCTTGTCAGATTATGTCTCAAAGTTGCAAATCAAGCACATTTGGGTGACTCAATTCAGTCTTGAAATCGGCAGACCCAGCAACTATCAGTCCTGTTGACGACAAAGTTTGATGAGTGACAACGATGATAAAGTGTGACGAGTTGAAGAGCTCTCAAGTTGGATAATCATCTCACAGTAACCGGAATGCCCTCAGTAGGTGAGAGAAGAAACAGAGACGGAGAGGTGAGAAGAAGAAGAGGAGGAGGGGAGAAGGAGAGAATGAGAAAAGAGTTGGTGCGCTGGGGTGTTTAGAGACTAGGTTTTTAAGTTTTTGGAGTGTGAATTGATAAAAATGAGATGCAAATAGGCCCCACCAAAAATAAAATGAGTGACTAGAATTTTAATAAACAACAACTTCTCTCAATACAAAACATTATTTTAATTTCTTCATTTCAAAACAAATAAAGGGAAAAAAAATTACGAATACTACACCAGAAGCAGTACATAAACACTGAAACAGTCAAACCTACCTCGTGAATCACTGACAGACTGACTTGCTAATAATGTATTACCACAAACCAACATGCACGCAATTCACATAAAGAAGGCTATCTCAATACATCATTAGTTTACCACATGAAAATGAATAGCAACAACACTGTAAATTTAAAAATATAACCTTGAAAATGAATACATCAGTGATGATCTTACCTTCTTGGGGTTCAGCAAATAATCATACAACGTTTTTTCCTCCCAATTAACAGCCATGTTCTTGTTAGCAGCAGAATAAGAATACCCAGCCGTTGTGCCAGACTGCCTTCCAAACAGCCCATTCAGATTGGGCCCTGAAATTCAGAAGTTTGAGCAAACAACTTCAGAAAGCCAACTCACACAGGTTCCAGAGCCAATTTTCTTACTAATCAATGTGGCATGTTTCTACTACAACATCCAGTTCCACCAAAGAACTTGCAGTTAATAATTACAAGTAAAATGAAGTTCATCATACAAATTAGGAACGGCATGATATTTTGACAAACAGGGTGGCGCGTTTTAAACCTTCAAAACAAGATTTTATGCCTCAATGCCACAATCATGAGGTTTAAGTAAAATAAAACACAGTCCTGAAATACTAAGTCTGATATTGCAATTTGTACCAACTTTGAGGCAACCTGCTCTGCAGTGCTAGAACTATCTCAACTACCAACAAATAAGACCTTACCACTCCGCTCAATACTGATCCGTGGCAGTCTAAATGATTTCACCATAACATATAGTTGGCACAAAACACCTTAATCGAGAAAATTTCAGATAGTGATGCATATCAGGCTCAATTTTGTCTATACATCCAGTGCATCAAAAGAATAAAGGTTGTAATAGCCATAACGGGTAAAACATCAAACAATAGATTGACCTCCAACCCTATCATCATCAATAACTACTAGATGTAATATGTTTCTTTAAAACAAATATGAGAAACCTTTATTTTCATTCCATTTAGCATCAATAGCTATGTAATATGTCTCCTTGAAACCAAATCAGAGGCCCTTTCGTTTCTTAAATAAAGTTCATCACAGTTGATTAACAGAAAAGCATAAACCTAGAATCTATGTTTCCAATTCCAACCTTTATTTCATTTCACTTGCGAATCAAACTACATACTACAAATGGAAACACGAACTCGCATGCATACAAGCTAAACTAAATAAAAAAACGCAGGAGATTAACCACGGTATGGCCCTAATATTAGATTGGATCTACTAATTACTTCACATTAAAGTCCCACACATGACAGAGATCCAAACTAATGTAAATCGCTAATTACGATACTTACAATCGAATAATTTGATAATAAAATGCATCGAAAAGTACATCAAACCGTAACGTTCCAATCAATCAGACCCAGACAGCGAATAAACAATATAAATCAATAAAAAGCAAAAAGAAAATAGACGGACCTTGCTTATGACCGGCACCTTTGTCGACGGTATGGCACTGAGCGCACTTAGTCTTGAAGATCTTCTCTCCAGACTTTGGATTTCCAGGAGGAGCTTCATCGAACGACGCCATTTCTTCCTTCCCCTTTCGTGTCTCTGCTTTCTGATTTTGGTGTCAGGCGGCGACAATGATTCATACGTCGTGTTCTGTCGATGTTCTCTTTTATTATTGGGTTTTTTATTTTCTCCAACAAAAAATTAGAACATTCCAGAGACCGGGTGCTAGTCCCATTGATTTGGAAAGGCTTACCAACCACGTGTCATCTTTCTAATGGTGGATTATTCGAAAGTACAAGAGTAGTAGAAAGTTTGTGAAAAGGCCAAGCCCATTTTGTATACTCCTGCAAAATTTGAAACCCAATAGAGACTCGTCCGTGGTGTTTATTGTTTAAGGCCCGAGAAAAAGTCACTTCTCATTTGCACTAGGCTTGGACAGGCAAGCCCATCTCTTAAAATCCAACAAAATAATAAATTGTTGGTGAATGTTTTGAAAACCGAATCGATGATTAAATTGAAAAATTATTCAGTTTATGATTCATTGGTTCAACCGAAATTCAATCCTCATCTAACGTAACCAATTATTATATATATATTTATTTCATCGAAATTATAATACTCGTAATATACAAAAATATATAAATAATATATCTCTATTGAAAAATTTGGAATCATTCATGTGTTGTTAAGTCTTCACATAACAAAAAATATAATATATAAAATAAAGAAATAATTAATTGTGAAAAAATACAAATAAACATATAGGAGAAAAATACAACTCCTGCATAGAAAAATATTTAGATCATTAAATACATATATTTAATATAATGTACAAAATAAACGAATGTGCAAAAATATTTTTAATATCTCACTGGAATTAGAATGTGTATGGACACTTTTGAAAGAAATATAATATATTCAATATATAAGCATCATCTTTTAAACATGAAATGTCACATGACTTAATCGATAAGAAACTCACTTTTACAAAGCGATGTCATGAGTTCGCAAACTCTCGCTCAATATACCCTCTTCCACAATTTCATACCAAAAGTGAACTCTCTCAAACCTCACCAACAAGAAACTCAGATACCTGTAGTAGTTACGCGAACCCCTTTTTTTTTTCCTTCTACACTGACATTGCAGTTTGAATTTTAAGGATGACTGAATTAAAGAAAATGACCACCGCGCACTTGCATTAATAATCCCACAAATATATATACACACACACACATACATATTGAAACCATAATTGAATTTGAGGTAATTAAATAAGTGCAACTCTCGTTCAATATAATCTCCTGGTCATAAAACAATGGAATACACAGAAATATACTTTATTTGTTCAACGATATTCCTATAATTCCCAAAAAAACTATGTGTAAAAAAAAATAATCTTTTGCTATATAGTAATTATTAATCTTCTTTAAACAAATCTTAACAATTAATGCAGTCCGCTTACTGATCCCTCCACATTTTGATATCTACATACCAAGTACCAACTAATATATATTTTAATTAGCATGGTGTTCCGTGAGACTAATATATATATATATATATGTGTGTGTGTGGTTTTTTAGGCTAATAATCCCAGATTGATTCCTGATGCAATTCAGTATCCTCAAAATCATCATCGACCCCCGCCATCATGCCCTGAGGCTCCCCAGGCAAAAGAGGTCCGGCCAGGTCCGTCCACATAGTTGGAGAGTCGAGTGGAGACTCATTTATGGCCTTTATCTGGCTCAGCGACAACCCAACCCTAACCGGCCTCAACTCTCTCCCTTCAGAACCATCAACCTCCGCCTCCGGAGAAGTCATCGCCACGGGCCTCCTAAATCTCAAAGCTGCCTCCTGCGCCGTAGCTTGAACATCCTCGGCTCTTGAACTCGCCGGCCTAGGGAGGGTCTCTGCCAGCTCCGGGAAGTTTACCCGAGCACTCCTTCCTCTAAGGTGCAGCGCAGCCACGTCATAAGCTGTCGCCGCCATTTCCGGAGTCTCATAGCTCCCCAGCCATATCCTGGTCTTTTTTCCTGGTTCTCGTATTTCGGACACCCACTTTCCCCATTTTCGTTTCCTTACACCCCTATACGATGGCGTTGCAGTACTACTCGATGATGCTGCAGGAGAAGAATTAATAGTGGGGATTAGTGTTGATTGTTCATCCATCGAAGGTTTCAAATTTCAAAGTGGATATAATAGAGGATTGCTCCGAGTATGATATAGTGATGCGGTATCTGTGTATATATAGATGAGGAGTGAGGACCATGAGTATCAATTAAGTAACCGTGCGGGAGTTTGTAGAGCTAGCCATGGAAAGTGAGTTTTCGAGACCATCTCCAATGCTTCCCCACTTTCAACAACTCTTAAATTCTTCAACTAGATCTCACTTTTATTACACTTAATTTGATCTCACTCACTTATCCAGATCAACAAAACAGTCTCTCAATATAGTCATATCAATAAAACACATCTTTCAATATATATTTTTTCACTTTTTATTTCCGAACATTCCAAATATCAAACATCAACATCATCTCATCATATTTTTCTATCATTTTTCTACCATTCTATACATCTTCTAATACAATTTTTTTAAATCAATCTCTCTATGCATTTCAAAATTTTCAGCACTCCAAATTAGTGCACCGTGAGCAAGTGCAATGGGACACTTGATAATGGTACTGGAAATTTTAGAGTGTAAAGAGAGAGTGATTTGAAAAAGATGTATTAAAAAATGTGTAGAATCATAAAAAAAATAGTGAAAATGGTAGAAAATTATAAAAAAAATGGTATTGAGGATTGATATTTGGAGTGTTTGTAAATAGAAAGTGAAAAAAAATTATATAAAAATATGTATTTTCTTGATATAACTGTATTGAAAATTCTGTTTTATTATAATAAAAATTGGACCGTACCGAAAAATTTGGAGTGGCCGGCAGGGGTTGGCTTGGCTTTGCTTTGCATGACCACGTGCTCATTCTGGTCTTTCAAATGACGCAATCACGCCTCGCCATTTTTACTTTTTTCCAAGAAAAATATTTAAAAATTTGCGTTTTTTTCCCTTGCTATTATAGTTATATTTATAGTTTTTTTTTACCGTTATAGAAACCCTAATTTTTTATCATATATTATTAACTATTAAGTAAACAATCACTTCTCTATTTTACCTGAAAATTACAGACCAACTCATGAGACTTTGCTTCTTCTTTTTTCTGGCTTAATGCTACTTTTAGTCGCCAAAAGATGGGCCAAGCAATTTCATTTCGATCACCCATTCTCAAAAAACGCCAAGTCGATAATCTAAAAAAAAGTATATATTTGAATTCATAATCTTACATTCCTATTATTTTATAATAGAATTTTTAAATGTTGTTTCTTATTATATTACGTATTCTCCCTCCTTACTATAAAAAAAAAGGAATTCAATACTTTCCAATTACAGTAATTGGATCGAGGGGATCGATCTCAATCCAACAAAAACAATAATGTTCTGTTTGTTTGGAAGAAAATCAACCTCTCTCATGAAAAAATATATCCTAAAGAAAAATTTATCATAAAAAATAAAATAATTTGTACTGTTTGGACAAAAATATTGTTAGTATATCCTAAAGAAAAATTTACTTTTTTTATTAGACTTTACTATATTTTCTTGTATTTTTCTAGAAATAAACACCTATAATAATAAAAAAAAGTTTTTCCAGGAAATGATTTTTTACATAACAAATGAAGCATAAATGTTTTTTTTTAAAATGTTTATGTAGTGTTGTACAATAACTAAAGCTTGTTGTGGCATATATTTGCCGTTTCGGTTAATTTCATTATTTTCTGCCAATCCAACACCGAATCATAAATTTCAAATAGTTCAGTTGATAAATTGGACCGTATGTAATCTCGAATTTCGAATTCAAACTCCATCCCTTTTTCTTTATTCAAAGAAAAAAGGAAAAAAAAACCAACCCCAAATCTTGATTAAATGAGAAATGGGTCTAATCGATCGGGTCTTGTCTTGCATGATTTTACGGTTTACCTAACAAATCAAGGAAAAATGATAACAAATCAATTATCGATAACTAATGAAGTTAACAACCTAACTGTTACAGTCAAATGGGTCTGCAAACCACACAGCTGGATCAAGCTAATACTGATCAGGTCCGGTGGCCAAAGTATGCTCTGTCTTCCAATTTTTAAAATACACGATTTTCTCTGGAAATTGATCCCACCGGCAGTTCCATCATCCATGTTTTCCAACCGCACACACCGTCAGCGTCCACCGCTCAGTGGCAGCAGCCGTTTGGCCATCCAAATTTTAATCAAGAAGCCAAAATATATATTATTATTTAATTTAATTGGGTGCTATAAATAATGAAATGTTTTTCATATTTGGAAGACGCGGCGAGGGACATTAATTGATACTGTTAGACGGGATGCATGCGATCGAGAAGCAATTGGTGCAGATCTTGAATGATATATACCAATTGGGGCAGTCTTCTCTTTTCATCTCTATTATGGGAAATGGGTGATTTGTTGTCATTTTAGGAAAGAAAATGAATTGCGGATTGTAGAGGCAGACGAAGAAACCATGAATTTGATGAGAGAGAGAGAGAGAGAGAGAGTGGCGGAGATTTAACCACGTGATATCTACGTGTTTGATGAAATGAATGGCTTATAATCTTGGATTAATTAAAATAAATTCACATTGCAGCCCCCACTCCCATTATCAATTATAGGACAAATTTGGACTATTTTGGCCCGTCAATTTTGAAAAATGAAAAGGATATAATATGATATTGGATCACTCGAAGACACTATTATCAATTTGATTTCTTTTATTTGTGATTTTTTTTCCTTTAGTAAAACAATTATGCGTTTTGTAAAAATATTCTCCTTCTCTGTGGCCTTCTAGTCCTCATCCCTGAATGTCCCCAAAAATAATATAACATTTTATGTACATGTATTATATTTATACGATTTTTCTCTCATACAATACGGATTGAAATCTCAGTCATTGGATCTCACCAATGGCTGAGATTTCAATCCCTCAAACTTCCTCCTCTGTTTCACTCATCTCAGATGAACCTCCGACGACACTTTTGTTTCACTTATATGAGCTGACGGCACTTCCGATGGCGCTTTCTTTCGTCATCTCACCCGAACTTTTATGCATGTAACTCAGATTTGTTGACAACAAGAACACGATAGTAATGCAGAAGAGAGAAACCCATCTAGTAGAGACTCCATTGCTGGGCTTTTGAGGTCTACTCATGCTATTGATTTGGGTTTCTTGGAGAGTTCTAGATTTGGGTAAACGAATTTTTGGTATGATTTTACACATATATGATTTGGAAATATTAAAGAATAAAAATCTTGATTTCAACACCAACAAACCAATTCTGATTGAGAAAATGCTTTCTCTCTTGAGAATAGCGCTCTCTTGGGTTTTATTCCAGATCTCTTTCTCTTCTAATCTTCTGCTTCTAGTCCTTCTCTACTCTCTCCTGCTAATTCTTATCTCTTCTTCTCGTCAGTTCTCTTTTCTCCTTTCTACTCTTGGTGTTTGTCCTCGTTCTCTGGTTTTTTGCATTGTCTCTATGGAGGATATTCTTACTCGTACTGAATCTTTATCATGTGCTGATGATCTAGACGTGTCTCTTGTTCCTGATACTGGTGTTATTCTTGATCTTGCAAAGGTGTCTCTTCTTGCTCGTTTGGTTTCCAAACGACCTATGTCCATTTCTTTGGTTAGGTCCATTCTTTTCCGAATTTGGACTCATCTTCCAAGCTGGAGTATCAAAGAGCTGAAGAAAGGTTATATGGCTCTTCATTTTAGCTCTGAGGCTCACCTTCAAATGCTGCTGGATAAACAACCTTGGATTATTAATGGGGCTAATGGAGGAGTTCTCTTCCTATTTAAATGGCCTTTGGATAGCTTTTGGCAATCTATTAATACTGATTTGGTTCCAGTTTGGACTCAGATTCATGGTCTTCCTCCCTCTCTCATGACGAAACGTAATGCTATTGTCTTGGCTGCGAAAGCTGGTTCTCTCATTTGTCTGGATCCCTCCTTAGAAGTGGAGCAATTCTCTCTAACTTGCCTACGTTTCAGGGTCCTTATTAACCTTGTTCATCCTCTTTTTGCTGGGTCCTTTATTCCTCTTGGTTCATCGAAGACTTGGATTCAGTATAAGTATGAAAAGTTAGCTGCTATATGCTTTCATTGTGGTATCCTGGGTCATGACTCCAACTGGTGTACTAAGGAGGTAGCTATGGTTCATGGGATTGATGGCAAGATTGTTAAACGATTTGGCCCTTGGATACGAGTGGAATCTGATTCTGGCTCTTGTTTTGACATGCCTGTGTGTTCCACCATGGCCCAAGTTTCTCGACCGGAGAGTCATATTGGTGCTCCTCATCTTCTAAATTCCAGCAATAGTACAGGGATGGTTTCTTTTAGCCACCCTACTACTGCTATCTGGCTCAGTCTGGGTTGCCCTCCACGGCACTTAATATGTCTTTCTTGTCAGAAGGTAGCGGACTTGGTTGTACGATTGCTGCGATGTCCCAGTTAGGGATGGCAAAATTCCCCGCGGGTTCGGGGCCCCGCGGGTACCCGACCCGAAATTTCGGGTTGGGGACCCGAAAATTCGGGTTCGGGGTCGGGTTCGGGTGCCACCCGAACCCCACTGCCCGGGGACGGGTAGGGTATGGTAATACCTTACCCGGCCCCGAACCCGACCCGAACTTTTTTTAATATTTTATTTAAATATATATATAATACATATATTATTTATATATATATATTACATATATCTAATAGATTAATACACACATATATATACATACATTGACATACATATATACACACATATATATATACATTGACAAACATACACACACATATATATATATTGACATACATATATACATATGACATATATATAATACATACATACTAACACATACATGTATATACATATAATACAAATACAAATACAAATACAAATACATATAATATTATAGTATTTTTGGGGTTCAGGGATGGGTTCGGGTTCGGGTGATACCCGTCCCCGTCGGGTTAGGGTTCGGGGATTCCCTGAACTCCAAAAATCGGGTTCGGGTTCGGGGATGGGGGCGGGGATGGAGTTCGGGTTCGGGGATGGGGAGAGCATACCCGGCCCCGCCCCGCCCCGTTGCCATCCCTAGTCCCAGTCGAGTGATTTGGACAGAGAAAGTCCTCGATGTTCTTCCCAACTTTCTCTTGATACTGGGCTGACTTCTATGGCTGAGCCCAACACGGAGAATGTTTTGTCTAATGGCCCATCCATACTTGGCAGGCCCAAATTTCAGGTTCCAACTTTTCTATCTGGGCCGGTTGATAGTGATTGGGGCCCGTCCACATGTTTTAAAAAAAGAAAGCTTTTACCTGTTCATTTCTCTCCTACTCTGTCCGAGAGTGAGATCGATAATGCGATAGAGGAGCTTTCTGATGGTAGCAGAGATCTGGGTATTGGGGTTTCTTCTACGCGCCGGCGTTCGGCTCCTCAAGGAATTAAACCCAGAGCTTCTTCATATATTAGGAAAAAAGTGCACTTTTCTAAGTCATTATCCACTCATGTTGCAGATTATTCAGTTGATGAATCCTCTTTGTCTGAGGTTAAAGTCCAGTTCGTCCAGCATTTTCAAATGACCGAGGAGGCGTGCCGATTCATGCCCCCACCCTCTCCATGAAAATCCTTTCCTGGAACTGCAGAGGCTCGATCCGTCCTCTAGCAGTGAGGGTGATCTCGGATCACATCCGTAAACACAATCCGGATGTTCTTTTTCTTATGGAGACAAAGGCTACTGAAGTTTACATGGATCGATTAGCTAATAAGCTTGGTTACTTTGGTTCTTCTTCTATGTCTGCTGATAGGTTGAAGGGTGGTATTTCTGTGTGGTGGAGACAGCAATTGAATATCCGGGTAGTCAGGGCCACTTCTGATATGATTTGTTTTCTCTCTGTTGGGGGTTTCTCTGAGCAGGAATTTCTTGTCTGTTGTGTCCATGCTCCGCCCTATCATTCTCGAAACTCTATCTTCTGGAACTCTTTGCTGTCTATTACTCAATCTTTTGGAGATAACTGGTCAGTTCTTGGCGATTTAAATGGTACTCTAACTTCGGCTGAGCGATGGGGAGTTTCGGATGTTCCATCGAATGGCTCTAGGGGTCTTCAAAATTTCTTAAATCTTTCTGGTGGTGTGGATTTGGGGTTCTTTGGTCCTATGTTTACGTGGCATAGGAAGCGCAATAATTCTATAGTCAGTAAAGAACGCCTTGATCGCTCTATCTGTAGTGCCTCTTGGTTGTCTTTGTTTCCTCAATCTGGTAACCTAAATCTTCCCATATGGGGATCCGACCATGGGGCTATTATTTTGGATACGTATTTGGAACGTTCGCCTAAGTCCAGGCCGTGGCGGTTTTTGGCTGCTTGGTATTGTCATGAAGACTGTCAGTCGATTATTGCTTCTAGCTGGAAACATCATCGTAGGGGCTCTGCTTATAGCAATTTGCGTGACTGCCAGAGAAATACTCAAACAGCTCTGTCTCAGTGGAATCGAGCATCTTTTGGTATGTGTCATCATCGCACAGTGGAACTTCAGAGGGAGCTCTTGAGACTTCAAAGCTTGCCTTCTCATCTTGACACCTCTTCCTCTCAAGCTGCTGTGTCTTGGGAGCTGGAAAAGACTCTTGCTCGTGAAGAAATTGTTTGGAAACAAAAGTCTAAAGAAAAATGGCTTCGGGAAGGTGATCGATCCACCAAGTTCTTTCATGCTTCAACCTTAATTCGGAGGAAACAGAATCATATCTGGGCCTTGCAGGACTCTGCTAGCATTTTGCACTCGAATTTGAAGGACAAGGAAAATATTGCTTTAAATTATTTTGGTAATTTATTTCAATCAGTCAATCCAGTGATCTCTACGGAGCTGGAATCTTTGTTTCTGCCGTCCATCTCTGAGTCTTTCAATGCTGATATTTCTAAAGTTCCAGATGCTCAAGAAATTTGGGAGGTTATTTCGAAGATGGGTAGTTTAACTTCCCCTGGACCAGATGGCTATCCTCCTATTTTTTACAAAGAGTCTTGGAGTAATGTTCAGGCTCAGGTAATTTCTTGTGTCCAAAATTTCTTTATGTCTCATTCTATGCCAGTTCAGCTAAACAGGACATTTATTGCTTTAATTCCAAAGAACAAAGATGGTACCTCGCTGGAGAATTACAGGCCTATTTCATTATGTAATGTTTCTTACAAAATCATCTCAAAGATATTGGCAAATCGCTTAAAGGTTTGTCTGGACTCTTTGATTTCGCCTTTCCAGGCTTCCTTTATTCCAGGGAGAAATATTACTGATAATACGATTATTGTTCAAGAAGTGCTTCATTTTATAAAGCGGCAATCTGAGTCTAATCCTTTTATGGCTATTAAGCTTGATCTTAGTAAAGCTTATGATCGTTTGGAATGGACCTTCATTGCTAGAGTGCTTCGTGCATATGGTTTTTCTGATCTGGTGGTTCATATTATTATGCAATGTATTACTTCTTCTTCTTTAGCTGTCTTGCTCAATGGTGCTCCGGGCCCCTTTTTCCATCCGGGTCGTGGTCTTCGTCAAGGTGATCCTATCTCGCCTTATATATTCATTTTGTGTACGGAGGTCTTTTCTCGCCTTCTTGGGAAGAGCCAAGCCCACGGTCATCTAAGTGGTGTTCAGATTGCTGCGGATGCTCCGAATGTGTCTCACTCTCTATTTGCTGATGATATTTTCATCTTCTCCCGCTCTTCTCCTCAAGAGGCGGCTGCTATTGGGGCTTGTATTGATAAATTCTGCTCTTGGTCGGGTCAAAAGGTGAATATGAACAAATCTGGAATTTTTTTCTCTCCTCAGACTTCTTCTTTTTTAAGACAGGAAGTGGAGGAGATTCTTCATATTTCTCAGATGGATGGCTCGGAGAAGTATCTTGGCAATCCTTTATTCTTGTCTAAGAATAAATCAAAGGATTTTCAGTTTCTTAAGGTGAAAACTCTCCAACGGCTGGAATCTTGGAAGAGCCGTTTTCTCTCTCAAGCGGGGAGATCAACTTTGATCAAATCTGTTGTGCAGTCTCTTCCAGCCTATACGATGTCTACTTTTCGCATCCCTTTATCTGTTTGTCATGATCTGGATGCTATTGCCCGTCGATTTTGGTGGACTGGAGGCTGTGCTAAGAAGAGATTTTTAGCTCTCACTCATTGGGGTAATCTTTGTAAGCCTAGAAGTCATGGGGGTTTGGGTTTTCGAAAAGTGGAGGATTTTAATTCGGCTTTATTGATTAAATTGGGCTGGAATCTTGCTTCTAATCCTAAGTCTATTGTATCTCGGCTCTTACAAAGTGTCTACTTCCCTAGGAAGCACTTTTTTCAAGCTACTCCATGTTGTAATTCCTCTTTCATATGGAAAGGTATTTTTGCCACAAAAAATCTGGTTATGAGGAATTCTTGTTCGTTGATAGGAGGTGGAGATTCTATTGCTATTTGGCATGTTCCTTGGATAAATTCCCTGAATGATAGGATTCCAATTCCTCTTCATGAGGATTGCCGTGCCCAAGTTTCCTATGTGGACCAGCTCTTTGTTCCCAATTCCAGGTCCTGGAATGTGCCTCTCATTCGTCAACTCTTTGATGAGTCTTCTTCTGAAGCCATTTGTATGACTCGTCCCCTTCCGGCACCTCGATTGGATGCTATGGTTTGGACCCCAAGTAAGAAAGGTATTTTCTCAACTAAAAGTGCCTTCAAAATTCTCTCTCCAATGTCTCATCCAGATAATGGCTTGTGGAAGTCTATTTGGCGTTCTTCTCTCCCTGAGAGGCTTAGACATCTTCTCTGGAGGATTTCCCAGGATTTACTTCCTTCTTCAAGTCGTCTTGCTTCGGTCTTAAATGTGTCTCCATCTCCATGTTTTCTTTGTGGATCTGATGAGGATTCTTCGATGCATCTCTTCACTAGATGCTCTTATTCTCGAGCAGTGCTATTTGGCTCTAGATGGAATATTCGTATTGAAGACTTTCAGTCATCATCCCTCATGCTTTTGATTGAAAAAGGTTTGTCTTGGCGATTCCATCATGTCTTATCTATTAACAGGAAGTTGGCCCCTATTATTTTTGTTGTGTTTTGTGATGAAATTTGGAGAGTTAGGAATTTGATTTTCCACCATCATCCAAAGCCTCTGATTGCGAAGTGCACTGAAATTTTCCAGCAGAGAGTTGATATTACGGTTCAAGCTTTCTCTATGCCTCGCCCCAATATGGTGTTGCCTTCTTCTGCGACTCGGGGAGGTGTGGACCAGCATGTTGTTTACATCTATTGTGATGCTGCCTTTAAACATGGTTTATCTGGCCTTGGGGTGGCTGCCTTTCGAGGCTCTTTGCATATTTTCGATCGGTCTTTGGCTGGTTTGGCTTCTTCTGCGGAAGAAGGAGAGTTGTTGGCTGTATTTTATGCTTTAAAGCTTGCTGCAGCTCAGAGTTGGTCTGCTGTGACTCTTCGATCAGACAGTCTATCATGCATTTCAAGCTTGAAGGATGCTTTGATGGCACCTAGTTGGTCGTTATCTTCTATTTTCTATGACATTTTAGAGTTCATTTCTGTTAACAATCTGCTTGTTTCTTGGGAATGGATCCCAAGAAACCTTAACTTCCAGGCACATGATTTAGCTGTTTGAGTTTGCTGTCTTTACTTTCAGTTTCTTTGTAAGCTTTGGAGTTGATCTCTTTTATTTATGCTAGTGGTCTTTCCTTGCTTTTCTGGCAAGGTCTGCTTTCATCAGAAAAAAAAAAACCAATTCTAATTGCAAGGTCGAATCCACCATGAAATCACGCCGCTTTTTTAATGATTTTGAAGTATCTACTTTTATGGTCTTAAAGGAAGGAAGAAAAAAAGTCGACTCGTTATGTGTTTCTCTGGTAAAATATAAGTTTTAATCTAAACCGTTCATCAAATCCAACGGCTGAGGATGAAGTCCATATTTTGCACCCGCATAAGAGAAGGGCTTATATATGTATGTATTATATATATATATATATATGTGTGTCAGTGTATGTATATATTATATATGTATAGGTATTAGATATATGTAACATATATATATTAAATATTATAAAAAGTTCGGGGCGGGTTCGGGGGCGGATATGGGAATACCATTCCCGCCCCATACCCGGCTCAGGGATTTCAAAAATCCCTGAACCCGAACCCACCCCGATTGAGGCGGCATCCATGGGTGAAATGGTCATCCTTAAGCCCACACGTGAAAAATAGTAAATGTCATCTCAATGAATCGGTTCTAGTAATCTATATACATATATTCAGCTGACTTTGTTTTTCGTTATGGATGGAAATGCTTAGGTCGATCGTGTAATTACGACACGGAAGAAAACTAGGCAAATTATCTTCAATTGTGACAAACAAAGGTCTCGTTCGATAATTACCATAAAGTGAACGAGTATTCAGTTTGCATTTGATGGCTGTGTTGGGAGGGGAGGTGGTGCCGCGGTGGGACTTGGAGAAGGGGCCGGTGGTGGTGGGTGAACGGATAATTATTGACAAATTTTAAATTAATAATCAAGATTCAACCAAACAATTTTAATGACTTTTAGTCTCCACTATTCAATCACAAAATATTTTATATTTTCACACTTCACATATTAAGTTTTAATTGAAAACGAAGATCAATTACACATAATCCCATTGTTGAGATCGTCAAACATCAATATTCAAACAATCAAATCTAATTCTTTCAAACCAAACTAAATAGATTAACTTAATTGAGTGTCTGAGTAACGAATATGCTTTAGCTTTTAGGGATATATAACTATTTTTTCTTAGGTGCTCAGGGCAGTCGCCCAGGCCGGCCCTCCCCATGTACGGTGGTGATGGCAGTAGCTGCAGTGGGGATTGTGAAAGTGTAGTATTGAAACTTGAAAGTGAGTCTAGAGTGTAGGATGAATATTGAAATTGATTTTGAGGGGTTGGGCGGATGATACATCGCTAGTTCATTTTTTTTAAATTCTTCAAGTTCCATGTAGTATTTTTTAATGGTTTTGCGATTATTACTAGCAGTGGCACGTCAATAATTAAGAAAAAACTGGGCCAAGCCGGTCCTCTTGGCTTACCAGGCCCGGCCCTTGGGCACTCAGTGTGCTGAGCCTAAGTTTTAGAATTTCTCCGGGCCGAATTGAAAATACATTGAAATAAATCAAAATAATTGAAATTTTCATCTTTGATTTTCATTGGTTGTCCCTTAGCTTTCCTTTTTGGATATTTGTGACTTCCCTTTAGAGATGGCCACCGCTAGCTACTCCCATTAACTCCCTCCAACTACTTTTCAATAAATTGTTTTGCATAAATGTTAATCACATACTCTGTTTCAAAATAAATGTTATTTATAATTTTTTGCAAGAATTAAAGAAGTTATTAAATAAATGCATTGAATTGAAATACTCTTATTATTAAAAAGATGAAAAACTAATTAATGTGTGCAATTATTAAGCTTTTGGTAAAAAATGAGAATAAGGATAAATTTTAAAAAATGACCGATATTTTGAAACGAAACTAAATTTATAAGAGGACAGTTATTTAAGAACGGATGGAGTAATATTTAGATTAAATACATAATTAATGGAATTTTTAGGAGGGAAAAACTCAATTAAATCTTCCAAATAATGAGGGTCATATTTTAATATTTTATCACTGTGATTTATGAAAAGATGCATTGGAAGCATTAGTTGCCGGAATACCAAGTTGGAGGACAGCAAACCAAATGCCGGGAAAAAATCACCGAGGACATATTAATTTTTGTTCGTAATCGAGAATGATATTGGATAAATTTGCTTTTTTTGTATCTAGCATAAATCTAAATTCGTATTGTCAAATATGCACGCTCCACATGTCATGATAAAGTAATAAACCCAAGAAAATAAACACATTTCATTTAGAAAGTATACGTTGACACTAGTCATATGTCAACAACTAACTTATTATTCAAACTTGACAAAATATACCAAAACATTACTTGCTCTTTATAAAACACTACTCATTATGATAAAACCCTGAATAAATATAAGCTTTCTTATTCGTCAAATCAAACCTTAAGACAAACAAATTACACACACTTTTATGGGCATGACTGTGAGTACCCATTAAAAAAAACCCAAATATTTTAACATAAAAAATACCCACAAACAAAATCCTCGCATGCCACAATTAAATTTAAATAACAATATGTACGTCACTATATCTATATGCGGTAAATTTTGGTAATTAATTAGTAGTGCAATTACCTAACCAAAATTAAGGATCCCAAAGAGAGTCGATTTGAGTTTCCATATTAACCCACTCACTCTCATCAAAACCATAATCGGTAGAGAACACCATGGACTCTTCTGCCATTCCCATCCACATTGTAGGAGAGTCCAATGGTGATTCATTAATCGCCTGAATTTGGCTCGGGGACAGCCTAACCGTCACAGGTGGAACCACACCTTCAGAACCACCCGCACCCCCGGCGGAAGTTGTGGTTCTAATCCTCAATGCGCCTTCTTGCGCCGCCATCCGAATATCCTCCGCGGATGAGCTGGCAGGCATAGGAAGAGCCCCATTCGTCACCAACTCTGGGAAATTAAGGCGTGCCTGGTGTCCCCTGAAGTGAAATGCCGCCACGTCATAGGCTGCCGCCGCCATCTCCGGAGTCTCGAAGGATCCGAGCCAAATTCGGGTCTTTTTACCCGGTTCGCGTATTTCGGATACCCACTTGCCCCATTTCCTCTTCCGGACTCCCCTGTAAGTCGATGAAGCAGCTCCAACAGCACCACTACTTGTCGTAGTATAGTTAGTACTGTTATGTTTTTCCATTAATGAATTGGAATTACTACCAGAGATTTTTTTTTTTTGGGTGGTAAGAGGCAGTGTGATAGACTCCAGTTCTTGTGTTATTGTGTGTGCGTGTGCGTATATATATATATAGACAGACAGATGAGTGTTTGGATAGTGCTCCGTTGTTTATCACTGAAACGTGGAGAGGTGCTGATGTTGGTGGGGATGCTTCGTAGCATGTTCTTCAAGTGAGTTTTCATGGAGTACCCCACTCAAGCCAGTGACGAGTGTTTATGGATATTCTATATATTTAATTTGTTTTTGAAAACAAAATTTTTGTTCTGATTAAATGAAAAATCTGTTGTTTTCTGTTTACGGACGCGGTTTGAAGGAAAAGGGAGGCAAAGGAGATTCGGACCCACTGAATATCCATTGACAAGAGTTCAAGTTTCTTCATGTCAAATTCTATTGCAAATTAATACCTTTTTTTATTTTTTTCTGGCTCTGAAATTTAGATTAATGTAGTCAAGCTGATGCAATCTCATTGTTTGGATGCTCTGAAAAACTCGCTCATTCTTGGGATGCTCTGTTTTTTGCTCTGCTAGTTAGTTCAATTTCAAGGTCAAGCAGAAAACAGCTTAATTAAGATAGTTTGATTAGTGATTGAAGCCGTGAAGTTTTCAAATTTACCATTGCTAAATAGACACGAGTACCATATCGCTTAATTAATCATAGTTTTACCTTCGATTGATACTGTGGATGAAGAAAAATCATCATACCTAGGTAATTCAAATCTCATCCTAAGAAAATGGAATGAAATAAAATTTCAATGCTTAAGATAAAATCCCAACACTAAATATCATGAGCGCAACTCAAACATTCAAATAATTAGAGGCACATATCATAATCTCTCTCAGCACAAGATCTCCGATCTTATTACGATTTAAAACAAATAATAATTTCAATAATCAAGAGATCTTATCTTATCATACACTTCCACTCCTATGTAAAAAAATTAAAATCGATTCAACGTTCGCATTATGAATCAAAACACTCCTCGAGCCACGAAGATCCATCGTTTCATTATTTCTAAAGGATCCATAGATGACGTGTAGTCGTACAGTTATCTTACGATTCGACGCTGCTGATATTGTGATCCAGTTAAGAGCAATTGCAATGCCACATTTGTTACATAAAAAATCAAATCACATACTTATTCGCATCACCAAAACACGTCTCTCGATATAATTACATCAATAAAATACAAATATCTATACATTTTCTATTTTCTATATTAACAAAACATGTATTATTTCATTCATTTATCCATTAGAGAATGAGTATTTGAACTTACTTTTTTAGTTTTTGGACACACGTCAACATGACATACCCATTCCCTATGGCCATAAAGTGGGTTCAAATACTCATTTTCTGTATATTTTTTGACAAAATTATATTAAAATCATTATTAAGTCTCACATCTTTTATAAAAAGTCAAGACACATACACCATCAAAACATATTTTTCAATACAATCACAGTAACAAACCACATACTCAATACAACAATACCAATAAAAACACATATATATTTTCGTACGTTATCCCTCCTCTAAAAACACATTGCAATTGCCCTTACAGTGTGCGAGCGCGCGCTTGTGTTGGGGTGGATTTGCAAATTGCACCACTGCTTATCGGAGAGAAACGTGGCATGGAAATTTATTATTGAAAAGTGATTTTATATTTTCTTGAGGTGAAAAAATTTGTTTGGGCTAATGGAAATCCAATAGCCCAAACAAGTAGACAATGTTATTATGATCATAAACGCGTTAGGCCCAAAAGGTGATTCCTATTTCCTTTCCTTTGGCCATAATGTTAGCCTCGTGACTTATCATAAAGTAGTAAACTACAATTAATATTTTTTAAAACATCAAAGAATAATACAAAAATAACATTGAAATTGTATAAATATTATTTAGTTTACATGACTAAGCCTACAAGGAAGAACATCGATAATATGCATCCATTTGTTTTTCTTCTGTGACGATTTATATATTCTTCTACCTTAGAGCAACTCCAATGGGAGTATTGAAAATGAAGCTGGAAATTTTGGAGTGTATAGAGAGAGTGATTTGAAAAAATTGTATTGAAAAAATGTAAAATGGTAGAAAAATGTGAAATATGATAGAAAAGTATGAGAGAAATGGTATTGATGCTTGATATTTAGAGTGCGTGTGAATGAAAATTGAAAAAAATTGTATTAAAATATGTGTTTTGTTGATTTAATTGTATTGAGAGTCGTGTTTTGCTGTAATAGAAGTGAGACCACACTGAAAAATTTGAAGCTTCTACCATTGGAGTTGCTCTTACGTGTCAGGAAAATTGGTAAACCCTAGTTAGGTTTCCAAGTCAGCATTGACCACTATATTATATTATTTTATTTTCTTATATTATTTGAAGAAGAGTCCCATCCGTCTGATTAGATCCATCAACCCCGTAATTTCAAACAGATAAAACAAAAAGTGTCCACCCAAAGTCAAAAGGCCTGTAACTTTCAACTTTTTGACACACCATTATAAAATATAAGCAGATTTTTAGTATCATAAGCTACGGAGACTAAGGTTTAGTTAATTTGATAACAGCTGGATCATGTTAAGCTTCAACAATAAACATGAACATGTAGTAGTATAATTGTAAAATACACATCATACGTTTTCCGCGTTCACCACCACCACTTGCTTAATTCATTCAATAATCAAACAAAAATATAATATTAATTTAATCAAATTGGCGATTTTTTTGACTACAGGGAAATGAGGTTGGGAGGCTCAAGTTCAAGGCTTATATGAGATATCATACACATGAATGCTATCTGAGTTACTAAACCCTAGCCCTCGTCTCCGAGATGCGGATTGTAAGTGATATCGTCTCTCTTCGAAATCAGTCTACTAGTCGAGGATGTCGTAATCGATGTATAATTAGTTGTATTATTCTTACTTTTGTTAATTACACAAATTTTACTATATCTGTGTGTGTGCATATATATAATTACACGAGTTTTTTGAAAAAATTGGATACAAGTCCCTCAATTGAAAGTTTTGTTCCAACGAGAGCACTCCAATAAGTTGTGTTCCGATAAACTTAAATTAGTATTCCAGAAAGAACAAAAAGTTACGAACATTTGTTTTATTGATTGAAATATCCTTATCTTTTCCATTTGACACCAAAATTGATATTCCTCCTCCCTCGACTATTTCGATTGGCCAATAGGTGAAAATGGTGCGCCTAGGTATGGGTAACGCTGTTATGGTAGTGGTTTGTGGCAGCTACATCTCCGATGATCGGATCTAACACTTTTCTTCAAGGTTGACCATGGCTTCAAGGTCAAAATCCGATGAAATCAGCAGCTGACGGCGGCAAACGATGGTTGGGGGTTGATCATGGTGCTCCAACGCTTCATTTTGGTCGGTCGATTGGTGGCCTTGATTAGTAGCCGAACGATGGTGGTCCACCATAACCACGAATCTGCGAATATATTATTTGTTTTGACCTGACCATATATTATCTGTTTCTAATATATATTATTTGTTTCTTGCAGATATCTTATTTTTACAGAACTATGTGTGGTAGGTGTAGGAAGTTAGGAAACCACGATAGAAAAAAATATGCAATGTTGCCATCTTATTTTCTATGATTTTTTTGCTGGATTTAATGATTGTATTTATGAACATATAATTTTTCATTATGATAGATAATACTTTTTTTTAAAAAAAAAGGATTACTTATGATATATTTTATTTGTAAATTGTTAAAAAGGTGAGACTGATTTGATTTAATTTTATTATGTGAGTGGAGAAACAAAACATATAAAATTTCAACATAACCAAACCCGATAACATACAAACAGATCTATCATAATAAGAGCAAGGAGAAAAATAAAATCCAAAAAAGAAGAAGAAATTGATGCATAACTTTAGCATATTTGAAAGAAATATAATTTTGACAGATACAATGTCAGTTATTGAAGATAGATCAATGCCTTTTCATTTTTCGTTACATAGATATACGATGACAAGAATAATGAGAAAAATAAAATATAAAAAAGAAGAATAAAGATCTGTCATGAAGAAGAGACTCATATCTCTGTAGAAAATTAAAGAAGAAAAATGATTGTCGATCTATGTCACAAGCAAAATAAGAAGAGAGAAACAAATATCAAGGAAGAACAGAGGAGATAGACGGAGGAGGAGATCAACAAGAAGAAGAAAATGAAGAGAATGAGGTGATATATTTGAGATTATAAATGACATTATCTTGTTTATTAGGGTATTTTAGTTAACACATTATTTTTATCCTTTTTTTATAATATTTTTATCACTTTGTTCTTATTAAAACACAGAAACCTTGATTTGTCATCCTATGTAAACTCTCCTATATTTTTATATTGTCCCGAATTTATATTTCACTTTTTTTTTTTTTACTTGAGAGAGAAGCCAATTTCCCTTAACCAAAAAAATAAAATAAAATAAAAATCAGCTATCCATAACACAACTAGTTTAAGAAGGTAGCATTTACATTGAAGTATAAACACATTAGAGTTTTTATGAAATGATGAAGCAAATCAAAATGCACCAATTGTTGTCTTCCGACACAATTCACAAAGTCTCCACAACCTTTTGGTCATCATTGTCAATTTGTCATTCACTGAATCAAAATAAGATCCTTTTATTAGTCACCGACACTACTTTGCTTTGACCACTAATGTCGACACTCCACCCATCTTCACATTTTTTAAGCTTCCAAATTAGCCAGTCCTCAGCCTCACATATTTTCTGAATGGTCCAGTGGGCTGCTAGGGACCAATTTTCTTAAATCCAAGCCCCTTTCTTTTAGTTTTTTTCTTCTCTCCTCCAGTTTCCAATACGTGGACGGTTTGAGTCTTTCGACTTAAGCTTTGGGCCTTATCTGTATTTATCTCTTCCTTCAAAAGAAAAAAAAATATGTTTAGACCCGGCCCAGTTTTTGAATTTTGATTAACCATCTTATGGCAAGGAAGTCAGCTATGTTAATGGCCGCCTATGGAGCAAAAGGGCCAACTGGGTTATTGTTCTAATTAAGCATCACTTTCCTCTGATCAGCCATATTGATCTTTTTTTATTATTTTTTTTATAGCAACACAACAAATTATCTTGTTTCCATAAAGATGGAACAAATTATATTGATTACCAAATTTATTTGATGAAAGAAACAACACAGATGATAGAAACAAGTGCAAATCCTTAAAAGGATGACACAAACACTGTGATTAGAGGGATCCTATCCTATCCTATCCATAGCCAATTGGAACAAGTTAGCCAATTGGTACAAGTTGACAATAATGAGGCAGAGGAAGAACAAGATGCTTAGGGGGGGTTAGGTTTTGGAGTCTCTGGTGGTCCAACACTCACAATATGTGCAGTCATTCTAATCTTCTTTAGCTGCTTCATTACCAAGACTGGATCAACCTCCCTTATAATGGTCAGTGTCTGCTTCTCACCATCCACATAGACCATTTCAAATGCTCTTCCTCCATAGCTTTGAATCAAATATTAATGCCAATGGGAAGAGGTTGATGACAGCAGAGTTAAAATTAAGTAGGAAATATCCAACAACGTTATAATGAACATGATAAGTCCGATATTTCCATGCTGGCAACTAGGGAAAACTAACTAGTTTGAAGAATTCTACTGTCTCGAAGCATCTGTTTTGAGACTTCTCTTGCAGTAACAGAGACCAATTGAGCATCAGAACAAATCAAAAGCTAAGTTTGTGGACATCATAACCCCGCTCCTCTCAACCAAGGTAGGTACAATATCTATAAACTAAGCTGTGTTTGAAGGCGCACTGTCCAGGTGTCCCAATGCATAAACCCTCCAAGAAATTCATTGAATCATTTAAAGTGAAACCAATCACCTCAATAGTGTTTGAGGGGATCCAAGATTTATAGGAAAATTTTCATCTACGGCTTCTCATGTAACTAAAAACAATTATTGGAAAAAAGCAGTTTCGATGTTAAAAGTTTAGTAATGCAGTAATACAGCAATCCCATGAAATTAATACGACATTTGGAGCTAAGGGTACCGGTACACCCCAACTGTAAACTTTCTACTTTGACACAGTTTGCTGGCGGCCATCTGGAATGGACAATAGGACAATTGGCTTTGAAGGCCTAATGAAGGGAACGTCGCATCTGAAGTAGCCCTTCCTCTCAAGCTGCAAAATCTCACCGCGCTTCAGATTTCGCATATTTGAATCCCCAAGTGCAGCTGTCTCTTTCTTTGTACACGGGTTAAGAACATCAAGAAAATCATCTCCCTCATCCAGCTGTATTGCAACATATATCAATTGAAATATTAACATAATATGCTAATCTAAAAATCAATCATCAAGCTGAGATGTAAACCAGCAACTTATACCGAGTTACCGACTCCATTTTGATAGATGTGAACATAACTCATAGTATTAAGGATATCAAAACATCCCAAGATTCCATTACGCAGTTAGATGAGTACTGAGTAGAAAAAAGGGTCATTGAAAAATTCCAATGATCAGTTAATCAGAAAGTACCTTCTTCTTTGTGATCAGATAGTCGAACTCCAACAGTGAGAGATTAACTAATTCGCTGGTTTCAGGCAACCAGGTGAGCTTCAACTTAGTGGTCTTCACAGATCCTTCAAGATGCAAAATCCCTGTCAAATTTGTTACATTTCCATCCTTGTCCTTCTCAATTTCCTTCACTATTGCATTGCCCCAATCCATTAAAGTTATTTCCTCATCAACTGAAATGGACTCCGCATCAGCATAGTCAATCCAAATCCTATTTGTGAATGTTGTACACTTATCTCCAGCTCCCTCAAACTTCTTATGTCTCGGTATGATGCGAACAAATGGTTTCTCAGGAGCGTTGGTAAGGGTCAACAAGACACGTTGCTCTTCAATAACAGCAGTATGCCTTGGACAAACAGGGTCAATTATCTTCTTGTTGATAGTCCACAGCTTGTCCCATTCCATGAGATTGAGATTTTTTGATGCCCCCTGAAACATAAGAAAACAAAAAAAATTCTTAACAAGATGAAAGCCAATCTCGTAAAGCAAAATATGTCACAAACAATCCACACAATGCAGATTAATTACATATGCAGTAACGGGCTGATGTGTAAAAATGTAGATTCTGATGTGCAAATAAAATGTGGCAAGCCATTCCAAAGCCAGAGGAACTCACCTACCAAAAAAACCGCACATCAAAGCTACACATTTTTTAAAGATCAGCTAGTACTTTTTGGTTATTATTTTCTCCAAGAAAGTTATAATTCATAGCCAAATTTGTCTACTTTATGAACGACTTTTTGATTAAACATCAGAGATACAAAAGGTTTAAATGCACATATATATTGCCTTCACCTGTTCCAGAATAAATTGCACCAATGCTTCAACCTTCAACCCTCTACGAACAATCCCTTGCACAGTGGGAAAACGAGGATCATCCCAGCCATCAACCCTATCGTTTTGAACAAACCAGAGAAGCTTACGCTTACTGAGAAGAGTATATACCATATTCAACCGGCTGAATTCATAAATGTAAACCTTCCTTAATCCCATATCCTCTTGAATCCTGTGATATTGTGCATTGCGATCATGGTACTCACTTGATCGAAGTGCATGCGTTATACCTTCAATGGCATCAACAAATGGACAAGCAAAATCATAGGTTGGGTATAACTTATATTTCGACCCTATACGATGGTGGGGAATTGGATTGCAGCGATAATAGACTGGATCTCGAAGGGATTTGTTTAGGTCTTGCATATCTAACTTCCCACGCACACAACATTGTAAGCCCCGTTCAGATCCTGCAATCATTTCCTTCCACAACTTCAAATTCTCCTCTACACTGTTGTTCCTGCATTTTGATTCAATACCTTCCATCCTTTGTTTCTGCATCTCTTCACGTACAGTGTCATCAACATAAGCCTTGCCCTGTCGGATCAACTTTTCAGCCATTTCCATCAACTGAGGGAAGTAATCTGATGTATATGTAACAGTTTCATACTTGATACCAAGAGTCTCGATGTCTTTTAGAAGATTCTCCACAAATTCATTGCTCTCTTTAGCAGGATTTGTATCATCAAATCGTATTATCACCTGACCTTGGTATCGGTCAGCAAAGTATTGATTCAAAAGTGCTGCCTTTGAATGGCCAATGTGAAGAAACCCACTAGGTTCAGGAGCAAATCGCAAACGCACTTTTCCAAATTCAGCATTTGGAAGATCTACTTCATATGAAGATTTGTTGCCTGGTTTTCCCTTCTCAGAAGTATCTCCATTTACACTCTTTGACAGTTGGTTACCAACATTTTGCTCTCTAGTTTTTGCTGTCGTTGGTTTCCCCAAGCCTCTCTTGCCAACATATGTTGCTGTGACTTCATTCAAGGAGTCGCTGAACTCTGCAGATATTGAATTGAACCACCGCACCAGATTTTGGTACTTTTTAGACTTCCTCAAACTTTCCCACCTTTGACCAGTCCCTGAAAAGATGGCAAAATAAGCAACTACAGAGAGGAGCAATGCAGTGAGCAAGGAAATGTTAGAAATCAGCAAAGAGAACAGAAATTTCCTATAAACAAAAATCCTTCAGGTTCCAACAACATATCTTATTCAGCCATATTCTATCCCATATAATTAAAGAGTGATTTATTCAGGCCATGTACCCCATAGTTCAGGGCCAAGGTCTTTTTACATGCAGAAAACCATGAAAATTCTAAAATTTAAGCCAATATGACATAACCCAAGTAAAATAAACATATACCGCTAAGTTTCAGAAGCTTTACCAGCAAGAATGGACCAGATAGCTATATCTGCGATTGATAAAGAATTCCCAACCAAGAGAGTACAACTCTCTAGATGCTTGTCCACACAATTGCAAGCATTCTCAAATTCAGAACCAGTTGAAAAAATTGGTGCATATTCTAGCCATTCATCTATCTGAGAGCACAGAGAAAAGATAATATTATTACAAATCAATGTGCTAACAGAAAATCAAGGAATTTCCATAGAATTGTTACCTTGGCAGATTCATAAGCATTCTGACCATAGAGACTGGAAATAGTGGCAACGCGACCAATGTAACGAAGAAGTACGTATGTCCCATGCAATTTGTGCCTATAATGAAGGTTCAATTAGAATATGGGAATGCCAGATTTTCTGTGAATTTACTAACAGCAGATGCAACACAAAAGCATCCACTGAAATTTATTTTAGCAAAAGCCAAAATTGGGATACCTCATGACCAAGAGCTTCTGGGTTTCTTGGTCATGGTTTCAAACCTTCCCTCCCCAAACTTACCAACCGAGGAAAACCAAAATGATGTTAAAAAACAATCAGAAATAGTTAAAAGGAATACCCCCCTAACTAAAACTACATCAGGCAAACCATGTTGAACAAAAACGCTGGGAAGAGAGAAAGCAAACAAGTAAAAGAAGAAAATACCCATCAGAGAAGAGCAAAGTAGGAACAGAAGCGGAAGCCTCGGAGGGCAGAGTGATCCCGGCAATTTTAGCAGCGGCAATCACACAAAGAGGAGGGCTATCGGCCGGGAAAGCGAACAGCTTAATCTCCATTCTTTAACGCCAATCACACAAATACGATTTGATAATAAACAATTGACAGATCGAGCTTGCTTAAGAAACAATAGAAAGATCGGAGATTGATGGAAGAAGCGGTAAAAGTTACGACCTTTATAGCAGCCCAGCCGCCGCCAATTAACGTTAAATTAGGGCAAGAAAGAAAGCAAGCAATCGTAGTCGTAGCGCATTTTAAAGTTCGTAATTTCAATATTTTTTTTCTTCCTTTTAGCCAGCTGACTCTGAAAATTCTGTGTGCTATGTTACGTTGACAAAGAAAAAAAATTCTATGCGCTGAACAAAAAAAAAACCTGAATATTGCCCATTGGTTTTAGTAGTTGGCATGAAATAAAATTACCAACACTTGCCTAGGTTTTTAGTACTGAAAATTGATATATAACTCATATTTTGAGAATTTATGGTAGTTTATATCTCGTTATTCTATTAAATTCTCTATTATAATTAATTATTTTACTACTTTAATCATTATGTTGAGCATTTTTCTGATTTTATTTTAATTAATTATTAGTCCGTTAGAGTTTAGAGAATTCGTTATCCTTAGGATTTAACACCTTTTATTTAGGTTACAATATAAAAATTCGATATACGAGTCTATTACGCTTTAGCGAATGTGTTTTCCTTAGGGTTTCAAACATATTATTCAGATATAGGCTCCTAAAATATTAGTTATTTATTACTGTCCTTTTGATATTACTCCTGGTATTTTTCACTTTTTTTTATTCTACATTTTTTTCACTTGTTAAATATTGAAATGAAATGATGCATCTGTCTCATAAATAATATGGGAGAAGAAATTTGTATCTTGACATCCTTAATCATTAAATATAAATTTATTTAAAATTTCGTGTGAGGTAATCTTTAATTTTCTCTATTTTTGTGTCATTGGATGTTCTATTCTCACCATCACAATGAAGTCAATTTATTACTCCCTCCGTCCCATTTTAATTGTCCTTTGTTTCTTTTTGAGATGTCCTAAAATACATGCACATTTCAATTAATGAAAGTTTTTTTTTTTCATTTTTTCTCATTTTAGCATTAACTTGAAAAGCTTAACAACTAACTCAATAACTATGCATATTATAAATAACGGTATAAACGTCAAATTGAAAGGGAATTAAATACTTTCTTAAACTGTGTAAAAAAAGTGAAGGGAACAATTAAAATAGGAGTATATTACATCAATACAAATGCACGGATACATTTAATTTATGTGTAATTTTATGTTTGATATTCTCACTGCCACAATGAAGTCAATTTATTACATCACATTAATACAAATTCACAGATACATTTAATGTATGCTGCAAGTTGTTCTCTTTATAGAGTGACTCATTCGTTTGTAGAATTATACATTTATCTAAACTATTGAATCGGATAATCATCTATCAATGTCAATTGAACAAAGTGATTACCATTCACAAATCATATTATGATAGTAATGCGTTCATGTTGATGTGGAGGGATAGAACACAAAGGCAAAAATATCAAGGACTATTTAGGAATAAGAACGTGCAATATCACATGTACTTAGAAGCAATCAAGTAACATATATCTGACACCAACATCTAATTCTCAAGCAATGTTTGTCTCTCTCTTTTGAAAAATGTCAGTGAGTTGTGGATAGAATATCCACGCTCATAATCATCAAATAGGTCAACATAGTAACCCCAAAATATTTTTAGCTTGCCAATCAAGTATCGTCGAACATTGGTTCATGCATTATTGGCATCATTGCTCATGCTCTAATAACCAAACAATAGCTTTAAATCCACAATTTTCATATGCTTTTACATCTCTCATTGACAAAATATAAGACTGCATTATTTGTAGGACGGATTACAACGAGTAGACGAACAAGTGCGTCCACTATGTACATTATTGAGGGTGTGAATACAAATTCACGACTTTCAATGTACCATCAATACACTTGTGTTTATAACCAATCACATGCCAAATGAATTGAGATAAAATGACGATCATGGAGAAATATAGCATTGCTCCTCTCATAATCCAGAGAGTGTTCTATATTACCTGTGCACATATAACTTCTGTAAATATGGTAGAATTGTGATCATTTACTAGTTTGCACTTTTATTGATATTCAGATTCTTCTTCAATCAACCGGTTTAATAAAGATCCTCTGGATTTGCATTAGAATTCTAGGTGCATTCAACTCATTTCCTCATTCTTTTACAGTCAGGAACAACTTTGTACATTTTCATCTTCAAAAATACTCCTGATCAGAACCATATATTGAAGCCGAGTAGCCAGACCCACATCAAGTGTGAAAAATGGAGTTCATCAAAAGACGTATAGTTGATTCTGGCGAGGAAGATAGTTGCTTGAGATTTACCAAACCAAGCAAAAGATGTAAATAGTTCTGTTTACAAGTGCCGGCTTATCAGACCAAAGAAAAGGCCTTCTTACAAGCAGAAACAAATTACTAAGTGAAATCAAGACAAGCTTTCGTATAACCACCCAGATGATGTCTGATAGTAGTGGTGGATCTTTTTTATGCGACTGTCCTTCAGATGAGCAGTTCTGCTCCCTCTACTTATGCTCTCTACGAGTTCTTGTGAAACATTTGCCAGATATACATGATCGAGATTGGTAAGATATTCAATACCTTGAGGCAGCATCTTCAACCGGGTGCATTGGCAAAGCCATAGATTTTGGATGCTCGGCATTGCTCCTTTCTCGATTGTAATCTCTTCTAGCTGAGGGAGATTGCGCAAGATTAAATTCTTCAGAGTAAGGAACCCTGCATGAAAGCATAAATGTTTACCAAGATAAGCATTAACGAGTGTCAGTCTCCGAAGCTTGGGCAACAATTGGATGGAAGGAAGTGGATCTTCAATCAGTCTAGACCAACTCAAGTACAAAGCTGTCAAGCTCTGGAGCGAAGAAATCCAGTTTGGAAACTTCTCGAGTTTTCCAATCAAATTCAGCCTCTGGAGACGAGGCGGAGGCGATGATAGTGCATCTGTTCGGAGGACTTCTTCTTCTCCCGAAGCCATTATCGCTAGGTGGCAGAGGAGTTCCATATTTTCAATGGACGCGCACAAATCCGTCTCACCCACATCTTGTGCCTTCATCATGCCCAGGCAAGTGAGCTGCCTCAAATTACGGACATGTTTCATTTCACTGCAATTTACTTCCACAAAATTCAGAACTTGCAAACTCCTTAGATTTGTTACGCCTGAAGGTATCCTTGGCCCGCTAATATAATTGAATCCGTCAACTAGTTCAAGATTGTAATAGCTTGCAATCAAATACCTCAAATTTGGCAGTTTGACTATGCCACTAGGAAGTGCCCTTACCTTTGTCTGGTAAAGGTTCAAGGTCCGTAAATTGTAGAGTTTTTCTATTGATTTTGGAACCTTCTCGATAAGAGTTCCCTTCAAGTTCAGATACCTTAAATTGAACAGATCCCCTATTTCCTTTGGCAGTCTCTTGACTGGGACAAATTCCAAATCTAATACCCGTAAGAGCCTAAAACCTGACGGCAGTGAGTACGGAGTAGGAGAAGAAAGATGACCAGTGACGAATGCAAAGAAAGAACGAAGCTGAGATATACCTGTCCAAGATTCTGACTTCCTCTCAAGTGACTGAATTGACAAACGCCGTGTCCCAACCTGGCCACCTAAATTCTCGCCTTTCCATACTCGAGAAAATTTCTCCCTTTCTGATACTGAAATAGCAAGTTCCCTTATGAGGTCATGCATTTTACATGCTTTCAGCCTACCAGATGGGTTCTTGATAACTTGAAGCATGCTACGGTGAGCAAGATCCATGAGGTAACTCTCTGCGACCTCTTCTGGTGTTAGTCCTCTAATCTCTTCTACAAAACCTTCTGCCATCCATAGTCGAATAAGCCTCTTTCTGCGGATGACAAAATCCTCTGGGAGAATAGAACAATACAAGAAGCATTGCTTAAGTTGGAATGGCAAGTCAATGAAGCTAAGAAGCAGGACACTTTTCACTACTTGTAACATAGGGTTGTTGCTCAGTTCCCAGTTCAAGCTATTGTAAACCTTCCTCCACTCTATTTCCGTTTTCTTGGACGCCATGACACCACCTAAGGCAACAATAGCCATAGGTAGACCTTCACATTTTTTCACAAATTTCTGAGCCAACACTTGCAGCTCTGGAGGGCAAAATCCACTTGGGTTTCTTGAAAAAGCTTTCACACAGAACAGGTTCCATGCGTCATCCTTTCCTAGAGGTTGAATGAAGTGAATATGGCTTCTAACCCCAAAAGGAGTGAGGGCAACATCCTCATTCCTAGTTGTGAGCAACATTCGACTTCCTCGCTTGCCTTCTGGGAGTAAGAAATTAATTTCCGTCCACAGATTCACATTCCAAACATCATCCAAAACAATCACATACCTCAATGGCTTCAAGAAGTTGACAAGCAACTCTCCTAATTTCCTATAACCCATAGTGGTGAGATCCACATGAATTAATTCCCTGGTGGCTTGGAAGAATTCCTTGATCATGCATTTCAGCAAGTCTTCAATGACGTAATTTTGTGATACAGCGATCCAAGCACAGCAGTCAAAGTGTCGCTTCACAGATGGACTGTTATAAGCTTGTGTGACAAGAGTCGTCTTGCCCGAACCTCCCATTCCAACAACGGAAATAACGGTGCGGTGTGGCTCGTCATCCATCAACCAGTGTGTCAATGATTCTTTGTGGTTTTCAATACCCACACATTCTTCAGTGTTCAAGAACAAAGACGCCTCTCGGTAGTTGTGCACCCATTGTTGTTCACCATCCGATTTTGATTCTGTTGCTTGTATCCGATGAACTCCATATCTTTGGCGTCTCTCTGAAATGGAGTGGATCATGCCATTGACCCTATGCAACTTTCTGCCAATACGATGCCTCACCCACAAGTTCATTGGTAGGCGGAAGAGTTTACAGAGGAACTTTGCCACTGTACCATCTGCAGATTGCTCTCTGTTGTAGTAGTACGTCATCTCATCGATGATGTCCTCAACGTCATAGGCTATGTCTCTGACGCTATCTACCCAAGCTTTCTCTCCTTCTGTAAAGTGGACACTCTTTTTATCAGCATCTACTAGAAAGGATCTCATGAATTGTAGCTCATGCTTGATCTCTAGAAGTTCATGGTGCACACTTCCTAATAAAGACGCTTCACTCTCAATAACTGACGCTAATTTGCTCAGAACAAAGTCCATAGGAAGTGTGCCCATGTTTGGTTTGCTGTCTTCTCTTCTTGCTTCCGTTGCTCCCACTCCCATACATAAAGAATTAAAGTGTTCCTATTTATTCAGTTTTCAAGATATTTAGCCTTCCAACCACAAATCAAATTGCCTACACTTTCCAAACTTTCAACTTCTGGAATTGTGCCCCGTCCAAAACGTACATACGACTAGTGTGAAAGAAGGAAAGATCCAATGGAGGACTGTTCTCCTTACCAATCAGCTTGTTCCCGTCTAACTTGGGGAAACTTTAGACACGGACTTCCACTATGTAGCGGATGACTACTTCCAATTTCGCAGGACCCACACTTGTACACAGCGTGCATGCTCCACAGAAATAATGCAAAGAAAGACTTTTCTGAAATTTTCACTAAGCAATTGAATCAACATCACTCAAATTAGTAAAAAGAAACAAATAATTGGACTCTTAACATTTGATTAATCCTTGAGTCAAATGATTCTCAAATGGCCGAGGAAAAACAGGGGAAACAAATCTTCCACCAAGTGTCAGAATGAGTAATCTTAATAACATTCCGAACTCATATGTCGACTATATGTGCTTTTACATGTTAAACAAAGTATAAAAGAAAGAAATTTATGCCAATGACCACAGTATACAGTACACTATTACCAGCGGGAAACAGTCTAGCAATGATCCTAGACATCTCTAAGGTTTAAACATAACAATAGCTTAACGCAAATAGAATGTCATAATTTGGAAATTATATTGCTCTTCTTCAATCCAATCAATCAAAGAACAATATAGAGAAAAAAATCTGATCCTTCAAGGTTTAGAAGCATCTGCTTGAGATGAACTGACATTCAAAGATGACATTCCAACAGTATCAGGGCTGTTGAGTTGTTCGAGTTGCTTTTTACCACGGCGAAGCAAATATTCAATGTAGAGGAAATTTTTCCGATCTACTTGCTTGGAATTGCTGCGGAACTCAGCAGACACAATTGATTCAATCCGATGGCGATCTTCAGGGGACTTAGAACGTGCTGCTCGCAAAAATCCTCTGTATAAGCTGAGCACCTGTTTCTGCATGCCAGAAAGTCTGGGTGCTTTAGAGGTTCCCATTGCATCTTCTGATTGATTCAGCTGCGAATACCCTTTTGAAGAGTACCAAAGGCAATGATGGAAGCCGATTGCTTATTTGTTTTCCTCAGCACAGCTGATCAAGATTAAGTATTTTCATGAACTTTTAGGAAAAGTAAATGAGGCCCTAATATGACAGAAAAATGGAATAATTAACATAGAGTAATGAATTATACCAACTGAAGAAAACACATAGGTTAAAGTATTGCCCATTATAATTATATGGTTTCTTCAGAAGTTTGCAAAATGAGAAGTTTCTACTACATTAGAGCACCACAATGTAAGCTTGTCTCAAAATTAAAAAATAACAGAAAACCAAACAAAAACATTCAACGTTAAGGCCCCAATACCGTTCCCATCACTTTTTTTAATCCAATCAGTCAAAGAAAAATATAGAAAGAGTTCTCATCTTCGAGGTTTAGAATCATCAACCCATAAATGACAACTTTACCCCATTATTAGGTATTAACAAACTATTCGGTTCATTATAATATGTGAGAATATCCAGGTACGTTTAGCAAGCAAACCAATAAGAAATACGACATAGAGGACTTTCCTCGAACATTTGGTAGAGAATAAAAATGGAAGCTTGAAATACGATATTAGCAACATTACTAGGAAGTAGATCAACGATACCTGACTAAGAAAATCAAATATAGCATCTTGAGCTTTGGGTCGCCAAGAAATTCTAGAATTGCAGTCACAAATCCCTGATTTACCCCAGCCAAACTACAAATATTTTCTACAATACCAGCAAGCACACGCATCTACGGCCAGAAACAAACGCATTTACAATAATATATCGAGATCACATCTTCATAAAAAATTAAGCTTATTGAACTCGTTAGAGTGATAAACCCCGTTCGAATACAGGTTCTTATCATAGATTGCGCGTATAAAAAAAGAAGCTTTCTAGGCAGTACAATTAAAATGCATTGAAGCCCTAGTTCATTGTTTCCTGCCCCAGTTTCAAACCACACATTTCGAAGACCCACCGCAATCAATTAACCATCCACACCCAACCAAACCAGACGCAAAACCAAAGATTATAGAGAGAGGGAACAAATTGAACATATGAAAAGAGAAGGAAAAAAAACCTAATTGAAGACGGGGATATGAAATTTTCGTCGTCGGTCGTCTGTCGCCGATAAGATTAGTGGGCCATATGGGTGGAGATTTGAGAGAGGAGCGCGGGTTTAAGGGAAAAGGAACCACCTACCACTATTTCGTCTTCAATGAACGGTCATTGTGGCCGACTTTGCCTTGGCCCAACAGTAGTCCATCCAGTCCACTTATATATTTATTTGGGTTTAGTAAGGAGTAGTCCAGTCCATTTGGTTTCACTAATCCAACGATTTAACAGCGGAAAGTCTGGACATTGAGACGAAGTAGTTCTAAATTCTAATTATTCAACACTTAAGTTTAGTGCCATGAATTAGGTACATCCATCCTCCAGCCATACTGTCTGAAACAGAAACCGAATATCACAACGTACAAAACATAGATTGCCTTCAGAAGAATTTCCTTTTACAAACAAACAAATCCTAATAGAAGCATTAGCTTCCAGTGGCGTTTTATATCCCATGAGATCCCATGTTACAATAAAATAACAGATTCTATCACAATGAAATACATCTATTATAATGGAATAACATATTTCATTGTAAGATAATATAATATTTTATTTCATTGTAATAGTACAATGAAATAACGTATGAGATCTCATGAGATATATATCATTCTTCTTAAAGCTTCTCCAGAATCCATTGTGCAATATTATAGTATAAATAACAATCACCCTGTAAGTTAAATGTCAAAGCAATCAACTTTTTTATGTTCACCAGTAACTTCAATATTGATGAAGAAAGAATGGTAATGTTATCAACTTATGCTAGATGGGACAACAAATTATTCTGATAAGAGCAGGGGAAGGCTTCTTCACTTGGATATCTGCTGTAACAATGCTACTGCTTTAAAACCTTCATTATCTGAACCAAAATCATTTCTGGCAACATAATCAGCATCCTTCATCAGATCAGTCAACCCACCTACATGGGGTGAAGCTTACGCTCGAGTGTTGAATGTGTCCTCAACCACAAAAGATGAAAATCCATTCCCCACTTCACTCCAAGCACACCCAGGAACCTTCTTGACACCCAAGTCTCTCATCAAAGTCCTCAGCTTTGCTAGCTTGTTCCAGCAACCAGCAGCGGCATACATATTAGCAATACGCACATAGTAACTCGGATTTTCGGGCCTCATCTCTAACAACTTCTCAGCTGCCCATTCCCCCATTACAGTATTCCCATGTATCTGACAAGCTCCTAGTAGAGTGGCCCACATCACAGTGGTGGGTTTATAAGGTATCCTCATGAGAATGTCCTTTGCTTTGTGCAACAATCCAGCTCTCCCATATAGATCAACCATGCAAGCAAAATGCTCCAAACGAGGCCTATTATAGTGCCTGGTCATGTTTTCAAACAGCGTCTGGCCTTCAGTTACTAAACCTGAATGACTACAAGCTGATAGAACTGTAACCATGGTTATATGATCGGGTTTGATCTGAAGCTTTTCCATTTCGTAAAATATTTTCAGAGCAGCCCGTCCCTCTCCTTGCCTTCCATATCCAGCAATCAAGGAAGTATAAGTAACTTTATCCCTTCTGCTCATTGAATCAAATACCCTTTTAGCTTCTAGTAATTTACCTGATCTTGCATACATGTTCACAAGAGCATTCCATAATAATAATCTGTCCTCAAATTCTATACGCCTCGTGATATAACAATGGAATTCTCTACCATGCTGTAAATTTGCCACCCGAGCACAGAGAGGAAGAATGGTGGCAATTGTCACATAATTTGGGTTGATTCCAGAAAGCAACATTTCTCTAAACATGAAAGAGGCTTCCTCAGATCTGTCCATCTGAGCATAACCAGAAAGCATGGAATTCCAAGTACTGATACTCTTAGCTTCTATAAGTTGAAACAAAAGATAGGCATGCCTAAGGTCATTGCACCTAGAGTACATGGTGATCAGTGCATTTCCAACATTATCAAAACTGTCACAAAAATTTCGAATGGAAAAACCATGAATCTCTTTCCCTTGTCTGATGGACCCAATGTGTGAGCATGCACCCAAACCATTAACCATTGCCACTGGATCTGATTGAATTCCAAGAGCTCTCATCTGAGAAAGCCACAGAAGTGGCCCCTTAAAATTTCCCACATGCATGGCCCCTCCAGCTATTGTATTCCAAGTTATGATATTCAATTCAACACTCTCCGACATCATTTTCTCAAACATCTGATGGGCTTCCTCCCACATGCCTTTGGAGGTATAAACATTTATAATAGTATTCCAAGACACAACATCTCTTTCCAGCATTTCGTCAAACAATCGACGAGCAACAACCACTTCACCTAATTTCCCATACATGGAGATCAATGCATTGTGCACAAACAAGTCCCACCCATTGCCGCTAGCATCAATGGAATCATGAATCTCCTTTCCAAAAGCAAGATCATTTTCTTCACGGCAGGCCTTGAGAACAGATGGGTAAGTGAAATTATGCGGCCTAATGCCCTTACTAACCATCTGCTTGTATGCAGAAAGTGCCTCCCCAAAACATCTATCTCTAACATAGGAAGAGATAAGCACGGTCCAAGGGAAAGAAATGTTTGAACTTTCAGTAATAGTGTGTGCATCAACCAGGTGATTGAAGGCTGCATAAAAAGTAACAAGCTTTGGAACCAGAACCGGGTTTTGTTCAAAACCCAGAGAAACAATTAGTCCATGAAGCTGTTTGCCTTGTGAGAAAAATCGGAAACTAGTACAAGATTCAATAAGGTGAGATATTGGATGTAAGACAAGGTCATGAGAAGCAGTAGAAGAGGCATGTCGCTGAATAAACGAAAGGGAATTTTGCGAAAATAACCTAGTTGACAAAGATTTTTGGAAAAATGACCTTGTCTCAAAAAAATCGCATTTATGACCTCTTTTACCTTTTTTTTGACTAGAATACCCTTATGTGGCAAAATAAAATCGAACAACATTTATTACGCTGGGTTTAATTTATTACTTTGGGTTTTGAGCTCTGCGATGCATTTTTCGTTCTCGATCCATACATAGATCAAAACAGCCGCTCTACATCTCTTTTTGTGCACCAAGTAAGTTCATTTGCTAGCTGAATGTATTGTATATCGACTTATTACGCATGAGCTATTTCCTGTGCAATCGTTCGTGGCTAGCTGAATGTGTTGTATATCTTCTTATTACTCATGAGCTATTTAGGGTGAAATCTTTTGTGGATGCTCGATAATTAGTATCCGTCATTAACTAGATTGTATCCATGTTATAAGTTTGGAAGCTCAGATCTCTGTTGGTCGCTCAGATTTTTGTTGGTCGTGCCAGTGATTATGTGGTCGTGCCAAAAAATAGTGTGGTCGTGCCAGTGATTATGTGGTCGTGCCAAAAAATAGTGTGGTCGTGCCAGTGATTATGTGGTCGTGCCAATATATAGTGTGGTTGTGCCAGTGATTATCTGGTCATGCCAAAAAATAGTGTGGTCGTGCCAGTGATTATCTGGTCGTGCCAAAAAATAGTGTGGTCGTGCCAGTGATTATGTGGTCGTGCCAATATATAGTGTGGTTGTGCCAGTGATTATCTGGTCGTGCCAAAAAATAGTGTGGTCGTGCCAGTGATTATCTGGTCGTGCCAAAAAATAGTGTGGTCGTGCCAGTGATTATCTGGTCGTGCCAATATATAGTGTGGTCGTGCCAGTGATTATCTGGTCGTGCCAGTGCTTTTTTATTTTCCTTTGAATTTTTTAAGTTCATTCTAATATATTATTATGTGTGCAGGAATGGCTTCTGAGATCGATTTTGTTTTGTTATATGGTGGAGAGTGGGAAAATTGTAGGGGCATGCACACTTTTAAAGGCGGGAGAAGTCAGGGTGTAATTGTGTCTAATGCAATAACATATGCTGAATTTGTAAAACTCATATACCAGTTGATTGAAGTCGATTTTAACTCCTTCGATTTGGTGATGAAGTTTGTCTATAATACACATTTCAAAATGGAACCGATGAAGCTACAGAATGAACGTGACTTGCAATTTTTCCTAAGGCAAAATGATCATCCAGTTAAACCTGGTACTCCACTGTGCGTAACAACGGAGCAGAGAGCGAGTTATCAGTTTGTCTCACAAGATGCTAGCAATGGTCCAATGGAAAATAAAACATTTGTTGGACCAAATGTTGGTTCTGTTTCTCCTGAGTTACCACAATTTTCAAGTAAATTTGTAGCACACAACGATGGTGATGACGAGCAGGTTAATAACTACAGCGATTTTCACTTCTCTGATTTTGAGTTTCGAAATACTGGTAACGCTGATATTGATGGGGTTAATGATGACGATGATAGTCAGGGTCTTCATGGTGAAGAGTGGGAAAATCCATTTGATGACGGGGAACCACAATCACATAATCAATCCACCTTTGCGGCACAGGATCAGAGGAATCATTGCTCAAATTCTATTGGGCCTTCAGGTGTTGTTGCGAGCAATAGTATTAGTAGCTCATCCGGTGGTCATGTTGCAGTTGGGCAGATTTATATGGACAAGAAAGAATTACAGAAAAATATAGCTGTGTATGCGATGAAAGAGAACAGAATGTTTCATGTCTTCAAATCAACGAAAACTCTATATGCGGTCAAATGTGTTGATATGGGATGTGATTGGCGCTTGCGAGCAATAAAATTGAAAGATTCAGAGTTCTTTAAGATAACAAGGTTTAATGGCAAGCATGAGTGTTCTCTAGACCTTATCAATCGAAGTCATAGACAAGCATCTGGAAAGGTCATTGGAGAATGCATTAAGTCTAAATTTGAAGGGGTTGGTCGTACGTATCGGCCAAAAGATATAGTCGACGATGTGCGGACAGAGTTTGGTGTGAATATAAGCTACGACAAAGCTTGGAGGGCTAGGGAGTTTGCTTTGGAAGCGGTAAGAGGGTCACCAGAATTATCATTCTCGTATTTGCCACATTACTGTGCAGTGTTAGAGAAAAATAACCCTGGTACAGTAACTCATATAGAGTTCGATAATGATTTTAAGTTTAAATTTTTTTTCCTTGCTCTTGGGCCATCGTTGAGAGGGTTTCGTAGTTCTTTGAGACGTGTCATTGCCGTTGATGGTACTCACCTCAAGGGAAAATACATGGGCACACTCTTTGTGGCTGCTGCTTTAGACGGCAACAACAAAATTTATCCGGTTGCTTTTGGAATGGGAGATTCAGAAAATAATGCATCTTGGGAATGGTTCATGGGAAAACTAAGATCAGCTATTGATCTTGAAGATTTCTCAGAGTTGGCAATAATATCAGATAGACATAATAGCATTGAGAGGGCAGTCGCTTTGGTTTTTCCAGAGTCATACCATGGGCACTGTATACACCACATCAAGCAAAACATGAAAGCAAAAAATATTGATGATAGTGTCTTCCCAATTTATTTTAAGGCAGCGAAGGCATATCGTGTTTCAGAATTTGAGCATCTAATGACACAATTGCGTGGGTTTCAAGATGGCAGGGCACATCGTTATTTAGTTGATGCTGGATTTGAAAGGTGGTCTCGTGCACATTTTCCAGGTAGGAGGTACAGTATACTAACCACTAATATTGCTGAGAGTTTGAATGCTGTTTTGAGAGAAGCACGATGTCTTCCAATTACAACATTGGTTGACCATCTAAGATCGTTACTTCAGAGATGGTTCCATGAGCGTCGCACTAAAGCAGCTTCCATTACAACCCAACTTTGCAAGAAAATTGATAAGAAGTTGAGAAAGCGGATTGACAAGGCGCAGCGTATGTCTGTTGAACCAATTAGTCATATTCAGTTTTATGTAAGGGATGGATTCGATGGTGGAGAGGTGAATCTGCACAACAGAACATGCACCTGCAGGAAATTTGAGATGCAACAATTGCCTTGCGTTCATGCGTTGGCTGCGTGTAGAACACGTAACATTGATCCGCAATCCATGTGTTCACGCTACTATACAAATGAGGCAATTATGTTAGCTTATGCTGAACCGATTAACACAGTACCAATTGAAGACCATCGGCATGCAAGTGAAGATCAAAGGTTATTACCACCTGATACGAGAAGACCTGGGGGGAGACCAAAACAAAGAAGAATACCATCCGCCGGTGAATCTGTAGCAATTAGAAAGTGTGGAAGATGTAAAAAAATTGGCCATAACCGACAGACTTGTAAGGAGCCGGTAGCCTCGACTGGTAGGGTATAATACCAGTGATCGACGATTCAAATTGTTAAACATTTACTTTGTACTGTAAACTGTTAAACGTTACTTCCTACAATGCTGCTTTTATTGAAAGCTGTCAGTCTATGATTGTATTTATTATATATGTAAAATTCTGTCCAGTTAAGTTGCAGGCACGACCAGGTTAAACTGCTAGCAAGACTAGGCTAAAATTCTGGCACGACCAGTTAAAAAATAGTGGGCAGTTAAAAAATAGTGGGCACGACCACTTAACTAACAGGCACGACCAGAATAAAATGCTGGCACGACCAGTAAAAAATTAGCAGGCACGACCAGTTACAATGCTCGCACGACCAATAAAAAATGTGGAAGAATTTAAATTTATATAATTCACAGTTCACATTTAAAAAAAATATTCACATTATGAACTCCTGTCCCCAAGCCTCTGAACAAAACTTTTGTCTATAGAATTTCATGTCCCCTTGCTCAATAATTTTTACTGGCAGATCAGCCGTCAATGCTTCGATAAATTTGAAGGCAAACATGCCACAATCTCCTCTACAATGAACACACAAAAAAGTATCAGCATACATAATAAAGTATCAACGCTCACTATTCTTGGTATAGGAACTTACCCTCCAGTTTGTCTAGGGCATGAAGGTATCCGCTGCAATCTCCATGGAGCAAACAATCCATCCCCCAAACCAGTGGAATGCAAAATATGTGGAAGCATATTCGTCAAGGGATCAAATATGGTCTTCAATGCAGCACTACTTGTGAGACTGGGCAGTGAGTCGTAGACATGAATGGTCTTTTTTTCAATTATCAATTCCACAGCAACCCAGTGCTGATTGTTGAAGTTTGCTGGAAAATAAACAAACTTTGACCCTGCCCAGGCAACAGATTCAATTGGAAGTAGCCCCACAACATAATCTAAAAATATGCTTTCCTCGTCCCAACTGGCAATATCATCCGGCTTTGCCTTGAACAACTCAAACTTCTCCTGTACCCTGGTCTGTAATCATATGAATATACATAAAAGCAGGAATAATCAAGCACGAACAAAATGATTAAAAAAATGAAGTATTAATGACAGGGTGTAACTTACAAAGAACAGGCAGTCTAGGACAACACAATCTCTCTTAAAACAGCCTGGGAACTTTGCCATTCTTTTCCTAATCAGGTACATGGCTACATCAAGGTGCTGTATGAAGATGTCTTGTTACATGTTAGTACACATGTAATGCAAACACAGGCACGACCAGTTAAACACAGGCACGACCACTTAACTAACAGGCACGACCACTTAAACACAGACAGGACCAGTTAAACACAGGCACGACCACTTAACTAACAGGCACGACCAGGCAAGTAACAGGCACAACCACTTAACTAACAGGCACGACCACTTAACTAAAAATTAACAGGCACGACCACTTAAACACAGGCATGACCAGGCAAATAACAGGCACGACCACTTAAACACAGGCACGACCAGGCAAATAACAGGCATGACCACTTAACTAACAGGCACGACCACTTAACTAGCAGGCACGACCAGTTAAACACAGGCACGACCACTTAAACACAGGCACGACCAGGCAAATAACAGGCATGACCACTTAACTAACAGGCACGACCACTTAACTAGCAGGCACGACCAGTTAAACACAGGCACGACCACTTAACTAACAGGCACGACCACTTAACTAGCAAGCACGACCAGTTAAACACAGGCACGACCACTTAACTAACAGGCACGACCACTTAAACACGGACAGTACCAGTTAAACACAGGCACGACCACTTAACTAACAGGCACGACCAGGCAAGTAACAGGCACGACCAATTAAAATTATTACCAAAAAATGTATGTTTACCTGGTCTGTTAACCATCCGTCCAACCTTATGGCCTCCATAAACCACTGTTTATTTACTGAACATGTTGGCCAACTTAAGCTTTCTCCATCCCTGGACCTATCTTTCATGAATGCACGTAACTCATCTGCCCATTGTTCTGGCCACTTCCTCTTCAGGTCTAATTTTATAATCTCTTTACTTGAGACATCTTTAACATTGAGATCAGTTGTTCTTCTTTTCTTCAAGGATGGAGATGTAAATGGTGTTCTTTTCAGAGGTCCAGGCTTCAACGCGCGCTTCTGTTTGTTCCTCACATAGGGTTTAATACCCCCTTCTAGTGCTTGAGGGAACTTTGATGGTGTCACAACCTGGACCCCGGAAAAATCTTGACTCTTTCCAGGTGGGGTAAAGGAAGCCATGGAGCTCAGACCAGTATGCAATACATCAAGGTCTCTATGCTCTTCGGCATCATCAACAGGGGCATCAACCTCACCCTCTACCACAGTACTGCCATTCTTTCCCTCCTCCACCGTCTCTACATTTTCCACCTCCGCAGCATCTGCATTTTCTACCTTCTCATAGACCACACCCTCTACATTGCCCCCTCCAACACCCTCAGCCTCATCCGCATCAGTCATCACACCCACATCGACAACTGAAACAGGAACCCCACCCTTTACATTACTCCCTCTCACCACATCACCATCAGCCTCATCCGCATCCGTCTGCACCCCCACATCAGCAACTAAAACAGGAACTGGGAATTTAACTGCTTCCCCCCCGCTAGTAAAATTTTTCATTGCCAACACCGCATCATCAACGCACTTATGAACCACTGTCATAGTATATAAAAATTCAGATTTAAGTGCACTAATCAAGCTTCCCTCATGAACCTGTTTCTTCAAATTATCAAGCTTCACAATCACCTCATGAACAACTCGATAATCTGCATCAATGGATTGCTCCACAGGTTCAGTGTGGCCATGTGCATCGAAGGATTGCACAACAGGTTCAATGTGACCCTGTGCATCCAAATATTGCTCCACAGGAGCTGTGTGATCACTAGAAGAAGCTGCAGATTCATTATCTTCATTCATTGCTCGCTCTCCCACCTTGTTACTCACGTTGATCCAGTAGTCCTGCTCCATCTCAACCCCATTTGCAGCTAGCATAGTGTGTACTTGCAGCTATTGCAACATAGAGAATCAAGCATTAGCACCTTAATATTTTGTCCATAAGAATTATCACAAATATAAAAAAAATAAATTTTTTTACCTTGGCTTGTTGGAATACATTCTGTAAGAGTTCTTTCCAATCCGGTGTGTGGTGGCTGCTCCAATTGAGTAATCTAGGAATCCCATCTCTTATTTTTGAGGCATACAACGAACCGATATGGGGAACAACTTCATATGACCATATCTAAAATCAATAACAACATTATTAGTTTGCAATAAAAAAGTTCACCGTAAAATATACCAATATTATAGAAATAATACCTGGAGGACCATAGGGAAACCATAAACACAGTACTGCTCCTTCTTTGTTGGTCTTTTCTTTCTTTTCTCCACTCGGTTGACCATTATTCTTGCAAGTGAGTCAACGGTTCGTTCAAAGCTCACCGTCCCCCATGGATATCTATTAAATGCCTCCAAATTGTCAACCAATTGAAGCCACTTATCATCTATAAACCTATGTCGCTCCTTAGCAAGTAGGACAAACTCTATAAAATACACAAGAGCTAACTTCACCACATCCTCATCATCATGGCCACCCCTTCTGCACATACGAGAGAAACAGACCTCCAAATTATATCTCGAAATCTTCTCACTTCCATCAAACCACAAATCCCTCAACTTATGTACATCAATATCAACTAATGAACCAATTTCTGGCACATCCCTACAAACTAAACCGGTTATGAGGGCAAAATCTGTAATACCAAAAGATGTCAGCCTATTCGCGATCTTAAAATTTAATCTAACTCCAAAGACTCCAGAATCAACATCAGGGGATTCAACCTGTCTTAATAGGAGCTGATGTATCAACTGTCCTGATACAGAAAGATCACCAACATCTAGGAAAATGCCGAAGCATGTCCTCCTAAATAACTCAAGTTGATTATCACTCAAATTATCCCTTATTTGTGCAATGACATGTGATATATTTGAAAAAATTGTAACCTTTGCAGTAAAATGATCCTCCTCAGCAATGATATAATTCATGATTAATCTGCACAAAAAAAAGAACAATTATGGCACGACCAGAGAAAATTGTGGCACGACCATGTGACATTATGGCACGACCAGTTAAAATGCAGGCACGACCAGTTAAAATGATGGCACGACCATGTACAAAGCAGACAGACAAAATCAACAGATACGCACGACCAGAAAAACATGATGGCACGACCAGAAAAACATGATGGCACGACCAGTTAAATGCTAGGAACTAGCAAACAAAACAGGCAAAACTAGTGAACAAGTTAGCATGACCAAAAAAACAGGCACGACCAATTTATATTAAGAACATGTTGGCACGACCAAGGAAAATGTTGGCACGACCAAGGAAAATGTTGGCACGACCAAAGAACATGATGGCATGACCATTTACAAAGCAGGCAGACCAAATAAACAGGCACGACCAGATAAATAGGCACGCACGACCGTAGAAAAATTCGGCAAAAAAATATATGAACATGATGACACTACCACTTAACAAGCAGAAAAACCATGAAACAACTTTCAATTATGATCCAAAAAGATTAAAAAAAAGGAAGAAGAAGCAAGAAATGCCATCCCTAAACCTATACACACAACCTACATACAAATTTGTATAAAAATAACTGAAACAGATATACATACCTCAAAGGTACTCGAGTGTGTTCACAATTGCTAATCCCTTGCTAATTGGCTTCGGTTTCGGATTTTTTCGCAGAATATAAATGGTTGAATTGCTGTCGTTTCAGTTGTGCTCTGCTCTCTGTTGAATGCTTGCGTCTTTTTGTTTAAAATGATGTGAATCCGGTGGGAATACAGGAATGGGAAGGGACGTAACCCATAAAGGACATTTCGGTACTTAACCGTTTTAAAAGGGTCATAAATGCGATTTTTTTGAGACAAGGTCATTTTTCCAAAAATCTTTGTCAACTAGGTCATTTTCGCAAAATTCCCTAAACGAAAAGGCATTGAACGCTTTCAATAAATTTCCTCGGCTTGCAAAGTCTTTAAGAGTATTCAGAAGGCTATCTACCCTAGATTCATCATCAGGTTCCAACCGTTTGGCACTTTGTTTCCAGCTTTTAGGGATGAATTTTTGGATTTTGGGTATGGACAGGCTCCTTAGTATAAAAGGAGGTACAGAAGACGGCATGCACCATTTTCCTGCCTTTTCTCAACAACCAACCAGAGTATCAAGAACACAAGATGTACTTACCTAAACGAAAATCTGCAGGCTCCATTAATTACTCGAAGCATTTCTCTAGCTGTGAGTTCACGATTCCGAAAGATGAATTGAATCAGTCCGAAGACCCTCGTCACACTATTGCGGGTTTTGCAGGGTCATGGCCGAGGGGTTTATCGAAGAGCATATATAACTTGTAACGCAGGGACGGCGACAGACACCGTTGAAGCCACTCATAAGCTAATGGACTTGAAGTTCCTTTGGGCCCAAACCCAACAAGAAGCAATATAACTCACAGCTGTCCGATTGCTAGTATGGGCTTTGGATGGGAACCTGAAGTTTATTTGGGTTTGGACTGAAGGCCTAACTGCAATATTAATAGTAACGGCCCGCGAAAAACTGCAGTCACAACATCTTTTTGAAGGACAAGATTACTCCAAGATATTTGAAATTCAAAATATTGGAAACATAACCCACTCATCCTACTAAATAGTAACTGCCCGCGAAAAATTGTAGAACAAAATTTCAACAGCCTTCCTCCGAGCCATTTCACTTGCGAAGGAATTATCAGGCGACTGATCGGCCATATTTGGTGATTCCGACCATCCGGCTGATACTATCTGTGCTTCCATCATTCCTTCTTGTTCGCATTCTTGATACTGCATCATCACCGTCGATCGCGAGCTCCGTCGTTGAACCACCACTCTTCCAAAATTCTCTTACGATAGGTTCTCAAGTATTTAACTATGCACTTGTTCATAAAGTAATCTCCTTTCTCATTTTTTTGCATTCTAATGTGCCATAATTTGGTACTGTTAGTCATAACACTAATTTGGTACTGACAGTGATATGAATACTGTGGATATTGTCGATACTATGGATTTAATGTACTTATTATAGATATTATGGGGTTATTGATGATTGTCATAATGTTGATGCTTTTGATTATTGTGATACTGTAAATACTTAAAATATTGTCTTCTCGTGCCTTAATTTGGTATTGTTAGTCATATGCATACTGCGTTGGCTGTCGATACTATGGATTAAATTTTCTCTTTGCCCTAATTATAGTGTTGCTGTTAAATACTATTGCCCTTAAATACTGATAGTTCAAGAAGTATTAAATACTGTGGGTATTGTCGATACTATGGATTTAATGTACTTATTATGGGTATTATGGAGTTATTGATGATCGTTATACTGATGATCGTCATAATGTTGATGCTTTTGATTATTTTGATACTGTAAATACTTAAAATGTATACTGCATTGGATGTCGATACTATGCTTTTAATACTCGTGATTCTATGGATACTGATATGCTGTTTCTGATAATGTTGATACTATCAATACTGATTTACTGTAATGATCAATACTTCTTGAACCTATCAATACTGCTCATAGTAGTTGTGTTGTTTCTTCCACTTTTTATTTTTTAATCTATAATACTGTCTTTGGTGCTAAGAATTATGGCTAGGAACCGCAATACAGTGCAATACCGATGCAACTTGATTGACTTAGTTGAAGTCATCGGAAGCTTTAAATTTACAAAGAAGCAGATGAACAGACTTCGAATACTGCCGTTTTGGAGATTAATAAAGTCTATTATTGACCAGAAAGTAGAAAAATCTAGATGCCGTAGAAGCGACTTGCATCTACAAGATCTAATAGACCACTATCCCACCGTTAGCCACGATTTCGTATTCAATGGTGAGCATACTAATATAACAGTTCGTGACATGAGATACATATTTGGAATTGAAGACAGTATCGTGGATATCGAGCTAGATAGATCGAAATCCGGAAAAGATACGGACTTATACCTTCGTTGGTTCACCAAATGTATGAGACTTAGCAGGAAAATAATCACATCCAATATGAAACAAGCAGCATCTAGTTACACGGACGAATGTGTCGATGACTTATGCAGGTAATGTCCTTCGGATACTATTGGTACTATTGATGAAGATTGTGATACTGTTTATATCTAACGATACTATGTGTCCCTAATTGATAAAGCAAATTGATGGTGCTTTTCCTACTGTTAGCGTTCTTCATACCCACTAAGTGCTTGAGTTTGTGCTGGGCTTACTTGAATTATGTTGAAAATGTGAGTCTAATAAAGACTTACAATTGGTCTTCTTGTTTTTTAAAGTACTTAAAACATCTCTTAGAGAAAATGAGACTGCAGGAGATGTGACAGGTTGCGTGATGGTTCTACCGGTAAGAGTTCCCTTATATATTATATCGATACTGTCATTAGATTATTAATACCTAATGTCCATCATGTTTATGTGCAGTATTGGTTCTTGGAGAAATTCAAAGTTTACAAACCCATTAATGCGAACAAATCAAGCATTGGATGTGCAAGATGGGATTTAAGGGAGTTTGCGCGATTGCTTAATCTTGCTAGTGTTGATGACCTCCTGAAACTAAGGGTAACAGTTTACATGATACTTATGATTAGCCATATACTTATGATGCTACTCCAATGATACTGTTTGGTCATCTAATACTAATGATTTTACTATGATACTGTTTTGTCATCTGATACTAATGATTTTTTATAAGGATACTACTGATACTATTCTTATGACACATATTAGCAGGATGCACGAGGGGAATATAGGAAGGGAAAAACGGGAAAAGATGCTGTTAAAGAAGACACTGTTGAAGATTACAATAGTAGTGATAGTGATGATGAAAGTGATGGTGATGATGTTGTTAAAGAGGACGCTGACGACGACAGTGACAATGATAGTGTAGAGGACACTAACAGTAACCACGAAGATGATAGTGCGAACAAGTTGGATGAGTAGGACAACGTTCCATTAAGTCAAATAGCAAAAAAACTGTCCTCGAAAAAATAAACATACAGCGAGACAACCCAAGACAAAATGTGTAGAGGAAGATTGGAGAACTTGAACAAGAAAACAAACAAATCAAAAGCGACATACTGAACATCAAAGTTTCTTCGATTGCATCACAAGTTATGAATCAAAATGTTGCAGAGAACACCATTGACAGCAGAGACCGCACAGATACTGGATCTTGCAGAGTCATTGAAGGACATTGAAAAGGGAGACGAAGTAACTAACATAAACATATTCGAGAAAAATATGGTTTATATTCATATACATATATATATATGAGAAATCTAATTTCAATTAACCTCCTGAATAATTGAGGGCAAACATTTGCATGATATGACTGAAAAGAGGACGAACCAGAAAAGGAGGAATTCGACATCGATAACACACACATGATGACTATAGCAGCATTGCCTGCCCAGTCTATTGCTAAAAATGTCTCTGAAGTAAGTTGTTAATTATATCTTATACTACTTATCATATTGGTACTGTCATCTTTGTCTGATACTGTCTTCAACTACTTTGATGCTACTGATCATTTTAATACTGTCCATATTGATCATTTTAATATTGATACTGTCCATATTGTGCTGTTAATATTGTTTAAGGATGATGTTGCGAAGGATGATACTGCGAATGATGATACTATTGCCCAACCTAAGCTGACATTGGCTGATTTATCTGACAAAAAACATAAAGAACCTAATTCAATGGTCAAAAGATTGAAAGGGAAAACTGGTAGAAAAAGAAAGAGAAAGATCTTGCCTTCTCATACGAATTGCGCAGTGGCCATCCCAAGAAAGCGACAACCAGCAAGACAGATGAGATACTTGATTTGGATGACTTCGCTGATGTATCCCACCAAAAGCCGAAGCAAGACATCAAAAAAATCTCAGGATCATGGAATACAGTGAAGAAACTGGCACCCACATACAAGGAAAAAATTGAATTAATGATGAAGACAATTGATTCAGGGTAAGCAAAAAAAACCATTCATCATAAAATTCGCTTGATACTGCTTGTTTATTTACCAACTATAATTTTTTGATATATAGAAAAATTGTGTGGCAGCACAAGCAAAACACACATGTCTATGTTACGCTTTCAAATTTGCTTCAAATACTGAAGAACGACTCAATGGGTAACAATGTAAATACGTTTCTTCCATTGATACTGTTATTTCATTTATCAACTGACAGTTGAAATTGATACTGTACAACATATTCATACTGAATATACTGTACACACTATTGGTGCTTACTATACTGTCTATGTGATGTATTGATACTGTTGATACTGTCGCACATACATACCACTTGCACTTATGTGAAAACTTGTTCGAACAATGCGGCTCAACCCTTTGATCATTATTCCTTACGTAATCAAATCCAAAACCTTTCTCCATTGAGTATCGGCATAAAGTACCACTAAATTCAGTTACACCTTTATAAAATACATGTCCGACATGGCTAATTTCTCTAGACCAACTAAAAGATAAACGATTTCTGCTACTGTCGGAAGATGAATTATGTGCATCAAAATTCTGCTCCTCGTTATCAGTATCAAACTCACAAACAGTATCTGTCAAATTGACAGTATCACCACCAATTATAGTATCATTCAGCCCAACATTATCAGCCATTGCATCAAAAATGTTAACACTACCCATGTGACGACTCTGCCCGCTGGCACACAGGCCCCACGGGAACACAGGCGTTTCACAAGGGTAGGTTGTTGCTAGGCTTCGAACCCTCCACCTAGCCTTTAACATAGTGTCCATGACAACCTATGTCACCAACTAAATGTCATCTACCAGTCGGGTATATCACCATGAGCCACACTCCTCTGTAAAAGCAGCTCCTATCAAGCTCCTATACACTATATGGTTATACCGTGCCTCATAAGGGCAAGAATGGTATTATGAAAAATAACTTCTCTCTCTCCTTTTGAAAGTCAACAAAAGCTATGACTAAATGGTAAATAAAAAAAATGTGACTGAATGATAAAAGGTGGAACAAAACATGACCTTTGTGTAATTTCCCCTAATACAAAGGCGGCTGCCATCGGCTTCCTGTTATTAATAGACTTGAAACTTGTGTCTGGTTAGGTCTTTGTAAAAGGTTATTTACTCTCTGTTTCAAACGCATTCCTAGTAGACAACAGACATCTTTCACCCACAGCCAATACAACATAATACACCTATATATACTAGCATACTTGATGTTTAAACCGCAGGTATAAACGGAAAAAATTGCGGTTATAATTTTTACCAACGGTCACTTATCTGCTGTTATGAAAACGTGGGAGGATCTTTACCTTCAACTTTTTTGACTACGCATAAAATAAACTGATCATTGTTTTATCGGATTTTATATATTAACCGCGACTAAATTGTAATCTCGGTTTGATAACCGTTGATACAATAATACTGACCGCAAATGTGGTTGTGTTCTATTGTTGTGGTTTTCTAACTTTGATCAACGCTTTAAGAGGCGCAGACATATATTTCTGAATATGAAATAAAACTATTGCTGCGGTTTTCCAGCCTAGTTTTTATTTACCTGCGCTTTTTAAGCCCAAGGAGATCGATAAAACCACATGTATACATGACATTCGATTGATTATTTAAAATCGTAGGTATTTTACATGTGCGGGTAATTTTTTTTGACCACAACCTAAAGTCAATTTCAATTTTTGACCGCATACTTGAGTAGCTCTTTCACATAATATTTCCTACAACAACATTTATCAAATCATGTATATCCGAAGAATCACGGAATATTTGATATAACACCGTTAATACACGAATCAACTATCTTGAGCAGAACAACCAAAATGTTATAGTAGAGTTTAAAGCTAAATGCATGAACCCAAGTCATCTTACAACTTAGAGTACTCTTGCCTGTCTTTTTTTGTTCTTCTTTCATGAATTCTACAGTTGGTGGTGCTCTGACTCTGCTATTTTATTTTTTTGAAAAACAATTAATACAATTTTAGTAAAAACGAGATGGGAATAGATGCACCCGTCGTTTTTTCATTCACATTCCCAAAATTTTAAAAAAAATCCTTAGTGTGTAAAACGTGCCAACCAGTTAAGGTTCATTACTTCCCCTCTTTTTCTTCCCTCTCCCTCTCTATTTCATCTCTCTCTCACACAAAACTATGGCAGAGTAATAGAACTTGAAACCCAAAACACATATGTAAACCTTGAGACCTTTTATGCGCTTTGTTAGCTTCGCAAAAATAAAGGGATATGGATTATGCTATTGGAAACGATCGATCGATGTCGACCACGCAATGAAAACTGTTGTAAGAGAAGAAGTCGTGCAAATGGAATTTCTTGCAAAATCAGAAAAATAATACTCCAATTCAGATAAATTTTAATGAGATATTTTAGCAATGGAGTATAAATTAAATGGGAATAGTTTTTATGTCTCTGGTCAACGCAGATCCTTGTCCATAAAGAGAATCGAAAAGAGCAAGTTGAACTGTGCGATCACTCACGATGTCATGTTTTTGTTTTGTATGAATATAATAATAAATATCATCCTATTTAATTTATGAAGACCACGTCAGTCAGATTGTCTTACCATTCTTTCTGATGCTTTTGCTGTTTGCATATGTGGCTATCAGTTATTACGAAAAGATCTTTTTTCGTTCCTAGTGGGGTGTGAATGAGACATTTAAGGTTTTTTATTTTTATTTTTTATTTTGAGGTTATTGTATTGAACTGTCACGATAGACAGAACGATGATGCTGATCTAAGTACAAGCCACTGAAAGGTGAAAGAGATTACAAATTAAGAAGATGAATAACAACCGGCCAAAGAAATAGACCATTAATTTAATACTGCATACTTACTCAACCAAAGAGAAAGAGAAGAGAAAATTGAATGTCGTTAAAATGTTTTGAAGCATTAGGGTTTACCTTAAAATGACATAAATCATAATGGTCTATTTTTTAGAATCCCATGCATACTTTTTTTTTAATTTTTTCAGAAATCAAAATTAGGCTAACTAAATGGACCAAATTAAAAGAACTTAAATCCAAGTCAATTTTAAAAAAATTGGTTGAGTCAAGAAACACATGCAAGTAGGCAAAAAATAGTCGGTGATAATTAGTAGAAATCCCAAGCACATCAACTTGGATAACTAGTTCATAATAACAGCACCGCCCAAATTAATCATTTTTCCATTCAGATTCTAAAAGTAAGGTCAAGATTTTCTCCACTCTGACCATTGAAAATTTTGACTTCCAATATGTTGGTCAAACTTTGCCACCACTCAAACAACTTGAAAGGCCACACAGTACATACACTCACGTGTTTTGTCCTTTGACTTTCCAAAATCTTCAACCTATATGAACCCCTTCTCCACGCTCATTTTCTCTCCACCACCTTCACCAAGATGAATCACAGCTCAAGCAATAGTCCAAGAGAAGAAGAGAAGAAATACAAGGGAGTCCGGCGACGAAAATGGGGCAAATGGGTGTCGGAAATCCGGGTTCCGGGCAGTCAAGAGCGTCTCTGGTTAGGGTCATACTCATCACCTGAAGCTGCAGCTGTGGCACATGACATTGCATTCTTTTGCTTACGTGGACCGGGTTCTATGGAAGGCCTTAACTTCCCGCTGACGCTGCCGGCTGGTCTTAGGACAGACATGTCTCCAAGGTCAGTGCAGAGAGCAGCTTCTGACGCTGGCATGGCCATTGATGCACAAATGATCTCCACAGAGAAGGAAGTGAAGGTCGAGGAGGGAAGTAGTACTAGTCATGGTGGAGTGAATCATCATGGTTTAGAGATGGGATTATCTGATGGCAATGATTATAGAGGAAGTGAAGGTGGAGAGACCTTGAGCATATCTGTCGAAGACTATCTTTAGAAATAGTACTAAATTAATCTGTAGTGAGTTTTGTATGACTAATTAATTGTGCATGTATATATATATCGATGGAGCCAATATGCTATTATAGACTTCTTAGTTAGTAATATTGCATGTTCTTTTTGAAAAAAGAAGATAAATTGAGGCGCGTGTCTTGATTACGTATAACTTTTTCAATCTCTTCACTCTTTCGGGACACCTTAATTACTAATAATTATAGAGCATTTACTATGTTTAAGCAAAACAATCAAAAAAAATTCATGAAATAGTTTGACAATGTGGTTATATAGGTTTGGTAATTTCGAATCATACATATGTTGCTATTACAAATTAAAATACCAAAACCTAGCTAATTACCTGAACTAGCTTGTAAGATTTTCTAGTTCTCCCTAGCTAAAAAATAAAATCATATTTTAGTTTGATTGGCAGTCGGGTGAAGGTACCAATTATAGCGTCTTAGTCACAATCTGGCTGGCTTAATTGAATCCTCTGTTAGTCACAATCTGGGACTAGGTCCAACTTTTAACTAGTCTAAATGTACAAGCAGCTCTTAATCCAAGATTTTCTACGCAAGAGCAAGTGGAGTGACGTTGGTTCAGAACCTTTAATTAATTAATCTGTTTGACTCGATCGAATATGAAGGTATATGGACCACCCGATCCCACCGACGGGCGATCGCCACACTATACAATACCAGACGTACTTTGACCAAATAATAAAAAGTAAATATAGGTATAATTAGATACAGAGTTTTACCATGCAGGTAAATATTATGTCATGAACTTGAAAGGAAGACTGCACCAAGACACACACACAAGTCTACGGCTTGCCCAACACCGCCCAAGACTCCATGCTGAAGCTAGGGTTCGGATGCCTGCGTCTGCGTGAATTTTAGTCCTGCAAGTTGTAGGTTTAATTTCTGACTATGCATATGCATGGGTTAGCTCTTTGCAGCCAAAGGTGGTGTCATCTTGTGTTGAAATCCCACATCGGACAGGATGAGAAAATATAATTTCTTCAAAGGCTAAAATGATCATTAAGTTTGTTTGTTTGACTTGTCCATATTGTGCCAAACATGTCTCCCGCACTTATTCTCAACCTCATCATAAGCCAAAAACAAAACAAAAAAAATCCCTCAGATCGACTACAGTGCACAAATACATAATAAACGGCATCGGCATGGTTTAATTCTCAAATTAAATCCCAAGCTACGACTTCACCGAAGGCTTCTTCATTCCATTTTCTGTTGCAGCGAGCTCTGGGGACTGTATGGGGACGAAACAGCAGGACTTGAAAGGAGTTCAGTAGGAGAGGCACCCTCCAAGAGAGGCCTTCCCGTGCTGACCATAGATGTTCTTCTTGTACCATTTTGTGCAATCAGCAGCCGGAGTGTCCAGTTCAGAAGGTTTGGTACAAAGGTCCTGTAGAGTAGGAATATATCATGCCAGCTCGAAAACTTCACATACGCCTCTCTGCGACAAGCTCCAGAGACGATCATCCTAGCATAATCCTCCAATGGTCCACCGTTCACATGCACCTAAGATATGATATCCCAACCGAGGAATCAGAATCGTCGTTCCAAAGTACAGCTTGTATATATATATTACTAGAGGACCAATCGAGCAATATAACATAAGATTGACATACATGCGCACATAGTTCCTGTACAAATATAGAAATATAAACAATTCAATGTAGCTAGGGAATCTTACTTCTCTTTCTTCTTTCCATTGCATCTCTGCGCCCTCCTCAAGCATGAACCTGCCTCTAGTCATTTCCATTCCAATCCAACCGTGCGTTGCAATTGTTATTCCCACCTCATCTTTAAGCTCAAATCTCAGTGACTCGTAAAAATTTATTAGAGCCGCTTTTGCAGACTAGCCAACAAATAATTTGTTGGATAAACATATCACTCATTGCCATAAATAATTCTTCTTAACTTTACAAGAGAAATTAAAGAGAGAACAAATTGAAGTCAAATATGTACTCACTGCATATAAGCTCATCCTTGGCAGAGGTAGCCAGTTCTCGACTGAGGCATTAACAATGATGCGACCATTGGTCTGATATAGGTATGGAAGAGCGGCCAGCGCTGGATAGACATTTCCCCAAAAATTTATATCCTGGATATCAAAAGCAAAATTAATGTCGCATGAATTGTTCCGACTATCGTCTGTCGCGGGTATTCACAGAATGCAATAAACGATAAACCTACCAAAACATGTGGAAACACAGAGGTGTCCGTCACTTCTTCGAAGTAGAACGTGTGCCCCAGACTTGTCGTCAACACAAGATGATCCACTGCAGAAACAGAGACAAAATAAAATTGACTAATTATTTCATGTTGATCCAAGAAGTTACTTAAGTTAGTTGAATCATATTGCATAGCATCTGGGCATCTAAATGAATAATGAAAAACCATAAACCCTGTTATATACATTTGCTCATGAGGAAGCAGCATTTAAAGTTTCGGATATCGCCATTGCTGATTAAGATTTTGTATGCATTCATTCATTCATCAGCATCACCAAATCTTAATCCCAAAAGATTTCGTATGCATAGATCAATAAAATTGATTGTGTCGATCAACAAACTCAATAAGCATTATATGTAGAATCATAACATCAAATCCATACTCATCAGTTCATCACTAGACCAAAATCTAGTCAAAATATTTAATGTTGCAATTGAGACTATTTTCCATGAATTATGCGAAAGCAATGAAACAGATCAACCTTATCACTGCTCCAGTCTTTAAATTAATAAACAAAGACTAAAATGTACTTAATTGGGTCAGACCACATACCAGAACCATAGTAGTTTATGGTTTCAGTAACAAATCTCCGGCAATCATCTTCCTTGACCACATCTGCAGCAGCGATCATGACATGAGTTGCACCGATAAGTCTCGCATTCTCGCTGATCACCCGAAGTCTCTGATCTCTCCTTGCAACCAATACAAGTTTTGCTTTCTTTTTTGCATATTCGTATGCAATTTGCTGCACTCTCAGACAACAGAAACTCTAAATCATTCTTCTTTTCTCATATTTGTAAGGTTAAACAGAACAAAAGGTACGATTCTGACATTCTTGTAATTATTTGACAACTAAATTGCCATCTGCTTGGACTAAATTCATTTTCAAAGGGTGTATTGATCCACAAGCATTTGATTAAATAACAAATAAGTAAAAAAGTTTTTTTAAATTACCTCGCCTATGCCAGAGGAAGCACCAGTGATGATCACAACCTTATCTTCCATATTCTCAGAGTTGAAGTAACCGTAAATCCACTCACAAGTCCTGATAAAAGTCAAGCCAGGCCAGGCACAGGCCAACATCACCATGCTTGCCGGAGGCACCACCAAGTTCAACAAGGAGTTCATCAAATCCATAGTCTCTCTGTTTGTTTGAGACAGAGTGAAACAGAGAAGAGAAAGTATAAAGTAGTAGAGGAGAGAATGCTGCGTTTGACGTATAGTGCTGGATAATCAACAGCATGATTGCATGCAATCAAGCTATGAAAACACGTGGAAGTTGCAGAGTTGGTGTAGTGACGAATGGAGGGCGGATTAGGGCTATAGTCTCTTTTGGATTTTTTTCCCCGTGGTTTTGTAATTAAAAGGCTGGCGTAGATGATCTACCGAACCGACGCATTCATATTCAATTTTATGAGCTTAAAGAGTTACACTTGATCTTAGACAAAAAAACACAAAGCATATATGGAAAAAGCACACTATTTTATTATTTATTAACATTGTTCGTGACTAGGAAAAAAAAAACTGCAGGTAGGAATAAAAAGAAACAGACTGCAGGAGATCTACTCACTACAAATGTCAGTACTTTTCTGTACATTTAGGGTTTCATAAACATTCTGGTTACATATATAGCTTGCTTCAATTCCAAAGATGGCTTTATAATTCATATAAACCCCTTCGGTTAATAATATCTACATGTCTTGCTTAGGTTTCCTGCTCAACTCTGAATAATCCCCGCCCATTAGCTGCAAAATTTCTTTCCACAGATTCTCAGATGAGTCGGAAGGATCCCCACAAATTAAATTTGAGCTACATGCAGCCACATGCCAAAACTCAGATTCAATCTCATCTCTCAACTGATCTAACTGCCATCCAGCATAACCGTAAAAAAATCTGAAATCCTGAGACTTTAGCAACCCCTTCTTCACCAATCTTGCAGCTTCATCCAAGCAGTTTCGAGCACCAAAACAAAGGCCAGGGATCACCTCTTCAACGCCAGGAAGCTTAGACTTTTCCTGTGTTCGTAACAAGAACATACTTGCATTAAGAGGTCCCCCAAAATGCACAGAACAATCAGCAAAAGTGGTTGCCAATTCGTTATTCGAGGGGCTCATGTGTTTAATCTTCTTGTGAAGTGGCTTGTTAATGATAACTCCAAATGGTCCCTCTTGTGGATTTCTGGTTCCGGACCTGAGGAGGAGAACAACAGTCCTTTCAAAGGTGTCAATTAAATCAAGCTTTTCTGAAGCAACAAGTACACAGCCAGTCTCGGGTACTGGAATAGGGTGGGCCCATTTCAGCCCGATAGGTTTAGACTCTGGTATGCCACCTTTGTCATAAGCATTAGGCTCCGCCGTTTCAGCCTGTCAAAATTGTTCAACAAAATTTAGAAGAACATTGCCGCTGAGGTTTCAAATTCTATGCTAGTTGGCATATTTGTTCCATAACAATGTGGAGAGCCTTTTCACTGTAACACCCAGTGGCCAGTATCTAACGTTTTCATAAGGAAAACAATTTCAATCAAAGGAACCCTTAGTTTGATTGCCAAATCAATATTCCTACATTCCACCTAGGCTATTGGAGTTGTGACCAACAAAATCTGGGCAGGATTAAAGCTAATGAAAACAAACAAACCCATTAGGGATTGGATATTCTACCAAGGTCATAAAATACTAAAAGGAAACTGCATAGAAAATTATAGATGATAACGATTAGAGAAGGGAAAGTGCTGCTGCAAACTGCAAAGTTAATTAACAATCAATCATCCTAACAATAATATGTTTCATGACAAAAGAAGTAAAAAGAGGGCAAGTCAACAACATTCAAGAGATAAACATATCACCTGCTCGTGAGCAAATAAATTTGCTCTGAATTCTCTCCAGTCGAGGCTTATATGATGGGAATTGGGGGAGGCAGGGTCATTAGAATTATTGCCCTCTGAAGAATTCCTTCCACTATCATTATTTCCTGCAGTTACATTACCATCGAGTTTTACTCGCAGTTTGAGAAAAGATGACAGCTTAAACAGTTTCCTAGTCCCTAACAAGAGAACGTGAGATCATATGCTTTGTTTTTTGTAACTTTTATCTTGAACAACAATACTCTACTGTGCCTTCAACAGGAAAATATTGCAACCTTTTCTACTGAAATCACAGATCATCTCAAATATTTGCAAGGATAAGAATGAAATATCTGCAGCAGTCATATTTAAGAAATTTTCAACCTATCTCAACTTGTCATACCCACACAAGCCACAAGGGCTTATACAAAAGACGATCTGTTGGAAATTGTCACTTTGAATTGTACCATTTCAAGTCAATTTGTAGCTAAGTGCTCAGGATTATGCTTTACAAAGGAATTGACTAGCTCTTGGCCAAATGGTAGGCATATAAAAACAAAGTGAACCAAGAAGCAGCCAGGTTGGCAACCATGAATCAGTATAGATACTTGAGTAACCACACTCAATTCATCATGAAGCCTAAGTTATACCAGATCCCAAACTGAACACACAAACTAAAGCTGAACAATGGGTGTAGGAATAGATTATAATGTGGATTCAAGGACTTCTCTGCTACCAGAAGGAGCAAACTGATGTATGCTTTGGCTAGCTTTTCTCTTGGGGTTTCCTTAATCACTTTCCTGATCAATTAATCAGTTTCTCAGATGCATTTGAAGAATACAGAATGAAAGAAGACCTAATTCAAAATTTTAACCAAATAGTGCAAAAAAGGACAAAAGTTATAAACTCTGGGTGAAAATGAGATTAACAAAAATATTACAGAGCGTGACACTCAAGAAATCACAGAAGAAGAAAAAAATCCGAGTTTTTCCTTTTCTCTTCTCCTCTAGCTTTCTCAGTAAAAAAACAGCGCAGAATAGTCAAAATCAATTTTGAACAATCAAAGCTATAAATTTGCAAACACTGAGCTAAAAATTCAACAAAATTCGCAAAGTCTTACCAATTGCATCACAAAATAAAAAATCAAGTTATCCTATAAGAACTAACCAGGAGAAGAGGAGGAGGAGGATGAAGAATTCCCATTATTCTTCTTGGCCATAGCTTTGACAGCCAAAGAATGACTCCCAGAAGAGTAAAGCCACCTGCACCTCGACACCCCGATCTCAAACACGCCGACTCTCCCCAAATTCCCCGAAACAGTTTTCTCGCAAATAGAATTCTTCAGCCAGAAGGAGCTTGGAGTCGTCGTTGTTGCGCTCTTGACATACATAGTCCAGGGATCCATCATCTATCCGGCCCCCTCTCCCAGTACCTGATTGTTTCCCGGGAAAAGTTTCTTTGAGCTCGAGAAAGTCAGTCCGTTAAAAACTATGGTAAAACCCGAGGGAGGAGACAGTGAGTGAGTGATAGATCGTAACGGATGTCAAACAAATCGAGAGATAGAAATGAAAAGGACCCTCATAAGGGCCACGTGTGAGAACAAGCACGTGTAACGGGAGTTATCGGCGCAGGCTAGTGAGTTTGGGTTTGTGAGGTTACAGTATCGTATATCGTGCGCCTTGTTGGTCATATGTAGACTGTAAAAGCAAATGCAATATAATTTTTTGTCAACAAATATATGAAAATTTATATTTTTATTAATATGATTATATTAAAAAATAATTTTATCGATGTGACTGAGAGTGTGACTTAATTTTTATATAATAAAAATAATTTTAATTTTGATGTAACTCTATTAGGGAAAATAAAAATGCTAACATTATTAACATGAGAAAGAAATATTCGTGTTTTTTTTTTATATGAATGAATTTGTGACTTAATTTTTTATGTAATAAAATTGAGACATTTTTATTTTAATGGGAAAACAAAGACACTAATAATTAGTTTCAAAAATATGAAACTTTATAAAGAATCTTCTACAATAAATATTGAGAGACAAAAACTATTTGGGGAGACCTGATTAAAAGTTTAAACATTGTCAAATCTGCAATACCTGATTTCAAATAAACCAATTGGTCTAAACTAGCCGCATAAGATTATGTGATCATAAAGCGTAAATTTTAATAGCGTATAAATTGTGAAATAAATTATATGAACCATGCTGTTTCATTTTCATTCTAATATGGATTTCTCATTACAAAATAAGATTTCCAGTGTTCATAGTAAGAATCAAAAGGCATAGGAGAGTCCAAAATTAAAACTCATCCATATATAATAAACACATTTGACAAAGCCGCAGCCCAGCCCGCCACTTACCCACAATCCCACTTTTGCTTATTTTATCTTTCTTTTGTTTATTGAAGGAAAACACGAGTAGAAGACAACACCCCCTTAATGTCTATTCAATTATTCTGATATTTTGTGCAAGGAAGAGGAGATCAAGGATAAGACAGCCATCCGGATTTAAATTTTCTCCTTGATTCACTGAAAGGATACAGCACAGTGATATCAACCTACAAATTTATCCTCGATACCCTTACAGGAAATGACTTCATCAGCTACAACCGTCATTATCAAACTGTTTCTTGATATCTTTGAAGGAGACGGTGGCAGATCCCCTCGTTTTGGCTTTCTGCTGAGAAGGATGTTCTTTCCACCCTGTCATGTAGATAACCTACAAAGCCTGTGTCAGTGCACTGAGGTACAAAATTGTACGGCATTCCTTTTTTCCTGGAGTAGATCAATGTTGTAATATAATGGATTCTGCCCCCATTTCTCACATTAAAACTGTTATCTTTAAAAGTGTAGCTACTAGGAATCTTACCTTCATTCTAAGATTACTCATCCAGATGAAAAATGTAATATGCGATTAGGTAGGTTCATGTTTTTTTCTATTTACTCAGAGGACCTTGATTGGCTATGTTTTAGCGGCAAGAGGGCAACCACACAAGTAGAAGACTGCCTCGGAAAGCAAATGTTTTAAAGGAAAGCAGCAGAAGATAAATGAAAGACGCAACAAAGAAAAAACAATGTCAATCAGTCCATGGTGCGGTGTAATTTGCAATGTGGAAAGAAAAAAAAGGTCTTGCCTTGCTTTATTATTTGAAATTTAAAAATATGGGGAAGAAACTCAATCACTATGCCAAAATCCAAAAGTCAGGAAAAAAAATTTCAAACAACGCATATTAAAAAAATGATTGACTTAAAAGGGTGCAATAAACTCAGTAAAAAACAATGCAAAAACAACTTAGGTGAAAACCATATGTACATAACTTATACCTCCCAAAAGTTAAAGCTCCTTCGTTACCTTAATGACATTAGTGAGTGTGTGCAAGGGACAGATGGAGAAGGAGAGATCATCAATTCCATCATATCTAAGTTAAATCATCTTAGACTAAAATTGCATATCTCCTTATGAAATTTCTCCACTCCACAAAATAATGAAGGGAAGGCTGATACCTCACCAACAACCGTCTTAAGAAAAATAATCTACTATGCTCACCTGAAAAGTTGCAGGGATGGTGCCATCTTCAGCTGCAAACATTGAATCATATACGGCTGCAGTTGCAAGGGCTGTTTCTCTCCTCAGGATCTAATTTGATTCATCAACAGATCAAACTTGTCTATAAGATGATGATTATGTACCAGCCAATCTTCTTGGCCACAGATATTTACAAAAAGTAGAAAAAGTAGTGCCTTACATTGCTCCTTTGCATTAGGGCATTAGTTTCTCCCATTGAACGTAGATGCTCTATCAGCTCCAAAGCTAAACTTTACATCGGTGGAAAAAGAAGGAACTTGTGAATAAATGATGGATCAAGCAATCCCCATCCAAATGTGCTCACATTATTAAAGCATACACTTTGACAACATATAAGTTGAAGCAAAGAAACAACAGACATCACAGCCAAAACAGGGATCAGAGGCATGCTTACCATTTTTATATTTCACAGTATATTCATCAACATCAACTCCAGGAAGAGTGAAGCCTGCCCTGGTCAAAAGATTGCCTGCATCTCTAACCTGGAAATTTTTTATTTAGGAACCGGCAATAAGGAATTCCCTAGGGCGAAGTCAAATGAAAACAGAAATAAATCAAACAAGTTCTGGGAAACTATAGTCTATATAAAGACACATCAGCGTAAGAAGTATTCTTCACATGAAACCTCCTACCTAATACTACAATCCGCAAGCTGTGTTTTCAATGATCTCATCCCCGTGTGGAGATATTCTCATTATTCTTTAATACCAACTTTTTAAATAGGCTTGCAATATTACATACCATCCCAACATATTCAAACAGTTTAGAACAGATCTTTCTGTCAAGTTTACGATATTCGTTTGGTACACATAAAAAAGGTGAAGGAAATTAAAGCTACAACCTTTTTTTAGCCTTTTTCCTATTAAAATATGCACACCATTTATCATCAACAATAAAATAATGAAACGAAAAAAAGAACAGCTAGCCCTCAGCTTCAACGTTCAAACTTTATGTACAGTACTCAAAAAGTCATCACCTATATGACAAAGGATTAAAAACTGGCGAAGATGTAGTTAATAGGATTAAAAACAGGGTGGATGAAGTGCAGGAGTGCATCTAGGGTTTTATCCGACCGAAGGAGTCGAAGGGAAAATTCTATAGGTCAACTATATAACCCGCGATGATGTATGGCTTTGAGTGTTGGGCTATTAAGAGACAACATATCCAAAAATTGAATGTATCAGCCCATGTTTTGGATGTGTAGTCACACAAGAAAATATAGGATAAGAAATAAGATTATTAGATCTAGTGTAGGAGTAGAGCCAATTGAAGATAAGTTGCGAGAAAACGGTTTAAGATGGAATGGACATGTTCAGCATAGAGATAGTGTTGTGGCGGCGAGGAGAATCAAGAGAATTTGTATTGAAGAAAGTAGAAAGCGAAGAGGAAGACTTTAAAAGACATTACTTAAAGTAGTAAGAAATTATATGGATTTAATATGAGTCGATGAATATATGATCCTAGAGAGATGAATTGAGAAAACAAATACATTTAGTTGATTCCCTCTTAAGACTTATGTAGCCAACCCCAAACTTTTGGGATAAAGGTTCAGAATTCGGATGATGATGACGACAACTCAAAAAGTCATAAGTGAGATCTGGATCTTTAGTGATGCCAAAATAGTAATACTGTACATTTAAGCCATCTAGAAAAGCATAGCTTAAATAAACCAAAACAAAGGGAAAAAGAACAGGATAGCAGAGGCATGTTATAAAGAAATCAGAACTTCAGCACGAACATATAATGTGCCCCGACAGCTCCCCTGTTAAGCAACTGCTTGACAACTAAGTTTTAGAGAGGCGATGTAATTCATTAACCTGCCTACAGTATAAACAAAAGACCCAACTCATTTTGCATTATTCTTACTCTATTACATCTTACACAGAGGAGAATGCTACAACAGGGAAGGGGTATCTCTCTTTCTAGCAAAATGAGGGAACATGATCTTCTTTAGGCATTATTCTACCATGTAAACGGTAAAAGTTCTGGAAAATTGAAGAGAATAGCTAATTGCTTCAGAATAACCTTCAAAATAGATAATCGCATTTGATGCACAGTAAGGGTGCAAAAGAAAATGCTCCCTTTTTCAGAGAAATAAAAGTACGCATGAGAAAATACTATGCTTATCTCTCAATATTATATTATGAAGACATGAAGAGATGCCTTTCAACTTTAACAAATTAAGGAGAGCAAGCAATGCTTGACATACTTGTGCCAAAGGTGATATTCGTGGACTAATACCTCCTTCACGTTCCATGTGAGATACAGTGCATGCAATTCTCAGCTCCCTAAACATAAGGACGAAATATTAGAAATATTATTAAAAGAATTCTCGATTTACTAGAAAAGTCTTTACTCCACATGCTGTTGACTCAATCTCACTTCAACACCCATTATTCACAATGTATCACTTAATCCCTGAGCTTTATTTATGAGACAAGCTGAAAATTCATGCATTCGATTAAATTTACCAGAAATTAGGATGAAAATCAGATGTTTCAATGATATGATTCTTCTTTCTTTTTTGAATGCAAAGGAATTTTATTCAGGGCAACCAGGAATCTGAACAGAAAATAAAGGAACAAGAAAGAACAAAGAAAGCCTAGGAAAACAACAGAACGCTCAGGGACCATTTAGAGCTCATTTGATATGCTTTAAAAAATAAACGAGCTCATTTGAGCTTCCTTTTCACCAACTCACCAAGGAAAAGAAGAAATCTGTCGGTAAGATGTAAACATGGCCATATTATCACTTTAGTGAAAAAATTTACCCTTCCCTTACAATGTTCATAAAATGGAGACCTTATGGTTTTAAAAAAATATGATGTCGAACGATTTTTTTCTTTCTAGGTTCAGGGAATTTCACTGAGATTCTGCTTAAGGTTGTGAAAGGTGAACCCCAAAAATAACATGCAACGGGGTTAAATGAAATCCTAGCACACTGGTAAAAAAGATTTAGATATAAAAATGAACAATAAAAAAAAAAAGAGAGAGAGTAAGAAAAGGTATTCAGAAATGGAGTACCTTAAGGTATCTCCACCAAGAATAGCTCCCAAAAATAGGCCATCTGGCTTCAGAGCTAATTTACTCTGTCATAAAAAATAATACAGTTAGCATTTCTCATGGCACTTCTGTATCAACAGTTTTGCAACAGACAATTGGATAGATAACAATAACATAATCTTGGTGAAGATAGCAACCAAACACAAATGAGGGTGGAGACTGGAGAGAATAAGTAAAGTATGCAAATCATTGGCACATTAAAGTATGCATAGAAGAATGTAGAAATGACAGCATAATAGGTCAAGACCACCATATACAAATTTTAGCAAAACCAAACTACTACAAATCAGCTCAAAATAAAGGATTACACCTTTGACTTCCAGGCCATCTCTACTTGTAGTTGGAATACACACACAGCCACAGACAAAACATTAGACAATCTCTCACCCGACACAGTTTATCTATCTACGGCTTCTCCTTTTCTTTTCTTTTTTTGCTTTCCTCTTTGCTGATAGCAATATTTAATTATTTAGTAATTCATATATGCATTTTCTGGGTGCATTACCCATTCAGCCTCAAAATAGAATTGGATACAAAATTAATTAAGATATATTAATAGTTGAAAACTATAACCACCATAAAGTGCTTACCTGTATCATAGCCCCGGGAAGATCATTTTTCCAATGAAGCCCCAAGCAACTAATCACCAGATCTAGTGAACTTCAAGTCAACAACAACAATCCATAAGAAGAATAAACTCTTATGACAATGATTCACTTCAAATGAATCAAATTAATTGAATCTGCAAGCAAACCTTTCTTTTATTGGCAAGAACTCCTCATCACCCACCACAAAAGATGTCTCCATATTTCCATTATCTTTTTGAGAATCTTTACACAATTTTACAATGTCATATGAAGTATCCAACATGATAAGCTTCTCAATGGAACCTGATGTGAAAGAAATCTTAATTATTGAATATCGGAAGTGTGTTAACCTTAAGTAGTAAAGGCAGCACGATATTCCCATGTACAGGGATGGTGACAGCGTCACACAATTTAAGAAATTTAAATGTAATTTCATCGGGAGTCCATTCTCAAGCTTACACAGGTGCTTGAAATCAAGCTTTGTACTAAAAATTTGGATCATAAGTATGTTATCAATCATGCATTTAAGACTCGGAACCCAAATTGGCATGAAATCATATGCAAAAACAATACATAGAACTATGGGGAAACATAAATCATATGGGAACAATTCTCACCACGACCACGTAACAAGCGTCTGACAGGTTCCAGAGAACCCCCTAAACATAAAGCTGTTGGAAATGCTTTCTTACAGTCCTGCAAAAGGAAAATGAACTGATAAATCTGACTCCATATATATGCATTATAGTATATAACGCACACAGAATTCCTGTTCTTCATCTTTATACATAATAAATCAAGAGAGATATTTCATGGGAAACCTTGTAGTGCAATGACCACTTTTCAGGAATGCTTTTAGTCTTAATGCAGAAATTACTCACTGAAAATCATAGTGAAGGCATGCTTTGTGCTGACGATGTGGAAGGTATAAAGGAAAAAAGTTAAGGAAAGGCCAACTCATAAAAACTGGAATCCACCAGAAATAGGAAAAAATTCTCTAAAGGAAAGTGATAGCTATATTGATTCCCAGAGGAAACTATCTCTAACCATTCCTACTCTTGGCTTTAAGTAGGACACAAGAGTAATCCTAATAAATCTATAAAAAGGATACTCCTAATAAGAAAAGGAAATCAAAAAACAATCACCTCATAACACAAATGTGTTTTGTTCCAACGGTCTTAAAAATTCTTACATACTCATCGATATAGAACATCTAACATTTATACCAATAACATAACACTGTACCTCCAATCGATCCAATAAATTTTCAGTAACAGCGTCCACCAGAGAATCATTCGGCCGCCTCAGCCACGCAGCTCGATCACGCTGCGTTGTAAAAAGAAATTAACAAGAGAAGCACAAAGCATTTCCGACTAAGATTCTGGTAAGAGCGATTTTCAATTCAAGTTCAATACAGGAATTCAGACTCGACTTACTTGTTTGCGCTTGAGTTGGCGATCGAAGATTTGAACCTTCGAAGAAGAAGGAGCAACAGCGCTATTGCTTTGAAAATCATATTCCTCTTCATTGCTATAGTCGGTAGAGAACGAACTGGAGAAGACAAAAGCAGGCGACTCTCTAGCTTGGATTCTTCCTCTCCAAAGCAGTGCAATGCTTCTCTGAGACTGTGAGAGCCCTCGCATCCTTTGTTCTTTGAATTCGTTTAATTTTTGGCTTGAGAAGCAAGACCTTGTTTTTGAAGCAAGCACAAGCCCAAGCACAAGCCCAAGCCCAAGCCCATAGAAGAATGGAGTAATGGACTGTCCGCATCTTTTCTGTGCCTGACTCAATCCAAAAAGGCACAAAGCCCATGGATCCAAGATGCTACAAAGAAAGAAAGAACAAGCCCATGGAGGTATTCCGAAGGGGAAAGCACAAGCCCGTGGATCCTAGATGCCAGCATGTCAGGCACGTCACGGGTTTGATGCCAGCTTGATAGCCACGTCACACTCTTATCAGACCATCCATCTCTTGTTAGGGATGTCGACGGTAGATTTTAATAAATTTTTTAATACATTTTAATCGAAAATCAGTCGGTTATGTTGATTTTTTAATTTTTATTTAATTTTTGATTGATTTTAGTATAAAATATGTAATTTTTAAATTATAAAAAAATCCATTTGATTTTTAAACGATTTCAATTTTATTGATTTTTTTATTAGTCTTGTCTACCGGCAATTTACAACACTCCCTCCAGATCCGTCAACAGATCTCAAGTTCTGATGACGAGTCTTCTTACACACAAACTTCCCTACCTGAAGCATAGTACTTATGGAATTTTTTGTCTTTTTACTATAAACATGATTTTAAAAGGCACGCTTCAGGCTCCATGCGAGGTGCATGGAATTCACTGAGGCGTATATTGGTAGGGGATGTATTTGGAGATGCATGAGGCTTACTCGTGAGACGTTAAAGGTGTCAGAGGCATAAGCCTCCTGGTTTTGTCGGATAGCCGCAACCATCTTTACCATATTTTGTAACTTTCATTTAACTTCTTGCTTTGAGATTTGATGCATCCATTCCTCAACATGATTCGTTTTACATAGCTTTCAGTTTTGGTTGTTTTTCCATAATGCCTTTGTTGGACCTATGGTTCTACATGTTTGTTTTTTTGTGATATTAAAACCTTTGGTAATGATATTGAAACACATATGCACCATGTGATTTATGAGAATTGAATTTAAATTCTGCAAAAACTAGGTTTTCACATAAAACTTATATTTTGTTCATATGTGTTCATTTGTGATCATGGTAAACCAAATGAACTCTAATTGACATGAAATTTTGAATGCACCTTAGTCTCATCATTATGAATATATTTGAATGAGAATGGTTCAAGGGATTGAGTTTGCTAAATGTGGCCTATTTGTGTTGTCAACTTAGTTAAGTCATAACCTTTTCATTTGTGAACCAAATGATTGTGAAATTTGATATGTGAATTATATTTATCTTGATATATGATCTGCCAAAATTTGACCACTACATATAGAGGCTGCACAGTGACAATAGGTTTATACTTGAAATTTATCGATTTTGACTATTAGTGACCTACTTGTTTCATTGAATAATCAAACCTTACCCAAATGTTATGAAACTTCACACACATTCTAACATGCCTAATATGATTTATCATGCATGAATTAGAATTTTCTGTGCTGGTTTGTATTATGATTAACCTATTTGTTTTATATGAAGCTCTTTGAGCTTACATGCAATTGGGGAGTTCTTTCTCCTTTTTCTTTGTAGGTTAATCATCATGATGATGTTATATCTCTCAATATTCAGTTTGGACATTGAATTTAGATCTGAATTTTAATCATGAGCATTGGAGCTCTAGGATGCCAAGAAAAGCCTATGTTTATCAACTCTCCACTAAGGAATTTTTATGAGATGATTCAAAATGGTTTTGGGCCATATATATATGAAGCATATGGGCCGAAAATTTAGAAGTCTACTGGAGCTCTTGGTGTAAATGAGAGGGAAAAGCTTGTGGTTGAATTCAAATGGAACAAGTCTTGAAGTTGATAGTTGTGTCACTTTTGAGAAATTGAAAGCTTTGGAACAAGAGAATCTTGAATGGTCAAGATCAATGACTTTGAAGTGTCTTCAACCGGTGGAAATGGAGGATCAAGATTGAAGCTTTCTTTGCAATCTAAAGGCCATTATTAAAGATTCAAAATGGCTATAATTCTAAGGGACAAAATCTCATCACGTGGTCCAGATTGTTTGTGGTTTTGGAAGGCCAAGATTGATAGATTGAACTTGATTCAACGGTGGAGACTTTGTAGAGACAAATGAAGTTAGGTTGTCTCTCTCTTGCAAGTTTTTTGGAAGAAGCCATTAAGATATTTCTTGAGAGAAAATTCTTGCTCCAATTTTCATCAAGCATTCAATCAAATTGTGATATCATTCATTCAAGCTTCTTCAAAAGATTCAAGCCATCATTTGCTACTAATTCAAGCTTCACCCAAGCCCCTACACCAAAGAGATTCACCATTCATTTGCTTAGATCAAAAGAGAGGTCTCACCATCTTTAGGGCTCTAGCCTTGTAGAATCTACACTACAAATTCTATCATTCCCATGAGGTAGTATTGTACTTTTGATAGTTTCACACCAAATAGCTTAGTGCTAAATTGTGAGAACCTTGTGCTAGATTGTGAGAACCTTGTGCTACCAACTCTTGAAAGTCCTTTGAGAAAACAAAGCTTGTTGTTAAGTTTGGGGGTGTTCAAACAACCCTTGTGTAAGGAGTTTTGTGGAACTCTTAAAACCACACCATAGTGGAGTTGTAAAAGTCCTAAGTTGGTGAACCTAAGTAGTAGATGTAGGAGAAGGGTCTCCAAATCACTCTAAATCATTGTGTCTGTTTCTTGGGTGCTTTGATTGCATTAAATTGTCTCTTACTTGACTACTTGTTTAATTGATTTCAAAATTGGATTTTGGTCTTGGAAGACCTTGCATTAAAATACATTTTCTGCCCTTATGTGTTGATCATGTGCTTGAGTTTGCTAAGTATATTAGTGAAGGTTTCTCTAAACCATTAGGACCAGTATTGTTCAATTTCTGGATCACTAATCGTTTTGTGCACTGTTCATATAGCTAGAGTTCGAATTTTGTTATGAATTTTTGATATATTTTTCATCAAGGTGTTATGATATTGCATACCAAATTTTGTTGCACTCCGACTTGAATTGCTAGATCAAATAGTCTTTTCCCAATTGGTGCACATATTTTTATTCTTGACAATATGTTGTGATTTTTGAAAACTCGATTCACCCCTCCCCCTCTTGTGATAAACACGATCCTTCAGCCTTATCTTATTCCCCATTTTGACTTTTTCTTGGCAGTGCACATTAGTAAGTTCCTCAAGATGTTGGTCCTTTACTTGAGGTCAAAAGAACATGCTAGTCAAAATATGGATAGTTTTGAATAGATTTTAGAAGAGTTCCAGTGCCTTAATATTGCTTCTTAAGGTGAAAAAAATGGGCTTTGAAGCATAGAGCTTTCTTATTGTGGAAGTAGGTTGTGATTACTTTTTAACTTTTCAAGTTTGGAAGGGAACTAAAATAGGTTGTTTCTTTGATTGTCTACACAAACACAGACCATGTTCAACATTCTTTTCTCTTATTAAAATGGATAAAAATGTTGGTCTGAACTCTACAGTAATTATTTTCAGTAGTATAATTTTGAAGTACTACTTTATGTAAGACTGTTTCGATGTGGGAGGTTCTCAAGTCTCTTTGAGTTGGGCCCAGCTCACTTGTATGATTTAAGGAGGAACAAAGTTATACGGACCCGATGTATCCACACACTTTCTGATAATTCCCAAGTTCTTGAGGGTGGCCAGGAATAAGTTCCAAATAAGCTAAGTTCGATGTTCTGGCACGTTTGTTTGATGATTTGATTATTAACACGATTTTTGGCATACGTTTGATATTGTTACTGCAAATGGCGTCTGATTTTATTCTCCAAGTAAATTGATTTCAGATTCTCATTTCATACAATGATTCATGAAGAAAATATAATTAGTGTTATAGAAAATAAGAGATCATCTTTCATTCATAATTCTGATGTCTAACAATTAGAAAATAAACCGTTCTATTAAACAAGCAAAGTATCCATAGTCCAAGAAGAGCAACCAAAAGCGAAGACCCGAGTGAGGAACAGTAGATAGTAGACGTGACTGCACTATTTTGGACTGTGAAGGGAGGCATTGCGATCGCGGGTGACCCAACACCAAAAGTAAGGCTATTTGGGCTTCCAATATTAATGGGGCCGACAAAAACTGGAAGGACCCTGATGTCGACTCTTTGGCCTGCTTGGCAGTGGCCAGGAAAGCCACAGGCGAAGAAGAGATGACTTGGCCTCTTTAGGGTTATGAAGTCGCTGCCACTGGAGTAAGTGGCCAAAGGAGCTGTGACGTTGCAAATCTGGAAATCTTGGTGCGTCACTTGCTTCACATTGTGAAATTGTGCATTGTATTCAAAAACTGCATATAGTCAACATGAAAATATAAACATTCCTAAGAACATGAATCTACTTTTATATTTATATTCAACAAAATATCGCGACAAAAATTAAAGAAAGAGAGACAGAGAAGATCAATAAGGAGGTAAATACCAATAGTGTCACCGATGTGGAAGGTCTTGGAAGAAGCCCACTTGTTGTAATCAACACTACCTATGGCAGTCCATCCAGCGGAGTCACCAACCCTGTAAATAGCACTGGAACAGGCTCCAAAAATAGCCATCAAAGAAACCATAAAAGCTAGGATGACTCCTATTTTCAAAGCCATTGTTGAAAGAATTCAATAAAACAAGTATGTGAGAGCAATAATAGTATGTCAAAAGATGAAGATATACGGAGAGAATTGAGGCAATGTAGAACGATGTGAAAATACTATGGAGAGACTAGTGTGTGTGCGCAGGGTTCTCTCAAGCTCTAGGGTTATTAGGATTTCCTTGTGAAATTTGGATGTATGACAAGTTTTTGTAATCGATCTTCTTTACCATAATGGACAAGTATTTCCTAAATAAAATTACAGTTTATGGTTGACACGTCACTAGTTAAGGGATAGAGGAGAACAATTTTTTTATAAAAGGATAACTAATTTTTATTTATTTTTAAGGTTAGAACTGGTACGAGTGTAAAGAGAATGAAATATTATACACCCATAACTTTTCACACCCTTTATGTGTGTTTTTTTTTCTTCCACAATGACCCTTTATGTGTTTTTGGCTTGAAAATCTAACCAAATCATGAAATTAATATTGTTTAAACATTTATTTATATGCCACTCAGATGAGTTTTGTTCTTTTTAGATCGTCGTTATTGGTTATAAAATTCATGAAAAGAGAATGAAATATTATACACCCATAACTTTTCGCACCCTTTATGTGTGTGTGTTTTTTTCTTCCACAAGGACCCTTTATGTGTTTTTGGCTTGAAAATCTAACCAAAACACGAAATTAATATTGTTTAAAAATTTATTTATATGTCATTCAGATGAGTTTTGTTCTTTTTAAATCGTCGTTATTGGTTATAAAATTCATGAAAAAATATGTTGGCTGTATGAGAGAGATTGAATATGTACTTATATATCATTCAATTGAATTATGTCAATCCTATGTGGATCATGATATTGCACTCCACGAATAAATATCCAAATGAGTCAATCAACCAATAGAAGAAAAATACTCGACTGCTTTGAGGAAAAATTGTAATTGCATAATGTGAGTTTCGAGTTAATTGAAGCACACAATATCCAAATGAAGAAAGTATAAATTACATAGATTAGCATCGCAGAAATCATTCATTATTAACTCTCTCCCGACGGATTCAAATTCCATGCCCTCTCTAGTCTCTACACGAATAGTTCTGGAAACCAAATATAGAAACCCAAAGCCCAAGAAGATAAATGGCCCAGGGCCCAAACGAGGAATAATACACAGTAGACGAAGCAGCACTCTTATTTGGTGGGCCTGATGATGGCGGGGGCTGTAATCCGGAAAGAGGTGGGCTAGGAGTAATTGGGCTTTGGCTTAGGACCCTAAAATCAACCTTTTGGCCCGCTTGGCAATGGCCAGGAAAGCTGCAAGTGTAGTAGTAGTGACCTGGCATTTTCAGTGTTATGGAGTCCTTGCCGGTGGAGTAAGTCACCACCGGAGATGTTATGTTGCAGATCCGGAAATCATGGTGTCTCACTTCCACCACATTGTGACTCTCTTTTTCGTATTCAAAAACTGCATTAAAAATCAGAAATATTAAACATTTCAGTCCTAAACATCTCATATAACTTATTTCATTGTAACATCATATTTCATTGTATATGATATTTCATTTTACAATTCTACTGTAATATTTCATTGTAAAATTACGATGTTACAATGGAATTAAATGTTTAGGTATGGGATACATATCAACATTGTTAAAAAAAATTCACCATAACCAAAAATTAATTAATTCATCGCCATCGAAACAAAAATTAAATTTATCCCTTAAAGACTATATAATTGGAGTGTATTCTAAAAAAATTATAGCAGACTATATAGGCAGCCGACGAGAAGAGCTTAATTATGAAGTGTGCGCGCGTACCGATAACGTCGCCGACGTAGAAGCTTTTGGTGGAGGACCACTTCTTGTAATCAACGCTGGGAGTGTAAATCCAACCATCAGAGTCGCCAACTTTGTACACAGCACCATAAGCGACTCCACAAATAGTACCCATCAGAGAAACCATGAACACCAGAATTGTTCCATTGTTGAAAGCCATTAATAATGTTAAAGAAAAAAGAGCAGAGAGAAAGGGAAGAATTGACAAGTGAATATATGTTTCTGGGACTGGAATTAAACGAGTTAGGTCTGATATATTCACGTTGTAAATGGCTTTAGTCTTGTGGAAAATGTTTTCTTTATTTTGTTGGCTCTTAAACCTAGGAGTTCATTGTTCCAGTTCATTTTTAACAAAATATTGGCATTAATCAGGGAAAAAACCGAGGGGAGAAGGAAATGTGGTGTAGGCTTATTCCAAACGTGAAAGACATTATCCCAAATTAATGTATTGTGTCTTTTTTGCCGCCCTATGTTGAACTTTGGATTAGTTGACAGACAACTGTTATTTCTCAATAAATTGCATTATGGAATAAGTTTCATTTCCAACTTTTTTTATTTAATTTACGGGAGAATCCCCAATATTCATTAGGCAAATTTGTGAAAGGTCTGTGTAGACTTGCCTCCACAGAAAATTGAACCATGATTTATATAAGACTCTGTTTGGTAATATGTTTGAACTTTGAACTACCTCCAGTTATTAATTAAAATAATAAGTATTTTTTATCATTTATCATGTCGCTTCTTTTATAAATGCTTCGGATAAAATAAAAATGAGTCAGAACTCTTTATCATTTGTTTCATGGAGCCTAAACAAAGTTGTGAAATAAATCTTCTATAATTAAATAACTAATTTATATTATGTGTTGAATATTTTTAGTTAATTAATTTTGTGTGCTAGTTTATGATATAGGCCAGAGAATCAATTGATGGATTGGACACAGTTTGCCTGTTTGGGAGGGGACATTGGTACGATTATATTGAAACTCGATTAATAATAATAACAATGATTATGTGATCAGTAAATTGTAAACATTCATTAATATTAATGACCGGCTGGAATAGTTCATTTGCAACAAATCTAAAAAAATATATGAATGATGAAATTGAAACTTTTCCAAATTTAGTAATCAAATTGACTCGGCCATCATAAAACATGAGTTTGGGTTGGGTGGGAATAGTGAAATCGGCGGCCGGCGAGAATATGGTCAATTTCTTGCATAAAAGTTGAGTTGTGGTGGAGCAATCAACAACAGATGGTTCCGGATAATAAAATTACTGTTGATGGTGCAAATAGCCATGCTTGGTGATTAATTATCAATTCTTCTCCATATGATCACACATGATTAATGCCTGTGTATATTAACCTCTAAGAATACTTGGAACAATTAAAGAATTTATTGTTTCACATCTATGTTTCATTAGACCTATCTATCATCATATGAATCTCAGCCAATGTAATTTGTTTTCAGTAAACGCTAACCTATATATATGTATGTATATACATGCTTAGTTTATTTATCAATGGCTTTGAACAGAGGAGCTGCCCTGGCTCTCATGGTTTGTCTTATGGCTTTTAGTGGTTCCTGTTATGGAGGTATTGTTTACAAGGTCGGTGAATCTGCTGGGTGGTCCAGCGATGGATTTTTTGATTACAAAACCTGGTCTTCCATTAAGACCTTTCATGTTGGGGACATTATTGGTACATTATTTTTTTACAGTATTGATCGATTTATAAATTAATACAGATAAAAAAAATGCATACATATGTATGTACATATATTCATTGTGATTGTGTGCAGTTTTTGAATACGACAAACAAAAGCACAACGTGATTGAGTTGAAGCATCAAGAATACAACTCGTGCAACACCACTTCTCCGGGGGCCGTTTACTCCACCGGCAACGACTCCATCACCATCAAATTTCCCGGCCACTACTACTACACTTGTGGTTTTGTGGGCCACTGCAGAGCGGGCCTCAAGGTCGATGTTCGGGTCCTTCCGGGCTCTCAAAACCCAGGTGAAAGCCCACCAAGTCCGTTTATCGAAAGCTCGCCTGTTCCAACTGTTCCCAGTCCACCACCGCCAAGGAGTCCATGCCCAGCCCATAAGAGTGCTGCTTTCTCCACTCTCGGCTCCTCGGTGGAACCATTAATATTTGTTCTCGCTTTGTGGGTTGCATATTTTTGTTAAGCGACTGAGTACAGATGTTTTAATAACACTGCAATTAATCAGGGCTTGAAATAATAAGTTATTTCAGGTCGCAATTCTATGTACTTTGTGCACAATTTACTTCCATTTTGCAAAATTGTATTATCGAATTTCTATGATTGAAATCTGTTCGGTGATCTCTTGGATATAAGTCACACAAATGACAATAGATCGAAAATTGTTCTGGTAATAGAATCTAGCAACCAAAGTCTAAGTATGTTGGGCAATTGACATTCATATGTGGTATTTCATACAGGTCTTAAGTTTGAGCTTTCCCAATCCTATTCTTTTTTACTTTAAAAAATTTAAGATTTGGATTGCTTTGGGAGAATCACGAATAACTCAGATGACACTCATGTGTGTGATATTTCATACGATATAGGTTTCTAATTCGAGCCTCTCACCTCATTCACATGTACTAAAAAAAATTATGTCGGGCTTGGAGCTGGATTATGACTTCAAATTGGCCCACTGAAAGTTCAAGATGGACAAAGGTGTGGACCTTTCGGCCTGCTTGGCAATGGCCAGGGAAACGTCAAGTGAATTAGAAGTGATCGAGCTTATCAAGGGTGATGGAGTCATTGCCGCTGGGCTAAATGATTTTTATAAAATATAATCTAAATTTTATAAAACTTGAAGGTAAATTTTCCCATACAGTCTTGATTGATATTCGATTTTTATATAAAGTATTAACACTATTTGTTTACGTGGTTATACACAGCTCAATTTGTTATAAATATTCACTCTTGTATGCTTGTTAAGTTGTTCATGCGGATAACAAAATATGTAGAATATTATTTAATCAATAAGGTATTTGATAGAGCGTTTATTGTTAGCTTATATTCTCCAACATAACTCTACCAAATGAGCTAGCCTCTAACTTGTAAATGTCATTTTATTGAATATTGACATGATTTATAATAGCAAGAAAACGATGTTGTAACTGATCTCACACAACAAGAATACACAAGCACAAAAAATAAAGCAGATGAAAATTGAACACAGTGATTATTACGTGGTTAATTCGGCCAGAATGTGTCTACGTCCACGGATGAGCTCCTTATTTCTTTCACTATGAAAAACAACATATTAGTACAAGTCATAACTAGGACATATATTAGTAATCCTATAATCCACCTTATACAATGACTAAAATAGCCCCATACATAAAAGAAATCCCACTCTTTTTTGGTTCCTATTCTTCTTTCTTTTATGAGAAAAAAGACATTAAAAAAGTGGAGGGTTGTTTTGTATCTGATAGTGATTTTTATAATATGTGGATATGAGCATACTCTAAATCGGAATTGTGGGGAATATTACTTGATCATTTCTACGAATTTAAAGCCTCAATTATTATTCCAAGTTTGTTTTTCAATGCTTTAATGATTTTATAGGCATATGCAAGCTTTTGTGGTATTTGTGTGGACCTTATTAAAAAACAAACGTTTATTTGTTTTTAGTATTGAATAAGAGGTTGTGGAGAGTGTTAATATAAAACTGATGATTATTTCGATACTTAAAAATTGATTGGATATCTATCCTACTGGTTGTGGCACTACATGCGTTTTACATATTAAAATCACTCGCATTGTCTGGAAAAACCATTCGGGGGCGTTGCCCCAAAATTCAATTTTCCGAGACAAATCTGAGATGTTTTCCAAGTCAAATATGAACTGTTTATTGATTGGAAATACTCATACCAGAGGTTTTTAAAAAAAAATCGGCTTTCTACAGTTCACGACATTGTAGTTTTCGACTGTTCAGTTCGCATGGTCTAATTTTTAAAACTATGACTTCAACCAACTAAACTATATTGAGAATTTGTTTGTTTATAGTGATATATTAATTGATATAATGTATTTTATAAAAGTTTGCTTCCATAAGATATAATGCATATATAATGTAGACATATATACTGTAAACTTGTGAATGATTGTAATTTTTTTAATACGAACATATTATTATTGTATTTATATATTATTGTAAGAATTATATTAAATAAAAAGACTTCACTCAAAACAAAAACTGAAGCGATCAATTAATTCTATTTACAACTTCAAAAAAAAAATCACTTACAAAGAAAAGTCAAATAGAGAGATACAAATTTATCTTATTTTAATAAATCTCGACAACTTATGCACCATAGGCACAGTCGATACTCGATACCCAACCGAAGATAGAAACCCACAAGGCCAATTAAATGAGAATTGTTGATAATGCCGATGCAGTCCTTTGTGCTGGAGTAGGAGCGATTGCACTTGGAGATGGGCTTCCAATTGGGCTGATATAAGGTCTCTGGTGCGCAAATATGCGGACCTTTTGACCTGCCTGGCAGTGGCCAGGGAAACCACTTGTGAAGAAATGCTCGCCTGAATCTTCCAGTTGCAAAATGTCGAAGCCGCTAGAATAAGTGGCTTGCGGCTTTGTGGTGTCGCAAGTATTGAAAGACTTGGCCGACAATCGAATCACATTGTCGAGCCCGCTGTGGTATTGAAAAACTGCATCCCATATATATAATCAAATTAAAAAAGAGCCTAACCTCGAATGACAATCATATATAGAATCAAAGCAAACATATCTCAATCGTACGATCAGATTTCATCTAAAAAAGGATCACATGCTCGAGTAGAAAAATAACGCCCTAACTCGCCACATTTGCTCCAATCTCATGGATTATATAGAGAGATAGATATATATAATATATATTAATCAACCACTCCATTTAAAAAAAACTAGGTTAATTAAGTTATGTATGTATATATTACCAAGAATGTCACAGACATAGATGGTCTTGGAGGAAGCCCACTTATTGTAATCGACAATGCCCGACTTAGTCCACCCAGCGGACTCACCAACCGTGTAGGTCTCAATCCAATAACTCTTTACCTCTCCATAAAGAACCGTTAAAGAGACCATCATGAACACCAGAAATACAGCTTCTCTCTTCAAAGCCATTAATCAATCAATAGTAGTAAATGTCAAAGACTCACAGTCGTCTGAGAATACCCAGAATTTGCTTATATATATATACAGATACACAGGTAAGAATTAACATAGATAATAACAATGGTAAATAAATTATCAAACATAGCTATTATCACTGTTTAAATTGTAGTTTCCTTTTTTCTTAATTTAATTATCAGCCGATCGACATCGGGCGGCAAATTTGATCCATGGACCATCGATGCAACCAATGTTATGCCCATCACTCTATGACAATGAATACTTTTTATACATAATATATCCTTGCGAAAAAATAAAAATTCTAAATTGGAAAATTGTGGGCCAGATATCAGCCCAACATAGTAAGCTCAATTAGTGGGCCGAATAAGGAAGATCAGCCCAAAAAAATGATCACTAAATTGGAAAATTGTTCCAGGGGTCCCGTTCTCCCATGGAGTGATTGTGATTCCATCCTCCAGTAGCAGAGCGATTATACTCCATGTTTGGAGAGTTTAACAGGTTATTACTATTTAATACTACTTGTGTTCTTCTCGATTCTCATGTTGTTGACTTGTTTCAGTGAATTTTCTATGATTATGTAGCTGTGCTTTCGTTTGAGTATTCTCTGGTAGTTGTAATGTTGTATAGCATATGGGATTATCGCTGGTTTGACTTGTAGAGTTGCTTGGTGTGATTGTGCATATTTACATATTGTGGGGTGTTCTGTAATGTTGGCAGCATGTTGATTGACAAAAGAGAATATGTGGGGCTTCTGGGATTATTGTTGGATTGACGTATTTCTGTGATTTGGTAGGGCTAGATACTATTGTTTTCGTATTCTGCTGCTAGGCTTGTTAAGTACACTAGGTGTTTGACAAAATGCCTCAAAGCCCTGCATTTTAAAAATGTCGGTATTGATTTTTCTAATTGATATTTAATCAAAACATATTTACTATGTGATTCCTGTATCTCTATATAAAGAACTCAAGATGTTTAGGGTGGGACACGCATTTTTATTGAGACGTTTTTCTCTCTTAAAAATTGAAACCCTAGACAGCTTCTCTCCCACCTGAGTTAGAGTTCCAGAATCGAGTTCATGCAGCAGAAGACTTCTAGCCTCGAGTTCCTATTCGTGAGGTGTTTTGTTCGTGATCAAAAGGAGCTATTTAGTTCGTGATAGCAAGAAACAGTTAGGTTTGTGATCAATAGGAGCTGCTGTGTTCGTGATCAAGTTCCTGTAGCTGTGCGGTTCGTGAACAGAGAAGAAGTAGTTTGTTGTTATCCGTTTGTTGTGCAGTTTTTATAACATATCAAATCAGACATATATGCTAAGGTATAAATATGGATTTGATGTAAATTAAATTGGATTAAATATTATAAATCTGGTATGTCGTGTGCTCTGTCAACTGGACTACCGGAGCATCTTTTGGGTCATTTTGCTACGTACCCTACAAAAATCTCCTCTAATAGTTTATTGAAAATTACATACATGCACAATATTAGTAATGATTTAGACTTCAAAGTCTGCATCATAGTTCATCACCATCGCCCTTTTTTCACTTTGGGACTAGTAGTCGGTAGTACTAAGTATACCTAATAAAAATGTCTCAAAAGATCCCAAATCCTATGTCGCAAGTTATAGACCACAAATTTTGGGGCGAGAATACATTTTTGAAATTTAAACACATGTGTATTGTCTTACTTGGGACACTTTGAGATAACACTTTCACTAATTTCCTAGATGCAGTTTTCATCATAATAAAAACAACATTTTCTCCACCATCTTGATCTCACATGCAATAGCATAATCAATCTTGGGACCACATTTCCTTTTGTAGTTCAACCATGATGGCTCGACAATAGGTGCTGATGAGGAACTCGGCTGATAGTCCGCAGCAACTAATAAGTGCCTTGTCCCAGTATCAAAGACCATCTGAGTCTTCGCTGTAGTATTGTTGATCCCCATTCCACTCCCAACATGTCCTTGCAAAACCAAGCCAGGCTTTGCATACATGGCATGTCCATTTGAAGATGCATAGGTCACAACTTTGTTGCTACCTGTTGATATAAATAGCTAGAGTTGACGACAACAAAAATTAATGACCCTTTGATAATGCAGTAAATACTAAATAGATTGATTGGCCGAAGCCTATTTGAGGGGATCACCGTCAATCTATATGTGTAAATTCTAAACCACATTCATCTAAGTCTTTATCCCAATTAGGTTTGCTGGAAATCTGAATCCTGATAAAAATTCATTATATGCTATTTAATGTTTCACTTTGGTTGTGGTCTAAATCAGTAAATCGTTGATTGTGCAATAACCAGTTTGAAACTCAAGCTAAGGAGCATCCACCACCCATGTTCCTCCACTGTGTTGAGAGGAGAAGATACTCTTCAGCTCTCCATTGAAATTGCTGAACCTCAATGTCAAATGTCCCCAATCCCCTACATGTTGGCCTATTTTTCCTACTGAAACAATGAACCATGTAAGTTGAGCTCTTGCAGGTCCATTAAAATGGTAGAAGACCCATGAAGCTATGTCTGTGAAGGTTGCCCCCTGCATTGGTTTTACATGTAGATAAACCTGGGTGCTTTCCAAATCTCCTTTATTGACAGTTTCTTTGGCTTCTTCATCAATGGGAAGGTCCAGCCAATAAGTGTCATCATTTAAACAACCTCGAGGAAGGTTTAAGCCTGCAGGAATAGCGGCTTCCTTGATGCTTTTAATTATACAGGATTCTTATCAACCGATATGTGTCTTTTCTTAGGTCCAAAAGATTATCAATCAAATTGGAGGGAAGTGGGCCATTGTAAGTACAATTTGCATTGGAGTAAATAGAAAGGAACATAGATCCCTAATTTACTTCTCTTTTTGTCATTATCCCATAAAGAAAAAAGGAGGAATTGATCATAAAATAAAAGAGCATGGGTTTCTAACCACCATAACGGAGCCCTTAAGCCAAAATGGAGCTTGGTCCCAACTCAATCGGTATAAGAAAAGTAAGATTCAGACTTCACAGTAATAAAGAAGAAAAATAAAAGTATAGGTTCAGACTTCACAATAATGGTGAAATTGGGAAAGTTTTCTCAAAGTTCGTCTCCATCCCAATTCCTCTTCACTTTGGGCCCAGTAGGTCCTTCTTCACCCAACACTTCATTGGGCAATTCATTCACTAACTTCTTAAATGCGGTTTTGAGTTTCCCAGGCAACACTTTCTCTATCTTCTTAATCTCATCTGCAGTATCATAATCAATCTTTGGACCCCATTTTCTTAAGTAATTCAGCCACGGCGGCTCGACAATTGCAGAAGAACCCAGATACTCTGCTGCCACCAATGCGTAGTTTGATCCAGTATCAATGACCTTGTTACTCTTGGCTGTGTCATTTCTGATTCCAATTCCATCATTGCCTTGCAAAACCAAGCCAGGCTTTGCATACATCGCGTGTCCATGTAAGGATGAATATGTCACAGGTTTGTTGCTACCACTTTGGAACTCAAGCTGCGAAGCATCCACCCATGTACCTCCACTGTGTTCAGAGAGGAAGATACTCTTTAGTTCCCCATTGAAATTGCTGACCCTTAATGTCACATGCTCCCAGTCCCCAATGTGTTCGCCGATTTTCCCCAATGAAATGTTAATGAACTTAACTTTAGCCTTTGCGGGTCCATTGAATGGGTAGAAGACCCAGATAGCTAAGTCTGTAAAGGTTGCTCCTAACATTGGTTTTACGTGTAAGTAAACTTGGGAGCTCTGCAAATCTCCTTTCTTGACAAATTCTTTGGCTTTACTATCAACAGGGAGGTCCAGCCAGTATGTGCCATCATTTGAGCCACCTTGAGGAAGGTTTGAGCCTGTGGGCTCAATTTTGACAGGGTTTGACTCCTCTCCTTGGTGGCATAGTAATGCTCCATTGGTGAAGTACCATGTCACTGAAGAAGGAAGGTATTGTTCATCAGGATGCAAGTATATCAATGGTGAGTAAGCCTGGATTAATGCCTGAATTTGGGATTGATTAGGCATGGGAGAGAGATTGGAGTTGACATTCTTCAAACAAGTAAGAGATGACGAGTTTTGTGAAGAAAACGTGCCCACGTTGACACCCATAGCTTGTGTTCCTCTATTGCTAGGCCTAAGATTGGAAAAATTGGTTCCAGTTGATGATCCCCAAACCAAAGCATCAGTCTGGCATTGGTCGGTGAGATCGGATCGAACACATCGGACTTTTTCCAACGGAGGCTTCTGAGGGGAGTTTGTGACAATTAGCCCAACTGCTCTGTATCCATCGGGAGGCACAGGTAACCAGAAATAGCCATTGCCATCTTTTTTGATGTTTTCAGACTCACTGTTCCAAACAGGAGTATAATCAATTGGGTTCTTCAAGGCTGCATTTGAAGCATCGTTTGTATAATCCTTCCCTGCAAGAACCCATCCGAAAAGCTTTTGGTTGTTGCGTTGGCCATAACTGCCTAGCATAAAAAACCCTTGTGGGATTTGAGAGGGTTCAAAGAATGAAGCACCCAAATCATCAGCTCCTCCCTGATGGGAAACCCAGATTTTGTTGAAAGTTGAAATTTGACATACTTGCAACCCACCACCCAAATCAATTACTCCACTAGCAAATCCTCCACCTTTCATAAGAACAAACCACAACCAATCAATGGAATACCAAAGCAGATTTGAAGGTCAAACAAAAGGAGAAGATGAGTACCTTTTGGCCAATTTGGTAATGGAGAGGGAAGCTTGAATGAGGTATCAATAGGTAAAGCCTTCATGATTTCCTTGTCTGCATCATCTGTTGATTGCTTCCTTGCACATAAAGTGAGGGCAGAAACTGTATTCCCCATTGTCACTTTGCCACTTTCAGAGTAATTCAAAGTAGGAGTACTAACCGGATATACACAATGGCAGCTACAAGGGTACAATGTTATTATACCAAAGATGATAACAAAGTATGAAGCAAGAAGCATGTCCTTGTCTTTTGTGGCTGAAATCGTGCAAGGCAATTGCACACAAGAATGTGTCGTGCAAGAAAGAAAATTGGGTATCTATATGCTTTGAAATCACCTTCAACTTCTCCTTCACCCCAAGCTGCTTCACACAATATATAAAGACAAATGTGTACTGTTCCTTGCTCTGCAACAATATCTTTTGATGTTTAGTAAAAAAAAAGTCAAATATTGCTTTCTTCTATATTTGATTATTTTTTTAGGTGGTTGAAATTCTCTGGTTAGGTACTTAGGTTAGCTGTTTAGGGTTGTCATTAATTTAAAACTACTATTGCTATTGTGTTTCAAGCCCTTTTAGTTCAGAAGTTGGGAATATATGTTTATACATCCATAAGTATTTAACTAATATGTCCACATACTATACACACTATACAGTAGATGGGTAGAGTTGGATGAGGATCTAGCCTGTGTGTAATCAATGCATTTGGTTCCATTCAATAAGATTTGCATCCACAGCCACAAATATGCATCCTCTCCTCTATCAATTCGAGCTCACAAGAAAAATGGGACCAATTAAGACTTTTGAATTATCTTGGGCGGTGCACATACTTGAAAAGTTTTATAATAATTATCAATCCGAATGAATGATCTCTACTCCACTCTTATGAACTGTTTAAGGCAAACAAATAATTCTATAATTTAATAAAATAAATCTAGAATTTCCATTTGCATTGTGCCTTTGTTGGAAAGGGAAGAAATGTGATGGGGGAAGCATTAGAAGTTTAGAACACAAGGAGAGACAAAATTTCAATATAAATAATATATATTTGGGATTAAGCAGGCCAGTTTATTTCTTAAGCCCACCAAAATGTATATCCAATTCTCCTTCTTAGGCCCAATCCAATACATTGGAAATAAGTCGGCTGGCCCCCTTATTGCCTACCAAAATAGAAATCCAAATGGAAAAGAAGTAGCCTAGTCCACCTTCTTAGGCCCACAAAACTATCAGTGAAATACTCTCTCTCTCTCTTTTCATTTTTTTTCCCTCGTCTCTTGAGACTTGAGAATAAGAAAAAGGAAACTTGATCATAGTTTGTAAACAAAACCTGTTGGGAATATCAAGAGAAACGTCATCGTTTTTCTCTGTCCTCATGCAACATCGTTTTATTTCTGGATCTTATTCTCTCTCTCGTATCTCGCTAGGTTGTTTCCGATAGAAAGAATGTCACTTCTTCCTTTTGTTTTGAATCTCTATCTTTCTTCTCTTGTTACCGTTGTGTATGATCGATCTTAGATGGGTTATATAAACCCCATTTGCTTTTCTTTTCTGTAACACGTGAGATTCTATGAATCAAATGAATTATTAATTCTATCCATCTACAAACTTTTGTACTCTGTGTAAATTGCTTTCAAAACCCAAATCCAAGAAATCTTGCGAACCAAAAAAGAAGAAGAAGAAGAAGAAGAAGAAGAAGAGGAAGAGGAGGAGGAGGAGGTAATCGATCGTGGCATGGGAAAAAAACATTGATAATTGATGGCTCTAAATTGAAATATTAAAAAGTCATGTTAGCAAATTAATTTAACAGCTTCTGCTTTGCTTGGGTTTGATGGATTATTTAGCTTCTATTTCTGCAGGATGTGGCTCGGGTTCCTATGGCTGCTATAGGGCATTCTATCTATTGGTGTAAGATAATATTTGATGATGAAGCTGGCTTCGATGATGTTTGTCATTTCTTGGTTATTGTATTTGGTTGTTTTGCCAAAGCTTGGCTTTTGGTTCTTGTTCCTTGTTTTTGTTCTGCTTGTTTGAAGGTTTTCCTTCCCGTATAGTCTGTAATAACGGTATCCCTCGATCATAAATGAGACTATAAATAAATTATTATCCTCTTTTATATAAAAAAAGAATGTTAGCAAATTAACACAAGTCATGCTCATAGCCTATGCATGATCTATAAAAAACTAACGAATAAAGAAGACAAAATCAAGATTCCTTACTGTTGTTGTCTGTGTTGTTAAGTAGACAGTACTTTTGTATTGCTTGAATTCGGGCACTAGTTAAATCCCCCGTCTTTGTCTGGATTCAAAGATTCTTTCCAATCAAAATTCAGATGAAATAGTAGTCGGCCTGTACTTTGTTTTATAGCAACCATTTGATTTTGGCTTCAACTACTTAATCTTCGGGAGAAAGACAAAAGTGATTGTGGTGGTAATACATACATATATATATATATATATATACATGATAATCATGGTTTAATATGGCACCAACCCTCCATATATATCTTGTAGCGTAAATAACTATCTATTATTTAATATTTATACAAGTTCCGATCATCTCAAAACAAACAGTGGGGCTCAGCTAGTAAGAAGAACATGCATTCACATTTCTTCTTCCATTTGTTCACGTCGATTCGTACTCTTTTACTGTTTTGTGTCCGTTTCACATAATGTCGCTGTAAAACTGGTCAAGACTTTATCAAATATGGGTTGATAACGCGTTTTATGAGCCTAAAAGCTAATGACAGAGATCCAATAAAAACAGTGTTGTGCGTGTAAGAAATAATAATAATATTAATTGTTATTATTTGTTCTCTATTATTATGGTCCAAGTAACAATTATTATTTGACAGTATTTTACTTGAATCTCTTACTTCCAGTACTTGGAATTCTAATGTTGTTTGAGTTGTTTTCCTGATAAAAATTATAACTGTGATGTACGGTTGAGATTTAAGTTATCACCCTATCTATATATTTGTCACTGACTTCCATCTGACGTTAGTGAAAAATTACAACACCAACAAAATATTAAATGGAGAAAAACCGTTTTCCGTAAATCAATCAAGAAGCATTTCTTCAAGATCAAGATTTTTGATTCGGATTCACTAGTTGAAAGTGATGGCTCAAGGTACGCTTTATTGTGCAATAATATTTATTTATGTGATTATATATGTAAAAATCATGTTGATCGAAGATCCTATATAAATTAGTTGTATGATATATTTACTAGTTGAAAGTGATGGCTCAAGGTACGCTTTATTGTGCAATAATATTTATTTATGTGATTATATATGTAAAAATCATGTTGATCGAAGATCCTATATAAATTAGTTGTATGATATATTTATTTTTGATGGATGAATCGATTTACAGTGTGACCCAAACAAACAATATTAGCTTGTAATGTTTGGGTCTTTCTATACAAAGAACCAAGTATCCCTCATGTGAGGACAGCATGCATGCCCTTAGAAATTGATCATTGATGCCTTGACGCAAAACAGAGGAACACTTGTATGTGTCTGTTAAGTTTTCTTTTTTCCATCTCTTTAATCCTCCTTCTCCTTCTCCTTCTCCTTCTCCTTCTCCTTCTCCTTCTACTTCATCAATAGAGAAAAGCAAATGTCAAAATCATTGACAAACATACGGTTTTGCTGCCCAACTTGGCTTGGGAGGAAAGCCATATTCAATTATTCACATTCGTATTAGGCAGCTTCGTTAGGTCATGCAAGCTCATATATAGTTGTGTGGTCCAGACTCCAGACAAGAGATCGGTGACTGCAATTTTTATGTTCCAAGAAATTAAAATTTATCCAATGTTATAAAAATTAATTAAAAAGAAAATCCCAAAAAAGTAGCTCAACATGAGAACAAAAAGAACATCTGCGCTGCACATATATATATATATTGATAATTCATAAATCATGATTGATCGATCGATCATCTCCGAAAAACCGACATTATCACACACTACATGAACCACCGCGAAATCTAACGACCACCGGGGATGAATCTTCGCGATGGTCAGTTTTATTACCCGGCGGCTGCGGCGCCAACGACATGAGAGTAACAAGAAGATCCGCAAATGCACCAACAATGAACTTGTGCGTACTCTTTGGATTCAGGGACAGATAGCAGAGGAGGAGCTCGTGTAAAGACTCCCAATTAGCTTTCACATCGACCAATCCACGGGCCTCCACCATCTCCTGCATGGATCTCCGGAAATCCAAATAAGGGTCAGGCGAGTCCGTGGATACTGCCACGCTATCTTTCACATGAACCACCGTCGGATGATCTTTGCGACTGGTACTGGGGGAGGAGTCGGTGATGGAGTTGGAGCTTCCGGGGGATGAGAAGAAGAAGCGTTGGGAGGCGAATACGGCTGCGAAATCGGGTTCCTGGGCGGGGTCGGGGTCGGATTCGGAAGGGAGTGAAGTGGATGAGGAAGAGGAGGTTGAAGGGTCGAGGGCTGTGTAGGAATAATGGGAGTTGTAGTTGTTCATGTAAAGTGGACGTCTGTGATCGCATTCTTCAGAGGAGGGAGGTGGAGATTTCGTGAAGCAGAGGTGGAGGTTTTTTCCCAGGGTGCTTCGCATTTCTTATGTTTTCTCAAAGATTGAATGAGAGACAGATCCAAAATTATATTGAGGAAGAACAACTATGTGAAGAACGGAGTATTTATGAAGTGATTGAGAGAGAGAGAGAGAGAGAGAATGGGGGGTAGGTGATGGTAGCTCTGGCTTTGTGGTTCAATGGCGACATGACTGCTGTAAAAAGCAGTTTACAGCAGTCATGCAAAGCTAAACTCGTGGAAGTACTCACACTTTGAGCCGTAAAATTAAAATAATAATAATAATCGAGCCGATTTTCAAATAATTGTCGATAATTGACTATTCCATCGATTAATATTAATGTCAAAAAATGAAGAAAAAATGGACAGTTTACATCACTGACCAGAAGTGGCAAAATCATGTTCGATTCTGATTAAATCAAGTTTAAATATAAATCATATGCAGGCCCGGCCCTAAACAGGGGCGGGCCTGTGCGACCGCACAGGGCCCCCAATTTTTGGGGGCCCAAATTTTTTTTTTTAAAAGCAATATTATTGTTAATTCTAGGGGTAGAAGCCCTAAAACAGTGAGAAGCTTAGCTTCAGGAAATCACACGAAGCTTAGCTGCTGCTTGCCGGAATCGCAGCCAGCAACACTGTCGGCCTGCCGCTTGCCGGAATCACCTGTTCACAGCATCGCAGACTCTCACTCTCTCAGCCTCTGGTTAGACAGGTTAGTAACAATTGTTTTCATTCTCTTCATCTTCGTCAAGAATTACCTCTAACTCTAAACCATCTAAAGGTACTTTTTAATCATCTCTCTCTTTCATTGACATAATCCGGAATATTTTAGTGATTTTGTAATTTGAATTATGTTGGTTCCATCTAGTTTTGTTGGTAATTATATTTTTAACTGAATATTGTAATGACTAGTTTAATTTTAATGTAATAACATTCAAGGCGTGATGGCCTAGCCTCTCAAAATTGGGTTCCAGCCATCAAAATTGTGTGAACCCCACCTTGAGGGCCCCCAATAAATTTCTTGCCCCGGGCCCCAAGTAGGCCAGGGCCGGCCCTGATCATATGTCTAAAATTCGGCTCTAAACATAAAAAAAAATTGTTTAATTTAGTTGTCTGGACTTTAACTCAGATTAGTTTGTTATCCTATTTAGTTATCCGAATTTAAATCAATCCATAAATGATCAATTAAGTATATTCGAAACATTCAAACCAATCCAAATCTAGAAATATAAAAATCTCATAAATTTTATGTTGTCTGGACTCGGATCTACTGGACCCAGATTTTTACCACTTTAGTTATATCCTATCCTAGTGTGATATATATTTTCTGGTTTTGTGCACTTCATCAAAAACAAATTACAATAATATTAATTTAATATCTCTTTTTTCTTTTTTTGCTTTCCTAAAAATATTATTTTTGCATGGAGTAGTCACCGTCTGGCCACTATATATATTATCAAATATATAAAAAGAGATAAATAACAGATGGTCATGATTATCTTATCCCTTTGGGAGATCATACATATCAGGACTTGTCTTGATCTGGGTCCCACAACTTGCATTCTTTGGTGTGGATGTGTATAATAATTTGGTTTAGATATCCTCATTATAAGATCTATGTAATTAAACAATGTGCCTTATATTTCCATGCAATTTCTGAATATGAGAGCTACCAATTACTACGAATGCTGGCTGGCTAGGATCCAAATTGTTATAAATAAATAAAAGAAAATTGCTTGTTTTATGAAAGATATAATTGTAAAATAAATATTTTAATTTTTCTTGCCGTGAAAAATTAAATGTAGAGCAATAATTGATTGTAATAATTATTACTGTGGCATAGAGAATTAAAAGCCTTGAGTGGTATTTACGTAAAGATTTAAAGGAAGGGCAGGAAGTGGTGAGTTAAGCAACAAAGATGGTCCAACCAACCTAGGAAAGACCACACAAAACCACATGGTGGGGTGCAATTTGTATGGTCGGACACCTCCAACTAACGTTTTGTTTGGTTATTAATCAATCATCCAATGACAAAAATAAAAAAAAAAGCCCAATTGTCATTAAGGATTTTCTTTTTTGGCCAATGAAAATGAAATATTTATTTTTCGCTAGGTGTAGTTGAAAATCGTGCATGATCTCATTTTCTCTACACTTATAGACCGCACAATTTATCAACATGTGCCTTTAAGACATGTTAAAATTAAAACTCAAAATAAACCATCAAATGAAATGGGTGGTCAAGAAGCTATACACGTTGGTTTGGGGTTAATCCTGATCGATCATTAAATAGAGTTGTTATTTATACACATTAAATACACTTACAATTGATGGCAAGCTTTTATTGCAATTAAATTTTGGTTCTTTATTTAAATGTGACGGATGAGGATGGTTGCGGTGGCAAGTGCGTTTCTTAACTCAAGTGTTTAATAAGGTTTTGAGTAATTACATGAGTATTTAAAGCATTGAAATTAATTACTACGAAATTAAACTATACACATGTGTGCTTAAAGATATTCACATATGAACCCGAGTAGCTCATCAATTGGAGAACTAGATCGCATAAATCTCGAATCCCGAATTCGAATTTCACCTTTCTTTATTCCGATAAAAGTATTGACATTTGTATACAGACATATAAAGTGTACGTCTATGCAAAAGCTGTGCACATGTGAATGAAGATCGGGGAAGAAATTTATCATAGAGGAGTCCCCAATAAAAACAAATTATACTTCATGTAACATCTCAGTCACACACATGCATGCATGCAGATCAGGAGAAAATCAATTAAGCCACTGTTACTTTTTTTAATCGCGGGAGGAGGATACCATGGCACTGCGCATGGTGGAAAAAATAACTTGCTCCATGAAAAGTCAACGTCAAACTGACCTGATGAGAATATTTATACGTAACTTTATCATCTTTACAAGCCATTCTTTCACGCTTTTCCTTTTGTAGGGTCCTCCATTGCATATCCATCGATCCTAAGTAACCCAAGTCCACATGACTGATTGCACTATAGATTCCTGTAAAAGATTTTTCTGTTGGCACAATAGCAATTTTCCAGACGTACGATTTAAGATTCTCAAATCATTATTTTGCTTTAATTGTTCGGTCTGGAATGGATTTCCAAATTCCCCTTTAAAATTAGTCTAGAAGACAGAAAAAGTTATCATATTTCCATATTTATTTATGCATATGTAAAGTTGATCAAGTTTTATAGTTCTGTTTTAGTTCATGCATGTGCGGTTAATTAGCTAGGGAGCTCCAATATATATCGACTCTTTTTCTTTTTCTTTTCTTTCTTCAATTCTCCCCCAAAAGTATGTTAAATCATGTTAAAAATGTGTTATGGAGCATTTTATTATTCGTAAAATTAGAATATAGTAAATTTTGAAAAGAAAAACCTGAACCCTAAATTGCAAATACTAACCTCTAGATCGTAAGTTTTTTTTATGAGAAAATTCTCAATTTAACTTGTCACGTGTGATAATTGGGTTGACTCCAAATCTCGGACCACCCAAGACGGTGCGCACAATTCTAGGGATTAAAGAGCAGTTAAGAAAAAGTTTAGGCCCAACACACGTGTCACGAGGGGTGGCCCTAGAGCAAATGGGCAAAGAAATGACCCATCAGGCAATTGCGAAAAATAACACTGGTGAGACTTCTTGAACTCGAGACGTCCACCAATTGTAATAAATTGTCATGGTCAAATCCACCATCTTAATCACCCGTTGTTCCTTAAATTTAAGTCCTACGCATTAAAACCCTGAGTATTAAATTCTAAAACCTAAATCCTACCCACTAAATCCTAATAGGTCATTTTCAAATATAAAAACTCATTAATTAACATAATTTTTGAGAGGAATTGAAGCTAAAAATTGAAGCCGGTAACGCCACGATTAATGTCGATGATATGAAATCACAAAGATGATAGAGGAGGCGTGCATCTTCGTTGCACAGAACACTACTACAGGGTAACCAACAAGAGGTACAAAGTAATAAATCCATCCCATCATGGAAACCGGACGTGACCCTCACTATTAACCACATCACCCAAAAATTGGAGCTATATATTAACACTGTTCCCCGCCCGGACCATAGAACAATGATTAGGTAGGAGCAGGCAGCAGCAACTACTATGTACCTAAAAATAATTGACAGAAGAAGATGTGGGCACCAGATGTCAGTTTGACAATTTATCGAACACTTTGTGTGCATGGTTGTTTTGTTTTTGTGTAGTGACAGATGGTAGGGAAATGATATCGGGATTTGTCAATAAGATAGCTGTATCACTAAATGGGTATGACTGAATTAGCCATGCAAGGAATATGTTTTAGCACTGTCGTGCTTGTCCATCACTCTACTTCTCCAGCAAACAAGGGATGTAAGAACACACGTGCTCCCCTGCTCTGTCCTGCTCACCCACCCACCCCAGAAGGTTTTTTGGCAGAGATCGGGTTAATTAATTATAAACATATCATTAAACATTATAAATACGGATTAATTTGATATATTTTGGTTTCTGCAACTTCGTTTCTGCCCATTCAGAGCATCGTCAGCAAGAAAACAGAGATCTAAGTGATGAGCTGTAGTAATTGTCCTTTACTGAAGCCACCCTTTACAAGACTGGCTAGCGAGTGAAACTTCCTAGTCTCTTTGAAATGGTACCAGGCTGTGCTTTATTATTGTGAGTTGTAATCCCCGGCACATCGTAATCAACACATATTTTCCTATTTACAGGCTCTGTTCACTCTTACTCTTTCCTTTTACAATACTGTTCGAGTACTAACAAACTTTTGTTAATAATTGATTGCACCACCACCACCTCCTCATATTTTGGTCTTATTCAACGGTTCAACCGCAACTTTTACTACTGTGAATCTAGCAGCTCAACAACCAAGGCCCAGGCCTGCAAGGTGAAGGTCCTAGCCCAACTTACCTTGGACCATACCAGGGGCGACCTTTGATGCATAACTACCATTGCCCATGGGCAAGGACACTGGATAGAACTCCGTCACTTGGGCACACAACCCAACTTAAACTTAAGAAGTTAAGATTAGATACTGGAGACATTCAACGTTGGGGCTTTAAGCAACATTTTCTCTGGCTTAGTCGCTTGTAAACTTGCACTATATTTAAAGTTTAAAGTAGTGTTTATTTATGAATCTCAGTTAGTTCGGTTAATGAGTTGTATCGTATGTAGTTTCGAACAGAAAATTCTTTTTTTTTTAATTTAATTAATTAGTTAATTTAAAAACTTTTAACACACTGTAGTTGTACTCCATCAAAAACAAATCCCGGAAAAACATTATTTATTAAGATATAAATACGTCTCTGCGTCTGCAGGTTGGGACATTTTCGATCTAATTAATATCATTTGTTTTGGTTAATATTGCAGCAGCAGCCACGGAAGCCCCCACCCCAGCCGATGTGGTGCTCATGTTAGGATTACTTCTCAGCTCCGCCGCTACCACCCCCTCCGCATCTTCTCGCGTCGCCTGCTTATCGTCGGAGAGCTTCGCAGTCGCATGCTGCAAATTAATACGTCCCATTCACATCAGTCAAATACAAGATGTCAAGATAGTAATAGAAAATTAAATAATAACAAATAGTAATAAAAAGTTCACTAGTGATAACCATCAGAGAGTATTGCCAGATAGTATTCCACCTCAGCAAGGTGGTTACAGTGAACATGTTCCATGATACATAATCAACGTGTAGATAATTCTATTATTAGTAAGTTTATATTATTAGCAAGTCAGTTGTTATTGGGTTTACTATCAATACAGCAGTATCAATAATAGGGATGACATCGGGTCAGATTTGGATCGGATTTCTCAAAATTCATATCCAATCATAAATAGAAAGTATGTATCCGTATTCATATATATATATTACGGATAAAAAAATCTGAATTCATATCCTATCCATTGGATTTCGAATTTTCTTCATAGATTTTAGATTTATCCATTCGACACATATTTTGTTAGTCTATGACAACAATTAAAATTTCATGAATCTAGGAACATAAACCCAAAGTTTAAAGTGTAAATACTATCAAAAATCATCCAGCAACAGAAAATTCTCTAGAATCAAAGTCTAAACTCTTAATTATAGAAAATATTACAAATCAAAATGTTTGCTTCAACTGAGAAATTCAAAATGAATATCATCTTCAATCATTTGTCACATGTAATCTCGGATCCTACAATTATCAAAAACAACAAGTCAACAACTTAATATTTGAATACTTAAATTGCAATATGAATTAAAATATATTAGTGATAAAAGTTAATACATTCATCATGCACATGAATATGCTCTTCATAAATTGGTGCATAACCATCTGAAACAAACAAGTCATCTCTACCTAGAAAAATATATAAAAAGCAAACTACGATTAACATTTTACGAATATTATAAATTCTTAATAAATGAGAAATAAATAATCAATATAATAAATTTATCATCATGTTTTTTCTCTTCACTCCATAACCAACTTTGAGCACACATCAATGTCTCTATCATCTTTGGATGAAGTCAATTACGATGAGGGTTTCACCGTTTGACTTTGTATGCAATAAGCTAATAATGTAAATTGTAATAAACTATAAATTATGGATATATCATAAATTATTATTTGTTCAAAAAAGTATCATATACGTAAGTCTTAGTACATCTGTAATAGGGATGGCAAAATTCCCCGCGGGTTCGGGGCCCCGCGGGTACCCGACCCGAAATTTCGGGTTGGGGACCCTAAATTTCGGGTTCGGGGTCGGGTTCGGGTGCCACCCGAACCCCACTGCCCGGGGACGGGTAGGGTATGGTAATACCTTACCCGGCCCCGAACCCGACCCGAACTTTTTTTAATATTTTATTTAAATATATATATAATACATATATTATTTATATATATATATATTACATATATCTAATAGATTAATACACACATATATATACATACATTGACATACATATATACACACATATATATATACATTGACAAACATACACACATATATATATATTGACATACATATATACATATGACATATATATATATATAATACATACATACTAACACATACATGTATATACATATAATACAAATACATATAATATTGTAGTATTTTTGGGGTTCGGGGATGGGTTCGGGTTCGGGTGATACCCGTCCCCGTCGGGTTCGGGTTCGGGGATTCCCCGAACTCCAAAAATCGGGTTCGGGTTCGGGGATGGGGGCGGGGATGGAGTTCGGGTTCGGGGATGGGGAGAGCATACCCGGCCCCGCCCCGCCCCGTTGCCATCCCTAATCTGTAATAACGTGATACATTTTAGTACATCTGCCCATGATAAATTTTAGACTTTTAGTACATCTGTAATTCTCTACATCATAAATTATTATATATTATGAGGTAAGTCTTAATTATAATTTATAACATATAAATTTTAGTACATCTATATAGTATCATAATTGACACTTATGTTATAGTTTAATAATTTAAAGTTAAATGTAACCTTAAGGCCTTAAGTCCCTAACTACATATGTTATAGTTTAGTAATAACAAGTTAAATGGTAATTCCGTAATTATCATGAGCTATGTTATATAACATAGTATATTAGTGTTTAGGGTTAATTATATCACGTGGGTTTAGGGTTTAAAGATATAATTTATATTACCACGGAAGTTTGGACTTTTACATGGTTAGGGTTTTATACTTGATAATATTACGGACTTAGGGTTACGATTTATGGTGTTTGATTAGTGTTGTTAGTGTTTTATTTAAAATTTACAATATTACGTATTAGAATTTGTGGTGTTAGATCAAGGTTTACACTTTACAGTGCTAGAGTTAGAGTTTGTGATGTCTGATTAGGATTTTCAGTGTTAGAATTAAAGTTTACAATATTAGGAATTATAAATTTATAATTTGTGGTGTTAGGTTAGAGTTAGGGACTTAGGGTTTGTGGTGTTATAGGTTAGAGTTTACAGTGTTGAGGGATTAGGGTTTGCAGTGTTAGCATGTTATGTTAGAGTTTACAAATTACAATTAAGACTAGATTTATAGTTTTTAATGTTATTGTTAGGTTTAGGGTTTACAAATTACAATGTTGGGGTTTGCATTATTGTGTTTTTACTTTTTAGTATTAATTACTAACTTTACTAATTAGAGTTTTAAAAATATTAGTAAATTGAATATTTGAATTAGTAGTATGAGATCATATCACATTATATAATGTTATTAAAAATTACAATTAATTCATATTACAAAAGAAAAAAACATATGTTGACAATTATAATGTATATAAATATATTAATGATATTAATTGTCAATTACATAATTGTATATGGACTATATTTTATATATATATATATATATATATATATATATATATATATATATATATATATCTGTGTGTGTGTGTGTGTTGGGTAGAATCAGATCGGATATCCGCATGTTCGGGTCGGATCAGATACAGATTTCGAATTGAATATGCCTGAATCCATATTCATTCAAAAAATTCGGATTTTATTCATATTCATATCCATTATATAGTCAACGGATTTTTCTATTGTTTGACCGGACCGGATCGGATCGAAAATCTACGGATACGGACACATTTGTCATCTCTAATCAATATAATGTAAATTAACAAGATTAATATACAAAGAGAAATTATTTCCAAGCTTCTTCTACTATTTCGTTAATGGCAACTTCATTTTCAAGATTCATCAGAATGCTTGGTCATGTCTTCATAGCGCAAAACATCAGGATTATTAAAAAGTATAGTCAGAGAGGCGGTGCAATATTTTACACAAACAACTTTAATTTCAAAAGTTGCTTGTGCGGATATTGTTTGCCCCAAAATTTGGCTAATGAACATGACCCATTAGGTCCATGTTAATGATGGATTGACCCAAGTAAAATCATGACTATTTAAGGAAATCATAAAGTGACATATGGAAGAAGCAAGACTTGACATGTGGTAAGAAGTAGTTGAAAAGAACAAAGGATTAGGCGCCAAATAGAATAGAAGTTGACTGGATCATTGAAGAATTGGAGTTTACAACATCAGGATTAATGCACAATGCGTAGTAGATCAAGAGGCATTCGAGTTCTAACAGTGAGAAATTGTAGGATTATGACCATTAAAAGTGGAGAAAACTGGGGTGCATGATGACAAGGTTGAGAAGTCTAGAATCGGTTGTATTTATGTGGCAGCATTGGAGCAAATATTGATAAAAATGGAGGTACAAGACACAAAATAAGGAGCATGGCTAGAGAAACATAGGAGACGTCAGTTGGTCTGTTATTGATAGGCTTATGAAGGAAATGGAGGCTATGGAAGATAGGCTCTCGCACAAATCAACAAAAAACAACACATAAGCAAGCAAGCCAATCTTTTCAGACTACTCTCAGTCAATTTGATTCTCATTCGTTCTTATTTTCAGTTTGTTTCTTAAGCGTACATATTTTCATGTTCAAATTCTCATTCAAATGGCAATGTCAATTATTTTTCGTCAATTTCATTTCAATACAATCAAAATTTCAAGTGTTAGCAATGTTATTTTCAATTTAGTTAATAATTCAAAGATATTTTGGGTCCCCTTTTTTAGCTTGCACAATCGTTTGATTCTTAGATACTTTGTGGTCTTTAACACCTATGGACATTATTTTTGTTCATCTAACTAAACGCCACATGTTTGCTTGGTCAAAAAGCAATAAATATTATTTTCATATGTTAAATAATCTTAATGGGAAAACAAATTTGTGCCATGGCGAAAATAATATATATATATATATAACTCAAATTTTGAGAACTTACGCTAGTTCATATTTATACTTATTTTATTATTTCTATTTTTAATTAATTATTTCACTGTTTTGATCAATATGCTGAACATTTATTTGATTTTATGGTCTTATTTTAATCAATTATTAGTCCGTTTGGGTTTAAAGAATCCGTTCCCTTTAGAATTCAACATTTTATTATTTTGGTTACAATATGAAAATTCGATGCATGAGTCCATTAGAGTTTTACAAATAAATTTTCCTCGAGATTTAACATTTATTGTTTATATATAAATTACAATGAAATTAATTTTAAAATATGATTTTTTTTCACTACCCACCATCTAGATTCTAGCAAAAGCACTAACATTTCATCCTGTCCTACCATGAAATGTTGCTCCTTATCTAATCAAACGTGTTTCCTTGATGGCTACAACAAATACCATAAGATATACTCCATTAATTCGACTATTCTCATAGAAATTGTATCTGGCCTAATGATTTTTTTCCATCAATTATTAGCTAATAAACATTGCATTTCCTCTGGTGTGTTTAATTTTCTTCAATGGTAGACGTAAATAAATTTCCCCCAGGTAAAATGGCATTCTCTTTATTGGTTCTTGAACATGTGCACGTGTTTCAGGCGTGCATGAAAAGTGAGGAAATTTTATTTTTCCTGCCAAACGCAACGGAATCCACTTGATATTTTAGTCTCCGGTCAGCGGTAGAATTTGACCAGATCAAGAGTCTCTTGCCCCCTAAAGAATGGACACCTGTAAGTACACGACTAGTAATCAGCGGTCATACCAACCACTCTCCAATCCAATCGTGTCTACAACTTTCACGAACTCTGATTACTCTGGGGGCCCATTTATTTGTACTTCTGCAACTCTGTTTACGAAATTGCCCAAGAGAATAGTGAGAATTACTAATATACTCCATTTAAAACAAAAGGAAAAGTACATGCTTAATTTTTGATTCTTTTTACCCACGCAAACAAAGTATGACGTCTTTTTTAACAGAATAAATTGAACTAAAACACACTACGTGATTATAATGATGCTATTTTTTGTGATAAAAAAATTTAGGAACTTTTGTGAACATACAATTTGATCAGAAATTTGTTTTTCACTAAATTATTGTAGAGCCCGAAATCTACCATCAAAACTTTCTACCAGCTCAGCTCTTTAATAGGCCCTGACTATCTTCTGAAATAATCTTTCTATGCTTCAATTCCTGAACACACTTCAAACAAGAAATCGTGAGATTCCAAATACCGGATTGTGGCTGCCCGGTCGTTGGGGCTCCGACGATCAAGTCAATTCCAAGGAGAAGAACAGACAGTAACCGTGGTGGAGATCGGGAAAAGAGGGACGATGTTTGAGAGTTTTAGCTGGCTGAGATGTTAGTGTGGTGTGTGTTCTTGTTCCCCAGAAAAATGTCTATCCCCTTCTCCAGTGAGGGAAGGGTTTTATTTATAGTTTTTCCCCTTACTATTTTTGGTAAGAGCCTTAAGTACTTTGGCGTTGAAAAGACAACCTGACACTGAAAAGAAATATCTGTGTCGAAGTGACAGCTGCTTTATAACAAATCGGGTAGGAAAGGTACTTTTTGGGCAAAAAGTGTTTGAGCATTAAACGATAGATATTGCTTAAGAAAAAATACCTGCAGTCTTACAGGTGTGTCAGATGGTCTTCTTCGGGAAGGTGAGCATCACTCCAGGCATGGTATAGAGGCGTGCTCCCATGTTGGCGACCTCAGAATCAGGCGAGCCCTGAGTTTACCTTATCCTTTAGCTGTAGTTCGTGGCGATCTCCCATGCCCAAGGCTTCGACGATCAGCTGAGCAGTATGACCGGTCGACCTGTAGATGATGGAAAGCTCAATCCCATTCCATGAGTCCTTTCCTGACAAAATAGCGCTTTGGGCCGAGGTCTAGATTCTAAATCTGGAGCCCAGTCAAAACAGATTAGAACGTTTGACCGATCCGATGTGGACTTAATATGAATCTCGTCAGAGGGATAGGCCCAGCCTAATTTTGGCCACTACAATTATTATCAAAATAATTATCTTTATTCAAACTCAAATAAAAGATTGGAAATACTGTTTTTTTTATGAATGGAAACACCACACTTAGCAATTGATCTCGAATTAAAGGTATTTGATAATGTTTTGATAAGTTTTTTTCCCGTGATAAGCAAATGTATTGTATAGTTGAAATACGATATTATATTTAAACATATACTTTCTAAGAATAAAATATTAATTATTGAGACAGTGAACACTCATTGTATGTCAATTCACAAAAGATTAGTAAAATCCTCAATGCAATTCAAATTTATGCTCAAATCATAAATAATAAATAAAATTATTATAAACTCGACTTCACTTTGAGCTAAATCAAACTTGATTTTATTTTATTTTATTACTACCTTGGAATTTATTGTCTTCTAATTAAGGATAGATATTCAAAAAAATTATAAATGTCATTATCGTAAATACAGCGAAGACGGAGGGCCTTTTACCTACCCACTCACTGGAAGGAGTAAATAAGCGGAACCAGCGCGATATGTAAATACAACTGTAGAAGTCATTTCAGATCCGTGGATTCTTTGCCTCTATCCCTCAATTGGAGTCTCCTCCCCTCTTCAATGGCAATCTCATAGCAACCGACCTTTGTTCAACAGAGAAAAATCATTCAAAAATTTCAACCTTCGGAATTATTCACTCTCGCAGAGATCTATCCGTCACTGCACTATACTATTCCGGTAAATTCCTCCTCTCACTCTCTTAGGAAAAATGAGGATCGAAGGTTTTTTTTGCATAATTTTCTATATTTCGTTAATGATTCATTTGTTTTATGTGCGTGTGAAATTACAGGCGGTGCACTGTTCTGTGATCTGTGTTTTTTTTTGGGAGATCTGGTAATCTGAATATAGGTCTGGTGTTCCGGTGATTTGCGGGTTATTTCTGGTGGATCTTTAAGATGGAGACGCTTGTTGCTTTGCCGCAGTATCGGAATCAGTATCACAGTGTGGTCAAGTCTCTGGGGCATGCTGATCGGATCGGGTCATCGCCGTCTAGAGAATTCAGGGAGTTTAATTGCCGGACTTTTGAATCTGGGGCAGGTATTCTTCCAACCCCGTACACATTTTACCCTACTCCCGTAGCCAAACACGCTCCTCCTCCCTCACCTAAGACTGGATCACCATCGCCAACTGATTTTTCATCCAAAATCACCAGGCTTGTAAGCACTCCAATACCTATCAAAACTAAGATCGATAAGAATGCAAAATTTTGTGACGATGAGATGTACAAGAACTTGTCATTCTCTGAGCGTTGGGCTGGGCCTGCTTATTCGAACTCTCCACCTCCGAGTTCTCTGCCTATCCCTAAATTCTCGCTCAAGGCAAAGCGGACTGTGTCCCTGGAGTTGCCTGGAAATGGTGATGACACTACATACTTCCTTCACCCCACTGCCAAGTCTGCTCCTGCTTCCCCTACCAGAGCACGCAAACCTTCTGCTAAAGAGCTCTTTAATGGTGTTGATTCTGCGACAAAGACTCTGCGTCGCATTCTCAATCTTGATGCTACCGATGAGTAACTAATAGGGACTTTATGTCCTGTAAATAATGTGAAAAGTGGGTTAGTGGTAGATTGTATATAGAGTGAATAAGTTGGTTGCTAGCGTCAATCAGTATGAGTTTGTTTAGCTTTCAGTCAGGTTGGTACAAATGTGGATCTTTAAAAGGTAGTTATGGCACAAGAGTCTGTCTTTACGTTTTGGCGGCAGCAAGTGTCACTCATGGCTTTGGTAGTTCAAAAAATCTCCAGATTTTGCAATGAGTCATTGGAGTTCATTGTAGAATTGGGTTTATAATTATTCGCGGCTTGGGATTGTGATGGAAGGGTGCACATTATGTTTTCTTGAAGCAGAAGGGAAGCAACTTTGTGGAATTGAGTTTCTAATGATTCCCAGCTTGGGATTGTGATTGAAGGGTGCACATTATTATTTCAGAAAGCAGAAGGGAAGCGACAGATGGTGATTCACATGATTATTTTGAACTACTGGTTTCTGTTTAGTCTATTGCTATGGAAGGAAAGCCTACATCTTTGTCTACTGGTCAAACTTTATGTTTTCCTGTCATTGGCATAGTCGTAGATTAGCTGATTCTCACAAAATTCCTAAACTTAGGCTTCTAATACCAGTTAACATGTAAATTCTATAGATCTCACTTTAGCATTCCAACCAATCGATAGGTTTCATCTTTTATTATTATCATTTTTGTTTTTAGTTTAATGTTCCTTAGTTGGCTGCCTATGTCGTCACCTTTCTGCCATACCTTTTCACTCCTTTGGTCTTTACCTGGATTGGCTACTCAATTTGGGGCATTCTCTCTCTTTATACTATGGTAACTTTTCCTTTGTTTCTCTTTCTATTAGGACTTAGGATTTGGCTCCTTTCCTTTGCCTAAGCCCTGCATAGGCAGTCTCAGTCTTCCCCCTTCGCCATCTTTTCTGTTTTTTAAGTTGAAAAGTGGGAAAGAGGGGTACTGAAAGTAGTCTGTTCTTCTCTTCTGCTATATTAGTTCATAAGGTTTAGATGTGTTGCCTGTCCTGTTGTTCATCTCTTCTGCCAGATAAGTTTGTAAGATTAGATGTGTTGCCTGTCCTGCTGCTCATCTCTTCTGCTATATGAGTTAGTAAGGTTTAGATGTGTTGCCTATCCTGTTGTAGCCCTATTAGTTCCGGTTCTTTTGAGTTTGTAGAAGTGCTCGCTTAATTGTATTCTTATGTTTCATCTCCCAGTGGAGATGCTTGACCTTGCCAAGCTAGTCACAAGGTAATAATTCTATACTGCTTCTGCAAAGATGTTCTAATTATTTGTTAGTATTTGCACATAAAATGGTCAGTTGATCGATTGTGATATTTGCTTGCAATGTGTTCCAGTGAGCTTGCAGAAGAATCTGGAAGGCTATTCAGCGTGCAGTCTTCTTGATGGAACCAGTCTCAAGTGTAAGATGTACTAGCAACAAGACTAGGTTTTTGTCACTTTTGTGTGGGAAAATACTACATATGTGAGTGAGGTTGTCGGATCTTGTGAGCCACACTTTAAAGAGTAGTGGAGTGAATATGTGGTGTTGAAACTAAAGCAGTTGTGTTTTTCTGCTGTCGTCCTGTGTCCAGACCGCAAATGCAATGTCAGCTCTTTTGGTTTTTTCATTATTACAAAATTTGTTGAGGCTTTTATGTATCCTTGTGGGCTAATTACCTCGTTGATTTTGTTGTGATGATAACATTGATGTTGATACTTGATACCTGTAATGGTGCTGTGTGCTTCCTGCAGAATGAGAAATGCTCTCATGTTGAAATTTTACCGCACTGAAGGAAAAACTAAAATTCAGTGGACTGCCTCCTTAGCTTGATCTCTTTTTGATTGTGGTGGCAACCTTCGAATGATTGTTGAATAGTGTTTATGTGCTGCTTTATAGACTTAAATGCTTTTTTGTATGGTTTGTGGTGAATGTTTGTGGGATATTTGAACTTTAGGCTTACAATTTGAAACAATGTAATGGTGTTGAACAGAACCAAGCCAGGGCTCTCAACTCTCTTATAGTTTTTTAAATGCAGTGGCTTTCCCATCTATTTGCTTCTCCCCTAGTTTTCTGGTTTTTCAAGTTTTTCTCTGTTGGCTTTTATACTGGCACTTGTTTCAATCGGTTCAGCTCATTTTGAAACTGGTGAGCCATCTTTTGGGATTTGGTTTGCTTTAGCGCCCCATATTTGTCAACGCCTTCTCCCCTTCTAGAGAGCTAATAGGATATGAAGTTGATCCATGGATTGACTATGTTTCTTTTTTGCTACATCTGTGTGTGTGTCACTTTCATAATGACAAGAATAACCATATTGAAGTTGCTTTCTTGTGCTTCAAAGTTTCTCTTCAGTAGCTAATTGTACATTGCACTTTTCAAAGCTTCAGCAGCAGCCGAGAAAACCTTTGCCTCTATGGATACAGTTCCCTGCAACTTTTCAAGTACCTTCTCTTCCCTGGGTACTTCATTATCTTTCAATACAACCAGCTCAGGCTCAGAAGAATCGGGATTGCTTTTCTTGAAACCAAAAATTATTCTAACACAGGCTAAAGATGGATTACAATGGCAGGCAAATTAGAGACCCCTGTAACCATTCACAAAAGTTCTACAGAAGAGCTACAACCCAGGCATGTGGGGATAAATGTCTCCCCTGGGATAGAAACCACCTGCAAGAATAGCAGTAAATGGAAATACAAAAACATATAATCTTTGGGAGTGCTTCACGGTATATATTAAAATACAGCATTTTCTATAAGCACGTCCAGATGGTGGCACCATCGCAACACTTCTACCAATGATCCTTGCCTTGGCAACAGAAAGAGTTCGAGCAGATATGTCACCGCTCAACAATCAACATCATTATTCCTTGCAAGCTGCAATTGCATATAATTTATAGGATCCATGCGACAAAACAACATAAGAATACCTTTAGTGGCTGAAAAAGAAAGATTAAAATAAACCATTCATCTAAGACTTGCCTTTGGATTGCCACTGCAACAAGCATGCTACCCGAGATCACACAGATCAATAACAGTAGAATACTCCTCTTCCATTAGACTCTAGGAGTCCTGATGCAAATGGACCCCATGGCCCCACATCTCATGGGCTGTCAGGCATCTCGCCCTAGCCTATCTGCACCAGGCCGCACACCCGAACCCATCACAGGCGCTTTACACAGCCGGCAGGTTGTTGGTGCTGCAGCTCAGTGGTTGATACTAAGGCGGAATGCCTTAGTGTTAAAGGGGGCTGGAGTTCGAGCTCCAGCACCAACAACCTGTCGGCTGTGTAAAGCGCCTGTGATGAGTTCGGGTGTGCGGCCTGGTGCAGATGGGCTAGGGCGAGATGCCTGACAGCCCATGAGATGTGGGGCCATGGGTCCATTTGCATCAAGTCCTGCCTTCGAAAAGCAAACGAAGACAGAAACAAGTAAACAAAACATAACGCAAGTAGCATGGGAAACCAATGTACCACCTAATAAAATTCAATACAGCAAATGAACAGTGGAAGGAAGTGATAAGCTGTGCAGGGAGCACCTTAGCTAAACCAGAGATGCAAACCGAAGATCAAATAAAAGGTCTGAACCAATATCAACTGAAACTGAATTCTAGGCCCGGTAAACAGCAATAAGTGCCGGAGCAACTGCGTTTCTGTCAGGTCAAAAGAAACAACGCTCTAGTACGAACAGACAGTCAGTTCGGCCTACAACAATACAGGCATATAAATATAAATATAGAAACTTAGACTAGATTGGATAGGGGCCGCGCGAACGCAGGCCCCCTCTTCCACAAATTATGACGCAGGCTCTCCCACGTTGAGGAGACCTTAGGTGAGCACCCTTCCAAAGTGCAATGGAAGTCACTAACCTAGGCCATGAGCCTTCAGGATCGCCCATTGACCCCGTCCAGGTAAGTATGTTTCGCCAAAGCCTCAGGGCCTAATTTGTATCTCGCTTTCCCCTTTCGCATACTTATTTAGCCGATGTGGGATATAATAAGCCTGCTGTGCATACCACCTTCAGTCTGGTATTCTCTTGTATGCCAACTTCCTGCCAGCGTTTGCATCCATATATGTCCAGAGAATTCATATTAGCAGATTTTAAGGGAATTTGACTGAGCTCCTCCATTCAGAAATTTTTCGCCTCACATCCACAGAATTAACCATGCTTTTAGGAGGCAAAATAATTAAGGACCCAAAAATGAACTTTCTGGGTCCTTATAAATCGCTCCAACATATTTCACAATGTGAGAGATGTTAAAAGAGTAATCAAAAGCTAGAAAGAGGACACAAATGGCAGCCAATAAGCTTTTTGCAGTGTTTATGACGTGCATTGTTGTGGTGGTAGCAATGCAGATGCTGCAGGTCGAGGCTACGGATGGCGATTTCAAGTTCAAGGACTGTTTCACCAACTGCGAGAAAGAATGCACTGACGATGGCCATGGCAGCACCTTCTGTGAGATGAAATGTGATGCGGATTGTGGTGCTAAGGAGATTGCTGGTATATGAACAATTCATTAATTATGTAACATATAAGATTCATAAAATACTGTTTTGTGCAGAATGTACTGTCTAACTCATGTATTTGTTTCCGTGCAGACAAACTAAACATCAATTTGAATTGATTCGATCAATCGAGAAGAAGAAAAGGCATTCGGATTTACTTGAGAGAGAGAGAGTGCTTAAATTAATACATCAGAACATTTGTTTCTAGTCATACTGAAAAACAAACCATACTATTCTGATGGAGTTTCATGTTTCAGCACTAGAGTGCTGAAAGTTTTGTGAAAATTGAATTCCAAATAATCATATATCTTTGATCTTCTCTTGTTAATTATGGATTGATAGTAACGACTATAGTAGCAACACAAATCAACAGAAGTTATCCGGTTCTAAAATTGAATTAAGATCGCGGATTAATGATCGAGGTTGTCTTGTGTGGTTGATTAATCAAGTTTTGATTCTAGTTCATACTCTACCCGTTTGCATCATAAAACGGATTGATTTTCTTGTAATTTGTAGGTTATATAAGGCTATTAGCCCACACTTATGGCAGAGTGCAGGGTCTGCCAAAGCTCGGCCTTAGTCAATAATTCAATCCGAGTAAAGACTAGTCTACTAAATCAAACACGAATTTTGTCTTTTGATCTAGACTCGATTTTAAATCAGACAAAATATTTATGTTTGGATCTAAATTTCAAATATAAATTTGTGTTTGAAACTTAATTTAATCTAGGGTGGACAAACTAGATCATTCGGACTGGACACAGTTGCCACACCTAGTATCTGTTTGGCAAACAATTACAAACAACATATAATATAGCATATAACATATAAGCCACTCAGAATTGTTAATATAACCAAACAACAATTCAGCATTGAACATTCTATTCAACATTTTAGATCTATAAAATGACATCTCATAATTGACATTTTATTTAGCATTTTTTTTACTGTTACGCTTTGAATGTCAAATTTACCCCCCACATATTCACTGCTGCCGAAATTGCCCCCATGTACGGACCAAAATAGTGTGAGACTGGCAGCCCCTTCTCTGCTGAATTGCTCTCGCCCCTCGCGTTCCTTTCGCCTGCAGAACGTCGAAGCAAGATCTTTAGCAAGTCCTCCACCTTCGACCTCGCTTCACCCAACAGGTATTTCTCGTTTCACCCTTTCCCTCTTTCTTTTTCATTTTCGGATGTACTCATGTCAATCTTCATATGTGTTCAAGAAACCCTAGTTTTAAGTAGAGATGTCTGTTGCCCCTTTCTGTCTCCCTTGATTGACATTATTTTACCTCTGGTTGTAACCCTCATTTTTGTCATGCTTTGCCCGATTACGCTCAATCCAGATTCTCGAACTTGACTACAAAAAATGCCCTAATTTGTTGAATATTTGTTTCGAAGTGTGATTTCAAATTTCAAATTCGATGAATTATAGCAAAATTGACATTATTGTTTGGACAATTCGCATCTTAGATCACTGTTTTGGTCAATCACAGTGTGTTCATGTTGAAATTATGTTTCTGTTTGATGATGGGAAGTGGGAAACATGTTTTGGATTAGTATGTTTTGAGATCCATGACATCGAGGTTTCATGGTTTTGAGCATTTACATTGGGAGCCAGTGGTGTTTAAGTCCCTGTTTCATGTTCTGGTAGTGCTCACTCTGGTAGTACATAGGGTTTTAGGGGTGATTATTTTGCGCTTGCAAGTTGGGTAGTACATAGTGAAAAGGTTTTTTATAGACTTCTTTGGAGTGCTTGAGACTCCTCTCACCTGAGATTTCCATATGTTCTATGAAATGTGAAGCATATGAGATTTACATATGTTCCTTTTGGTTTTCTGGTTTTATGATATACGTAATGAATGACTTTTCTGGTTTTACCTCACTGCATTACCTTTTCTTGCATTCATAAGCACAATGCATTACCTTACCTAACTGCCTTGCTTTTGGTTCTGAAAAATTTGGTGAACTGGATTGATATCTTTTTGTAAATGGCACACTACTTTTGTGGGAAGCTTACCTGATATTGTATAGCTTGTTATAGTTAGCTCATTGCTTAGCTTACGTCACATTTCTGCCTCTCACTGTATATCAAGATGCACAATTCTTGTTGTATTAACCAACTTGCATTCAGCCTTATTTTCATCAATTCTGCCTTCTGTTTTGTACATTTCCTTTATGACCATGTAATGCATCTTTGAAACTGTTTTGCTTGAGCTTAGTTTATGTAGCTTAAATTGCTTTCCTGGTTACCTTTTAAACATCTTACCCCACTGTTTTGGTAATTGCTAAACACTAAAAACAGCGACCTAATTTTCCAGCCTGTTTTATGTAACAGCTAATTCCTAGTAATCATGTTATGCATTTATGATGTTGTCTTGCATTTCTTAAACTGTTTAGCTTGAGCTCAAGTTATGTGGCTTAAAATTCTTGGTTGGTGACCTTTTATGTGCTGTCTTATTAAACTGTTTTGGTAATTCCAAAACAGTAAAAACGGTGACTCATTTTCCAGTCTGTTTTCTGTAACAGACTATTTCCTGGTAATCATATCATGCCCTTATCATGTTGTCTTGCATTTCTTGAAGTGTTTTCGTTGAGCTGAACTTATGTGCAATAAATTTATTAGTTGGTGACCATTTTTCTGCATCTTACCCCACTGTTTTGGTAATTTCCAAACACTAAAAACAGTGACCTAATTTTCCACTTTATTTCCTGTAATATCTAATTCCTGATAATCATATGATGCCCTTTAACTAACTGTCTTGCATTTCTTGAGCTCGGTTTATGTTCTATGCTTGCTAGGTCCTATTTTTTGGCCTGTGATGAGATTTTTTTGTTATATGTGAACAATAAAAACAGTGAGTTAACTGAGGAAGCTGTTTTTTTCTGTATGATGTTCCTGGATGTTTTGAACTTTCTTATGATGCAGTTTTGGACTTATGAGACTGTTTTGAGCTCGGTTTATGTTCTATGCTTGCTAGGTCCTATTTTTTGGCATGTGATGAGATTTTTTTGTTATATGTGAACAGTAAAAACAGTGAGTTAACTTAGGAAGCTGTTTTTTTCTGTATGATGTTCCTGGATGTTTTGAACTTCCTTATGATGCAGTTTTGGACTTATGAGACTGTTTTGAGCTCGGTTTATGTTCTATGCTTGCTAGGTCCTATTTTTTGGCATGTGATGAGATTTTTTTGTTATATGTGAACAGTAAAAATAGTGAGTTAACTTAGGAAGCTGTTTTTTCTGTATGATGTTCCTGGATGTTTTGAACTTCCTTATGATGCAGTTTTGGACTTATGAGACTGTTTTGAGCTCCGTATATGTTCTATGCTTGCTAGGTCCTATTTTTTGGCATGTTATGAGATTTTTGTGTTATATGTGAACAGTAAAAATAGTGAGTGATGTTAGGAATCTGTTTTGATGTGTATATAATTCCTGGATGCATATGAACTTTCTTATAGTAACATACTATGAGTAGAAAGGGGAAAGACATTATGCAACATACTGAGAGTGGGCCAGCAAAGTGGGATCAACCCCTGACGAAGGTATTTCTTGATTTGCTTATTGCGTGGAAGAACAAGCATATGGGGACAATCAAATGGGACAAAATCAGCGATGAGTTCAAGCAGCTGACCGGTTCTATATTCACCTCCAATAAATTGAAGACTAAACACGACAACATGAAGCAGAATAAGCAACTCTTTCAGCGATTGAACAACGCTGAGACCGGCTTAGGGTTTAACCCGGAGACAGGCATGGTCGATGCATCCGATGACTGGTGGGCGGCCAAAATTGCTGTAAGTCCATAACCAATGTCAAAAATGGATTTTTCACCTTCAATTTCTAATGGCTAACATAATTTACTTGATGAACTAACTATTTGACTTTCTTACAGGAGAACCCACAATATAAGAAGTTCCGAACTGCTGGTTTACCTTTACGTGAGGAGCAAGACCTATTATGGGGAGGCAAGAATGCGACAGGTGAAGAATGCATTGCACCAGCCACCGCTAATGATGGATTGGAGGAATTTTTTGGGGACACATGCTACACCCCACAAGTGCCAACTCAAACCGACCTGGATGACTTTGATGACTTGCATTCCACTGGTCATTCCCCTGTGAAGACCACCACTCCAGGTCAGGGGTCACAGAATGCTGGGAAACGGGCTCGTTCTGGAGGAGCTGCTGACAGGAGTGGGAAGAAGAGAGTTGTTTCTGAGAATGCTAAAAACAGTGAGTCTTTCCAGAACATGGTCGGGCTTGTGAGCACTCAAACTGAAGAACAGCGGGCTTACTTTGCCGCGAAGAAGGAGTACTATGAGGCCAAAAAAAATGAAAAATACATCGACCCAACGTACGAGCAAGCTGTCAAGGCATTGGTGGAGCTGAATATTATTACATCCCATCCAGGCATTTTCTACTATGGGATTGAGCTTTTCAATACCAATTCTCAAAGGCTTCTGTTCTTGGCACTTCCTTCAGATGCACGGTTTGGGTATCTTGAGAGCCTGTGGAAGAAAAATTCAGACAGGGCCCCTATCGGATGAGTTATCGGTCATGACCTAAATATGTTTACATGTTATTCATGAAATTTTCAATGTGAACTTTTAAAGCACATGTGTGCTACTGTGACATTGTTATTGACTTCCTATTATGCCGATTATGAGTTGTGATGGATTGTTGTTGACTTACGACATTTTTTTATGGAATTATGTGTTTTGAATTTTAATATGGCTTGATGTGTTTTTAATCTTAATATTGGATGTATCTGTTATAGATTTTTAATATTAGCAATTCTTAAGCACTTATTTCATGTGTTAACTTTAGTTTGTTATCTTCTGTAGATAAATGGATGATAGTAGCTCAAGCAGTGATAGTGATGACATGTATCGTAAGCAAAAGATTATGATGTTAAGTATAGCATCCTATATGAGTGATGTATGCAGCACATCAAGGAATATTATCCCTCGACAACCATGTCGAACATGTGAGCTAACTGGCATCATGTGGGTGAAGGACATTCTACAAGGTCATCCCATACGGTGCTATCAAACTTTTAGGATGCCCGTAAATATTTTCAGAATCCTCTGCAGGATCTTGAGGGATGACTATGGTTTGAAGCAAAGTAATAGGATGAGCATAGTTGAGATGGTTGCTATTTTTGTACACACTATGGGTCATGCTCAAACTAATCGGGATCAACAAGAACGATTCCAACACTCCGGGGAGACAATCAGTCGAATAATCCATTATGTCCTTAAGGCTTTTCTGGCATTGTCAGTGGATATCATAAAACCTAGGGGGAATCAACTCAATGAAACCCCTAGGTACATACGGGAGCATGGGAAAGTAGCGTATCGGTATATATTTCGAGATTGTATTGGGGCTCTGGATGGGACGCACATTCCAGCTGTGCCTCCCGCAGAAAAACGCGATAAATACATTGGGAGGAAAGGAGTGCCTACTCAGAATGTCTTAGCCTTGTGTGACTTTGACATGTTGTACACTTACGTGTCTGCAGGCTGGGAGGGCTCCGCTCATGATCAGCGTGTTCTGGATCATTCCATACATACGGAGAGGCTTAACTTCCCGCACCCACCACCAGGTGAACAGAAATTTTTTTACAAATTATTTTTGATTTAGTATCATCTGTTTCACATCTTTCTTCTATGTATTTGCAGGGAAGTATTACTTGGTTGATGCTGGCTATGCTAATAGAAGTGGATATCTTGCACCGTACAAGGGGGAGAGGTACCACATTCCAGCTTATCGAGATGGAGGACCTGCCACTGGAGCTCGAGAAATATTTAACAAGGCTCATGCAAGATTGCGAAATGTCATTGAGAGGACATTTGGGGTCACCAAGCAAAAGTGGAGGATATTGGGTGATATGTCATCGTACTCTACAAAGGATCAGAGTCGTCTTGTGATTGCTTGTATGACACTCCATAACTTTATCAGACTCCATACTCAGAATGACGTACATTTTGATGAATATGAGTCAACTTCGGTTAACGTCTCCAATACAGAAGTGGATTTTGATGTCGATGATGCAATTGAGACAGACGACACAATTGAGATAGATGATACAAACATGACAGTGTTTCGAGACATGTTAGCAGGACAACTTTTTACTGCACGCAGAAGCTAGTTTATTTTATATTATTAACTAAATGTGTCATATTGTTTAACGAAGTAGTTAAATGTTATCTAAATATGTATTAACTGAAAAACGATAACTCACTTGTATTATTAATATTGTGTTAACATTAATATGTTTGTAATATCAGTATGTTACTCATATCGCAATTTTGTGAAAAAACTATAACCCGATTTTCCACAAACATATATGGAAATATGTTAGTAGAATTTAAAAATTTATAAAACTTGTATAAAAATGAAAAAAATTGTTAAATATTATTAAAATGTAACATATTATTACAGAAATATTTTTAATGTTATTAAAAATGTTTGAATTTTATTTGAAAATGTAAAAATATGTTGAACATTATTCAACAATTTAGAATAGTTGTGTAACAAAAAATATAAATATTTTTATATTATTAGAAAAAGTTAGAATTTTATTATAAAATGTAAACATATGTTAAAAATTAATAAAAAAAATTACAGAAGTTGTATAGCAAAATATAATTTTTTTTCTTCGTATTATTCATAATGTTAGAATTATTTTAATAAAATGTAAAAATGTGTTGAACATTAATAAAAACATATATATAGATAGATTGTATACAAAATATATAAATATTTTTATATTATTAGAAATGTTAGAATTTTTTATAAAATGTAAGAAAATGTTAAATATTAATAAAAAAAAAATTATATAAAAAATATTTAATATTTTAATATTATTAACAATGTTAAAATTTGTTGTATTAAAAATGTAAAGATTATTTTTTAGAAATGTTAGAATTTTTTATAAAATGTAAGAAAATGTTAAATATTAATAAAAAAAATTGTATAAAAAATATTTAATATTTTAATATTATTAACAATGTTAAAATTTGTTGTATTAAAAATGTAAAGATTATTTTTTAAAAATATAAATCTATTTTTTAATAATTTGTGTTAATACCCCTGCATGTAATTAGCCACAGCATTTATAATAGCATATATGTTTTTCTCTGAAAAATCTAACCAAACAGCATCAGCATTTATAACAACATATATGCCAGCATTTCAAGCAGCATAAAGCAACCAGCATACAGGCTCAATTATATGCTACTGGTAAAATTGTTTACCAAACACACCCCTAGTCTGAATATTAACATGCTGAATACTTTGATTTTATTTCTAAAATTAAATTAACCTTTGTTTCTTAGTTTTTCAATTGGGCTACGAGCCCGAAACTGGGCTTTACAAATCCAAAGAGACTCGGCTTAACAGGCCCAAAACAACAAAGAGTCGAGCAACAGGCTGCGTGCTTAGACTTCAGCCGTTAAGGGCGTCTTCTCCAGTGACTCGCATACCTCCTCAATCCTCTCCGTCATCTTCTCTATCGCCCTGCGTTTACGGCGACGGGCCTGGTGAGGTATTTCCCCTTAGTCTGTGTAATAATACCACTTACGTTTCTCTTTCTTTATATTGGTCTCTTTGAATCACAATAGGTGTTTCCCGTGTCCTCTCTTCCCTCTTTCTCTCTAAATGTCTCTAGCTTTTCTGGGACTTCCTTATTAACATTAGTGGCATTAAAGAGAGCAATGAAATTATTTATTTTCTCTATAATCTCTCTTATATGAACTTGGTCATTCAAATTTCGTGTTTTATAATGGTTATGGAGTTGTGATAAGAATTCTGATTGAAATTGAAATTTGACAGTTGAAGCTAGAATTATTTGCTTTAAGAGTTTAAGATGGGTTGGAAGGCAGCAGAGAAACTAGTTAGGCACTGGAAGATACTCAGAGGAGATAATGTGAGTATATGATGTGCTTTTTTTATCCTATTTTGTTGAGGCTTTTTGGGTCTCTTCATTTTTGTGATTGTATTTTCTTCTTTATCTTAGTGTCTTGATTATTAGTATGATTTTACAGGTTATGATAATCAGGGGCAAGGATAAAGGTGAGACAGGTCTTATCAAGCGTGTCATCCGCTCTCAAAATCGCGTTATTGTTGATGGGAAGAATCTGGTGAGTTTCACTACTGCTAAGTGTTTCTTTATATTTTCATCATATTTTCTTGTTATTTTTTAATAGAAAAGATTTTATTAAAGGCACCAAGGGGGTGCAACCTGAAACAACCAGAATTACAAAGATGAAAAATTTAGACAATCAAAGATATTGGAACAATTTCCACTTAGCCAAAGCTTAAGCACAATAAGCCAGCCATCAAAGAAAACCCTAAAGCTTATTCGATACTTTTTTATTGGCATCCTACATTGTTCTGTGCAATCTGTGAATTATGGGAAATGCCTCCTTTTTCTGAGGAAAATTATTTCAGTGGTTGTTGGAAATTGGAACTCCCTATGGCTCATTTGCTGATTTGCTTTTACAAGTCAATTAGAACTGATTATGTATTAATACTTGAGTGTTTTATTGTTATTATTCAAAGAAAAAAATGTCTGTACTTTTGGTTCTGAAAATCTTCTCAAATGTCTCATATCCAAAGTCCAAACGTTCTTTAGATGCTTCACTTATGGTAAGAGAAAAAGAACAGCAAGAAAAGCATGAAACCCATAAAGTCAATATCACTTGAGACAAAGATACCATGGTTCCATTAACAAGTAGATGCACTGATTTTCAAAACCAATTGCAGATGCTAGGAAGCATGCACTTTTATATTTTTTACATTCATTTTTTTTTCTTTCTCCTAACAGGGAGTCGGGAAATATCGTTGGTCCACTTTTCTAAATTGAATTTTGGCTTTCCAGATTTAATTCCAGGGGGAGTTTGTCCTGTGTATGAGCTTTTTTAATTCATTGCAATAGGAGTATAGGACATTGTCTTTTGTAATTATTTTAGACTCCTCTGAATCCTGACTTCTTCCTCACTATTAATATTTTGTTCATAGCTCTTATGGAAACTAACATCCCAAGAGATTCTATGTCGAGTTTCTTCTAGAATTAAAACATCTCGATCATTTGCGTGTTATCTCTGTATTTTCGAACTTTGGTCCCCTCAAATTCAATTATAATTCTTGGATTTCAAAAGAATGCTTGACAGAAAATCCTGAATGCCTTGTTATGCAATGTTTGCAGGTTAAAAAACATATCAAACAAGGAGAAGGTCATGAAGGCGGGATTTTCACTGTTGAAGCTCCAATTCATGTTTCAAATCTTCAAGTTGTTGACCCAGTGACCGGGTGGAGCTTTTGTTTACAAATACTGTAGTTCCAGTGTTTTTTTCACATTTATCTTTATGAGAAGTAACAATGAACGGTTTTTCATGCAGGAAGCCTTGTAAGGTTGGAATTAGATATCTAGAAGATGGTACCAAAGTTCGAGTATCCAGAGGGATAGGAGCATCTGGATCTATAATACCTCGTCCGGAGATTTTAAAGATAAGGACAACCCCAAGACCTACTGCTGGTATGATTTTCTTTCTGGCAACTTGGTACTTCGAGCTATTTTATATGGCACATTTGATCTGAAATCTTGATATTAAACAAAGAAAAAGAGCACCCTCATCAATTAGAAGAGCCTTCATATGCAAGGCAGTACTAAGGCCACTTTTATTTGCAGTGTCATCCTTCAATGTATCTTTCTTTTGATCCGATATCCTGTTGTCCTGATTTACCTTTACTGATATTATTTGGATTCAACTTGCAGCTGGTCCCAAAGACACTCCAATGGATCTTGTGTTGGAGAGGACATATGATGCTAAAAGTGGTAAAGGGATGCCCGGCCTTTGAGGTGTCTCGTTTTGGCTCTTTAGTCCCCAAGTGTGTTTCCTGAAAATGTTGCAGATATGGTTGCTGGTTCTGGGCCTGGCTCATTAGACAATGATTGCTGGATTGTGATAAAACCATGACAGAAAAACAATCTCAAGCATTAGTTGCGTCTCTGATGAATTTGAATGGAAATCAATGTTTCATGCCTAATATATTTATCTTCTGTGGGATTCTATATCTTTTGTTTCTCTCTGTTATGAGCTCTGACTGCTATGAATGCGGCAATAAAATGTAATGCGTGGTATGATTGTCATAGGGAAGATATGGATTGAAGATGACCATGTTATGCTATGTTTCTGCTATTTTTTGTTTTAGCACTGAAGATGCATGGATTCATTATGTTATGTGAAACTGGATGTGCATATTGATTGCTTAACTTACCAACCCTTTTATGGTCACGTGTTAGATTTTGGTCCAATTTATCTTATTGTTAAGCTTAAGTGGTTCGTTAGAATTTTCGTGTTTCGTGATTTCTGTTGTTAAAAGGTTCAATATGAATACGCGACAAAACATGTCCTTGTTAGTTACTATTACGCGGCGATCATCTCTCAACATGATCGACACGCATGGCAAAACAGAGGACACTCGTCTCTCTGCATGTACTTTGGCTTCTTCAACCTCATCACTTCGACTCTTATTCGATCATTCAACCACTGCATTATATAAATTCAGTCCCCATTTTCACTAGCACTAGCTAAGCGAGCTTAATTACTTGAGAGCAAGAATGGGTTTCCGAGGATTTACCCAGAACTTGAGACTTGCAAAGATGAGTGCGAGCAAAAACGCCAACATGCCAGAGACGGAAGCAAGAATATATAAAGAAGCCTGCGAAAGGTACTGTGATTTACCATTTATCGATTTTCACTTATCATTCATTCAGTTAACTCCTTAACATAATTGTTTCAAATAAGGCCTCGGACAATTGTGATATACCGTACTTTAATCTGCTCCCTCATTGAGTTTTGGCATTTAAATTGATTGAAGTTCTTTCATTTCAATTTTAATATATTAGTTGTCTGCAGATTTTTGTGTAACAAAGACTGCTGTAATCCTCTAACAGGTATAGCAAAGAGAAGAAAGAGAGGGAGATCAAAAGACGAGCACGGAGGTGGCAGGGAGGATGCGGAATGGAGCATTGAACGTGATGTTCCCCAAAAGAAACACCTGAAGGAGTGCCAGAGCAAGTGCGAGAGGCAAGCAGGAGAACATAGAGCACTCTGTAGGCTCCGGTGCGCTCAGAAGTACTACGGGAGAGAGTCTGAAGGAAGAGGAGATGGAGAGGTCAGTTACAAAAAGCATGAAGAAGAGGAGGAGAAAGAAGAGCAAGGATCGGAGAAAGAAGAGAGAAACCCCTACGTGTTTGAAGATGAGCATTTCAGTTCGAGACACAAGACTGAGCATTACTGAAACTTCGAAGCTTACTTTGAGAAGGTAAATGGGTTAGATCGAGGTGGGTCGATCGATGTTAGGGCTAAGAGGAAGTGAGGAACCTATGCCAGTGGGCCACGAAAAACCTGGCTTCTGTGGGCATATGCAAAGGCCCAAACTTCAACCTAATTACTGGATCAAATCCATTGAGGGTTGAGGCCTATTGAGTCAGCCAGGCCCAGAATGACAAATCAACATTCAACATAACCCAAGCTGAACAATGGGCCAATAAGAAGAGGAACTGAGGAAGTCTCAGGCTCCAAGCCTCAAACCCAATTAAGAGAGAAAATCCATTGAGGCCCGATGTATAGGTATGGACTATGGAGGCCCAGTTATCAAGACAAGCTGCTGTTTATGAGTGATGACTATTTACTCCCAATCAATGGCCTACATACAAAGCCCATGGGCCTATGCAGGAGACACAATCTCCAGCCCAATGACTCTTAAGTGTCGACTGATGAATGATGATGTAAAACTTGATTGAAGCAGCTGCAAATGATGAGCCAATCGATATAGCCAAAAAGTAGAGTGGTAAAAAAAAATCCACAAAAGCGTAAGAACCTGTTCAATTTTTGTAAAAATAAAAACATATTTTTCACTGAAAAGGGCCAGAAATCTATAGAATTGGCTGATAATTGACCAAAATATTTTAAAAATCAACTAAAATTGACTGTTGACATCCCCTATTAAAAATAAATAAAAAACTGGGTTGAAAATTAAAATTAAATTATTATTTTTTTGAAACCTTAAAAAATCTGGGTAACCTGAAGTGGTTGATTAAGATTGTGTCGAAAACATTTTAGACAAACGAGGGTGTTGACTCTTAAACCAGTTGACCATAAGAAGCAACAAGACAGCTCAATTAATGCACGTGGAGTGTAGATACCCCATCTCTCCATGAACAGGTAATGAGATCATCAATTCATGCATTGTTGTAGTAGTAGTCAGTCTTGCATGCATTTCTCAGACCAGTGAAGCCTACGTACGTGTGCATCTTTCTCTGTCTTAATTCAGAATTTCAGACATCATTCATTACTACTGATACCTTATTCTACAAGGCAATATCATCGTCTCACGGCACATATCACAGTATCTGAAGTGCCAATTAGAAGAAGCATATATCAGCTTCTGTTCCTAAAACTGAAAGATCTTTCCTTTTCTCATGCAACTTCTTAAATTTTCTTATTAATTAACTCTGTCTTTTCATTACCCGCGAAAAGGTAAATGGTTATTAATGTCTCCAATTTCCAAATAACATTGGGCAGAGACGACAGAATTGAGAAATCCTAGCTAGCTAGCTAGTTTGTAAATCTCAATTCCTGAATTGACCAGTTTCTTGTCAATCAGACATCTTTTTGAATGAAACTGTACTTGTCTCAGATTAGACAGTACGTAGCCAATGGAACGCGATAATAATGTTATTTTTTTTAATTAAAAGTACTCGAGGAACAGACAAAACCAAAGTCCGAATAATTAACTCTCAATCAAACACAAAAATGAACAAAAACAAATACTCCAATGCTCCATTATTTAATATTGGTCCACTTTGGCATTAATTCTTGTTATATCTTGCTCAGGGAATTGACTTATGGAACAGACAATTCCCTAAAAAGAAAGTCCTGATGGCACGTCATTAACACTTGTCCATGCTATTTTTTATCATTATTACCCATTTCTTTTCACATTTTATTACATTTTCCCAAAAAAAGGGTCAAAATTGAATGACCGTACGAGACAAACACCCAAGCAATAGCATGCATCACGACAATCGCATTCATGCATGGGGGTTGATGATACAGTGACATCACTTGCTGCATAATGCCCTGCCAACCGCCAGTTCCTCATGAATTGCGTACGTAAGCTACGGGCATTTTTGATAGTGATCAAACCACTAAAGTTTTTGACACGTGTACGGCTGGAAGAGGTCTTCGGCCACATCTACCAATGCCTTCGATGAATGATTTGGCTGTGACAGCGTGCTTCAGAGCCTGTCTTCAACGGAGCATTATATATATATATATATATATATATATAGTTTTGGTGTGAAGTGTTATTGTTTGATATTTTTCTATGATGATTTGGTGATCTGATGAAGACTATCTTCATCTTCACTAAAATAATTGATGAATGAAGGTGTCTCCTAACTCCTAAGGAGCTAGCTAGGATTAAGAGGCAGCTCGTATATATCACAATGGCCATGTGAGTCATATGAGAAGGTAAATAGAGTTGTTGAATCCGTTTGACATTCTTGTCTTATATTTATTTTGAATTGAAAGAATGCATGTGATTGGGCCAAATTTGGAATAAATGTAACTCCAAATGGGCTGAGTGGTCCAATGATGTCCAACCCATGTGAGGGAGTAGGGCGGCTCATCATATGGTTCTGTGTCCAACCTCCATCCACCATTGTCAGATATAATAACATATCAGTCCAGTATATACAATTATACGTATAAGACGAGGTGGAAGACAAAGATTTTAAATCCAATGCCACACACACACACACACACATATATATGCATAGAAAGAAAGTACATGAACATAGTCCATAATTAGTACATGACTTAGTACTGATGTTTATGAATGTTACAAAATTAAACATGCATGGTTGAAGGTTAAAATTCTTTTCCTTCATATGCCATATACGGATTTAATTTCTCACCAAAAAAGGGCGGCAACTGGCAAGCCCTTGTTTCATGGCCTCTTAGGGCATCTCCAATAGGATTCCCAAATCAATAACCATTGATATGCATACCAATTTCACCCTTTTCATCAAGCCAACGAAGTTTGCAAATGGGGACAAAAATTTGTGACCTCAGATCTGATTCGCATAATTGTGAACTTGGAGAAGAGAGAGAATGGGTTCCTAAAATTAAGCGAGAGTTCATAACCGTTAAGATGTTGAGCGTTGCTCGGGTGTGAAAGAGAGACAGATGAGAGAAAGAGGGTTTGGGTGTGCGAGAGAGACAGACGGACAATAAGATGGTTTGGGTGTGTGGGAGAGACGGACATACGAGAGAAGAAGAGTTTTTTTTTCCTTCTATTTTTCTAGTTTTCATGAATTTAGCTTCAGTCTCTATACTTTTTAAATTCATCTTTTTATCCATAATTTTTTATTTTTTCAATTACACCTTATTTGATGTTTTCAATTACCCATAATTATTTTATTTTATAAAATTCATGGGTCACAGGTTAAAATATTGGGCGGGATTTATATATTCATAGGCCATGAATTAAAATATATAAATAAATTATATGGAAATTCATTTTATATCTTATCGTTGAAATGAGTTTTTATCAAAATATGTAATTGAGTATGTAAATGACTTCCAGAGTATGTACAGTACAATTTACTTACCCAATATAGCACTCTTTGTTGGAGATGCCCTTGTAATTAAGCTTATATTTGATAGAGAATATGTGTGATAGAGTATAATTTATCATAAAATATAAAAATTGAGAGTCTCTGAAAATATGTCTAATAGAATATATGTCCCAAACATATGCTATGTTTTGATTTCTTCAAAGAAATCAAGTCAATATTGTATAGACTGTTTCTTACTTTCTTTTGACGAATTCTCAAATGAATGTGTAATATATATATACACACCAATTTACTAGACCAGAGATTTATAATCAAAGATCAAGGCACATATCTCAAAGCACTGTCAATATGTCAAATCGTGTCGTTGCCATAGATCATCAGTCACCCCAAAGAGGATGCTTCAACAGGATTTGTTTTATAATTTCCAAAATACAGTATTAAAAATGAAATGCATATTGTGGAAAACGAGGGGTTAATATTTTTCACAATAATTATAGTCACATGTAAATGTATAAAGAAATGTTGAAAAACATGGGGGAATTCTCGGGTTCCCATGCAGGAAAAAAAGAAAAAAAAAAAAAAAAAGAAGAGGATGGCAAATGTCACGTCTGTCTTGATCCAGGCTTTATGGGATTTTCTCCGTACAGACCTGCAAAAACATCCAAACATGTCGTTTTTTAAATCAAATCTGGTTCGTCCGATTCTTGATAATTAAAAAAGGCGAAGGAAATAGAATTTAAGTTGATCTCCTCAATGTACGTGCAAACTAACTTAGTCAATTGTAGACTATAATTAAGAAAGTGAAAATGTTACATATTAATTAGACAACTAGGATTCAAATTATATGTATTATGTAGGAGCTGTGGACAAGACAAGACAAGACAAGACAAGACAAGACAAAGCTTTTCAATGATTTATTTTGTTTTTTGGAAGCCAAGCTAACTACACTTGTTTCTCCTTTTTGTCCAAATGATGTAGGGGCTCACACCCACTGCTCCTTTTAAGTCAATGTTGATGGCCTACATCTATATATATCCTATGACACTGATTCTGGACTTACAACGTCTATTTATCCATTAATGTACATCTTCTTTAGTTTACAGGTCAACTTGAATATCCACTAGTTCTGAACCAGAGTTTTCAGAACCATCTTGTTTGAGTTCTCAAGAGTAGGTAATATATCGTTGGCACAATTTACCGTCAGTGACAATATAATATATGCGCTCGTGATATTGACGGTCCGAATTTAGACTTGCATCGGAGAATTTTCATGTTATTGTTAATAAAAGAAAAAAAAGTTTACTTAGCTACCCTGTCATTTCTTGTATTTTACTTCCAGTTTTGATATGCTACAAATTAGACCGCACTGTAAATGAATTTTCGAGGGTTAAAATATTTTATTTTTAAAAACATCGTAGTCCGTCATCAAAATATTACAACAGACTCCAAATACATTCATAAATTTTTAAAAATAAAATAAAAAATTTTAAATTCTAAAAATATATTTACAGCGGAGTCCGCTCTAAAAATATTAGGGGAGACCCCGGTTCTCCCACAACTTATATTTTCTGTTTATTTCAGAGTATACGATAGTTTATACTCTACCGCTCCTACTCTCAGACCAAAGAGTCCAGTACTTAACCAAAACAAACAAAAATACTGTATAAACAAATGCGAGTTTATAGAAAAGAGGTGACAGCGTGACAGGAGAGACTTTCCAATAGCAGGGAGGGTGTGGGGCCACAGATGCCAATTTGGCAGAGCATGTGGGCCTGGGGTCTAAAGCCCTTTTCAGACTCCAAACTCTTTACTGCCTCTCCCCACTTGAGATTGCCACGTGTAGCTAAGTGGATCACCGTCCTTTTACTTTTTCAATTCTCCTGCCTGCCCGTCACAATAAACAAAAAACCCACCACTTAAAATAATTGCGCGTGCAAAACACGATAGCGATGTTGTCGCAGCTGTGTTTCACAGGCACCTCGAGAGAATGCCCCGGAAGATTAGAGTGATGTGGGGGCACAGAATAAAGAGCGACAAGTGGTACGGTTTCTTAAAATTTGCTAACTGGACTTCAACTGTCCAATGGATTTCTTCCACTTCATTATTTTTCTAATAATAGAATCTTAAAATCTAAATAATTGTACTCTCCCTCAATTCCTAAATAATTGTGATTTAAGATTTTTTTAAAAATTAAGAAAATTATTAAATAGTCATAACATTAATAAAAAATAAATACATTATACTGAAAATTCTTATTAAAAATATGAAAGCTTTTAGAAAAAAACAAGAATAAAGGTAAAATTAAAAAAAATAGTATTAATTATGCTTTGAATTTATAAAAAATATATATTTTAAAATAAAAATAAATTTCTAAAACGATAATTATTTAGGAACGGAGGGAGTATGCAAGTTTCTGTTTATCCCCTATTCTCCTTCCATGACTTTTTTGTATTAGCAAATAATCCTTGAGAAAATACTTTTTACGTTGTCAAAAGTCAAAACTAAAATAATTATAATTATAATTATCAAATTACCATTTAGGTCTCCAACAATTTTTAAAATTTCAATACAGAAGCAAGAGTTATGTTGTATATTACGGGTAAGGGTGTTTTAGGAAATAAAAAGCTATTGCACAACTTCTGTCATAAATTTCTGGCTTCTGACAACTCCCCATGGGTAGTTAAAGCACAAGCCATCTGATAATGTGATCACAGTAGGGGCAAAGTTGTCTTCAAGAATAGAAAAACTAGTCACCAAAAAAGAATTGGAGAATCATATAGTGATGACCCGTAAACCAAACCTCCTGACAGGCATCCATGGAAGTGCTTCTGCCCTTCCATTGTCTCATATAACTTTATTCTGTTTCAGTTTATGCAGAGAATTTTTTATTTTATTTTTTAAAAATAAAAATAAAATCATGAACTGAAATAGCTTTCTTTATCTTTTCCAGGAAAAGCATTAGCAGCAAAGAGAAAAGGAAGTATCATAACAGTCAGAACTTCTACTTTTCTTTTGATAAAATGTAATGAGTATATCCAAAACTCTTTCAAGAGTGGAGCTCTGTTCATACAAGAAGCAATGTCAAAATATAAAATCACTCTCTTGCAGATTTTCTTGTGCTTTGCTTTACATATATTTTCTCTCCTGGAAAATAAAATTGAACAGGTTCCAGAGTTGGTCAAAATGTCCTGCAAAATTACAAACAATTAGTACAGAAAAATATAATCCTTCGAATTATAAGAACTGCATCATCCATTACGATCTCGATCTTTTTACCTCGGTAACAAGATGCATGCACAGGGAATTAATGGTTGGCCAAGCGAAGATAAAATACGCAAATGATGTAACTTTTGGAGCCAGCTGATCGCAGACATACGTCCACATAATCTGTTACGCGAAAGGGAATGAATAGACAAAGGGAAGGGGATCAAAAATTTGAGAAAGTGAAAGAAAGCAAAGTAGTAACCTTGATTTGGGTTGTGGGCAATGGAATGTCTCTATCGCAATCCAAACCAAACAAAGTTTCTGCAGTAATAGTCATCTGCAAAACAGGGGACCAACCAACATTTAAGAACAAGAACAAATAGCATGTCTTCTCACTGTGAACAGACTTTTAGCCTGTAAACCTACATCCGGTGGACTTCAAATTATCAACCAGAAAAGACTGATTTTCATGAATTTGCACAAACAAAGATGGATTGCAATAAATCATGTATGGCGGGCAATGACCTTGTTCAGATGGGGATTGTGTATGTATCTTGTTGAAGGGATCTTCTCTTACGTGAATCCTGTCAATGGACGCAACAACTTGTGTTGACTATCTTGTGGAATCAAAAGTATACACTCGACAATGTTTAGCAACTAGTTGATCCTCGTCACGGTAAATTACCTTGGTAAAAGCACGATGGCTCCTGCTTTCAATTTGTTGGGTCAAGCATACCAAAATGCAGAGAATTAAAATATTGTCCTTAGAAGAAATTCATTTCAGTATATCCATGTGCATATGGCAGCAGCTCTTCAACCTCAATCCTTGAACTGGAAGAACTCATGCTCTTTCTGGTTCGGCTTCGATTTATAGATTCCACCTCAGCTAAGAATATGCTATAAACTGGTCTATGATCTGAGAACCTGGACTCCCCCCGGACATAAGATAGCTGATTCAGGCCTCTTCCATACCATAATATACGATCGCACCTTCACATTCATACAGCTGTATTATTTTGTCTCCAAGACCAGACAAATAAACATATATTCAATCTGCATTGTTTCATACGTATGGCACGTCTGATTGAGTGCTATAAAACTGTGTTTTATTTTTACTTAAAAAAAAAAAGGTTACCATGCAGGAGTTCTTCTTTTCTCCTTTGGGTGACTAGCATCCCCGGCATATCTGTCCGAATTATTTGAATACTTGTACGTTGGAGGGAAATATATCTTCCCTTCATGCCATCCCTCGAAGACATGCCCCTTTCTCTGCTCTATGCGAAGCTGCAATTATGAAGCATCAACTTTAACATATTGAACGGTTCACAGAACAAACTTGTGGAAGGTATTGCTTTTTAATGGAAGCATGCCTGGTCATTCTCCAACAATGCCTTCCAGTTACGCATCTCTACAAGAGCCTTTACAGTACGGTAAGAGAGGGCAATGCGATAATTCAAATCCCCTAGCCAAATTATTCGGCTGTCTCAAAACAAAAAGCAATGTCTCAAATATCAGCAACATGAGTTAATAGCAAGCGGAATCAAATGGTTCAGTGCTTGAGGTCTTACTCATGCTCTAGGATTGTTTGTGGAGAATTTTCATCTCCCATTCCATGAACCCTAGGGAATCTTGTTTTCCTGAGGATCTCCATGACATCGGAATTTCTTCGTAACTCATCTCCCTCTTTCTGCCCAGAGGTCAAATGGCCACAGATGAAGCAAAAGCTTGTTTGGTGCAACGACATACTAATCGAAATTGAACCCTGGAAAATTAGAAAAACATAAACGTTATTTAAGATTTCGCCATCTCTTCTTAGTTCACAACTTTCAACCTCAAATTTGAGCAGATATTCATGAGCCAAAATAAATTTACCTTGTTTCCAAGATAACCCATCAATCCTCTGCCTACACAAGAAACTTTCATGTTCCGAACAGAGTCTCGAAGATCACTTTTTACCCACACCGTTAGAAATATCCCTACCATCTGCTTGCTAGCAACTAAACAGTACCTTGACTGCCCTTGCCTATTGTCTTCCATTGAAAACGATCCACTGTAGGTAATTGGTGAATAGTTTGCAGTACCAGGTGAATCTCCAGGCCCATTTTCATCATCAGAGGAACCCCACCTGAAGTTGGGATCGTAATCACTAGGCATGTGCCCAAACATAGCCCGATCACAAACACTGAAACGTCGATCAAGTCGGGCTTGGGGAACCGACATTTCGTTATCCATTCTCATGCTACGGGTTAAGGACTGGAAAGATCGACGGTTGAAGAAAGATGAGGTCTCCTGCCTAGTTGAACCTTCAAAGTCTGCATCTGATTCCACAATTGGGTCAGGAATTGGTGAGGGTGTATGCCAGCAACCACTACTAGTTCCAGGGAGAGTATTCAGAGTCTTCCTAATAAGAGCAAGCCATTTTCTAGCAGGGCCATTGTCTTCAGTGCCCAAAACATTCCCAGCATTTAAAGGAACGATCTCTTGAAACCTGAAATCCAAAACCCAGAATAAAACCATATCTTCATTATTATCAAATAACAAGGGAGACTAAAATACATAATTTTGTTTACTGCTTTACTGGGACATACCCAAGGACATAAATATCAGCTGGAGGAGAGGTGTGAAGCCAATCCTGAAGTCTCAAATAACTTGGTGGGGATTTTCCAGCAACATTCCAGGTAGCAGCAAAGATCCTATGACCATTTAGAAAATTAAACACAATAAAAGCAAAAATTCTAACCAAAATAAACCAAAGGGTGACTGGGTGAGAACTGAACATACCTATAATTATTCACATCTGTAACTTGTGAGGTATCGAGGTCAATCTTGCCTCGTCGAACCCTATCCGAATATCTCCTGCTCACTCTTTCTGAACATGCCCAAATGGAGATTAAGGGTTTAAGATGATTTTGAAAAGCAATCAAGGGTTTTCAAGATAATTCAGAACTGTTAACCAAAAAGCATGTCACACGCTTATTTTATATGAATTTTTGAGTAATTTAAAGTGTGTTTGTGGTCCAGAGCCATAGTGGGGTGTCTGTTACTGAACCTGTTTTGCTTTTCTTGATTGTGCATGCTTCAATCTCTGATAAGTTTCTCCAATCTTCATCACCACCTGAAAAAGAAAAACCAATAAAGTTGATAAAGCTGTGCTCTTTCTACTGCTAATGTGTCAATCCCACATTTCAAACACCACAGAGAAACAAACGTATGCTTGGTTTCCGGTGGATTAAAAAAAAATTGAATTCAGAGCGGAAAATAACAGAAGAGCAGATTTTTGGCAGCTAGCGGAAATATCAGATCTTCCCAGAAACGAAAAAGCATTATTGTACAAGACAAACGGTGATGAAAGAAGTTGAATAACGCTAATGCGTTTCAGGGACGAGAGAATCCAAGAATAAGTCAGTGAACAAGCTGCACAGAAACCCCAATTTTAGTTCTTGATGTTGAAATCGAAGATTCCAAAATTTCAGAACAAAAAATCACAATTGAATAATTACCTCCATAAAAGACTTCATCTGCTTGGAAGTCCTGGGATTTGCTCTTGATGTTGAACCACTTCTTGACCAGTGACTTGGGCCATGAAAGCTTCACCATTATCACACACAAAACAGTCAGCATTGATCCGCAGAACTGAAAAGCTTTCAAAACTGTGAACAATTCATTTTGGCATTTCTCAAACCTTGCTTTTATTAGAGTTCGCATCTCTCATTGTTTCACAGATTCATATAGCTTAATCAAAATTAACAGTAAAAGTGGGTAATCTCAGGCTCTTCTCTTGCTTCCTCAATCTCACTATTTTTCAAACTAGGAGAAACGGAGAGGGATACATATGAAGCCGAAAACCACGAATCTCAAGAATCAAATTGATACCCACCTCTGACTTTAACCTCAAAACAATGGAACAAAAGCTGACTGGTTGGAAGAAGAGAAAATAAAGAAATGGGTAATCCTCTATTTCCTCCAGACAACGAAGTGAACACAAGTAAGAGAACAGACAAAGTCATGATCTCTCCCCCATTTTTAGATATATGTAACTGAAGGTGAAATCCAGAAAGGGAAAAAGACCTAGTTGCCTAGTTAAGATGACTTCATTTTCACTTGCACTTCCTCTCAATCCCAGAGGAAGAAAAAAAAACAGAGACAAACAAAACGTATTAACAAACACAGAAAGAGAGAGGTGGAAATAAATAGAAAGGACAACAGGGATGCGTGGAAGTAAGATTATGAGATTCTTCAAAAGAGTCTTCGAACAAGACAATGTACTGTGTAAAAGACACCGGTAAAGAGAGGGGGGAGAAGGAAAAATACAATTTCTCTCTGTGGAAAGGAAAGGCGAAGAAAGGAAACCTCGTTCTGGGTATGCAGACCGAGTATGGAATTTGAAGAAGAGAATAAAGTGCAGTCTCTCGAGGCCCCTTTTATTGCCCCAAAATCTGAACCCAATTTGAAGTTCATTATTGCCGGTCATGGGTAAATGGGTACCACCCGTCTTGCTGCCCGGATTCCATTGTAGTTGTCCACTTGTCCTTGGCATATTTGCATTGGGACAGACCAAGATGAGTGAAGAAAAAAATTACACTCTTTCTGATTTTGTATTCCTATTTATATCCTTTATATAATTTTTTTTTAAACTTTAAGCTAAGTTATGGTTAATGATAAGTCAGGGAGGATTGGGGGAAGTTTTCATAGAAAAATATATAAAACTGTTTGGAAAACAATTTTGGATCTCGCATATAATTTGACTTATATGCTGGTAACGTATATGATGTTTCAAATATTATGGTTGTTTGGTTTATTTTTTCAGGAAAAACATATATATTGTTTCAAATGTTATGACTAATTACATACATGGATATTAACACAAATTATGCTGGTAACGTATATGATGTTTCAAATATTATGGTTGTTTGGTTTATTTTTTCAGGAAAAACATATATATTGTTTCAAATGTTATGACTAATTACATACATGGATATTAACACAAATTAATATACAAATAAAATTTATATATTTTATGAATCACTTTTACATTTTTTTTATACAACTATTTTAACATTTTTAATAATATTAATATATTTCTAAATTTTTTAAACAACTATTTCATTTTTTAATAATATATTAGTTATTTATATTTAATAATAGGAGTAATCGACCTTTTCAACCCTTATTCATCTTAAATGCTACTAAAATGCTTATCTCATAAACAATTTCAAAAATTATTACTTTATGCTGATTTTGACCCGAATGTAATGCTAATGCAAATGCTCGTTTGGTAATTGCAACTTTTTTGTGTAACATATATGTTACTAGTATATGCTATCCAGAATTGTTTGCCAAATTTTCCTCGAATATTTATGGGAAAGCTCCTCTCCTCAACTATCGCGAACCTTTCTCCCAAATTTAGTATATTCGATAAATCTTTAATTACCTTTATTATTTGTGCACTTGATAAATTCATCGAGCCCACATAATAGTCCACAAAATCACAATAAACTCATATGTTATTATTTTCATGTGAAACATTAAATTCTTTTAAGAGCTAAGAGGGTATGTTTGCACTCTTGCCTTTTTTGGCTTTAGGGAACTTTTGTGTACCCAACATGTTTCTTCGAGGTTGGGAGATTTGGGGCTTGAAAGACCTACTTATATATGTATTATATCTATATACCCTTTATAGGGTCTTGAACTCTTGATATAATGAATTTGATGTGAATAAGGGCCCCTTTTTTTCTTCTTCCTTATTTCCCAATGTTAAGGTTTTGGAAGATTTTGGTTTAGTTTTTTGAGGTTCTAATGAACTTTTAGAAGCCAAATGCATCTTTTTGGTAGTTCCAACTTGCATGCAGTGTTGGCCGGCTGTATACAATTTTTGAGGCTCTTTTCTTGACCACAAATCTAGACTTTTGTCTAGGAGACACAAAGCCAACTTGTTCTCTTATTTGAATTTTGAACTAGGGAAGTAATATCCATGCATAAGAGAATATATCCATGTGTGCATGCATTGATTAACGTGGGAACTGCTTGTTTAAGCATAAATGTAGGATCCTGTTAGGGCATTTAGGGTTCCTACCAGCCCATGCTCTTACATAGGGTTTTGTGTGATTGTGAAATTAAGTAAGGAGTAATTTCTTGGATTAAGCTTAATTGACTAATCTTTAATTACACATGCTAGGTGTGGGAGACTGTGCCTGGTCCCCTCTATTTTGTCTCAATAAATCATATTTTAAGGCTTTGAAACAATCAAGAAAATAAGATTTAGTGGGCCTTTTTTTTATTATTAAAAAAGAAGATTAAACTAATGAAGGTGACGGCCAAAAGAGTTCCAAACGGTTCCAAAGAAGACAAACAAATTAATCCAAAACAAATTTTTCCCTACTACTTGAGTTAGCTAGATTGCATATGCTCCATTTGGGAATGTGTTATTATGTGTCGGAAAGCTTTTTAATATGAAAAAAAAAATTAAATTATCTTGTCTTGTTGCAATTTAGATTGTTATAGGGTGAAAGTACATTTTTTTTTGGATGTTTTTTTCCTTCCTCTATAAGGTCAAAATTAGGTGAAGGAATTTATTATGAGGGTAATACTTAATTTGTTTAGGGCTTAGGGGTTTCTGCAAATGTGACACAATAAATTTGATTTGACGGGCCCTGATAATATTTCCTCACAAAAATAGCACAGTTGAATTTGGTGTATTCAAATTGAACATCAGCTATGGACCCTCTCTACTCTCTCATATATATATATATATATATAGTTGAGAAACTCATTAACGAGGCAGTCAAAGTGGAATGATATATTGATATGTGCTTTAGGCAAAGTTTCTACCTCTTTAAAATAATAACCCAACACTTGTTTTTGCTCTCGCACAGATTTCATAAACCCCAGTTTTAAGGGGTGTCAATTTCCTTGGCATGGGCTCTCTTGGTTTCTGTCTTTATTGCTTTGGCAAAACTATCAGTATTTCCTCCTGCTGTAATCGTGCTGTTCAGGATGCAGATTCTGATGCAGACGCACACGAATTCCTATAAATGTCTATACTAAGTGTAATAAGGTCAGACTTACGTTGCATTTAAAGAATTTAATCATAACACAACCGGAATGTAAACAAAATATGATTTTTTTACTCACCCCAGCATCCATACTTGAAAAGCGAAAGCAATTGGCTTGTTCGTATTGATGTGAAAGGTATTCACTTAGGGGAGAAAAATGGAGTGATTTTTTTTTCTTTCACAATTAACACTTCTGGCTTTCATTTTCGCTTTCATTTCATTGACCTGGAGGAAGATCATGTCACTGTCCTTCTTGCCTTTTATGTTGTCCTAGCTTTGATCACCCTTCATTTTTGCCCATCAAATCATCAAGCCTTTGTTAGTATCTCATCATCATCATCATCATCATCATCTCTATCTAACCTTCCAGCCATAACAACAGCTAGCTTGCATCTGGATTTGCCACAAAATATCTGCATACAATCATAAGCTAGGAAAAAAAAATATTAACCATGGATAATCGAAAATTCATATTTGATCTGCTTCTTGAAAAACTAAATAAATGACCTACTTTTGTAATATTATGACTAAAGTACCCTTCAGTGGTCGAGCACTTTGGTCGAACATTTTTTTTATGATTTTTTTATTAAGTCGGACAAAATTTTAATTTTTGATCGAGCATTCCATTTTAAAAAAAAATCCCTCATGCAATTGCATGAGAGCTCTATCCGTTGGCGGAAAATCGAAAACATTAAAGAGGCTAACAACTTCAAATTAATATAATCGAAGGGAGCGAGGATATTGCTATGAAGGCAAAGGGTGGGGCCTTAAAACTCTGGAGAAGCTGCATCAATAGGGTGAGACCTTCAGCAGAGTTTTAAGACATCACCCTTCCCCTCTAGGTCAATTCCCTAGCTTCGTTCGATTCCACCCGTAAAAATTTGTTAGCCTCCCTAAATATTTTCGATTCCCCGAAAACGAAAAGAATACTCACACAAATTGCATGAGGTTTTTTTTTAATTTGTTTAAAAAATAAAACAAATAAAATATAATATATAAAAAATGGTGAAGTCATGCTCGACCAAAAATGAATAAATACTCGACCAGGAAATATTGAAGTGCTCGACCAGATCAACATAAAAATAGAACAGATAACCACCTGACCAAATAAATGGACTACTCGACCAAATTAACATAAAAAACGAATATATCAGTACCATACCAAATAAATGAAGAAATAAACTAGATCGACATAAAAAAAAAGAACATATCACTATCCGACCAAATAAATGAAAGACTACTCAACCAAATCAACATGTGAATGAATAAATACTCGACCAGCTCGACCTCATCAAAAAGTGACTTAAAAACAGCGAGAACCTTCATCATTAGCAAACATGCAGATGAGATTAGTGACCTCAATACATACCTTCTTCATTAACAAACATGCATGCGATATTATTGACTTCAAGTAAGACGTGGGTACGTGAGTGTTTCATTGTTGTAAGTCCACCTATTGGAGAATTTCCCTTCATATATATAGCATGAGAAAGAAGACGATTCTTCGTTATCGAGAAGTGGAAAAAATGGAAAAAGTTAATGAGAAATTGGGAAGAAGCGAATAAGTTAATGAGAAGTGGAGGAGGCGAAGAAGGTTTAAGAAGTGGAGGAGAGTTATTTAGTCTTCTGGTTGTAAAAGTAGGTCATTTATTTAGTTTTTAAAAAAACAGGTTAAATATAAGTTTTTGATTATCGATAAGGTCAATTTTGCAAATTTCCCTAGAGTGAGTGGACGGAAAATGGCTTATATAACTTGTTGAAGAAAATCTATGTTTTTGGAACAAGTCATGCTCTTGTTGAACTAGATGCACCAACAGAAATCACGATTTCTATTAAAGACCTGTCTTAACCATAATGGACTGAGGATTCGCAAAAATGAGTGGAAACATTTGGATCCATTTCTTGCACTAGCACCTTTCAAAGATGGAAGCAGTTTAGGTGGTTAAAATTTAAATTCATAAACAACAATTGACATTGGATACCAAGTTGTGATTGTGGAGCAAGAAGCAGTTGATTCATGATCTATGAACCATGGCTAGTGTACATAGGAAATTAGGAATATAAAGGGAACTCGAAATAGCAAAAATCCTGGATTTTCAGGGGTGGGGGGGTGGGAGTGCAAGAAATACACTATCATTGCAGCCCAAGTTAATGACAGTCATGAACTCATTGTCTAAATCAGAGCATTGATTGCAGCCTAAAAAAATAAAACAAGGTTGATATAGCATTAGCCCTATGTTCTGATCTCATATAGCAAAAGATATTCAATTCACAAGTGATACACAAGAGGCTTATGAATGGAATTAAGATAAGAACGCAAGAAATTGACTTTAACAATAGCTACTCAGTCAGATCACAAAAAGCAGGAAAAATATTTGGTACTAGAGCTAAAATGTGAAAATGGTGGATGCCAAATGATCAATGAATAGCCGACGCCAATAGGAAAGTCAAAATGATCGATCATCCATGTAACCATAGAATAGAATAGTGAATGAGGAAAGGGCATCTATATGGATGGGCTTCAAGAGTTATATAAATCTCACTCAAATAGCTTACTAATAGCTAAAACACAGAACTCAAATTGGTAACCATGTACGCAGGAAAGGTATTGGCTTTACTTATAATTGGGTTAAAGGGTACACGTCCCCTATCCAGTATCCACCATGAGAACAATCAACCAAAAAGAATATCTTTTCTTCAAAGTCGCCAAAATGCATTCATCAAACCAATAAGGTCACAATATCCACCATGAAATTGATTCAGATTCATCAAACTTAAACAGTTGTTACAACAAAAACTTCCCAATTCAAGTATTGTGATGCTAATCTATATTCTCTAAATGAATAAAAAAAAAATTACCCGTTTGATGCTCATTGTGGCACAGTAATGACTACGGCCTTTGAGGAGCCACATCATAGCACTTACGGGCAAGCCTGAGACAGTCCAACCAGTGGCAGATCTCCACATTGGGATCCCTCTCCGACACCACATCCGACACAGTTATCTGTACCGAGCCTCTGTAGCTCGTGATCCTGCCGCGCACTCTGGCCACAACCCCAATTTCGATCAAAGAAGCAAAGTGTTTAGCGGCTGCGGCAATTAATCGAACACCTGCTGGGTCTCGGCGCGAGAAGTAAGAGGAGTGAAGGTGGTTCAGCCAGAGGATGCAAGGGACACAGCCGGTTCCATCGTCGATAGTGAACTTGAGAAACCTGTCAGACTTATGCTCCCTGGAAGTCACCACGCCGAGGACCTCACCGCGTGATAGTGCGAAGCCTCGGCGAGAGAAGGAGATTGGGTCCGACGAGGAGAAAGAAGGGGTTTGCGTGAGAGAGAGCAGGTCGAACGCAAGAAGCTTTACGTGGGTTTTGCAGAGAGACACATCCATCAAAGAATGGTAAATGGTATCTCGACCTCTGTCACCGTCCGATCTTTATTCGCGGTTTTGATTTCAGCTCCGGTGATGGAATTTGGGCGGGAAGTAATCAAGGGACAAAATTAGGAGTTGACAAATTTAGAACACTGGTTTTAGGCTTTTTACTTTTTTATATAACCGTTGACCAAGGGCTTTTTAAAATAAGTAAAAATTGTGGCTTGCAATTGGCTGTAATTACTTAAAATGATATATAAATATATATTTTTGTCATTTAGATTTAGGAGTTGATATTTGATAATAATTACTAATTAATTGACTGAGATGATTAACTTGATCAAGGTAGCTCTTTAAATTGCGGAACATTGTGAGTTTCATGAGTATTATTCTTCGTAATTGTATGAATAGACTCTTACTCATCCCGCGTTATATATGCACAATTATGTGCCTTGGATGGGCCATGGTTTGAAATCGTTCAATTCTCGAGTTATCGTAGCATGACACGTTCAACTGTAAAGTAGTTTTTTAGAATTTGAAATTTGGAATTAGATTTTATGATTTATGGTTTAAAATTTAAAAAGATTTGAGGATAATTAGTAATTAATGCCCTATCCCGCCTTGGACATCTGGGATGCTCTTCTCCTCCTCACCGTCATGTTCACAAGTTTCATGAGTAACTTGTGTCTTTATGAATTCGTGTTACTGATCATTTTACAACTCCTGGTTAAGACTTTTACAAGTTAAATGCAATGTGAAAAAATTTTGAACCTTACTAACACAAATTCTCTAGAATCAAAGTTAAACCGTCTCCAAGATTTGTGCCAGTGCTGTGATGGCTGAACTTGAGTGAAACTGATACTTCAAATGAAAACGCACAACATAAGATTTTATTGATCATACTGTTTTAATGGCAAAAACAGATCATAATGTTTAATTTCCCATATCTTATTCACCATAGCTCTTGCAACAGTTTGCATGGACTTCTCTCCTTTCTATAGGGGAGGTGTAGAAAAACAAAAGGACCATTTGGACTCTGGCAACTCTGCAGTTTGCTGTATCTACAACTTTAGTGCTCGTCTATCCATAGCAGAATGAGGAAGATGATGATCACGAGGGCAAAATAGATCTGCTAGAAAGAGTCTTGTAAATAGCTCTTATAGTATTCTGAGTCATTCTGCAACAACCTCCAACTAAAGAAGCCCCAACGTCACACCATACATCTATATACGACACAAAATCTTTATCCGTAACTCCAGTATTCTGCTGCAACAGACCACAAGTATGCAGAACAAGTTAGCATGAATGTTACCAATGTAAAAGCAGAAATCCAGATTTAAACTATTGAAGGTTCTGTCCATGTTTCTTAAGAAGCATTCTCATTACTAGTGCGGATAATCTCAGCAATTAAATTTTAGTAGGAAACAAATAGTTGATAGTTCCAAAACTAAAATAGTCTCACTGAACTATATATATAGTTTGTGTGTGGGGAGGGAGAGAGAGAGAGAGATGTATGATAATGGATGTGTTAATTTATGTATGTCTTCAAGACTATTTTAAAGGAAATGATAAAGAAAGAAAACTGAATCAAATTCATATGCTATCCAAATAGCTAAATGAAAACGAACTTACCACCCACTCCTTTTTAGCTGGATCATAGCTTTCCCCACTGTCTGGATATATAAGTAATGGTTTGGTAGTCACCTGAAGGTATCATTTGCTAAATGAGTCTTTAGTTCTCAATGCAGATACCACACAGTTAAGTGGCACTCTTAGAAGAATAGTTTGATGATCGACCGAAAAACGTAAATTAACAAATAAATTGAAGATGGACTATGAAAACGTAAGACGAGTCATATCTTCTTCAGAGCTAAAAGTAAGCCATGAATAAATCTAGGTGAAAAGCAATTAATGGATTCCAACAGCAACTACTATCTCGCTTGATTCAGCAATTGAGGCACACTCGGTCAAAGAGTCGCCACTAACCATATTTACACCATCATTCGAATTAAAGGAAAACCAAGCAGGAATCTTTGTGTCTTCTTCTTCTAAGAGCTCCGCATAAGCCTGCATGAACACAAAGTGCAGAACCAGCCAGAAAGATATTACCATAATTGAAAATGTAGCACAACTGCAAACCCTGAAAGATCATATGCATCAGTTAAACTAAAACCCTCTTGACCATTGGATTTATTTTGTAGCAAATCAAAGTTCCATAAGAAATTGCATGACGCAGATACCAATGGATGGGCATAAAAAAAAGGAAACGGCATCACAAAAGAAAAAAAAAACCTATACAGCCCACGTTTCTACATGAGATGTCACCAACTCACCGTTCAACAAAAGTGGGACTATTCAGTATCCTTTATATTCCACACTTAAAACCTTTTACAGAAGGAAAATAAAAGCTACTCAATGCCAACAAGTTTCTGATAAATACGTGAGCTTCGAGCTTGTTTGGAATTGTCTCAAATGCTATTAAATCAGCACCTGATTCAGCCAGGATCTGAACCCTTCTCCGATGGAAATCTTTCAAAGTTTCAAGTGTTTAGGTCGAATCACGTAAATCTCTGTGCCGAATCTTCTATTGCTTTTGCTTTCTGTGCTTGTGTGATCTTGTCTTGTGTGTGATCAATTTCAACACAAACTTGTGAATAACTCTAGTATTAGCATTAGCATCAAAAAGATCAACACAAGTGCATAGCAGGCCCCCTAAAGTGGTAGAAGGTAAAAGTAAACAACACTCATGCACAAGACTCTCGAAGTGAATGGAGTAAGGGACTAGCAAGATGTACACAGATCTTATCCCCAGCCACATAATATGTGGGGAGGCTGTTATAGTGTTATGTGATAGAATAACAAGAAATTTCTAAGCCTGTAGAAATTTCCACAATAGGTGTTATTCACGTTAATAATCTTGAATTCCGTATCGATATGAGAATATATTTGTCAATGACATAAATCTCAAAACTAATAATTTTAGAAGGTGAACGAACACTTGATTTCTCTAATGCAGTCCAAAACACTGAAAAAGCACGATGTCATAAGTCGTAGGGCAATGCACCCTTATTCACATTTAACTTTCTAACTTCAGTACATTAAACCCTGCTAAAAATGACAAGTTTTTTTTTTTCATTTCCGACATCATCTACAATTTCATGGGAACTTCCAGCTTAAATTATGTTTTTCTTTTCTTTTTAAAAAAAAACATATTTGAACACACACAGTGGTTATGGTACATAAACTGACCTTCATTTACTAGAATTGTTAGAAGGTCCGCAACATGGCTACACCATCAATAAAACATTTTTTGGAAAGAACTTTATACTCACTATTTATTCCAATACCTAATGGTAAGCCCAACCCACCACCATGGATCATCACGGCCCAAGAATAACTTTAAAATGCATCATGATAGGTTAAGACAGGTTTATCCATATAAGACATTTCACAACCTCGCACCCAAGCGATGTAGGACGAAAGGTTGAATTCACATCAATTCTCTCCCTCTTCACAAATACATGTCACGTGTGGCCCCACTACCACCACGTGAGCTTGTGTTACTCCGATACCAAATGATAAAAAGTCCAACCCACTAGCAAAATATTGTAGATCTTGGACCATCACAACTCAAGAATCACTTTAAAGTGCGTCATTGTAGATTAAGACGTGCTTGCCCATAAAAAAACACTTCAGAGCCTCACATCCAAGCTATGTTGGATGAAGGGCTTAATTCACCTCAAAAGGAAGAAAATAGTGAAATATGCAGAGAGCCTGCTGCTCCACTAATAAAATTTTGGACAAGAAGGCATCCATATGGTGGACCATATTCAAACATTTACTATTTGGATGCATCTAAACGCAATTTCAATATTGCTGAGTATGAACCTATTAGTCTATACCCAGTTACTAGATTATCTCATATGTTATACCATGTAGGACAAAAGAAATTGAAAAAAAAATTTGATGATACAATTGAAGTGGGACTACCACTCACGTACACCATGTAGGGCAAAAAAAATAAAAAATTTGATGATACAATTGACGTGGTGACCACCACTCACGTATAGACTTCTAAGACACATAAATGGCCATATCCGAAGCAAGCCATCCTGACATCACGTCAACCTCTTTCACACAGAGAAGCAGTGCCTTCGATAGTCCATGAATGAATTCTCCTTCAAATGCTCGGCATAAATCTTTACTTGGACAGTTTTCTCCAGCTCCAACTGATGAACAGTAGCAAGATAAATCTTCTTAACTTCAGCACCACGGACTTTTACCTCTTCTTGATTCTCATCCTACAAGAGTCTACATTTAATTTGTCGAGTAACTTGGTCCCAATCTCTTCCATGCATCCAGCTTGCCTTGAATACAGTTCTGCTTCTAGTCTTATGCTTGTGTAAAGTAATGGTATCTGTAGAATACTCAATTGTATTGCTCTATATACCATGTGCTACTTGGAAAACATTTCAAGTTACATCGTGAACATTATTATTTCGATGAACCCATACCAATATTGTTTTTGCGACAACATCTCATCTAATCAATTTTTTTGATGTTCCTATGTTGCAAGGTTGACAGCATGCTAAGTAATTGATATAGTAATAAGATAGCAGAGAATGATAGAAAACACATGATTATGTTTTGATAGCATATAAAACTCAAACTAAGCATACGACATCCTTAAATTATATTCAACTTACCCTCCAGGACTGTTTTGGTCTGCCCTTTCCTTGTTGATTTGTTCAAGCTCAGCCATTTATGTACGTGTCATCCTCATTATCATCGTCATCATTGACAGGAATGTGAGAAGTTGTTAACAGATGAAGCTTTGAACCAAGAAGTGAGATCATTCCAACCAATGAAGAGATAATTAAATTACAGGTAAATTCCTGAAGTGAAAGCAAAACAATGACTTTCAATGCATACATGACTTCAGACCACAATTCAAAAGCAACCTACTTTTAAAAAAGAACTTTTTCTACGACATAATATTGTCATCGAGTTCATAAACTTAAACCGCAGCACAACAGGGAAAAAGAATTCATCATTTGAACCTAAAAGAAAGTACTCAAAGAAAATAATCAAGGAATCCACGTGAACCAACACTAAGGACTTGACCATTGTAGTTATGTGCATGTGCATATGAATATATCTCTCAGTTCCACCATTTGGAAAAACAAATTGGAAAGAAATTATTGAAAGCGAAAGACAAAATCTGCAATCAAGCAACACAAACTCAATTAGGCTGCAAAAAATGGTTTTTAGTATCTTTTCTTCAACATATATATCAATCACACTAACATCGTATAGTAGAGCATGCTCTCAAAACCAAGTCAAAGATATAAAAATAAAATGGTCCCGTTCAGAAATTTCAATTATTAGAAAGGCACCACTGTGTACAATGTGTAATTTATAAATGTAGTCGAAGGTTAGCAAAATCTCGTTACTTTTTACTTAAAAATCAGAATTATCAGCATGAACAATTCATGGAACAATGTGGAATTCACAATACATCTTTGAGATAAAGAACACAATTATCCAATATATGAATTAGAAGATTTTTTAAGTTCACCTTTCAATTAAAGATGATTTGTTTTCCTGCAATCTTATCTGCACCAAAAACACACCAACACAATGAAGACAAAAGAGACGAAATCGATTTGGAATTGAGTGGCAAATCAAAGAAAACTTGATGAGTGAATTCTGATGACAAAAAATAAAGGAGAGAACTTTTTAAATTCTAAAGCCTAGTGCCTCCTGACATAAGCTATCACCTTAATCCTTTATTTTGTTTAGGCCTTTAGGTTCATGCACTTTCTTCTTGGCCTTTTATTTACATTAGCGGCAAATCAAAGAAGAACTTGATGAGTGAAATCTGCTGGGAAAAAAAAAAGGGAGCACTTTTTCATTATGAAGCCTAGTGCCTCTTGATATAAGATATCACCTTAATCCATTATTTTGTTTAGGGTCTTGCACTTTTTTGCTGGGCTTCTATTTACATTAAAGCTTGAACCAAGACGTTGGAACCATTAACTTCCAGTTCAGTTTGAGTAGTTCCTGCTTGAATGAAAGTAATTTCCATTGGACTGTTCTATATACCAGTGGCCCTTCGAAAACTCAATGATATAAGGAGGCAAACTCAATACATATAAATGCACCCTTAGCGGATAATAATGAATTTGGCCGCAAACTCAATGATACAGAGCGAGGATACAAAGTGCAAGAGAAGGAGATGACAGGCATAGTTCAATGCCTAAAACACGATCTATTAGATTTAGATCCTTGTATCGAGTAGTTGGATCAGACTCTTACCATACAAAAAAATGAGCACCAAGCTAGTATTCGAAATCCACACGTGATGTGTGAACAATGAAAGTTGTGTACCATAGTCAGTAGTTAGGAATGGATAAGGAGGCATAGAACACATATGATGAGCTACAACAATGGTTAAAGAGCCTAACACAGCAAGAGAATTGAGCACACCATGGATCTCATACAGGCTTTCAGGCCCTGGCCTGTAATTGTGAATAGGGAGTACATTGTGAGACTGCTCATCATCTCTGGTTTCCTGCTCATGTAGTCATCAACCACGCCATTTTCCAGAAAAATCAAACAATTTTCTCAATAGACAAACAACAAAAACACAGACTCAAGTCATATAAAAACATTATTCACAAAAATTGAAGCAAACTCATAATTTATGTGTACCACAGTCAGCTTCTACACATTGTGTACATCTTCAATATAGTCACTGACACCAGACTGGACTGTGCTGCTGACTTCAGTCATTGGTTCTACTTCAACTGCAGAGAAATCTAAAGCCATCTTTTCTCGAGCTTTTCTTTTTCCGCCTCCTGAGAGTCTGGTGGTTGTAAAGGCATCATCTGGTGGTTGTAAAGGATCGTTCCCCTCTTTATATCTAAAAAAACATGTGAAACTTTCGAGATTGATGATTCCGAAAGGTCATTTTTTAAAGCAATCTGGAAACATTGAGATTGTTGCGTACCACGGAGAGAAGAAGAAGAGTCGTGTAGAAAATTAAATAGACGGAGTGTTAAGCAGATGTAAAGAGAATGATCATGTTTCTCCTAAGGGTATTACATAACTTTGGCGGGAAGTCTACTGTACATGTCAATATTTACTTGATTATTTTATTCTTGATATTTTCTATTTAAAGAGTAGCCTTAGGGTTGTAAAGTCAGTTTTTCAGTTCGATAAATGAGAACTTCCAGCTTTGATCAATCTTCTCTGTTAAGCTTTTCTCTATAGATTTGCTTTGTTTTCATGGTATCGGAGGCCTAGGTTCTCCTTTCCTTCATTTTGTTTATCATGTCTGATTCCAAATCTACAACCGTTGCTGCTTCTTCCGTTGTTTCTGCTGTTGCTCCTTCCTCTGAGTTTTCAAATCCGATGGACGACCCTCTTCATGTTACCACTGCGGACTATGCTGTCGGTAAATTGATCTCCCTCACACTCACGGGTGAGGATACTTATCATGCTTGGAGTCGAAATATGTATACAGCTTTGGAAGGGCGGAACAAAGGTTCTTTTGTTGATGGTACCTTGCAGGTCCCTAATTCTAGTGATTCTCGTTATTCTTCTTGGAAGCGTTGCAACAGCATGATTGTTACCTGGATGATGAACTGTATCTCTCCAGAAATTGCCTCTAGCTTGTCCAGTTCCACCATGGCTCGTGATTTATGGCAGGATTTAAAGGTACGTTATGCTGCCACTAATGATACCAGAGTGTATGAGTTATGACTTGCTCTGGGTGCTACTCGTCAGGGCTCCATGACCGTCACTGATTATTATACCAAGCTCAAAGGATTGTGGGATGAGTTTGTGTTTTTTAATGTGATCCCTGACTGTACATGTGGTGCACGGGATGATCTTGATCGATATCAACAGAAGGAGTTCACTATGTTTTTTCTCATGGGATTAAATGATTGTTTCTCTGCTGTGCGCAGTCAGATCTTGGCCATGGATCCTCTTCCCCTTTGCTCTAAAGCTTTGTCTACTACCATTCACATTGAAAGGCAACTCAATGTTACCAGTTCTTCATTTATTCCCCCCAACTCTTGTGCTCTGGCTATGAAATCAGCACCTTCTAATGACATGGGAAAGCGTGGTGTGGCTGCTGGTTCTGGTCGCCGTGATCATGTGTCTTGAAATTACTGTCATAAGCAGGGGCACACCATTGACCAATGTTATAAATTACACGGTTTCCCTCCTGAGTTGGCCAAGAAATCACACTCACGAAATGGGGGGTTTAAAAACACTCGTGCTCATCATGTCAATCAAGTTGGAAATTCACCATCTTCAGATCAGTCTCAAGTGCAATTCTCCCCCGATCTATGCAATCAATTTATGCAGTTCCTCAAGATGAACTCTTCTTCCATCAGTCAGCAAAGTGAAGGTTCTCCCCTGTTTTCTGATGGGGTTTCAGGTAGTGAGTCCACATCACATCCTATTTCGTCTTCTGTGTCAGCCGTAGCAGGTAAGGTTTCTTCCCCTTCCCCTTTCATTTCCTGGATCATTGATAGCGGAGCCTCAGACCATGTTGTTCACTCGTTTCATTTTCTTACCGCTGCTAAAGTTGTTTCCAATCGTTTTGTGACCCTGCCCAATCGTGAGCGTCATATAGTGTCTCATGTAGGATCTGTTCATTTACCCAATGGCATTATCCTTGATAATGTTTTATGTGTTCCCACTTTTCATCTTAATCTCATTTCAATCAGCAAATTAACTTCTTCCAATCTTTATTCTGTCATATTTGATGCCAAATCATGTTTTCTGCAGGACTTGGGCACATTGAGGAGGACTGGAATGGGAACTCTGCTTGATGGTCTTTATTTTTGGACTTCACCAACTGGACACATTAACTCTGTTTTGGGAGCCACAAGTACTTCTACTTCTATGATTTGGCATCATAGATTGGGTCATCCTTCTGAGTCTGCTAGCACTCTTTTGCCTTCTTCCTTGCATGAGAAAATTAAGTTCTGTCCAGTTTGCCCTCTTGCTAAATTAAAGCGTCAGCCTTTTGCCATTAGTGTCACCAAAACTATATCTTCTTTTGAAATCATCCATATTGATATATGGGGACCTCACAATGTAATTTCAATGGATGGATATAAATATTTTCTGACTATTGTGGATGATTTTAGTCGAGCAACTTGGGTGTACTTAATGCATTCTAAATCTGAGGCTAGAACTCTTGTGCAACAATTTGTTTTTTATGTCGAAACTCAGTTTCAAACCAAAGTCAAAACAATTCGTTCCGACAATGGCCTTGAATTTAAAATGCATGACTTTTATGCATCTCATGGTATTATACACCAAACCACTTGTGTTTATACGCCTCAACAAAATGGGGTCGTCGAACGAAAGCACCAACATATCCTTAATGTTGCCCGTGCTCTACGTTATCATGCTCATCTGCCTGAGATTTTTTGGAGCTATTGTATCTTAACCGCTGTGCATTTGATCAATAGATTACCTTCTCGTGCTTTAGACAAATTCAGCCCATATCAGATTCTTTTTCAAAAGTCTCCTAATTACAATGAGTTACGTGTATTTGGATGTCTTTGTTATGCCTCTATTCTTCCTCATGCATCTTCTAAGTTTCAGTCTAGAGCTCGTTCATGTATTTTTCTGGGTTACCCTTTTGGTGTGAAAGGATACCGTCTTTTTGATATTGACACTCATCATGTTTTTGTCTCACGTGATGTTTCTTTTCATGAAAATATATTCCCTTTTCATAAGCCCCTCTCCACCAACTCAAGCAGTTTTATTTCTACAGATGGTCTTTCATCCTCTTCTATCTCTCTTGACCCTGCTGAAAATGTTTTTTCTACACCACCTCCTGCCTATTCTTTTAGTCCTCCTTCTACACCATCTAGTGAACACTCTGAACTCTCTGATGCATCTATTCCAAGTCCTAGATCTTCCTTATCTGATTCCACTATTACCGATGATGTGCGTCGTTCCTCACGTATTCGGCAAGTCCCAGCTTATCTTCAGGATTATCATTGTAATTATACATCAAGCAGATCTTCTTTCAGCTCTCCCCAGGTGTTTGGTCCTTTACCTCCCCATCCGATTAGCAATCATCTTAATTATGGTAATTTTTCTTCCTCCCATGCTTCTTTTCTTTGTGCTATTTCTGGTCATCATGAACCTACACACTTTGCAGAAGCTGTGAAGGAACAGACTTGGCGAACTGCCATGGAGACTGAGCTCACAGCTCTTGAAGCTAATCACACTTGGGATCTTACACTTTTACCTCCAGGACGTCGTGCCATTGGGTCCAAATGGGTGTATAAGGTGAAATACAATCCTGATGGCAGTGTCGAGCGGCACAAGGCACGCCTTGTCGCTCAAGGTTTTAGTCAGAAGCATGGCTTTGACTATACAGAAACATTTTCCCCAGTAGTGAAGATGGTGACTTTAAGGATTTTTCTTGCTTTGGCATCTATGCACAACTGGACTCTTCATCAATTAGATGTTCAAAATGCGTTTCTGAATGGTGATCTTAATGAAGAAGTCTACATGCGTCCACCTCCAGGCTATTCCATGGCAGGGCCAAACATTGTGTGCAAATTACGCAAATCCCTCTATGGGCTTAAACAGGCCTCTCGCCAGTGGAATGCCAAGATATGTTCTGTGCTGGTTCAGCTTGGTTTTCATCAATCCAAGAGTGATTATTCTTTGTTTACTATGAAAAAAGGAGTGGATTTTGTTGCTCTTTTACTCTACGTGGATGATATGGTGATAGGAGGGTCTAATGAGCAGCTTATTCAGCACATTAAGCATCGTCTTAAGGGATGTTTCAAGCTCACAGATCTTGGTCACATGAAATATTTTCTTGGGTTGGAGGTCAGCCGTTCTAAATCTGGTTTACTTCTCAGTCAACGCAAATATGTTTTGGATCTTCTATGTGATTCAGGTTTCTTGGATGCCAAGCCTTTATCTACTCCAACGGAACTGAATCATCATTATTCTCTTCATGATGGTACACCTTTGAAGGATCCTTCTATGTTTCGTCGTTTAATTGGTCGCCTTATGTATCTCACTCTCACACGCCCTGATATTAGCTATGCCGTGCATCACTTGAGCCAGTTTTTGCAAGCACCTTCTGATGCGCATCTTCTGGGAGCACATCGCATCTTGCGATACATTAAAAATTCTCCTGGCCAGGGTCTTTATTTTCCAGCTGCTCCTTCTCATGAACTACGTGCCTACTGTGATGCAGATTGGGGTAGTTGTCCAGATTCCAGGAGATCCATTACTGGTTTTTGCATCATGTTGGGTGGTTCCCTTGTGTCTTGGAAATCGAAGAAACAACACATTGTTTCTCGTTCTTCCGCTGAAGCCGAATATAGATCCATGGCTAATACATGCAGTGAGTTGGTTTGGTTATATGGTTTGCTTAAGGATTTCCATGTTCAGATTTCTCTTCCTATTATTCTTCATTGTGATAGCTTGGCTGCCATTCATATTGCCAATAATCCCGTTTTTCACGAGCGTACCAAGCATATCGAGATTGACTGTCATTTTGTTCGTGAAAAGATTCAACTTGGGTCGTTAACACTTGTTCATGTTGCTTCAGCTGAGCAGCCGAGTGATCTCTTGACAAAACCTATTACTGTCCAACAAATGAAACAACTGCTTTGCAAGCTGAACGTACTGAATGCATACTGTTCACCTTGTGGGGGGTTGTTAAGCAGATGTAAAGAGAATGATCATGTTTCTCCTAAGGGTATTACATAACTTTGGCGGGAAGTCTACTGTACATGTCAATATTTACTTGATTATTTTATTCTTGATATTTTCTATTTAAAGAGTAGCCTTAGGGTTGTAAAGTCAGTTTTTCAGTTCGATAAATGAGAACTTCCAGCTTTGATCAATCTTCTCTGTTAAGCTTTTCTCTATAGATTTGCTTTGTTTTCACGGAGAGAGAACACAACTTTAAAATTCATTAATATCCATCTGCAACAATTTTTTATTGAATATTTTATAAATCTCATAGATGTCACACGTGTCATGTTCGCAATTTAAAATATGTCCGAATATGGCATCACAAAATCTCTCCAAAACTCTCTCAGCTCCAAGTTAAAAGGATTGTATTGATTGATTGATGATGTCTGCCTTTTTTATTACCAATTTCTATACTCTATATTATGAATTTAACATTGTCCATTTATTAATCATTAATACTATGTTATTTGCACTGAGATAATGATATGGGTATGTATGATTCATTGTATCTGGACCCCTTAAAATTTGATTGGATCATGTCCTCTTAATTTAAGTATCCCATCCAAATCCATAAATGACAACGTTTGTGCTAATATGATAAGGATATGATTCCTCCCATTAAATCAACATCAAAGATTGTCACTCTATCGGTCTTTCCTTTAGTCTCAATCATCCTATTATCTATAACTTATTTTATTTGCTCCACTTGGAACATCCTTACAACTTTGATCGTCTTCTCTCAAGTCTGTCATTATTTGCTCAATCGGTGACGTTAGATGTGTTGGCCTATGCATACGCATGGAAGAACTTTGCTGGAAAAAAGAATCCCAAAACCAAATAAGAATTTATGGTGGGATTTCTCTGTCTGTTTACCCTCAAGAATGAAAGAACAAAAAAGAGTAGAAGCATCAAGAAGAGGTCATGACAAGTAGTGTAATGGAGAAATACCTCCACTGCAGTAGTGAGTGTGTCAAAGACTAATAAAGAGTGTACCGTATCAGAAACCTGTTATTCAAAAATAGTGGATTTATATAGGACATGGAACCAATCTGCTGCTAGACATAACTATCGGAAGATGAGGAGAAAGGCAAGTGGAGTACATGGATTTGCACTTCAGAGTTCTGAAACGACTCCGTTTGTTGGGATTTCTGGGTTGGAATTTAAGCCTGAACCTGGCAGAATGCATAATGGACAACAAATATATATGGCAATATCAGCACAATCGCATATTCACTAAAAAAGTTGTTGCATTGCCATAAAGAGGATCACTGGGTCTTGACAACCCTCAACAAGTTGCGGGAGATGCAAAAAGATTTGCTTGCACAATGATTCCAGCTGCTTGAAGGAAAAAAACAACAGAGATTCTATTCGTTTCTGTGCGACTTCTAGAACAATTTTCTATCATATTGGTTGCTTCTGACTAATGAAGCTGATGGATTAATTTAACTGATCAATAATTATTTGGAATAAAGACTTTCATTTCAAATAATTAAAATAATAACAACAATTTAAAACAGGCTGCAGGGTTATCTTTCATTCCCTCAACACGCTTCACAAGTGGAAGACGGTCCTGTTTACAAGAGTTATCTGCTATTACACTTGAATTTTGAGGATGCTTATGATAAATCCATGCTGAAGTCAGACATTTATTCAGGATGGATTATCTTGCCACAGTAGTTGAAGCTGAGGGATGTAGCTGTAGCAAACTTGACTTCCTTGAGTTGTTTAAGCCCATCAATTGAGCCAAAAAAATTAATCCTGGGCCAATAAATAATCAGGTTCAACAGATGTTAAACGCAGATATAACTAAATATAACATTTTAACCATCTTTTTCGACACACTCAAGAATCAGTAACAAATAGACTTGACAATAGTTTTCAGAATCATGCATAGAAATTCATGTGTGCATACCAGAAATAAACAAAACTATTATGACAATGAATCAACCCCTACACACATTTGATGATGCGAGAATGGTAAACAAAGATGCTACTACTACTACTACAATGAACCAACTCCCTAAACACATTTGACGATGCTAGCATGGTAAGTATCTAGTAGTTACTAGATAAAAATAATTCCTCGGTCCAGCTAATGTGAAAGCCTGGAGAAAATCCTCTTAGCATTAGTTTGCCAACAATGGCAGAACAATTTGAGATTCAAAATCTTATTCAACAGTAGAGAAAATTCTAACGAACAATATGATGCTAGATGGGTGGTGATAGAAGCTATAGGAAGCAACATGTTGGAAGTAGATGCAAGTCTGTCATTGTCAATGTTAAGACTGCTGACTCAGTGGAAAACTAAATTCCTCTTCATATTGCACAATAAAACCAGTTATTAAAATTACTTTGTTGCTAACTGTTAGAATACCTAAGGGTATTCTAGTCTTATTCTATTTGTTAAGACTTGTAAATAGGAAATACAATGATGTAATCTGTGTGTTAAGCAATATACGAAACCAAGAATTTGCGTTTGAACATGGTATCGGAGGCCCGGAGGTTCTGTGAGTGCCGGTGAGGCTTCTGTCGAACGAAGGGGGTTGCGCCGGTTGGTCCGGTGATGCTTCTGTCGAAAGAAGGGGCACCAGCTTCCGGTGAGGCCTCTGGCATCGCGCAGGCAGCGTCAGTTCTGAGTTTCTGGTCTCGCGCAGCGCGCGAATCTCTTCCGCTGAGCTTTCCGGCATCTGGTTCGGCAGCGTGCGACCTGTAGCAGCGTGACGCGAGTTCCGAGTTTCTTCCGCGTTCTGCGTTCCGAGTTTCTTCCGCTGAGGTTTCCGATTCTGTTCCGAAGACTGCTGGTTGCACGCGATAGCCCGAGCTGTTTGCGTGATCTGTCTTTGGGCTACGCGATTTTTCGTCTCTTTCCCTGTCTTTGTGTTTGCTTCCTGATCAGCATCTATAGAGAGCTCAGCCACCAAAATTTTGTGCCCTGGTACTTCTTTCTGTTCCTCCAGAGAAGAAGAAAAAAAAAGAAAAAAAAAAACATATATATATATATGGGAGAACCGATTGAGAAAAAGCCTACTGCTGATCATATTGTGATTTCTACCAATGAATATGCTCGTTTTGTTCAGTTTCAAGCTATCCAGAATTCTGCTCATGCTGCCACTCTCGTTCAGTCAGGTAACCCCACTGCATGTCTCACTTCATCCTCACCCAATTGGGTCATTGATTCTGGCGCTACCGATCACATGACAAGTAATACAGGTATCCTTTCTTCATACCAGTCATCTTCCCCATTTCCTAATGTCATCCTTGCTGATGGTTCTAGTGTTCCGGTTCTTGGTAGTGGCACTGCTTCCCCTACTTCTTCCTTATCTCTGTCTTCTGTTCTATGTTTACCTAATTTTCCTCTTAATTTGATGTCTGTAAGTAAACTTACTCGGGCTTTGAATTGTTCTGTTCACTTCTTTCCTGATTCATGTGTTTTTCAGGATCTTGTGACGAAGAAGATTATTGGTAGAGGTAGTCAATCCAACGGTCTGTACGTTCTTGCTGCTGACTCTCCACTGGTGCCACAATCCATTGCTTCCACTAGCAGTCTCTCTTCTTACCAATTGCATTGTCAGGTCATCCTTCTTTAAACGTCTTGAAACGCCTTTGTCCTAGTTTACGGTCCGTGTCTAAGTTGGAGTGTGAGGCCTGTCAATTTGCCAAGCATCATCGTGTGTCTTATCTTCCTCGAGTCAATAAACGGGCTGCATCCCCTTTTGAGTTGATTCATTCTGACATTTGGGGTCCCTGTCCTATTGTTTCTAAATCTGGATTTCGGTATTTTGTTACTTTTGTTGATGATTTTTCCCGTGTCACTTGGTTATATTTAATGAAAAGTCGTGCTGAGTTGTATTCTATCTTTTGTGCTTTCTATGCTGAAATTAAAACACAACATAATGTTTCTATTCGTATTCTGCAAAGTGACAATGCTAAAGAGTATTTTTCTCATTCTCTTTCCTCTTTTCTTGCTCAAAATGGTATTGTTCACCAATCTTCATGTGTTGTTACCCCTCAACAAAATGGCGTGGCTGAAAGAAAAAATCGTCACTTAATGGAAGTTGCCCGTGCTTTGTTATTTCATATGAAAGTTTCCAAAGTCTTTTGGGCTGATGTTGTTCATACTGTGTGTTATTTGATTAATCGCATGCCCTCATCTGTTCTTCGTGGTAGTATTCCTTACTCTATTCTGTTCCCTTCACGTCCTCTATTCTCTATTACCCCTCGTATTTTTGGTTGTGTATGTTTTGTACAAGATGTCAGACCACAGGTGTCCAAACTCGATCCCCGGTCTTTGAAATGTCTTTTCTTAGGGTATTCTCGCCACCAAAAGGGGTATCAATGTTTTTCTCCTGCTTTAGGGCGGTACTTGGTCTCCGCTGATGTTACCTTTTTCGAGTCTACGCCCTTCGTCTCTGATTCTGCTGTTCCGGTTTTTGTTCCGGATGACGAGTTTCTTGTCTACCGTACCATTCCCTCTGACAGTTCTTTTGAGTCTTCTCACCCTCCTATTATAAAAACCTTTTCTCGGCATACTGTATTTCCCCCGGCGGTCCCTGCAGTGACTCCTCCAGTAGCCTCAACGCCAGACCTGGATGTTATACCTCCACCTGCTTCTTCGTCTCAGGATCTGATTCCTCCCCCTGCTTCCCGTTTAGACCTGCCAATTGCTCTCCGCAAAGGTAAACGTACTTGCACTTATCCTATTTCCTCTTTTGTGTCTTATAACAGTTTATCTCTTCCCTCTCAGTCTCTTGTTTCCTCTCTCCACTCTGTGTCTGTTCCTAAATCTGTTTCAGAAGCTCTTTCCCATTCTGGGTGGCGACAGGCTATGCTAGATGAAATGGCTGCTCTTGAGGAGAACAGTACTTGGCGGCTTGTTTCCCTTCCTGTGGGGAAGCATGCTATTGGTTGCAAATGGGTTTTCACGGTTAAAGTTAATCCGGATGGTTCAGTGGCTCGCCTAAAAGCTCGGTTAGTTGCTAAAGGTTATGCTCAGACATATGGTGTTGATTATTCTGAAACCTTTTCTCCTGTTGCTAAACTTGCTTCCATCCGGTTATTTATCTCCTTGGCTGCAACATATCATTGGCCCCTGCACCAATTGGATATCAAGAATGCATTTCTTCATGGTGATTTGACTGAAGAGGTCTACATGGAGCAACCCCCTGGGTTTGTTGCTCAGGGGGAGTCAAAGAAAGTATGTTTTCTGCGAAAATCCTTGTATGGGCTGAAACAATCTCCTCGTGCTTGGTTTGGATGTTTCAGTGAGGTAGTCTTTGAGTTTGGATTGTGGCGCAGTGCTCATGATCATTCGGTTTTCTATCGCACCTCCGCACATGGGTGCATCCTTCTAGTGGTCTATGTTGATGATATTGTGATTACTGGGAGTGATAGTGTGGGCATTACCGCTCTCAAATCCTTTCTGAATACTAAATTTCAGACAAAGGATCTTGGCTCTCTTCGATACTTCTTGGGGATTGAGGTGTATCGTAGTAAGAAAGGGATATTTTTGTCTCAAAGGAAATATGTTCTTAATATACTCCAAGAGACAGGTTTGACTACAGCTAAGCCATGTGATGCTCCTATGATACCAAATGTGAAACTCACAAATGAGGATGGAGATTTACTTCCGAATCCTGAACGGTATAGGCGATTGGTTGGAAAACTTAATTATCTTACTGTAACGCGTCCTGACATTGCCTTTCCAGTGAGTGTGGTTAGTCAGTTCATGTCATCTCCTAGGACATCTCATTGGGATGCAGTTGTTCACATTCTGAAATATCTTAAGAGTGCTCCAGGCCGTGGTGTTGTTTTTGGAGATAAGGGTCACAGTAGCATAGAAGGATTTTGTGATGCGGATTGGGCAGGTTGTCCAATAGATCGACGGTCTACTACGGGTTATTGTGTCTTTGTTGGAGGAAACTTGATCTCTTGGAAGAGTAAGAAACAAAGTGTGGTAGCTCGATCGAGTGCAGAATCGGAATATAGAGCTATGGCTCACTCGACTTGTGAACTTATGTGGGTATATCACTTGCTCCGAGAGATCGGTGTAAAGAACTCAACTCCTATACGGTTGTGGTGTGATAATCAAGCAGCTATCCATATAGCTTCTAATCCTGTGTTCCATGAGCGGACGAAACATATTGAAGTTGATTGTCATTTTGTTCGTGAGAAAATCCAGAAAGGGTTGATTTGTGTGCAGCATATCAAAACTGGAGAACAAATAGCTGATATATTTACTAAAGCTCTTTCAGGGAATCGGATAGCCTACATTTGTAACAAGTTGGGCATGATTGATATCTATGCTCCAACTTGAGGGAGAGTGTTAGAATACCTAAGGGTATTCTAGTCTTATTCTATTTGTTAAGACTTGTAAATAGGAAATACAATGATGTAATCTGTGTGTTAAGCAATATACGAAACCAAGAATTTGCGTTTGAACACTAACATTTAATTAAGGCCAACAACCCACGTCAACCATATCAAACCCAAAAATGACTAACCTTCACACTGAAGAGAACACTACCATCTGAAATCTGTTGGCCAACTGTGACTTGAAGCCCTTCGACAGAGCCAGCAGCAGGAGCCTTTACTACATGCTGTCAAATAGAGAAAATATATTACAAATGTTGGTAAATAACAAAGGCAAAGTAATAAAGAATCGGAATGACCATTTGTACCAACCTCCATCTTCATGGCTTCTAAAATTAATATAGGCTGCCCTTCATCAACCTTCGCTCCATCCTTCACCAGAACTTTAACAATCAAGCCAGCCATTGGAGCCACCACAGTCCCTGGAGGGTGGCTTGAGATGTCAAAACTAGTCTTATGCTGGGTTTCATCATCAGTCGACACATCAAGCACTAATTTTCGTTTGAAGTGATGATGATGAGAACCATGCCATACATGGATGTGTGTAATGTGATCCTGCTACAAGTTTAGATTTTCTGACATCAGTATTAGAACGGATCAGAACTTTTTACTTGCCAAGTCATCGTGGGTGCTATGGGCAAGGGCTTAAATTGCCCATCTCATGTGGTTCCACACTTGATGCTAACCATAATACAAATTTTAATCAGACATGATTTTGACAAATTGTTTGCTATCCAATGCCCTTAGGACACCAATTACAGCGTTTTTCAAATGCACTGGAAATGGTTTTTGCCCTTACTTATGTCAGCTTCACACAGATAAGTATATTGAGCAGCAAGTATAAAGTGGACCATTGCATATGGTAGTTAGGAAATGCAAATTGAAATATGAAGGACATGTATGTATGTTTGTAGTTGTAGATCTGGCTCCAATGAAAGAAATAGAGAGTATAAGAAATGCTTTGGGTCAAATTAGGTAAAAACAATTCATGTAGGTCCCTACTAATCAGGGGTCGATGCTTCAATGGGATGAGATAACAGGGTTATCAAACATTAAATAGTATAGTCAAAGAAGCTAAAGCAGCATGTGCTCACTTGAAATTGTTCAAGCACTTAAAAAAAAACAAGGATGCAAGGTATTGAATGCTTTCAAATTCTAAACCAGCAGCAATTAAGAAAGGAATTATTCCAGACTTCATCACACAGTTGAGAAGTTAAAAGAGAAGCAATTACCTTGGAATAAACTGCTAAACTAACATTGGTACTCACACCATCCACTTCAACTCTAAAATCTTGATTTCCTAATGGTGTTACTTTCATTTCCAAAACAAGGGAAGCATTGTCTGCCATCTGTATTTGCATATAAAAAAAGCGTTGAAGTACATTAATATGCAACCAATAAACAGGATAGACCATAGCAACCAGCAAAATAAAAGGATGGTTTTCTTGGGGTTGCGGGGCAGGCCCAGGATGGAAAAAAACAATTGACATCATCCGAGCCTTTATCCCAAAAGTCTAGGTTAGCTACATGAGTCAATGAGAAAATGGTTAGCTACATGAGTCAATGAGAAAATCAAGGGGAATCCACGTGTATTTGTTTCAGCCATTGAATTCTATTTAGGATCATACTTTCATAAACTCCTACTGAATCGAGATCATTGCTTAATAATCCAAGCCATGTAATTGTATGCAATAAAGTACGCAAGTACCTTAACCAAATAACTTCCATTTGGCTGATAGGTGATGGAAAATGGCAAAAATTTTGAACCAGCACTATCAAACTCATTCTCCCACTCAAGTTCTATTGTGTGCATAGAATGATGATGGACTCTGAAAGGCGGATGAGAGTACCATATGGAGTGAATTCCGCTGCCAACTGAACAGATAGTGAGAAAAAATCCAGGATAATGTTCAACGAACATACAGAATTTCAACAAATAATTTAAGGATATCCAAATTCCAAAGACGAGAAACAGGGCCTTCAACATACCATGGCGACTTTCCTTCAAAGCATAATGTTCTATCTCACAAAGGCATGCCGCAACAAATGATGCACTAAGTGTAGCCGTGTTATATTCTTCCTGGACTACAACTGAATTTTTTAAATCAACAAAGAGGTCATCTCGATGACGGTCAATAAAATGAGTTTCCACGTCGCCATCTTCAAATGCCCGATGATTAGCAAGTTTCTGGAGAAAAGTGATATTTGTTGGCAAACCAGCAACCTGTGAAAGAATAATTGTGCTAAGATCAATAAGCATAAGGATATGAATGAAGTACCAGATCCCATCATAACAAAAACAAGCAATAGACTACAATGAAGCAGATTCATATTAAGCATCAGAATTAAGCCCCATATTTTTTTTCCTGACTTTGAACAAAAGATAATAGTCAAATACATTTTGACAGTATCATTTTCAAGCAATATACATCAAAGAACTCGTCTTAGTAATGCTTATGAGTCTGTTTATTTTCAAGTTAAAGCCATCCATGACAATGTCTTGCACGTTGCAAGAGATCCATATGTGCTGAGCAATTTATCTCAAATAAAAGGCAAGCACATGAATGATCAAAGATCTCAATACCTCTTGAATTTTCGTTTAACATAATGTTCTAGAAAAAGGATATACCTGAAAATTTGACAAACAATCTTTCAACTTGACTAATGCAGCAGCACGGTTTTCTCCCCAAACTATGAGCTTTGCAATCATAGGATCGTAATGCATACTAACAGTGTCACCTTGTTCAACTCCAGTCTCAACACGAACTGCTATATAAGTGATACAACATAAGACAGAAACACAGAAGCATGACAACAAATGAACAACAATTAATAATAATCAAATCAACCAGTCCGCTCAATTAATGGAAAATGAGTGTCAAGTGATATTAATCATCTTAGCTAACACCTCACATAGTAGAAGCAGAAAGGTCTGGAGGATTATAGGAAAGATAGATATAATATTAGGGCTAATTGTCAGGGACAATTTGCAAATCGCTATTTCAGAAAAGGGAGAGTCAGTTTATAGCAGCGCGGCTGAAGCCATCTAGGTGTACTTATGCATTCATGTAAATAGGTTATTTTGTAATCACGTTGCAACTACACCTGTTGAAGAAACTGGAATTGGACGATAGTGATGAAGAATCCCAGCAGCAGGGAGAAATCCTTTTGGAACATTCTCAGCATATATTCGGGCTTCAAAAGCGTGACCTGTCAAAAGACTAAATAATTAAAACCCCATCAATTAAACGAATACCATATATTCTGGTACTCTATTGAAGAGATTATCATACTAAGCTTGCTTAAAAAAACTCAACTATGATTAAAAAGCTATATATTCTTACACAAATTATTTTTCCATCTAAAAAGAATGGTGCAGATGATTTGAATACTTGACATGGTTTATAATAATTTAACAGAAAATGACAATTGTCTGATATAAGTCTCTTGACTATCCCACTACAAGACTTTGAACAGAAATCATTCACTTCCTTTTCCCCAAGAAGTTAGAAGCCTGCTCCTAATCAATGTGCACAAGATGAAACTCTCTTTAGCAAACCACCATCCCACAGCAGGATCCTTGATCATAGTTGGAGAGTTGACTGGTCCAAACTTTAAGCAGAAGAAAAGGAAGAGCAATTTTCGATGTCAGCTTACCATGAAAAGGAACCTGTGACTGATTAATGGGAAGTGGTTCCCCATTTGCAACCCGGATTTGCCACTCCACAAGATCTTGACTTGCAATCATCTCCGTAACAGGATGTTCAACCTTCAAAAGAACAGTTCCTAAGTTCCCATTGGATTCCATTAAGCTAACATATTCAAACAAGAAGCTACAAAAAAGTATAGGCACCTGAAGTCGGGTGTTCATCTCCATAAAATAAAATTGGCCTGAGACCGTGTCGACTATAAACTCCACAGTGCCAGCATTGTAATAACCAACTGCCTTTTAATATAAAAGAAGAGCTAGAAGAAAGTAAATATTAATATAAGGAGTTCATAAAGATATAAATTTTAGCTAAACAACAGAACAGATAAATAAAAAGACCAAAACGAAATGCACAAATGAAATATAGTTTTATCAATCCGCTCCTCTCTTCATAACAAGATGATGACAGATAAAGGGTGCCTCGTTACAACTTACAACTGCATAAAGAACCATCCCCTCAAGATAGATGACATATTATGATGTTACACCCAAAAAATAATACCATTCAGGACAAAGTATCGGAATAATAGCACAAAGAGGATGCCAAGGTTGCCACATTCTTCAAAGTTAGAGAAATCCCTCCTCCTAAACTCACTATTAGAAGTTATTATGAGAAACACTCCATTTTAAAAGAAGCGAGGGAGAAGGGGGTGGGGGAAGATAATTCAAAAGATCTGGGCACAGTGGAAGCAGTAAGTTGCATGTGGTCCACCAAAATCAATCAATAATTTGCACACACTCGGCACTTTAGACAAAACTATTTAGAAAATGTTTAACATGCTAACAACGTATGTAAAATGTCTATAGCAGTATTCAGAAGTTATTTAGGGTAATGAAATACATAAAATGAAAACAGATGAAACGTCGCTCAATAGACTGAAAAGGGAAGACATTACCTTGGCTGCAGATACGGCAGCCTGCCCCAAGTGTGACCGAAAATCATCTTTGACATTTGGCTGCATCAATAAACTTAAGTTACAACTTTGGCAGTTTACCACAATAAACTGGAAACAACGATATATAGAGACATCATTACAGCTGGAGCTTCCTCAATTATCTTCTGGTGTCTTCTCTGCACACTGCAATCTCTTTCGTACAAATGTAGAATGTTCCCGTCCTTGTCCCCAAATATCTACATTATAAAGCAGAAAACCTAAAGAGTGATTACAGAAATATACTAAACTAATCATATTTATTGGAAGTACTTCCTTTGGTGACACTTGAACATCTTCCAAAGTTTAGCGCCATAACTTTCTAGAAGAGAGGATAAATTTGCAAATAGCACGACCTAAATATACTTTTAACTCATTTAAAACCCAATTGCAGATAGGTAGGAAGAGAAAATGAGTACCTGGACTTCTATGTGTCTTGGCTGTGTAATGTATTTTTCCAGCAAAATTGTATTGATGCCAAATGAAGCAGCAGCCTCACGTTGGGCTCCCAAAAAAGAGTCAACAAATTCATTGTGGCTTTGCACTATCCTCATACCCTAAAAATCTGCACATAGTGAGAAACTCATCCAAAAGAATATGTACAAGTAAGATTCACGCAATTCTTGCTCTGTCCTACGGTCCAACTTTATGGGTCGATGACAAATGCATGAGGTCAACACTGTGATATGTTCTAGCTGAAAGCCATGTCAGACGTGTAATACATAAAAATCTTTCGCCATTACTTTGTTCCTATTTGCAATTTAGCATCAGAAGAACTATTTCTAAACAATTTGCAAAATGAAATACCTTTCCTCCACCTCCATGGGTTGGCTTTATTAAAATAGGGTATCCAATCTTATCTGCTTCTAACTTCATAACATCAACATCTTGTTCACTGCCATGATATCCAGGCACAAGTGGCACCCCAGCAGCACCCATAATTCTCTTTGATGCACTGACATAATTAAAAACAATCAAAAAAAGTATTTTTTAAATCAATTCGATTATCAAGAGTTGAATCCACAGACAAAAACAGGATTTAAACAAAAAATTAAAAAATTGCACATCTCAATGGGCAACTAAAAGTGTAATAAGTATACGATATATAGTCACTTAAAAGATTGTACTGATATATGAATTACACAGACCTTTTGTCGCCCATGTTTCTGATTGCAGAAGCTGGAGGGCCAATAAAGTTGAGGCCCTTGTCATTGCACAGTTGTGCAAAATCGGCACTTTCTGATAGGAAACCGTAACCCGGGTGGATAGCCTATTATTCAAACAAACATATCCACTCTGAAAATGTATTTCTTTACTTGTGGCAATAAATCAAACAAGGTGAGCCATCACTCAGCACAAAATAGCTTAGCTTAACACAAACCAAGCAGCAACAAGCCACAGAACAATCATGCCACTTTCTTGTCTTATGGCTAATCGTTTAAACTAATATACTACGAGATAAATAATCCAGCATGACTGCTAGACTGAGATCAACAGAAAATGCCAAAAAATATAATCCAAAATTCAAATCGATGAGACATTGAGAATCAAACTATGACGTTTTCAAAATTTGAGGCAATATGAAGATGACATGTAATAAAGCACTATAAGTACAAATAGCCTAGTCAACAACTACACCAAACTCAAAGCAAGTTGCTATCCCAGTTCTCACTGTTTTAGTTCAAGATGCTCGATGAATCTAAAACGTTATCAGTATCGAGCGCATAATTTTCCGACACTCACCTGCGCACCAGTGCGAACAGCAGCTTCCACGATGGCCGAGCCGTTCAAGTAACTCAACCGAGCCGGGGGCGGACCAATATGGAGAGCCTCATCAGCTGATTTCACGTGCAGTGAGTCCCTATCAGCGTCGCTATAGACTGCTACGGTTCGAATTCCCAAACGTTTCGCCGTCCTCATGATCCTGCAAGCTATCTCGCCTCTGTTCGCAACCAGAATCTTCTCTATGCGTTGCGTCGTCGTTTTCTCAATCGCAGGCGAGTCTGAAAGTAACCGCACTTGAATCACTAACGATCTCTGGTGTAGCCTTCGTTGAAGGAAGGAGGCCATCGGCGATATTGTTTCAAAGCTCAGTGATTCGTCAATTCGCAAGAGAGGTTTTGGTAATTTTATCGACTACTGCATGTTTAAAAACACAAGAAGGATGACAGCAATTAAACAATTCTTTAGTTGGGTATGGATAGGAATATGCCGGGGTGCTTGCGTGGGAGATTGTTGTTATCGAGGTTGTAAAATGTAAATTTTACTTCGAACATTTAAGACAGACACTAGATTGAGATAAGACCGAAATTATTTAAAACTGATAATTTCAAGTAACATGAAATTCTATGTAGTATACACACGTGCTAATTACCCGATTTGATATCATTGGAGAGTTACCCGATTTGATATCATTGGAGAGTTCAACCTGATAACAGTGGGTGCACGCATGATTTAACCTACATCAAACCTAGCTTAAATCCACTGGGCCTTTTTTCCGAACATTTAACACACACACTATACATAGACCAGACGCATCATTACTTAAAATCGATAATTCTAAGCAATACACAATCCAATATATCTAGTATACACACATACTAACTACTCGATGTGGGATCTTTGGAGAGTTCAACCTGATAACAAGGATTGCACACAAGATTCAACCTACATCAAACCCAACTTAATAAGCCCATTGGACCGTTTTTTCGAACATTTAACACACACATTAGACAGAGACCAAACACGCCATTACTTAAAATTGATAATTCTAAATAACGCGAAATTCAATATAACTAATATACACACGCTAACTACAGACGTGGGATCTTTTTAAATCACTACATTGTGGTAATTTATTTTTATTTTAAAAAATATTGTCAGTATTCAGTATTCACATTAAAAAAAAAAAGGTGAAGAAAGCGTGATCCTTATAAGCAAGCCCATTATTCAAGCCCATATCACATTCTTTCAGCCGGATGAGCCCAGTCTATTATTGACATTCTGATTCTGGGCCTCAGAAGGAATCAAGATCCAAAAGGACAGTAGTGTAAATTCAGCCCATGTATATGTTTCTCTTGGTTTCTCACTATCTACTAGAGAAACATATACATGTATTGTGCTGGCGTCACTCGATTGGAACGAGATGGGCGGTCATTCAAGTCCCTAATCTTTGGGGTATCATATTTTTAAAAATATAATTTAGAAAAAATAGTCTCAAACACATTCAAGTCTTATTTAGAAAAATTTAGCTCAATAATATTCACCGTATGACAATTTAAAAATCAAAAAGTTAATCTTCTTAAACTTTTTTTAATTATAATTTTTATACTGGCCTCGTATTTTAAAATTCGATCCGAGCCTCTCAAGACTTAGGATCGTCACTGGGCTTATCATACTTCAAGAGACACTTCTCGAATGCAGGACTGGAGATGCCTCATCAACGGCCCCCTCTTCGATACTCTATTAACATGAACTATCGAGCAAGATCTAAACGAGGATATAATCATTTTCATCTCACAAACAATTGAGCCCCGAGGAGAAAAATGGTCTGATATTTCAGCTATCTTCATTTAGATCTTTGATGTCCTTGTCCGTGTTTACATAAACTAAATCATAGTAGGAATGCATTAAAATAAAGGGAAGAAAACGGTTAATTAGAAGAAGTTAAACAGTTAGACTATGCAATTGAATCCAACGCAACACAGATGAGATTGTGTGGTATAACACTTTAAAGTCAATTAATTATTCATTCTTCTAACAGTAGGCTTGCTTTAATCTTTATGAGGGGATAATTAGTTTCTAGATGTCTCCTTTCGTGCTGGACTTTAATATTATAGTAACATTGTCAATTACCCTTTTTGCTAATTAGGTAAATGCAGCTACTAATCCAAGACGAATCAATCCATCAGATGTGTAATGTGGATTTATCACAAATAATAAGTCCTGATACCTACTTAAGATTGTCCAGTTTGGATTTGAGGATGGAGAGAGGGAATGGAGGAGAAAAAAAATTTGAGAGAAATGAAAAATGAAAGGGAGTTGACGGAAAATTAATTTTACCTCATCTTGTTTGAATAGCAAAAAAAATAGTGGAAGAAAAAATGTATTTTTATGATTTGAAATATTGGTATGAATTTACCATATTACCATTGATATAAATTTTTATAATAACATTTGAGTCCTATGTTTTATAATTATATGTAAAACCTGAGACCCATATGCATATATACGACTATTTAAACGTGGGGCAGAACGGTAAAATAAAGAGGAACCCACGTCAATTTCCTTCCGCCCGACTTTTTCTCCGATTTTGAGAAAATTTTAATGTGAGATCCAAGTCAATTTCATCCTCTAACTTTTGCTTTCATCTTTCCAAACACTTTTTGAACAAATCCTTCCTTGAAATTCTACTTCCCTTCATTTTTCCCCCTTCCCAAACAATAAATGGCAAGTATTATGGATACAAGCTGTTGATTAAACTTTAACCCACCGATAAGATAAGCTCAGGACCCTAAACAAATTGATTTCGTTTTTTAGTTACCTTGCAAGCAAGACAATTCCGTATGAAACCTTGGAAGTCACCTTTTCTATACATCTATTTTTCTGTCTCTAGTCATGTCTAATTTTCTAGACAGCCAAACAGAAAAGAGCTACCAAATGCTGCATATGATTTTGTTAGGAGCCCTCCAAACCCACCTGCTAGAATTCCGATTGTGATATATATGTTAAAACCTAATTCCCACAGAGGATCTAAGCTAGATCATAAACATAAAACATAATATCAAGAACATACCTTGATCCATGAAGTTTTCTTGAATTGTTGGATCACCCGTTGGTTATGATCTTCCAAGAATTGAATCCTTATGTTTTTCAAGTTATGATCTAACAATAGGATTAGAACCATACTTATAGAAAAACTAATCATTCATCCTCAGGGACCAAAACCAAATTATCAGTATAATTATAGGTACAGGACCCTATAAATCCTATCCTGAGATAACCGTCACAATAATTCAGATTAATATAATAGCCCACATGTCAAATCAACCTTTATTATATTAATATAATCTACCGACTGATTAATAATCAATGTCGGCAGACTATTAATTCAACAATCTCCCACTTGGGCTATATGGTAATCTTGAATAATATTGTGTATCCGAAGTGTGCACCAAAGGCTATCTTTTCTTGAAACCGTTACAATCTGGTCCATCAAATATATTAGCATGAGATCAAAGCAGTCTTCGTCACATTTATTCGTAACTAGACCCATCAATGGTCACACATACTGACATATCCAATGACATAGATCAAATATGGTTATGAAGCATGGAAACACATGCAATGTAATCTTTATCATGCATGTTTCCAACTGGTCCTCCTTAAACCGAATAGAGATCAACTTTATCTTCCACAAACTCAATGCATTACCGCAATTTGGAAGTTCACAAATGTTCAGAATGTAGAAACAAAATGTTTATTCTGCAGAAAAACTTAGAACATAAAACAAATGCAATACAAAACACTCCCACTAAACCAGTACATCATCAAACTGTAAAACACTCATATGAGCAACATGCTCATGAAAGACCTTGGGTGTTAAACCCTTAGTGAGTGGATCTGCTATCATGGAGTTTGTACCAATATGTTCTATACATATTTGACGATTCTGAACCCTTTCTTTAACAACAAGAAACTTAATGTCAATGTGTCTTGACTTCGAAGAGCTTCTATTGTTGTTTGAAAATAGCACAGCCGAATTATTATCACAGTATATCTTTACTGGCCTTTCAATGATGTCCATAATACGCAGCCCTGTGATAAAATTCCGTAGCCATTTTCCATAACATGATGCCTCATAACAAGCTATAAACTCAGCTTCCATAGTGGAAGAAGCTATAAGTGCCTGTTTGGCACTTTTCCATGAAACAGCTCCTCCAGCCAACAAATAAATATAGCCAGTTGTGGATTTTTTACTATCTAGGCATCCAGCAAAATCAGAATCAGAGTATCCAATGATCTCTAAATTCTCTGATTTCTGATAAGTGAGCATGTAGTCCTTTGTTCTCTGTAAGTACCGCATAACCCGTTTGGCTGCTTTCCAATGATCCATTCCAGGATTACACAAATATCTGCCCAACATGCCAACTATGAACGCAATGTCCGGACGCGTACATACTTGGGCATACATAAGACTCCCTACAGCAGATGCGTAAGGATTCTTTTGCATCTCCTTAATTTCCATTTGATTTTTGGGGCACTGATCGAGACTAAATTTGTCTCCCTTAGCAATGGGTGTATTTCCTGGTGCACAATCCTTCATGCCGAATCTCTTAAGAATTCTTTCGATATAGCTCTTTTGTGATAATCCAAGAATACCTCGAGAACGATCCCGATGTATCTGAATACCTAATACAAAAGAGGCGTCACCAAGATCTTTCATTTCAAATTTCTTTGTCAGAAATCTCTTGGTTTCGTGCAATAAGCCTATATCACTACTTGCCAGTAGTATATCATCGACATATAACACCAAGAAAATGAATTTACTCCCACTGAACTTATGATAAACACAGTCATCAACCAAGTTTACCTCAAAACCAAATGAGAGAATAACTTGATGAAACTTGTGATACCACTGACGAGAAGCCTGTTTGAGACCATAGATGGATTTCCTCAATTTACAGACCAGATTATTTGAATTACCTGATACAAAATTTTCTGGCTGTACCATATAGATTGTTTCATCAATGTCACCATTTAGAAACGCAGTCTTTACATCCATCTGATGTAGCTCCATATTAAAATGAGCCACGAATGCCATTATAATCCTAAAAGAATCTTTCAAAGAAACTGGAGAGAAAGTTTCTTTATAATCAATGCCTTCCTTTTGAGTGAAACCCTTAGCGACTAGACGAGCCTTATATCTCTCGATATTGCCTTTTGAATCCCTTTTGGTTTTAAATATCCATTTACAACCAATGGGTTTCGAACCTGTAGGCAATTCGACAAGATCCCAAACATCATTGTCTTTCATGGATTTCATCTCATCATTCATAGCATCAATCCACTTTTGAGAATTAGAACTTTGTTTGGCTTGAGTGAAAGTGATTGGATCATCTTCCACTCCTATATCAAACTCATGTTCTTGGAGAAAGACAATATAATCATCTGAAATAGCATTTCTCCTTTCTCTATTGGATCTTCTTAATGGCATTTGAGGTTGTTGAGTTTGCTCTTGTGGAGCAAGTTCTTCATTTTGGATGGGAAGTTCCTCAGTGTTGTCTTGATTTTCCGGATTTGCATCTTGAACAATGTCAGGAAACATAAGCTGATCATTGTCAATAGCAACAATAGGAAGAGAAACAAATTCATCTTCAAAGACAACATCTCTTATTTTATCTTCCCCCCCAAACTCAACATCCTCAAAAAATCTCGCATTTTCCGTCTCGAAAAATGACCTAGTAGAGGGATCATAGAATTTGAAACCTCTTGACCTTTCAGAGTATCCAACAAAATAGCAGCTAACAGTTTTGGAGTCCAATTTCCTTTCGTTCGGCCTGTATGGCCTTGCCTCAGCTGGACAACCCCAAATGTGCAAATGCCTTATGCTAGGCTTTTGGCCTAACCATTGCTCATAAGGTGTTTTAGCTACTGCTTTGCTAGGAACCCGATTAAGGATATAAACTGCAGTCTTGAGTGCGTCTCCCCAGAGAGATTCTGGTAAAGAAGAATGACTAATCATACTTCTTACCATGTCTTTAAGTGTTCTATTTCGCCTTTCCGCAACACCATTCATGCTAGGGTTACCCGGCATAGTGTATTGCGGGACGATTCCACATTCCTCTAGGAATTTAGCAAAAGGTCCTGGACGTTGTTCACCTGATCCATCATATCTACCGTAGTATTCACCACCACGGTCAGATCTAACAGCTTTTATGCTTTTGCCAAGTTGATTTTCAACTTCAGCTTTATAAGCCTTGAACATATCCAGTGATTGAGACTTCTCATGGATTAAATATAAGTACCCATAACGGGAGAAATCGTCTATGAATGTGATAAAATATTGTTGACCATTCCATGAAGCTTTAGGGAATGGACCACATATATCAGTATGAATCAATTCTAAGACGTCTGAACTCCTTTTGGCACCTAATTTCCTTAGGTTTGTCTGTTTTCCCTTTATACATTCGACACAGACGTGAAAGTCCGTTGAGTCAAGGGAATGAAGAATTCCATCTGACACAAGCCTGTCAATTCTCTGTTTAGAGATATGACCCAAACGCTTATGCCATAACATTAAAGAATCTTCAATAGTCAATTTCCGTTTTGTACCACTTGAATGAGCATGCAGTGTTTCATGTAATGGGACAATAGTATCCAACATATACAGATTATCAATCAAAATACCAGTAGCAATTAAAGATGAATTTTCAAAAAGACTAAATTTACCATCTCCAAAAGAACAAATATACCCAAGTTTGTCCAAACTGGAAACAGAAATTAAGTTCCGTCTAAATGACGGTACAACATAAGTCTCTTCTAAATTCAAAATGCAACCAGTTTTGAAAGATAATTTAAAAGTAGCTATTGCCTCCACTGCTACCCTTTTGCCATCGCCCACATAGATGAATCTTTCAGCATCAATTGGCAGTCGGCTCCACAGGCAATCCTGTAGAGATACACTTATGTGAGTAGTTGCACCAGTATCTACCCACCAAGTGTATTTTGGTACAGAAGCTAAATTAACTTCAGAACAAACTAAATTGAGAAGTGTACCTTTCTTTACACGCCAAGCTGCATATTTGGGACATTCTTTCTTCATGTGTCCACCTTTCTTGCAAAAGAAACAAGTGGATTCCTGATCCTGCCTCTTTTGCACCTTCTGTGGCACCTTCTGTGGTGTCCCAACTGCAGTTTCCTTCTTCTTAGGCCATTTTCTTTTCTTGCCCGTTGAGGAAGATGTCAAATGAGCACTGTTAGATATCTTATCACCCTAAAATCTTTCCTCTTCTTGCACACATTGAGCTATAAGCTCATTCAGTGACCATTTCACCGGTTGGGTGTTATAGCTCACTTTTAGTTGACTGAATTGTGCAGGAAGAGAGATAAGAACCAAATGCACGAGCAAGTCATCAGACAGCTCTAACTTATGTGCTTTCAGTTTTGTGGTGAGATTAGACATCTTCATGATGTACTCCCTCACATTCCCGCGACCATTGTACTTCATTGAAACAAGACTACTCAAAAGAGTACTTGTCTCAGCTTTTTCGTTTTTAACGAAAAGCTTTTCAATGTCTGCTAGGAACGTTTTAGCATTTTCCTCAGGCACATTGCCCCTGAATTCTTCAGGAATGGAAAGCTTCATGATCATGACACTCATGCGATTAGAACGGTCCCACCTCTCATAGTCCCGTTTAGCCTCAGGGGAACTAGTATCAGTGAGAGGAGCAGGACGTTCTATCCGAAGTGCAAGGTCAAGATCCATACAACCGAGAACGGTTAAAACCATTTCTTTCCAGACCTTGAAGTTTGTGCCATTAAGCACAGGAACTGAATTGATATTGGCAGAAACATTTGTAACATTTGCAGATACTGAACAAGGAATACATACATAATAAGCTCACAGTAATTTCATGTTATAAACAAAACATAATTAAATGTAATAATTTACATAACATGAACATAAATTATGGGCATATAACAAGATACCGAGTGCAACATTGATAAATTGTCTTTGGACATAAAAATCAACTGCAAATGGTACTCTCAATGCAATAATCAAATATTGACAGTAAATCCTGTCAAGCAATAAGCCTTCCTTTGGGCCGACCTATTATCCACATGGTAAACTTGATAACCGTCACATATTTATTATCACAAGTGTATCTATTATTCGGCCAAACAATAATCTTCCTTTGGGCCGATCATTATTCGCATGAATAATAATACACACATCTTAATATTTCATAAATAAACAAATCAACACAACAGAGGCTACTTTGGCAACATATTATATCAATTCATTTATCTGAAATATCAGACGAAGTTGCCAGCCCATATGGCCCTTATAATTATTGTAGACTTTAATGAAAATTTATAGCAATTAAAATTACAAAATAAATTGCACAATAAATAAATAAAAGCATAAAGGTGAGCCCATAAATAAAAATTAGACCCAATATCCTTATGGTCTAATTTAATTAAAGTCTACTAAATTGAGTATACCATAGGATTTATTTTAAATAAATCATCATAAAACCCAATTAATTTAAGTAACCAAATAATATGTTTGGATTATTTTTGACAAGCCTAAAAGCACATTAAAGCCCAAATTCATGTGACTGGCCCGAAATGCATTCATAAAAGCCCAAAAGAAATGAATGGCCCAAAAGTCCTTAAAACTTAAATAAGTTAACGGGCCAAATATTGTTAAAGCCCAAAATTGAATTACCGGCCCAAAACCCATATGAAAACGGGTTGAAGATAGACGGGTCACGCGACCCATCTTCTTCACCCGACACCTGCTGGTCTGGCCAGCCGCAGGTGTCACGCCGGATTCTGGTGTCTTTTACGCCGTTTCCGGCATCGTCTGTGGCAGAGAAGGTCGCCCGACTTGGTCTTTAACATACAAAACGAGTTTTGGTGGCTAAACAAACAGATCAAGCGGATCGGCTTTGTGGGTTTTACCCCGGCCGCCGCCCTTAAAACCAGCGCCGTTGCCGGCGGTTTCAAGCAAGAAAAACAGAGACAAAACACTTCACAACAGCCACAATATATTTCATCCAGAATCAAGCAAAAGCAGATCAAAAACAAAAAACTTCACAAATTGTTTTTTTTCTCCTTTTGTTTCTGCTTCGAGTTTCTAAAGGTTACCGGAATCTGGTGATGATTAACGGCCAATCATGTGTTGACTAAAAACAGGAACTTCAATTCCTGATTCTCAAGGATTTTGGCTTCCCCTGATCAATGGATCGGGGAGCCTTTGTGAAGAACCCAACTTTTTTTTTTCTTCTTTTTTTCTTCCTGATCCGATAATCAACACAGAGATTGAAAATATACAGAGAACTCAACAATTATGATCTAGCATCACGGCTCCGATACCAATTGTTAAAACCTAATTCCCACAGAGGATCTAAGCTAGATCATAAACATAAAACATAATATCAAGAACATACCTTGATCCATGAAGTTTTCTTGAATTGTTGGATCACCTGTTGGTTATGATCTTCCAAGAATTGAATCCTTATGTTTTTCAAGTTATGATCTAACAATAGGATTAGAACCATACTTATAGAAAAACTAATCATTCATCCTCAGGGACCAAAACCAAATTATCAGTATAATTATAGGTACAGGACCCTATAAATCATATCCTGAGATAACCGTCACAATAATTCAGATTAATATAATAGCCCACATGTCAAATCAACCTTTATTATATTAATATAATCTACCGACTGATTAATAATCAATGTCGGCAGACTATTAATTCAACAATATATCCCCTTATAATTTTCTTAATTATATGATGCTTTAATAATTCAGCATAGAGTCCAATGACACCTATACCTCTCTGTCTTTTGTCTCTTCTTCAATGGCGACCAACTTTTCATATTTTATGATCGTCGTCTACGAACATAAGAACAATATGAGATTGGGTGAGACAAATTATTTAATTAAGAAAATAATTTTATTGCCAAAAGACAAAACCGTCCAAACCCTACGCCCCACCCCCTCCAACCACATATTTTTGGAACATCTCAAAACAAAAGATTCAGAGGTGTTCGTTGAATAAACACTTGCAAAATTATCAGATTATCTTTGATTTTAACAAAACACTTAGGCTCTTCCTTATATTATGGATATAACAATAATTTTAAATTATGGATATAACAATTATGGGCAGAACCAACATCGAATATTAGGAGGCGAAATTATGTGTGAGGTTGCTCCCGGAATTTTTTTAGGGTTATATATATATCCTTAAATAACATTAAAGTAAAAAACATATCCATAAATATGATAAAACAATTACAATTATTTTTTTATGAATCTTTTGGTACTGGACGTAGAGCCAATAGAGATACAAAAATATTATAGAATCCAACTTTTAGTAGCCCAAGTCAGCCCAAGTCTTCACGGCACTCCATGTAGGTGGGCCATGTTGGACTTTTTCAAAAATCAATTAAGCATATTTTTTTATTTATTTTTTAATAAACAAAAATTTAAAACATTTTTTTCTCTAAAAATACATGTTAGATTTTGAAAAAAAAATTACATATTCGAACTCAGCGCGTAAAAATCTTTCTTATAAGACTCATTGTCAATAGTTTTTATTGCCTTTTTTCAATTATGTAATTCATATATATGATGTGTAATCTATTTATTCGAGTTAAAACTTTGTTACACTATTATAGTATAATATATATTTGTTATTTTTTATATTTTTATTGAAATTATGTTGAGTACCCTAACCCGTTAAGTTTTAGTAGTTAGCGTTTAGCACTTGAGACATTTATGATTTTATTAGCAAATCCGAGTTTTTTAGGTTAAACATGAAAATCCGATATACGAACTCATTAGGGTTTAGCGAATTCATTATTATTGGGGTTTATAACACTTATTATTTTGGTTACAATATGAAAATTTGATACACAAGCCCGTTAGGGTTTAGCGAATTCGTTCCCTTTAGGGTTTAACACTTATTGTTTATGTTACAATGTGAAAATCGATATATGAGCTTATATCAGTACCTATAAATAAACATTAGAACCTACGTAATTCACATGTTAGTACAAAAAATAATGTAATTAAAAATGACTAAATAAAATCTATCGATGATGGATATTGTTAGATAGATCTTTACTTGTTGATTATGGATATGTAATTTTTTTAGAAATCTAATATGTATTTTAAGAGAAAATTAAATATTTTAAAATTACGTTTAAGAAAAAAAATGTGTTGTGAAATTTCAAATAAGATATTTATTTTTTAAAATTTTAATTTTTCATGTCATACGTTTACAAAGCATGTCATGTAGACTTGAGTTAATATTGAACTACAAAAACTTGAATTATTTAGCACCACTCGTAGAGATAATGGATATTGGGGAGGAGGAGAACAAGCTTTTGGTTTTTTTTTTTTGGGTGCATTTTGGACTAAGTTCGACTTCTTGGGCATTGAAGGAAGCATTTGATCTAAAGGAGTGTTTGTCTACAAAGTTTTAAAAATTCATACATAATTTACTAAAAAAAATACACTTTTTTAAAATGGAGTAGTTGCCCCTTTGCATAGAATGCTTCACTCACATCCCACTAATGTGGGTTCGTACCTATAAACTCAACTCTTTCGAACCCAACCCAATCCTACCCTTACAAAGTAGAAACCCAGTTGCAAAAAGGATCTTAATTGGTTCTTTTTTAATTAAAAAACACCCATGAATATTCACAAAAATTGTAAGGAAAAAAATAATGATTTACACGTGGACCTGACTGTGTTTATTGTCCCAGCCATTCAGCGGTTCAGGTTAACGAATGACGGAGGACAGCCCTTGGCCACCGCTCAAAGACGCCTGCTTGGGTACAACCGTACAAGTCATCGAAGATTCTCAATTTTCGTAATTACACAATCACCCTTCCATTTTATATTTTATTTACTTAGCCGCAAATTTAAAATTACCAATATTTTCATAAAACCCGCGAGCCAACGGCTACTTGCGAGATTTACTGCTGAAAGTCTGTTTGCTGAAATTTAAATTTACCAATATTTTCACAAATTAGGGGCATTAATTCTTGATTTCATTTCCTTTTCAACGATAATTCATCGAGGTGATCAAAAAAAAAAAACGATAATTCATCGAGTCATTGACTTTTTCCTTGGATCATGTAAAAATGGATATTTCAATCTAATAATGTCAAAGTGAATATATCAGATTTGTTCGGTTGGAGTTTTCCTTTTGTTTCCCAACAATAATTCGAAGTTAAAGCAAATGGACATTTTTTTGTCTACTTATAGAAACCTAACATCACTAACGTATAAACATAATCGAAGAAGTATTATCTGCATGGTCTAAGGCTCTCACGGTTTTATTAAGATGGATTAAATATTTATTTATAAATTATATTGTTAATTTACACTTAGCCGATTAGGCATAGATAAAAATTCTCCTATGAGGTCCTAACTTTTGAGATTCATTTTTTTTTATTTTAAAAAAATGTTATTTATATTTTGATCAGTTTTACGAATTCAACGATATATTTTTTATTTAATACAAAAAATAAAATTAAATATAAAAAATGCGTGATAATTTCGGATCGTTTGATATAAAACAAAAAAAATTAATCTGCTTTTCAGATTGTAGAAAATAGGGAATTGTTTTCTTACTCTTTCCTTTGTTTTACTTTCTTGAACAATCAAGTGAAGCTGCTCTAATTTGTTTTTTGGTTTCGAATATGAGATATACAATTATATTGATCTACGATGAATAGAATAATCTATAAGAAACCCTTTGGTGAGACAATTGAAGATGAGAATAACAATCGAGTGGCAGATGCAGAGGAAGGAGAGGTTTCTACTCAGCTTATGTAGAGGAGATCAGTGCAAAAGGTGAAGATGAAGTTGGGTTGGAATTGTGATGAAGTAGTTCTTTTTTTTAATCCATATCCTTGTTTTTTTTTTGATGAAATAGGCTTAGCCAAGGATAACATAAAAGCCCTCACCAATGACGGAGAAAACCCAATGAACAAAAGAGACCTTCAAGTAGAAGACAAACAAGGAAAAAAACAAAAACAAAAGATAACAAACAAAATCATAACCAAATTACAAAATTAGAAGCCTGAGATGTTCCTTCCTTGGCCAACAAGTCAGCTAAGGCATTGCTTTCTCTCCCTATATGCATTATTGATACCAATGGTACTTGCATTCTTGCCATATCAAGAGTATTCCTGAAATGACCAAGCTTCCATGGAACAATTGCATCTTCCTACGCCTATGTATATGCATTAAAAGAATCGGTCTCAATGATGAGGGTAGGAGAGAATAATGTTGATGCAGATGAAAAGCATATAATTCCATTGCTCTCAAGATTGCTCTATATTCAGCTTCATTGGAGTCACAGTTGCCTACACCATTTGAAAATAAGCAAATGGCAACACCCATATGATTTCGAAGCACCCCCCCCCACCCCCCGATCCCTCCCGGACCTGGCTTACCACGCACTGACCCATCCACATTCCACTTCAAGTAACCCTGAGGAGGAGGAATTCAGGTTGTAGTTCTTTGAATATTAGGTATTGGTGCCCTCCAGTTGGATATCGAGGTTGACGACATGATCAACATAGTTGAAGAATAAGGGAAATGAGGGAATATGTAGGATATCCATAAGTGCAACCTGACAAAGATGATAGCTCAAGTTGACACCCAATCAATCACTTTTCCCCGAAAAACAACCTCATTCCTTGCAAGCCAAATTGTCCAAATAGTTACATAGAATACAACCATCCATATTTTCTTCTGGGCGCTACCTTTGACCATTGATTTCCACTGATCCAACAAATAGGATACATTTCCCAGGTTACACCAAGAGAGGTTCCACCAATCTACCACACCATACCAAAAGAGACCGGTTTTGAGCAGTGGCAAAATAAGTGATCAACTGTTTCCGAATAAGCATGACATAGAGGGCATATATTATCATCGACATGAATGATTCCCATGGTAGCTAATCTATCTCTAGTCAGTATTTTCTTCAACAACAAGGTCCAAGCAAAGAACTCCACCTTTGAAGGCACATAGCCGAGCCACACTCTTGAGCAGATAGGATTCATAGGTAGACCCATCCACACTCCATATGTCTCTATTCCTCTACTTCTTCAATCGTGACATTTTGTTGTAACGAGATATGGTATAGCCGAGTAAACAAAAACTGCAGGGGCTCTTCATTTAACCAATTATCCAGCCAGAATTTTGTTGATTGACCATTACCCACAGAATAAGCAATACCATAGTTGAGGAGCCTGCCCAAGTGAGATTCTCGATCAGCTACTAGATCATAGATGGATTTCCACACCAAAGATGCTGACGTTTGGATGGGAATTAAACACCGCTGGCCATGGCTACTGTATTTATCTCGAATAACCGACTGCCATAGGGTATTTTTTTTAGTAATATAACGCCACACCCATTTCCCCAGTAAGGATTTATTTTTGATATCAAGGCCTTGAATGCCCAAGCCCCTTTGTTCTTTGGTTTAGACACTTGAACCCAATTGACACAGTGCAACTTCCTTTTCTCGTCTGAATCACCCCATAAAAACTTTCTCTGTATCACCTCCAAAGACTTCACAACTGTTTTTGGAATTTTGGAGAGGGACAAATAGTACAAAGGAAGGTTTGACAAAGCAGCCTTTATTAACATGAGACGACCCCCAATTGATAATTGATAATGCTTCCATGCAACGAGTTTAGATTTGAATTTTTCCATAATAGGCCTCCATGTCTTGCTTTTCCTTGGATTTGCACCTAATGGTAGCCCCAAATACTTGACAGGCAAAACCTTCAATTTGCAGTTATACTTCACAGCCCAAGCAGCCACCTCATCATGCATCACTCCTAAACAAATTAAAGAGCTTTTCTGAAAATTAATTCGCAGCCCAGATATCAAGTGGAAATATCTAAAAAATTTCTTGATAGCAAGCAAATATTTCTCCTTAACCGTAATAGTTTCCATGATAGTGTGCATTACTGTTGTCGCAATCAAAACCCTTCCAATATCAAACTTTTTCTTATAGACAGAAGCATCATCCGTAGTTATATATTCACCCCATAAATTTCCAATCTGAATAAACATATTATTGTTCCAGGCATGAAGTGGCAGACCCACAAATCTGATCCAAGCGAATCGTTGCGTAGTAGTTGCCGAGTGGTGCCACTCCTTTACTAATCTAAACCATTCTCCAAGCCAATCTCCCTTACTTAATTGTGCCATCATAATCTCCCTAGACTGGAAAGTAAGGAGCACCTGGTATCCACCCATAGGAGTGGCTTCAACTTTCACACCACCACTAGTTAAAATTTCATCAATTTTGAGCAAGCTGCCAAAATCCTTCAAATAGCCCACTGCAGATCGATGAAACCATTCATTCTCATCCCGCTTGGAATTTGTCTCTAGTGACTTCACCGCAGTATGAGATTGTGTTCTTCGCCCTAGCAATACATCGGCATACCCCATGGAATCAATATTTCTTCTAGCAAAAGTGCGCCAAGCTGGCTGGGCAATTGATTTTTGAGCTTGCACTCCATATCCACTGCCTCTAGCAAATTTTGCCAAATTTGCTCTGAGTTTATAATTGCCAAACCAAATGCCGTTGAGTTTTTCCAGTAAAAGATTGTCACCCTTCTCCTGAAACCTGGCAAAACCAAATCGGCAACCTTTTTTGGATAGCCTCTTCGAGATATACACATCTTGCACCCTACCAAACTTTTCCATGGCTCTTTTGACATTGAAGCTGACAACAAGATCAGGGAAGTTCTCAAAGAATACCGTACAACTCTCATTTGTAGTAGGTAGGATTGTTAGGTCGGGGTGGCCGGGGGGAGGTGGGGGTATTGAAGTGGGGTCTGTAGGTGGATGAAAGGGGACAAGGGTGGAAGTGGAGTTGCCATAGAGCAGATTATCAGGTGGCAAAAATGGGGTCTCTAGGAGGGCTAAAGGTGTTGAAAATATGATGGATTTTTGGGCAAGGAAATGTTTAGCAAAGGTTGAGGTCATTCGCTGGCCCGAGGGTAGACCAGATGATAAGGGTAGGCTGGGGGAAACTGGGGAGAGAGGTGGTGTCGGCATAACTTTGCTAATCACATATCCTTGTTAACTCTACATTTTATTCAAATAGGCAAATGAGGGTTTTTCCTCACATAACCTCCCACACACTTAACTCTCCTATGTTAACACACAAACCTCAACCCCCCCGGTTAGCTCTCTCCCTCCCCAATCTAAGCAACCCTCAATAATTTTTTTTTTATGAATTTTCATGTGGTAAAAATGAAGATTGAAATGCCAATTTTTTTATACCTATCATAGTCGAGTCAATATCACTTTTGGTCACTTAAAGATCGACCGTGTGCCTGCATGCCAACTCAGGCACTAAGGTTCGAATTCATCTAATTCGGGAATCATGATTTTATTTTTGTTCCAAAACACATCATTGGGTAGGTTTTCTCATATTTGGTCAGGTAAAATGCTGACATGACATAAAAAAATTATATTTTTGTTGAAGTGGCATCATGACGTGTAAAATTTTTATATTTTATAAATAAAAAAACCAAAACATAAAATACTAACAAAGTAAAAGCCTAACAAAAAAAATTTAAAAATAAAATGGGAAGTCACGAGGAGATGGAGAAGTGAACTGACGTTGAAAGAAGGGATTAGTCAAGTCTCAGCACGATTGTAGATGGAGAAGACGAGCCTGTGGATGATCAACAACCAACATTCTAACTCCTTGGCGCCATGATCGGACCGTCCAGGTTGCTCCGACTCACCAAAATCAAAACCACCAAATACGTGGAGCCCACCAGCTCCCTCAGAGACAAGATATGACTTGAGCCCCAAACAAACATCACAAACTCTTTAGATTCATGGTTCACTTTACTATTTTGCTAGACCTACTTCTAGTTTTAGTTTTTTACTGATTGTAGGAGTGAATTCCAAGTTCGGGGCACCGAAATTAGATAAGCCAGATGACCGGATGAAGTATAAGTGTGCGCACTAAAAATGGAATTTCTTTCAGGAAATCCTTGAACGCTTATCATGGAGTAGAAGTTTGAAGATGTCCGGTTTCTTTACGAACTCAAGCTGTAAACCTCTGCTCCACTGAGGTTTGACAGAGACAATTGATGTGATTGTCTCCGAGAATTGCTCCAAGATCAACCTCGCGTAAGATTCATTTGCCTAAGTCGAATTTTGCCAAAGTTCTTGAGGTATGGAGGGATTGCGATCACATTTGAGCGTTGTGATTTTTTAAGAATTTATGGATTCTTTTGGAAGAAGATGGGTTGGTTTTGATTTTTTTTTTGGTAAAATTACACAAGATTTATTTGTGCAATTATTTAACTTTTGAATGTCAAGTCAGCATGAAGGCTAACTGAATAGGAGAAAACCTGTCTGATGATGTGTTTTGGAACAAAAATAAAATCGCAATTTTTGAGTTGGATGAGTTCGAATCTCATACCTAATTGAAACGTGATCAATCTTTTGACCAAAAGTGCTATTAACCTACAGAAGTTTTTGTGAAAATATGGAAATACCGTAATTACCTCTCATTGTTTTTCATATATAGTAGTAGTCAATTTCACTTTGTTTATGCATAACTTCTCTTTTCTCAATGACAAATTGTAGAAACTCAAATATGGAAACACAATCAATTTCCAAATCCAAAAGCTTGCACTAGAAAGTCATTGGTTATATGTCAAATTGGAACGTGATCAATCTTTTGATCAAAAGCGCTATTAAGCTACCAAAGTTTTTGTGAAAATATGGAAATACTATAATCAACCCTCTTTATTTTTCATATATAGTAGTAATCAATTTCACTTTGTTTATGCATAACTTCTCTTTTCTGATTGAAAAATTGTAGAAACTCAAATATGGAAACACAATTAATTTTCAAATCCAAAAGCTTGCACCAGAAAGTCATTAATTATATGTCAAATTATATAAAATTATACATAATTAGGGTAGAGAGACCCAAGAAAGAAGAGTTAATTTTTTTTTAATCCTCACCAACCCAAAAGGATTATTTGGTCTATTCGGACTTTTAGTATTTATTATATACATATATACATATATACATGTGTGTGTGTATATATATATATATATATATTATTATATAATATAATATCGCAAAAGAAAAAGAAAGCTCCCATTGCAGCTTTGACAGTCCTCTCTAGCCAGCAACAGCGAGAGAGAGAGAGCTTAAAAGCAAAACAACAATCAATAGAGAGAGAGTAAAGGAGAGAGTGAAGAAAGCGAGATCTAGCAAGCATGGGCTGAGCATTGAGAATTGAGAGAGACTAAAAAATGAGAAATGCTTTTCCCGGACAATCAAACTTCGTTGACGATTATTCTGTCCGGTGAGCACGCTATTTTGATCTCTCAAGCTATCCCTTTTATTTAATGTTTATTTTGTTGGAAATCCGGAGAAAAAGTTACTTGGATTTTTGTCCTTTTTTTAATGGATTGATAGTCTTGTTCATGATCATTTCTTGTGTTTAGTTTCGGTTACTAGTTGCTTCAATTTTATACTTTATTTCTCGAAACTGCTGTATCTTCTGTGGTTTTATTGTGAATTTGTTGTTTGTCAGTTATTTTTGAATAGTTATGCCGATTTCTCCATGCTCGTACGCGTGATTATGCATTTGTGCTTCAAGATATGTGTCAATTTGTGCATTTGTGAACCTTCTTGGTTTTTCTTTTGATTTGATTGTCAGATTCTCCTCACCTGAGTCTTTTGGGTCTATGTTTGATTTGGTGTGCCTTTGATCAGGTTTTTGTCTACATCATTCGAGCTTTGAAGACGGGGGTGTCCTTCGTGTTTGAAAATTTGGGCTGTTGTTACTGATCAGGTAGGTTGAAAACTTCTTTTATCTTCTCATCATATTCTGGTGAATCTGATATGCTCTAATTATTAGTTCAGATGGAGACTGTATTATTAAACTATAATATCATTTTAAGATTTTCCTTTGATCAAGTTATCACTAGTTTATGCAAAGTTTGGAGACGGAATGATTTTGCTGTGTGAATTTTTTTTCTAATTCTACAGACTGGGTAGTCTTCGAACTTCTTTTGTTCATTTTAATGGTATTCTAAGTGAATCTGATCGCATCCATATGTTGATTTTTCTAATGGAGATAGAATCATGATTCATATCTGGTTTTGGGTTGGGTCCATTACCTGGGTTTTATACTTGGGAATCACAGTTTCTTTTTGATATTGAAGGTATTGGTTTACGTTCTTCCTCAAGTCATGGCGGCTGTGGCAAAAGCAAATTCCAAGCGCATGTACTCTTGGTGGTGGGACAGCCATATTAGCCCAAAAAATTCAAAATGGCTTCAAGAAAATCTTACAGGTATTGAGTTTTTGTTTAGATCTTGCATGTTATTGTTCTGCATAGTACAGTAGAACAACCATGCAGATTGTAACTGCTAGATTCTCTTGCAGAAATTTCAAAGGGATTTTTGGAATATCATATCTTTTGTTGTGTTTCAGCTGCGCCAAGTGCTTATAGGATTTATGTGAAAAAAAGAGGCATGCGTGTTGTGTAGCTGCCTCTATGATTTCTAGGATGCTACTGGTACAATTCTGAGTTAAGAAAATGAAGTGTGGTCGTAAGGCTGCAGGATATTTTCTGTGAATTGTGAGATATATCTCATATAGCTAGCACAATTTGTTTCCAAGCATAAAATTTGAATTTCAACTTATTACTTATTATTAATTTTGCGGTCATCTTATGTATTTTATTTTTGTGTCGGTAAACAAAATTAATTGAAGGAAACCGGGCCAAGGGGGCTATTATTTTACATAGGTGAAAGTAAGACGAGGAATCAAATGCATCAGTTCATGTATATCCATTTACATAAGTTTCCCAATATACTGAGAGAAGAAAGTATAGAACATTTATCCCCTGAAGTCCTCGAGGTGACTGCTCTTCTTGGAAAACTATTTTCTCTTCGTTCCTGTATATATTCCATGATATTAATGAAGGAGCGGAATCCACAGTTCCTCTATTGTTGAATCCAATGAGCATTGATTGATGGATGAAAAAGTGGGAACAATATCCAACAAACATGGAATAGATGAATGGTACCAGACTACAAGTAAAATGTTTGGAAAGTACAGTTTAGAATTTTTAAAAATCTTGAAGTTACGAAATGTCATTGAATTGGCTTTGAAGTGATGGTAAAATTTAGTGATGATTATTTATTTTTCGTGGAACTAGAGAGAGGACTATCAGTTTGACTGCTGAGCAGTTGGAATACTATTTTTCTTCTCTTTTTTTGTTCCTTCCCTTAGCTGATAATTTGTCTTGGTTTCTGGTATACTGAACAGAATAACCACAGATCTTCCTTTGTTTAAAAAGGGTTATATCTTTAACAGTTATCTTGTGCAATTTTCATTTCTGTATGTTCTCGTACTGAATTTAAATTCATGGATTTTTGCCCCGTATAACTAGTGACAACAATTGTGGATGAACAGATATGGACACCAAAGTCAAACAAATGATCAAGCTCATAGAAGAAGATGCTGATTCCTTCGCAAGGAGGGCAGAGATGTATTATAAAAAACGCCCTGAGCTGATGAAATTAGTTGAAGAATTTTATCGAGCATACCGTGCATTGGCTGAAAGATATGATCATGCAACTGGAGAGCTGCGGCAGGCTCAACGAACGATGGCAGAAGCATTTCCCAACCAAGTCCCCTTTGTAATGGGTGATGATTCCCCTGCCAGTTCTGCTAATGAGAATGATCCACATACACCTGATATGCCACCCACTTTGCGTGCATCATTTGACCCTGATGAGCTGCAAAAGGATGCTCTGGGACTTTCTCCATCTCCTTTTCGTGTTTTTAATTCGAATGGAGCTTTTACCGAAGAATCTGACTCTGAAAAGGGCAGAAATGGTTTGAAACAGCCCAATGATATTTTTGGCTCTGGAGAAGCAGTTAGCCGTGCCAAGTTTTCGGAGGGACGGGCAGGAAAAGGCCTGAACTTTCAGGATGCTGAGGAGAAAGAACGAAGTGTGCAAAATAATGGGATCCATGATCTCAAATCCCGGGCCCTATCTGAGTCTGAGAGAGTTAGTAAAGCTGAGATGGAAATTCTAACTTCAAAGAATGCCCTAATTATGTTGGAAGCTGAGAAGGAAGCTGGCCAACACCAGTACCAACAAACTTTGGAGAGATTGTCTAACTTAGAGTTATATTTTTCTCGTGCTAAAGAGGATTCCAAAGAACTTAATGAACGAGCAAGCAAAGCTGAAGCAGAGGTTCAAATTTTGAAGGATGTCCTTACTAAATTAGAGGCTGAAAGGGAAGCTAGCCTTTATCAATACCAGCAGTGTTTGAGCAAAATATCAAATCTCGAGCGTAATGTCTCTGATGCCCAAAGATGTGCTGGAGAGCTTAATGAACGTGCTGGTAGAGCTGGGACTGAAGCTGAAGCCTTAAAACAAAAATTGTTTGAGGTAGAAGCTCAAAAAGAGTATGCTCTTGTTCAATACAACAAATGTTTGGAGACAATATCTAATCTGGAGGACAAATTACTGCTGGCTGAGGAAGATGCCAAGATAATTAATGAGCGAGCTGCTAAAGCAGAACATGAAATTGAAACATTGAAGCAGGAACTTTCCAGATTGACTGAAGAGAAAGAAGCTTCTGCTCTTCAGTACCAGCAATGCTTGGACAGAATTTCTTATCTGGAGCGAGAACTTGCATGTGCCCAGGAAGAGGCACAGAGGCTTCATGGTGAGATAGATATCGGGGTTGTGAAGTTAAAGGGGGCTGAAGAAAGATGTATTCTGTTGGATAGATCAAATCAGACCATGCACTCTGATTTGGAGTCTATGGAGCAGAAATCAGCATCTCAGAGTGAAGAACTTACAGAGAAGCAGAAAGAGTTGGGGAGACTTTGGTCTTGCCTACAAGAAGAGCGCTTGCGATTTTTGGAGGCTGAAACAGCATTTCAAACTCTGCAGCATTTGCACTCTCAGTCTCAAGAAGACCTGAGATCTTTGGCTGGAGAACTTCAGAGTAGGGCTCAAATTTTGAAGGAGATGGAAGCTCTTAATCAGAGTTTACAGGATGAAGTCCAAGCGGTTAAGGAAGAGAATAAGGGCCTGAATGCAGTCAATTTATCTTCAGCTGCATCAATTGAAGATTTACAAGATGAGATTTCGAGCTCAAGGGAAACAATAAGGAAACTTGAGGCAGAGGTTGAACTCCGTGTGGACCAAAGAAATGCTCTTCAGCAAGAGATTTACTGTCTGAAAGAGGAGCTGAATGACCTTAACAAGAAACACCAGTCTATGACAGAGGAGGTGGAATCAATTGGCTTCAATCCAGAGTCGTTTGGGTCCTCTGTGAAGGAGTTGCAGGATGAGAATGTACATCTGAAAGAAATCGGTGAGAGAGAGAGAAGTGAAAAAGTAGCTCTTTTGGAAAAGTTAAAAAACATGGAAAACCTTCTTGAGAAAAATGCACTACTAGAGAATTCTCTCTCGGACTTTAATGTTGAGCTAGAAGCAGTTAGAAAGAAGGTGAAGGCATTAGAAGAATCCTGCGAAACTCTTCTAAAAGAAAAGTCGACTCTCACCTCTGAGAAAGGCATGTTGTTATCTCAGCTACAAATCTCAAATGAGAATTTCGAGAAACTCTTGGAGAAGAACAAAATTCTGGAGAATTCCCTATTTGATGCTAATGCTGAACTTGAAGGGTTGAGGATAAATTTGAAGAACATAGAAAATTTGTGTCTGTTGCTTAATGATAAAAAATCCTTGCTGACTGCAGAGAAGGGTAGCTTATGTTCACAATTGGATGAAACTCTGAACAGATTGGAAGATTTGGAGAAAAAGAATATGGAGTTGGAAGAGACATACTCAGCTCTGGAGAAAGAGAGGGAATGCACGCTTCTTGAACTAAAAGAGCTACAGGTTTCCTTAGATGTTGAAAAGCAAGAACATGCTAATGATGTCCATGTGAGTAAATCTTGCCTTGCTGAAATGGCATCACAGATCTGTTTACTGCAAGAGAAAGCTCAGTGCATGAAGAAAGAACACGAAGAGGAAGAGGACAAAGCCATTAGTGCACAGATTGAGATCTTCATCTTGCAGAAATATTTGCAAGATGCGGGAGAACAAAATCTATTGCTGTTAAGAAAGTGTGAGAAACTCTTGGAGGCATCTAGGCTGTCAGAGAAACTGATTTCTGTACTGAACCATGAAAATGTCTGCCAAAACTCGGAGGTACAGTCCTTAAATGATCAAATTGAAATTCTGAGGAGGGGGCTCCATGGTGCAATGAGGGCTCCTGAAGTTGGCGTAGATAATTTGTGTGAAGATATTCTTGAATTCGACCAAACACTTTATAACATTATAGTTAGCAGTCTCCAAGAAAGAAGAAATTGCTTGTATATGATGCAGGATGAGAATCATAAATTGGTTACTCAGAATGGTGTTCTTATGACATTGTTGGGTCAACTGCAACTAGAGGCAGCAATTCTTGCCACAGAAAAGAACACGCTGGACCAGGACTTCAGAATCTGTTCCGAGAAGTTGTCAGTCTTGCGTAATGAAACACAGAAACTTAAAGAGATGAATGAACAATTGGGATTGAAGACGTTGGAGGGAAACCACAGAGAGGATGCTTTGAAGCTTCAACTACAGAATCGACAAGTTCAGTTGTTGGAGTTGCAAGACGCTCACCTAATTTTGTGGGAAGAGAATCAGAAGATGCTTGATAATAAAAGGTTTTTGATGAAGGAAGTCTTATACCTGGGAGAACAGAAACATAATCTAGAACAGGAAAATTGTGACATCTGTGCTGAAACGGTATCTCAAAGCCTACTTTCTCTCATTTTGACAAATATTGTTTCTGAAAAATCTGAGCAAATTACAGTGCTCATTGACAGTCTGGATGAACTTTGTGTGGTCAATAATGTCCAGCAGGAGAAAATTAATGTGATGGCTGGGAAGCTGGAAGATGTGAAACTGGAAAAACTGCGTCTTAATGAATCATTGGAAAAGTCAGCGAATGAGCTGCTTTCAGTTAGATCTGTTAATGATCAATTAAATAATGGGATTGCATGTGGAAAAGATCTGTTGTGCCTGAAGGAAACTGAGATTTTGGAAGCAGAACATTTGCTAACATCACTACGAAATGAGAAAACAGAGTTGCATACAACTTTGGAGGATCTGAAGTTGATGTATGATGAGGTTGAGGTGTTACGAGAAGATCAAGAGAAGCACATCATTGAACTATCTGGAGAACGAGACACTCAGAATAAAGAAATTGGTTACCTTCATCAAGAAAATCAGCAACTGGGTGCTGAGCTTTGGAAATTGCATAAAAAAATTGAGGACAACAAATGTAGGGAGGAAATGTGGCAAAATGAGGTTGAACTCTGGGAGTCTCAAGCTGCTGTATATTTTGGTGAACTGCAGATCTCTGCTGTCCGTGAAGTTTTGTTTGAAGGAAAGATTATTGAGTTGATCAAAGAAATTCAAAACCTTGAAGATCGATATGATTCCAGACATATGGAGATTGACAAGCTGAAAGAAACGGTTAGCACCTTGGAATCAGAAAATGAGGGACTGAAAGATCAGTTGGCTTCATATTATCCGGTGGTCATTTCCTTGAGGGACAATGTTACTTCATTGGAGAATCACACTCTGTCCCGTACCATACGTCAGGAAGTTGGCAATGAAGAAGCAAAGGTAATGTCTTTCATCTCTTAATAGTTCATTTTCTTATTGAAATGGAGCATCGTGAAGATTATTGCACATGAACTCTGGTTGCTTCGGCTGACCTTACTATCATATTATGCCTTTGCCATGTTACCTGGTTCAACTCTATTTGTGACTTTTTCTCATATTTGGGACTCTCTATCTTCTTGGGTAGATATTAGATTGTCTTTCATTTTGGTAGTGAGTAGTATAGCAAGTCAAGAATAGTTTGCTAATAGCCCCATCCATTCATAGTGAGTTGGAAGAATGGCAGCACATAGATTTTGTCTGTCATAGACGGTATCAGCTCTCAGTCTCTCACAATTCGGTTCAAAGCTCCGCTTGATATCTGCAACAACATTATCAAGAACCATTCCTTTATATGTTTTTTATCTTATTCCTTGCCATAATATTTTCAATACACTAGAATTTTTAGTTTTAACAAATTTAATTTCAAGCATCAAAGATTTATGTGGGTTATTGCATTCAATGAAACTTGGAGGCTCTCTACAAATAGTACCTTGTACCATAATTCTTAGCTTCTTGAATCCTGACCATGGAAACCGTGATGTCGTTTCTCATCTTTCCCCAAGTGTGAGCTGATTCTTATTTGACTTCTGTTCAGCTAGTGTGTCCGTGCCACCTTCTGATGAAGTATCTAATGTTTCCAGTTGTTCCAAAATTTCCACCCAATTGCTGTGAAATTAACATAGGATTTCACCTAACATCTGTGTTTCTATGCCACTCATTTCCAGGTTACTGAGCAGGTGACTCACCTACAAGCTGAAAGTGACCGGCAAGTCAATGAAGATCAAGTTGCCGTAGTTCTGGATGGATTTTATGAGTTGCAGAAACTGAAAGTGAAGCTGAAAGCTGTTGAAAAAGCAGTGGCAGAAAAGAAAAGGCTGCTATTGCTGGAGAATGCAACTGTCAAGTCCAAGCTTGAGGCTGCAATCAAGGAGATAGGAGAGTTAAAATCAGGTAGCAGCTTGCGTCGAGAAGCTGTTCAAGCAAGTGAGTCTGTTAATCCAAAGCCTGGAGAGGAGGAGCTAAGGGAGCGGATGAGGAAAGATATCAGGCTAAGAAAACCTACCAATGAAATCTCTGAAGAGGGGGATTCTATGATGACTAGAGACATAATACTTGATCAAATATCTGATGGATTTAGCAAAAGAGCAGCTGTTGAGGCCGATGATCAGATGCTTGAAGTATGGGAAACCACTAATGAGGAGGGCAACGTCGACATGAAAGTTGGTAAGGCCAGGAAGGTGAACACTCCTGCCGATTACCAAAGGACTGAAACAATCAAGAAACAGAAAAGTAAACACTCGGCTACAGAGTCATTGGTTGACAAGGAGTTGGGTGTGGATAAAGAGATCTCCAGGAGATTAACGGAGCATGTTCAAGGAGGAATCAAGATAAAGATTCTGGAAAGACTTGATTCTGATTCGCAGAAGTTGACAAACCTTCAAATAACTGTACAAGATTTGAAGAGAAAGGTGGAGATAACTGAGAAGAGCAAAAAGGGCAATGGTATTGAATTTGATACTGTGAAAGAGCAGCTTGAAGAAGCTAGTGAGGCCATCCTGAAACTGGTCGACATCAACCGCAAATTATTGAAGAATGTTGAAGGTTCTTCCTTGTCTTATGATGAAAAATCAGCATTGGAACCAGATCAGAGTGGAAGTTTCCGGAGGAGGGGTGTTGCAGATCAAGCTAAAAGGGCGTCGGAAAAAATTGGGCGGTTGCAGCTGGAGGTGCAAAAGTTACAGTTTTTACTTCTGAGAATTGATGATCAAAATGACAGCAGAAGGAAGACCAAAATTACTGACCAAAGAACAAGTGTGCTCTTGCGGGACTATCTCTACGTTGGTGGCAGATCTAGCCCCAGAAAAAAGAAAGCACCCTTTTGTTCATGTGTGCAACCTCGAACTAAGGGAGATTGAAGCAGTTGCTTTTTCTCATGATGAGTCCAGAGTTTAGCTCTGGAAACACATTAGCTGTTTTTTATCTATACATTATAAAGGACATCGTTTTTCACATAAGAGAGATCGTTGTACATTTCCGGCTTCTTGTAATAAAAAAGGAGCCGCTCTCTTGGAGCATATTGATGCTTCATCTGTATATTTCTTTTCTTTTTATCTTTACAGAATAGCTTCATAATATGATGGAAAATGTCTCGTATAAAGGGCCGACTATACGTCTTCGTTGTAGATTCCAATTTTGTGTTTTGCACATGTACGCTGAAAGTTAACAAGATAGAGTTCGGAGCACTGGATCTTCAGTTGAAAAGTTAGGGCAGAGGGTAGGCTTCAACATCCATGGATATAAACGACCTCTGGATGCACCAATAATTCCCATATACCTTGTACCCTTCTCTGGCAGCTCAATTGCACGGGCATTCATTTCATCGACGTCAATACACGAAAGGAGCTTCTCTCTTGATAACTTGTAAAACAGTTAATGATGCAGATAAGCTAGGGACTAAAATATTAGCAAAAGGAAAAATCTTCCTCATACACCAAGCAATGAGAGTACGGTAAATAAATATTCCAATCTAGCTATTTGAATGCTTAGATCTCATCTCCAGTATCATTAACCCAAATAAGGCAGAGCAGAACAAAAAGGACGATGGATATCAACTTCTCACTTCTCAACTACAGAAACGACAACTATTAAAGTGGTAAAATCAAACCAACAAGTTAAATAAGTAAATCGCGTTGAAGAATATTACATCAACCAAACCAAACAAAAAGCATCAAAGCAACACTCGTCACCGACTCTGCATATCATGTCTCTTAACTGAATCCTCGAGAAGATCTGACTGCAAATAACCAATATTCATTCTACAAAAGAGGATCAAGTGGAGTTTTTTACACAGTTAAATCATGCCGTTCATATCTTCATATAATATCATCCTTTTCAGAATATACATTATGATAATAACTCAACACAAAAGGCTCCAACGTTAACATAACCACTTAAGTTTAAAACCTCCTACAATGCAGCTTTCATTCAGAATACCATGCAGGGTAAAAAATTAAAACTGCATATCATGCAGGGGAAAAAAATCAAATACAAAAAAAGCAATTGAGGTAAACTAAATTGACATTCATTCAGCCATTTGAATGCTAAATGTTCCGTAAACGAGACTTCATCTAGCTACCAAACAGCATCGGTACCACTGGTGTATGGCCACTGATCCCGACTGGACCATATTGGAAAAAAGAATTGTCGAAGTTCTGTATCCAATCCATCATGACTAAACCATACATCTCAAGTGCACAACGAGCAATCTTGCTCGCTCCAGCAGAGGGTAAGAGCCATGAGAGAAAGGAGTTTAATCAAATGAGTATTTGGATCAGTCACATAATTTTAAAGCTGCCTATATTTAGTAGGGATATCAACAGATATAGGAATTTTAACAACCAATAAGCAGCATTATTATACCTAAACATGGACCAATTATCAAACCAAATGCACAAGAAAACCATTGAAGGAAGTAGTGAGTGAGATTCCACAAAAAGAAACATCTAATATGAAGTCAGGAGACACCATTCGAGTTTGGATAAGGAGTTGAATCAAATGACTATTTGGACCAAATTATAATTTGAAGCTCGAGGTTTCCAATGATGCAGAATGCACAAAATTTTAAACACATCACTAATCATTGACTATATTTTGGAGACATCAGAAAAATATAGAATTTTAGCAACCAATATATAGTAAAACGTAAACAGATTATAATCAATATACTGAAGGTACGCCAGCCATCAAAGAAAACACAAGGGAATGAAAACAAGTCAAAATTGCAACCAAAAAATAAAGAACGAGAAAGATCAAGGAAATAGGTAGCTCACTTACTATTGATTCGATCCATAATGCCTTGGAAGGAAATCTTTCAAACTCACCAAGCACGGAGAGTCGGGATAAAGACGACCCCTGTGTACATGTTGTTGGGAAATTAGGATCAAATGGTATAATCTCAAATTCCCCTCCCAGGAACTTCTTTAAACAAAATAGAAAATACACAACACAAGAATTATAGTGGAAACTCCAAACCGGAGAAAAACCACTTTTGTTGTCAAAAGACAACCAGAGACAATTTTACTATGTGGAAAATTGTTACAACCACACTCTCAGTAACTTTCTCACACACCCAAAAACAAAGAAAACAATTACAAGCCCAAGAGAATTTTCCCACAAAATTCTCTCACTCAAAACCACTCATACAAGTTTTTCTCTCATTTTTGGATGATCTTTAGCACCTAGTGAACTACTCAATTTATAGATGCATAAAGTTCATCCTTGGTACATATTTTTAACAATGGCATTTGCCAAACTTTCAACCATTCAACAATGGTATGCATTCAACCATTCAACAATGGTATGCATTCAACCATTCAACCATTCAACAATGGTTATTGGCCTAACAAGCTTGAATTCAACAACAATGGTTGTTGGCCTAACAACCATGCACTTTGCATGTGGATGTTACTAACAAATCAATATTATTTTTTCATCAATCACAACAATCTCCACCTTGATTAAAAATAAACATAGTTACTCCACAACACTGTCTACTCCAACAGTCATAATTCTCTGCACCGAGAATTATCATACTCCACCATAAAGAATACACTCACTTAGAATTAATCACCAATTCTAAGAATTTCACTTCGGCTTATGTCGAAAAACTTACTGAAATTTATGGTGCAACTCCCACGTTTGGCTTTCCTGGAAGTTCATCAGTCATCGACAAATATTTTCCACCACACACCTTGCATCAATGCCAAACCAATGCCCGTGTGCAAACTATGGAACCACTAGCAGTAACACATCCTCTTTCATGGCAACTAGTGGCATGCCATGAGGATTTACTTGCCTTCACACAACATCAACATCATCTCCCCAATGAGAGACACTGTTAACGTCACCAGAGCTACTTGCCGAACCAGCTCCACCTTTTGGACAATTTCTTTTGAGATGTCCAGATTGACCACACCCCCAGCACACCACCTTCTTTTTCATGGAATTCTTCTTCCAAGATTCAGCTACTATTGCTGAGTTTTCTGCAGGTGGAACATTATTTCCACCACTCAGCCTTTTCTCTTCAGAGAAAAGCTTTCCAGTAACTTCTGAAAAAATTATTTTTTCTTTCCCATGAATCAATATAGGTTTCATGTGCTCATAAGAATATGGAAGAGACCAGATAAGCCTTAAAGTTATATCTTCATCATCCATCTTAACACCAATAGACTCAAGTTCAGAGACAATCCCATTGAGAACACTCAAATGATCTGAAATCGTGGTTCCTTCACTCATACGTAATGTATGAAATTGCTCCTTCAGGTACACACGACTTGAAATACCTTTTGACTGGTACAATTCTTCAAGCTTTTCCCAGAGCTCTTTGGTTGTAGATAATCCATGCACATTAGCAAGAATATTTTTGGCCAAACACAATCGAATTGTGCTTGCAGCTCTCAGATCAAGATCTTCCCAACCATCATCGATCACAGCAGCTTTAGAATCACTACTGGAATCAATGACTGGTTTCCCTTTCAATGCCTTGTGTAACCCGGATTGAATTAACACATCTTTGACTTGAATTTGCCATAAGCCAAAGTTGATTCTCCCATCAAACTTTTCGATACCAAATTTAACGCTTGTCATTTATGCTAATCTCCCCCTCTGATACCACTTGTTGGGAAATTAGGATCAAATGGTATAATCTCAAATTCCCCTCCCAGGAACTTCTTTAAACAAAATAGAAAATACACAACACAAGAATTATAGTGGAAACTCCAAACTGGAGAAAAACCACTTTTGTTGTCAAAAGACAACCAGAGACAATTTTACTATGTGGAAAATTGTTACAACCACACTCTCAGTAACTTTCTCACACACCCAAAAACAAAGAAAACAATTACAAGCCCAAGAGAATTTTCCACAAAATTCTCTCACTCAAAACCACTCATACAAGTTTTTCTCTCATTTTTGGATGATCTTTAGCACCTAGTGAACTACTCAATGACCTACGTCCACGGGAGAGAAACACAACACTCTATTGAAGTAGTACAATTGGAGGAGGAGGTTACACAACTCTCATACTCAACTCACACATTTACGGTGTCTCTTCCTACACCTCTCTTTCTTTCTACAACACTCTTTTTTTTTTCTTTTTGTCTTGCCTCTACAACTTACACACACACATCTCTTTATATAGAGATGAAAACTCAAATGTGAACATATAGAAAACAAAATCTAAAATGGAGGCTTGATGGGTTGGTGGTTGCCATCTTTGACAAGGTTGGTGAGTTGCCTTTATTGACAAACCATGGTGATGGCTTTGTTGTACAATCTTGACAATGGTGGTGGTGGCTTGCATGACTTGGCAAAGGTGGTGGCTTCAAGCTTTGAACCTTGACTCAACAATGATACATTGTTGAATCTTGAATGGACAAACATGGTGGCTTGCATGCAAAGTCTAACTTTGCATGCAAGTTTGGTATGGACCTCACAATTCTCCCCCTCCATACCTATAGGAGGAGAACACAGCTTGCCAATCTTCAGTTACTATCCATCCCGGCTATGTCCTGACATAGCCCGAGCTTCTCGCGAGTAACAACTTTTGTCAACATGTCTGCTGGATTCTTTTCTGTGTGAATCTTCACCAGTTTCAACAACTGTTCTTCAATCACTTCACGTATCCAGTGATAGCGAATATCAATGTGCTTTGTGCGGGAATGGTACATGGAATTCTTGCTCAAGTCTAGAGCACTCTGACTGTCACAATGTACCTTGAATTCCTCTTGATTAATACCAAGTTCCTGGAGAAACCGCTTTAGCCACAACATTTCTTTACCAGCTTCTGCTGCAGCAATATACTCTGCTTCTATTGTAGACAAAGCAACACACTTCTGCAGTTTGGACTGCCATGACACAGCTCCCCCTGCAAAAGTGAAAACATACCCTGAAGTAGATTTTCTACTATCAGGATCACCAGCCATATCTGAATCAGTATAGCCGTCCAGAACTGGATCTGCTCCCCCAAAGCACAAGCATAGCTTTGACGTACCCTTCAGGTACCTGAGAATCCATTTAACACCTTCCCAATGTTCTTTCCCTGGATTGGAAAGGAATCTGCTCACAACACCAACAGCGTGAGCAATATCCGGTCTTGTACACACCATTGCGTACATTAGACTACCGACTGCTGAAGAGTATGGTACTGTTTTCATCTCTTCAATCTCCTTCTCTGATGAAGGACAAGATTTCTTGCTCAGCTGAAAATGGTTACCTAGCGGAGTGGTAACCTGCTTTGCATTTTTCATGTTAAACCTTTCAAGCACCCGTTTAACATAAGCTTCCTGTGACAGCCACAATTTCTTGGTTTTCCTGTCACGAACAATCTTCATGCCCAATATCTGCTGAGCTGGGCCTAAGTCCTTCATGTCGAAGAACTGGGATAACTGGGCTTTCAATCTATTAATCATGGCTACATCCTGGCCAACAATTAACATATCATCCACATATAGCAGTAATATCACAAAATTACCGTCTGGGAACTTTTGGACATAAACACACTGGTCTGCTGCAGTCCTTTTGTAACCATGACCCATCATGAATGAGTCAAACTTTATGTACCACTGTCTCGGCGCTTGCTTAAGGCCGTAGAGACTTTTCTGCAGTTTGCAGACTAAGTGCTTCTTCTTAGGGACTTCAAACCCTTCTGGCTGCTCCATGTAGATTTCTTCCTCCAAATCACCATGGAGAAAAGCTGTTTTCACATCCATCTGTTCAAGCTCCAAATTCATGCTTGCTACTAGCCCAAGGATGACTCGAATTGATGTCATTTTTACCACTGGTGAGAAAATCTCGTCAAAGTCAATTCCTTTCATCTGTTGAAAACCTTTGACGACCAATCGAGCTTTGTACTTCACAAGCTTTCCGTTGCCATCTTTCTTCAGCTTGAACACCCATTTGTTCTGCAGTGCTTTCTTCCCTTTAGGAAGTTTTACCAACTCGTAAGTTTGGTTTTTCTGCAAGGAATTCATTTCTTCTTGCATAGCCTGCATCCACTCACTGCTTTCAGCATGATTGTGAGCTTCCTGAAAACTCTCTGGCTCCCCCTCATCAGTAAGCAAAATATAGTCTGAATCCGGATATCTCCTCGACGGAATCAGGGTACGGCCTCTCTGTGATCTTTCTGGCTGAGGTACAGCTACTGGAGGAGGTTGTGCTGGTTCTAAAGCTTCTGGTGGAGGGGGTTGTGGTCCCCCTGCTCAACACCTTCGGTATCTACTTCTTCTAAGTCTTCCTCCTGCAATTCACCATTATTTGCAGGTGCCACTAGTGTAGGATCTGGGATGGTGTTGGCAATACCGGGAACAATGGTCTTGGAAGATTTGTCCAAGTCCTCAAATACTTCATTTTCATGAAACACAACATCCCTGCTTCTGATAACCTTCTTAGCAATTGGATCCCATAATCTGTATCCAAATTCTTCATCTCCATAACCAACGAAGATGCAAGGAGTGGATCTGCTGTCGAGCTTCTGTCTCTGCTCTTTGGATACATGTGCAAAAGCTTTGCACCCAAACACTCTCAAGTGTGAATAGGAAATATTCCTGCTAGACCACACCTTCTCCGGAATTTCAAAATTCAGCGGTGCTGACGGTGATCTGTTGATCAAGTAGCGAGCCACACGAACTGCTTCACCCCAGAATGACTTTGGCAGCTTTGCCATACTGAGCATGCACCTTGATCGTTCCATAATGGTCCGATTCATTCTCTCGGCTACACCATTATGTTCTGGGGTACGTGGGACCGTCTTCTCGTGTCGAATACCACATTCAGCACAATATGTTTCAAATTCTCTAGAAACGTACTCGCCTCCATTGTCTGACCGGAGGCACTTCAGCTTCTTTCCGGTCTCCCTTTCCACCATAGCGTGAAAATTCTTGAAATTCTCGAACACCTGATCCTTGGTTCTGAGAAAATATACCCACACCTTCCTTGAAGCATCATCAATAAAAGTCAGGAAATATCTGTTACCTCCCAAAGACTCTTCTTCTAGAGGACCACAGACATCAGAGTGTACCAAACTCAGCAACTCTGACCTTCTCGTGGAAGATGTATTGAATGAGACTCTGTGCTGCTTCCCGAATAAGCAATGATCACAAGGGTTCAGCGGAATATCTTTAGACACTTTGATGAGTGCCTTCTTTGACAGGGTGGACAACCCTTTTTCTCCCATGTGACCGAGTCTCTTGTGCCAGAGATTTGGAGAAGTCTCTTCCTCCACAGCATTGATGCTTTCTGAACATACTTTGGCTTGTGTTCTATACAATGTGCCACAAATATGTCCTCTGGCATAAGTCAAAGCACCTTTCGTCAACTTCCAGGTGCCATTGCCGAAATGATTGTGATAGCCCTGTTTATCAAGAGCATTCACAGCAATAAGATTGAACCGGAGGTCTGGGACGTGTCGGACGTCCTTCAACACCACAGCACATCCAAGATTTGTCTTGACATGCACATCACCAATGGCCACAATCTTGGCAAAACTATCGTTGCCCATCTTCACTGTACCAAAATCACCAGTTTTGTACGAAGTGAAGAAATCACTTTGTGGAGTGGCGTGGTGCGATGCAGCAGTGTCGATCACCCACTCAGGATTGTGGCTTGCTGCATGTAAACATGTCTCTTCATTGCAAGAGAGTATTGCTACATCCTCCGATATGGTGACCAGAGTTTCGCCACCTTCATTCTTTGTCTCTGAGCTGGTTTGACCTTGCTCCCGTTGTAATTTCCGGCAATTCTTCTTGATGTGGCCTTCAATGCCACAATGGTAACACTTGTATTTGCCTTTTTGCTGTCTCTTGTCGTCGGTGGACTTTCCACGATCTTGGTTTCGTCCCCGGCTCTTGCTTCTTCCTCTACTCCTACCTCTACCTTGAGGTCGTCCTCTGCTTTCAGTAACAAGGGCATGAGACTGGTCTATGCCCAACTCTTTTCTCCGAGACTCCTCGTTGAATAATGCATCCGAGACCATCTCCATAGTGAGTTTGCCTCCGGGTGCAGAGTTACTGAGAGAGACCACCAGCGTCTCCCAACTGTCTGGTAGGGAACTGAGAAGTAGTAAGGCTTGATCTTCATCTTTAAGAATGAACTTGACAGCTACAAGTTGATTCACCAAGTTCTGGAACTCATTGGTGTGCTCAGCTACAGAAGTACAATTTTTCAACTTCAAGTTGACAAGCCGTCTAACCAAGAGAGCTTTATTTCGAGCGGTCTTGGCTTGATACATGTTTTCGAGCTTTTTCCAGAGCTCGTATGCATTCGTCTCCTGTGCAACATGGTGAAACACACTGTGGTCAATCCAATTACGAATTTGACCAATCGTCTTCTTGTGTTTCTTTGTCCACTCAGCATCCTTTATATCATCTGGTCTTTTGCCCTCATTTTCCAAGGGATCCGCCAAATCTCTGCAATTCAAGAAATCCTCCATCCGAGGTTTCCACAAAGCATAATTTGTCGGTGTCAACTTCATCATAGCTCCTGATGACTCTGATGTAGAGGCTTCCATCAGAAAAGATTCGGTTTCAAGCTAAACCGAGCAACACCGAAATTTTGGAGCAGAATTTAGCAAAACCGATAGCACGGTTGCGTCCGGAAGGGTCGAAAACCTTAGGAACCGGTCTGACCTTCCTGAAAACCGGTCCGAAAAATACCGAACCAGCCGGTCAAAGTTTTAGTAATTTGAACCGGACTTAACTGTTGACTAACAGTCAACTGACGCCGTTTGATGACGTGGCTGCTGACGTGGCACAATTGATGACTGTGCGCTGACGTGGCAGATGCTGACGTGGTCTTGTGACGTGGCGCTGACGTGGAAGATGATGACGTCACTATGACGTCATGCTGACGTCACTTCGTCTTCAACCTCCAGAAAACGTGAATAGTACCTCCAATTTTCAGAGGGAGAGTGTGGCTCACCCCGACGTCCGATTTCGATGATTTTTGAACCAGAAGACTCGTGAGATGATGAGGAACACCCAGATGTGTTCAAAACTTGATTTCGTTGAAGTCAAAAAATTGACCCGAGAGCAAAAACATGCTCTGTTTCTGTCCGGGATGACTTCCGGGACTTAACCTCGGCTCTGATACCACTTTGTTGAGGATTCTGAGTCAATTTGACACAAAGAAAACGAAACCGAAATATAAGGTGACACAAAGAAATTTACGTGGTTCGGTCAATGATCTACGTCCACGGGAGAGAAACACAACACTCTATTGAAGTAGTACAATTGGAGGAGGAGGTTACACAACTCTCATACTCAACTCACACATTTACGGTGTCTCTTCCTACACCTCTCTTTCTTTCTACAACACTCTTTTTTTTTTCTTTTTGTCTTGCCTCTACAACTTACACACACACATCTCTTTATATAGAGATGAAAACTCAAATGTGAACATATAGAAAACAAAATCTAAAATGGAGGCTTGATGGGTTGGTGGTTGCCATCTTTGACAAGGTTGGTGAGTTGCCTTTATTGACAAACCATGGTGATGGCTTTGTTGTACAATCTTGACAATGGTGGTGGTGGCTTGCATGACTTGGCAAAGGTGGTGGCTTCAAGCTTTGAACCTTGACTCAACAATGATACATTGTTGAATCTTGAATGGACAAACATGGTGGCTTGCATGCAAAGTCTAACTTTGCATGCAAGTTTGGTATGGACCTCACAATTGGTTGTTGGGAAATTTGGATCAAATGGTATAATCTCAAATTCCCCTCCCAGGAACTTCTTTAAACAAAATAGAAAATACACAACACAAGAATTATAGTGGAAACTCCAAACTGGAGAAAAACCACTTTTGTTGTCAAAAGACAACCAGAGACAATTTTACTATGTGGAAAATTGTTACAACCACACTCTCAGTAACTTTCTCACACACCCAAAAACAAAGAAAACAATTACAAGCCCAAGAGAATTTTCCCACAAAATTCTCTCACTCAAAACCACTCATACAAGTTTTTCTCTCATTTTTGAATGATCTTTAGCACCTAGTGAACTACTCAATTTATAGATGCATAAAGTTCATCCTTGGTACATATTTTCAACAATGGCATTTGCCAACCATTCAACAATGACATTTGCCAAACTTTCAACCATTCAACAATGGTTATTGGCCTAACAAGCTTGAATTCAACAACAATGGTTGTTGGCCTAACAAACTTGAATTCAACAACAATGGTTGTTGACCTAACAAGCATGCATTTTGCATGTGGATGTTACTAACAAACCAATATTATTTTTCATCAATCACAACAATCTCCACCTTGATTAAAAATAAACATAGTTACTCCACAACACTGTCTACTCCAACAGTTATAATTCTCTGCACCGAGAATTATCATACTCCACCATAAAGAGTACACTCACTTAGAATTAATCACCAATTCTAAGAATTTCACACGGCTCATGTCGAAAACTTACTGAAAAATTATGGCACAACTCCCACGTTTGGCTTTCTCGGAAGTTCATCAGTCATCGACAAATATTTTCCACCACACACCTTGCATCAATGCCAAACCAATGCCTGTGTGCAAACTATGGATCCACTAGCAGTAACACATCCTCTTTCATGGCAACTAGTGGCATGCCATGAGGATTTACTTGCCTTCACACAACATCAACATCATCTCCCCAACGAGAGACACTGTTAGCGTCACCAGAGCTACTTGCCGAACCAGCTCCACCTTTTGGACAATTTCTTTTGAGATGTCCAGACTGACCACACCCCCAGCACACCACCTTTTTTTCATGGAATTCTTCTTCCAAGATTCAGCTACTATTGCTGAGTTTTCTGCAGGTGGAACATTATTTCCACCACTCAGCCTTTTCTCTTCAGAGAAAAGCTTTCCAGTAACTTCTGAAAAAAATATTTTTTCCTTCCCATGAATCAATATAGGTTTCATGTGCTCATAAGAATATGGAAGAGACCAGATAAGCCTTAAAGCTATATCTTCATCATCCATCTTAACACCAATAGACTCAAGTTCAGTGACAATCCCATTGAGAACACTCAAATGATCTGAAATCGTGGTTCCTTCACTCATACGTAATGTATGAAATTGCTCCTTCAGGTACACACGACTTGAAATACCTTTTGACTGGTACAATTCTTCAAGTTTTTCCCAAAGCTCTTTGGTTGTAGATAATCCATGCACATTAGCAAGAATATTTTTAGCCAAACACAGTCGAATTGTGCTTGCAGCTCTTAGATCAAGATCTTCCCAACCATCATCGATCACAGCAGCTTTAGAATCACTATTGGAATCAATGACTGGTTTCCCTTTCAATGCCTTGTGTAACCCGGATTGAATTAACACATCTTTGACTTGAATTTGCCATAAGCCAAAGTTGATTCTCCCATCAAACTTTTCGATACCAAATTTAGCGCTTGTCATTTATGCCTTAAGAAACCTAGAATCTCCCGGCTTCGATACCAGTTGTTGGGAAATTTGGATCAAATGGTATAATCTCAAATTCCCCTCCCAGGAACTTCTTTAAACAAAATAGAAAATACACAACACAAGAATTATAGTGGAAACTCCAAACTGGAGAAAAACCACTTTTGTTGTCAAAAGACAACCAGAGACAATTTTACTATGTGGAAAATTGTTACAACCACACTCTCAGTATCTGCCACGTCAGCGCCACGTCACAAGGCCACGTCAGCATCTGCCACGTCAGCGCACAGTCATCAATTGTGCCACGTCAGCAGCCACGTCATCAAACGGCGTCAGTTGACTGTCAGTTGACCGTTAGTCAACAGTTAAGTCCGGTTCAAATTACTGAAACTTTGACCGGCCGGTTCGGTATTTTTCGGACCGGTTTTCAGGAAGGTCAGACCGGTTCCTAAGGTTTTGGACCCTTCCGGACGCAACCGTGCTATCGGTTTTGCTAAATTCTGCTCCAAAATTTCGGTGTTGCTCGGTTTAGCTTGAAACCGAATCTTTTCTGATGGAAGCCTCTACATCAGAGTCATCAGGAGCTATGATGAAGTTGACACCGACAAATTATGCTTTGTGGAAACCTCGGATGGAGGATTTCTTGAATTGCAGAGATTTGGCGGATCCCTTGGAAAATGAGGGCAAAAGACCAGATGATATAAAGGATGCTGAGTGGACAAAGAAACACAAGAAGACGATTGGTCAAATTCGTAATTGGATTGACCACAGTGTGTTTCACCATGTTGCACAGGAGACGAATGCATACGAGCTCTGGAAAAAGCTCGAAAACATGTATCAAGCCAAGACCGCTCGAAATAAAGCTCTCTTGGTTAGACGGCTTGTCAACTTGAAGTTGAAAAATGGTACTTCTGTAGCTGAGCACACCAATGAGTTCCAGAACTTGGTGAATCAACTTGTAGCTGTCAAGTTCATTCTTAAAGATGAAGATCAAGCCTTACTACTTCTCAGTTCCCTACCAGACAGTTGGGAGACGCTGGTGGTCTCTCTCAGTAACTCTGCACCCGGAGGCAAACTCACTATGGAGATGGTCTCGGATGCATTATTCAACGAGGAGTCTCGGAGAAAAGAGTTGGGCATAGACCAGTCTCATGCCCTTGTTACTGAAAGCAGAGGACGACCTCAAGGTAGAGGTAGGAGTAGAGGAAGAAGCAAGAGCCGGGGACGAAACCAAGATCGTGGAAAGTCCACCGACGACAAGAGACAGCAAAAAGGCAAATACAAGTGTTACCATTGTGGCATTGAAGGCCACATCAAGAAGAATTGCCGGAAATTACAACGGGAGCAAGGTCAAACCAGTTCAGAGACAAAGAATGAAGGTGGCGAAACTCTGGTCATCATATCGGAGGATGTAGCAATACTCTCTTGCAATGAAGAGACATGTTTACATGCAGCAAGCCACAATCCTGAGTGGGTGATCGACACTGCTGCATCGCACCACGCCACTCCACAAAGTGATTTCTTCACTTCGTACAAAACTGGTGATTTTGGTACAGTGAAGATGGGCAACGATTGTTTTGCCAAGATTGTGGCCATTGGTGATGTGCATGTCAAGACAAATCTTGGATATGCTATGGTGTTGAAGGACGTCCGACACGTCCCAGACCTCCGGTTCAATCTTATTGCTGTGAATGCTCTTGATAAACAGGGCTATCACAATCATTTCGGCAATGGCACCTGGAAGTTGACGAAAGGTGCTTTGACTTATGTCAGAGGACATATTTGTGGCACATTGTATAGAACACAAGCCAAAGTATGTTCAGAAAGCATCAATGCTGTGGAGGAAGAGACTTCTCCAAATCTCTGGCACAAGAGACTCGGTCACATGGGAGAAAAAGGGTTGTCCACCCTGTCAAAGAAGGCACTCATCAAAGTGTCTAAAGATATTCCGCTGAACCCTTGTGATCATTTCTTATTCGGGAAGCAGCACAGAGTCTCATTCAATACATCTTCCACGAGAAGGTCAGAGTTGCTGAGTTTGGTACACTCTGATGTCTGTGGTCCTCTAGAAGAAGAGTCTTTGGGAGGTAATAGATATTTCCTGACCTTTATTGATGATGCTTCAAGGAAGGTGTGGGTATATTTTCTCAGAACCAAGGATCAGGTGTTCGAGAATTTCAAGAATTTCCACGCTATGGTGGAAAGGGAGACTGGAAAGAAGCTGAAGTGACTCCGGTCAGACAATGGAGGCGAGTACGTTTCCAGAGAATTTGAAACATATTGTGCTGAATGTGGTATTCGACACGAGAAGACGGTCCCACCTACCCCACAACATAATGGTGTAGCCGAGAGAATGAATCGGACCATTATGGAACGAGCAAGGTGCATGCTCAGTATGGCAAAGCTGCCAAAGTCATTCTGGGGTGAAGCAGTTCGTGTTGCCCGCTATTTGATCAACAGATCACCGTCAGCACCGCTGAATTTCGAAATTCCAGAGAAGGTGTGGTCTGGCAGGAATATTTCCTATTCACACTTGAGAGTGTTTGGGTGCAAAGCTTTTGCACATGTATCCAAGGAGCAGAGACAGAAGCTCGACAACAGATCCATTCCTTGCATTTTCATCGGATATGGAGATGATGAATTCAGATACAGACTGTGGGAACCAACTGATAAGAAGGTTATCAGAAGCAGGGATGTTGTGTTTCATGAAAATGAAGTATTTGAGGACTTGGACAAATCTTCCAAGTCCATTGTTCCCAGTGTTGCCAACACCATTCCAGATCCTACACTAGTGGCACCTGCAAATAATGATGAATTGCAGGAGGAAGATTTAGAAGAAGAAGATACCGAAGGTGTTGAGCAGGGGGAGCCACAACCCCCTCTACCAGAAGCTGCAGAACCAGCACAACCTCCTCTAGTAGCTGTACCTCAGCCAGAAAGATCACAGAGAGGCCGTACCCTGATTCCGTCGAGGAGATATCCGGATTCAGACTATATTTTGCTTACTGATGAGGGGGAGCCAGAGAGTTTTCAGGAAGCTCACAATCATGCTGAAAGCAGTGAGTGGATGCAGGCTATGCAAGAAGAAATGAATTCCTTGCAGAAAAACCAAACTTACGAGTTGGTAAAACTTCCTAAAGGGAAGAAAGCACTGCAGAACAAATGGGTGTTCAAGCTGAAGAAAGATGGCAACGGAAAGCTTGTGAAGTACAAAGCTCGATTGGTCGTCAAAGGTTTTCAACAGATGAAAGGAATTGACTTTGACGAGATTTTCTCACCGGTGGTAAAGATGACATCAATCCGAGTCATCCTTGGGCTAGTAGCAAGCATGAATTTGGAGCTTGAACAGATGGATGTGAAAACAGCTTTTCTCCATGGTGATTTGGAGGAAGAAATCTACATGGAGCAGCCAGAAGGGTTTGAAGTCCCTAAAAAGAAGCACTTAGTCTGCAAACTGCAGAAAAGTCTCTACGGCCTTAAGCAAGCGCCGAGACAGTGGTACATAAAGTTTGACTCATTCATGATGGGTCATGGTTACAAAAGGACTGCAGCAGACCAGTGTGTTTATGTCCAAAAGTTCCCAGACGGTAATTTTGTGATATTACTGCTATATGTGGATGATATGTTAATTGTTGGCCAGGATGTAGCCATGATTAACAGTTTGAAAGCCCAGTTATTCCAGTTCTTCGACATGAAGGACTTAGGTCCAGCTCAGCAGATATTGGGCATGAAGATTGTTCGTGACAGGAAAGCCAAGAAATTGTGGCTGTCACAGGAAGCTTATGTTAAACGGGTGCTTGAAAGGTTTAACATGAAAAATGCAAAGCAGGTTACCACTCCGCTAGGTAACCATTTTCAGCTGAGCAAGAAATCTTGTCCTTCATCAGAGAAGGAGATTGAAGAGATGAAAGCAGTACCATACTCTTCAGCAGTCGGTAGTTTAATGTACGCAATGGTGTGTACAAGACCGGATATTGCTCACGCTGTTGGTGTTGTGAGCAGATTCCTTTCCAATCCAGGGAAAGAACATTGGGAGGGTGTTAAATGGATTCTCAGGTACCTGAAGGGTACGTCAAAGCTATGCTTTTGCTTTGGGGGAGCAGATCCAGTTCTGGATGGCTATACTGATTCAGATATGGCTGGTGATCCTGATAGTAGAAAATCTACTTCAGGGTATTTTTCACTTTTGCAGGGGGAGCTGTGTCATGGCAGTCCAAACTGCAGAAGTGTGTTGCTTTGTCTACAACAGAAGCAGAGTATATTGCTGCAGCAGAAGCTGGTAAAGAAATGTTGTGGCTAAAGCGGTTTCTCCAGGAACTTGGTATTAATCAAGAGGAATTCAAGGTACATTGTGACAGTCAGAGTGCTCTAGACTTGAGCAAGAATTCCATGTACCATTCCCGCACAAAGCACATTGATATTCGCTATCACTGGATACGTGAAGTGATTGAAGAACAGTTGTTGAAACTGGTGAAGATTCACACAGAAAAGAATCCAGCAGACATGTTGACAAAAGTTGTTACTCGCGAGAAGCTCGGGCTATGTCAGGACATAGCCGGGATGGATAGTAACTGAAGATTGGCAAGCTGTGTTCTCCTCCTATAGGTATGGAGGGGGAGAATTGTGAGGTCCATACCAAACTTGCATGCAAAGTTAGACTTTGCATGCAAGCCACCATGTTTATCCATTCAAGATTCAACAATGTATCATTGTTGAGTCAAGGTTCAAAGCTTGAAGCCACCACCTTTGCCAAGTCATGCAAGCCACCACCACCATTGTCAAGATTGTACAACAAAGCCATCACCATGGTTTGTCAATGAAGGCAACTCACCAACCTTGTCAAAGATGGCAACCACCAACCCATCAAGCCTCCATTTTAGATTTTATTTTCTATATGTTCACATTTAAGTTTTCATCTCTATATAAAGAGATGTGTGTGTGTAAGTTGTAGAGGCAAGACAAAAAGGAAAAAAAAGAGTGTTGTAGAAAGAAAGAGAGGTGTAGGAAGAGACACCGTAAATGTGTGAGTTGAGTATGAGAGTTGTGTAACCTCCTCCTCCAATTGTACTACTTCAATAGAGTGTTGTGTTTCTCTCCCGTGGACGTAGGTCATTGACCGAACCACGTAAATTTCTTTGTGTCACCTTATATTTCGGTTTCGTTTTCTTTGTGTCAAATTGACTCAGAATCCTCAACAAAGTGGTATCGGAGCCAGGTTAAGTCCCGGAAGTCATCCCGGACAGAAACAGAGCATGTTTTTGCTCTCGAGTCAATTTTTCGACTTCAACGAAATCAAGTTTTGAACACATCTGGGTGTTCCTCATCACCTCACGAGTCTCCTGGTTCAAAAATCATCGAAATCGGACGTCGGGGTGAGCCACACTCTCCCTCTGAAAATTGGAGGTACTATTCACGTTTTCTGGAGGTTGAAGACGAAGTGACGTCAGCATGACGTCACAGTGACGTCATCATATGCCACGTCAGCGCCACGTCACCATCTGCCACGTTAGCGCACAGTCAGCAATTGTGCCACGTCAGCAGCCACGTCATCAAACGGCGTCAGTTGACTGTCAGTTGACCGTTAGTCAACAGTTAAGTCCGGTTCAAATTACAGAAACTTTGACCGGCCGGTTCGGTGTTTTTCGGACCGGTTTTCAGGAAGGTCAAACCGGTTCCTAAGGTTTTCGACCCTTCCGGACGCAACCGTGCTATCGGTTTTGCGAGATTCCGCTCCAAAATTTCGGTGTTGCTCGGTTTAGCTTGAAACCGAATCTTTTCTGATGGAAGCCTTTACATCAGAATCATCAGGAGCTATGATGAAGTTGACACCGACAAATTATGCTTTGTGGAAACCTCGGATGGAGGATTTCTTGAATTGCAGAGATTTGGCGGATCCCTTGGAAAATGAGGGCAAAAGACCAGATGATATAAAGGATGCTGAGTGGACAAAGAAACACAAGAAGACGATTGGTCAAATTCGTAATTGGATTGACCACAGTGTGTTTCACCCTGTTGCACAGGAGACGAATGCATACGAGCTCTGGAAAAAGCTCGAAAACATGTATCAAGCCAAGACCGCTAGAAATAAAGCTCTCTTGGTTAGACGGCTTGTCAACTTGAAGTTGAAAAATGATACTTCTGTAGCTGAGCACACCAATGAGTTCCAGAACTTGGTGAATCAACTTGTAGCTGTCAAGTTCATTCTTAAAGATGAAGATCAAGCCTTACTACTTCTCAGTTCCCTACCAGACAGTTGGGAGACGCTGGTGGTCTCTCTCAGTAACTCTGCACCCGGAGGCAAACTCACTATGGAGATGGTCTCGGATGCATTATTCAACGAGGAGTCTCGGAGAAAGGAGTTGGGCATAGACCAGTCTCATGCCCTTGTTACTGAAAGCATAGGACGGCCTCAAGGTAGAGGCAGGAGTAGAGGAAGAAGCAAGAGCCGGGGACGAAACCAAGATCGTGGAAAGTCCACCGACGACAAGAGACAGCAAAAAGGCAAATACAAGTGTTACCATTGTGGCATTGAAGGCCACGTCAAGAAGAATTGCTGGAAATTACAATGGGAGCAAGGTCAAACCAGCTCAGAGACAAAGAATGAAGGTGGCGAAACTCTGGTCACCATATCGGAGGATGTAGCAATACTCTCTTGCAATGAAGAGACATGTTTACATGCAGCAAGCCACGATCCTGAGTGGGTGATCGACACTGCTGCATCGCACCACGTCACTCCACAAAGTGATTTCTTCACTTCGTACAGAATTGGCGATTTTGGTACAGTGAAGATGGGCAACGATAGTTTTGCCAAGATTGTGGCCATTGGTGATGTGCATGTCAAGACAAATCTTGGATGTGCTATGGTATTGAAGGACGTCCGACACGTCCCAGACCTCTGGTTCAATCTTATTGCTGTGAATGCTCTTGATAAACAGGGCTATCACAATCATTTCGGCAATGGCACCTGGAAGTTGACGAAAGGTGCTTTGACTTATGCCAGAGGACATATTTGTGGCACATTGTATAGAACATAGGCCAAAGTATGTTCAGAAAGCATCAATGCTGTGGAGGAAGAGACTTCTCCAAATCTCTGGCACAAGAGACTCGGTCACATGGGAGAAAAAGGGTTGTCCACCCTGTCAAAGAAGGCACTCATCAAAGTGTCTAAAGATATTCCGCTGAACTCTTGTGATCATTGCTTATTCGGGAAGCAGCACAGAGTCTCATTCAATACATCTTCCACGAAAAGGTCAGAGTTGCTGAGTTTGGTACACTCTGATGTCTGTGGTCCTCTAGAAGAAGAGTCTTTGGGAGGTAACAGATATTTCCTGACTTTTATTGATGATGCTTCAAGGAAGGTGTGGGTATATTTTCTCAGAACCAAGGATCAGGTGTTCGAGAATTTCAAGAATTTCCACGCTATGGTGGAAAGGGAGACCAGAAAGAAGCTGAAGTGCCTCCGGTCAGACAATGGAGGCGAGTACGTTTCCAGAGAATTTGAAGCATATTGTGCTGAACGTGGTATTCGGCACGTGAAGACGGTCCCACCTACCCCACAACATAATGGTGTAGCCGAGAGGATGAATCGGACCATTATGGAACGAGCAAGGTGCATGCTCAGTATGGCAAAGCTGCCAAAGCCATTCTGGGGTGAAGCAGTTCGTGTTGCCCGCTATTTGATCAACAGATCACCGTCAGCACCGCTGAATTTCGAAATTTCGGAGAAGGTGTGGTCTGGCAGGAATATTTCCTATTCACACTTGAGAGTGTTTGGGTGCAAAGCTTTTGCACATGTATCCAAGGAGCAGAGACAGAAGCTCGACAACAGATCCATTCCTTGCATTTTCATCGGATATGGAGATGATGAATTCGGATACAGACTGTGGGAACCAACTGATAAGAAGGTTATCAGAAGCAGGGATGTTGTGTTTCATGAAAATGAAGTATTTGAGGACTTGGACAAATCTTCCAAGTCCATTGTTCCCAGTGTTGCCAACACCATTCCAGATCCTACACTAGTGGCACCTGCAAATAATGATGAATTGCAGGAGGAAGATTTAGAAGAAGAAGATACCGAAGGTGTTGAGCAGGGGGAGCCACAACCCCCTCTACCAGAAGCTGCAGAACCAGCACAACCTCCTCTAGTAGCTGTACCTCAGCCAGAAAGATCACAGAGAGGCCGTACCCTGATTCCGTCGAGGAGATATCCGGATTCAGACTATATTTTGCTTACTGATGAGGGGGAGCCAGAGAGTTTTCAGGAAGCTCACAATCATGCTGAAAGCAGTGAGTGGATGCAGGCTATGCAAGAAGAAATGAATTCCTTGCAGAAAAACCAAACTTACGAGTTGGTAAAACTTCCTAAAGGGAAGAAAGCACTGCAGAACAAATGGGTGTTCAAGCTGAAGAAAGATGGCAACGGAAAGCTTGTGAAGTACAAAGCTCGATTGGTCGTCAAAGGTTTTCAACAGATGAAAGGAATTGACTTTGACGAGATTTTCTCACCGGTGGTAAAGATGACATCAATCCGAGTCATCCTTGGGCTAGTAGCAAGCATGAATTTGGAGCTTGAACAGATGGATGTGAAAACAGCTTTTCTCCATGGTGATTTGGAGGAAGAAATCTACATGGAGCAGCCAGAAGGGTTTGAAGTCCCTAAAAAGAAGCACTTAGTCTGCAAACTGCAGAAAAGTCTCTACGGCCTTAAGCAAGCGCCGAGACAGTGGTACATAAAGTTTGACTCATTCATGATGGGTCATGGTTACAAAAGGACTGCAGCAGACCAGTGTGTTTATGTCCAAAAGTTCCCAGACGGTAATTTTGTGATATTACTGCTATATGTGGATGATATGTTAATTGTTGGCCAGGATGTAGCCATGATTAACAGTTTGAAAACCCAGTTATTCCAGTTCTTCGACATGAAGGACTTAGGTCCAGCTCAGCAGATATTGGGCATGAAGATTGTTCGTGACAGGAAAGCCAAGAAATTGTGGCTGTCACAGGAAGCTTATGTTAAACGGGTGCTTGAAAGGTTTAACATGAAAAATGCAAAGCAGGTTACCACTCCGCTAGGTAACCATTTTCAGCTGAGCAAGAAATCTTGTCCTTCATCAGAGAAGGAGATTGAAGAGATGAAAGCAGTACCATACTCTTCAGCAGTCGGTAGTTTAATGTACGCAATGGTGTGTACAAGACCGGATATTGCTCACGCTGTTGGTGTTGTGAGCAGATTCCTTTCCAATCCAGGGAAAGAACATTGGGAGGGTGTTAAATGGATTCTCAGGTACCTGAAGGGTACGTCAAAGCTATGCTTGTGCTTTGGGGGAGCAGATCCAGTTCTGGATGGCTATACTGATTCAGATATGGCTGGTGATCCTGATAGTAGAAAATCTACTTCAGGGTATTTTTCACTTTTGCAGGGGGAGCTGTGTCATGGCAGTCCAAACTGCAGAAGTGTGTTGCTTTGTCTACAACAGAAGCAGAGTATATTGCTGCAGCAGAAGCTGGTAAAGAAATGTTGTGGCTAAAGCGGTTTCTCCAGGAATTTGGTATTAATCAAGAGGAATTCAAGGTACATTGTGACAGTCAGAGTGCTCTAGACTTGAGCAAGAATTCCATGTACCATTCCCGCACAAAGCACATTGATATTCGCTATCACTGGATACGTGAAGTGATTGAAGAACAGTTGTTGAAACTAGTGAAGATTCACACAGAAAAGAATCCAGCAGACATGTTGACAAAAGTTGTTACTCGCGAGAAGCTCGGGCTATGTCAGGACATAGCCGGGATGGATAGTAACTGAAGATTGGCAAGCTGTGTTCTCCTCCTATAGGTATGGAGGGGGAGAATTGTGAGGTCCATACCAAACTTGCATGCAAAGTTAGACTTTGCATGCAAGCCACCATGTTTATCCATTCAAGATTCAACAATGTATCATTGTTGAGTCAAGGTTCAAAGCTTGAAGCCACCACCTTTGCCAAGTCATGCAAGCCACCACCACCATTGTCAAGATTGTACAACAAAGCCATCACCATGGTTTGTCAATGAAGGCAACTCACCAACCTTGTCAAAGATGGCAACCACCAACCCATCAAGCCTCCATTTTAGATTTTATTTTCTATATGTTCACATTTAAGTTTTCATCTCTATATAAAGAGATGTGTGTGTGTAAGTTGTAGAGGCAAGACAAAAAGGAAAAAAAAGAGTGTTGTAGAAAGAAAGAGAGGTGTAGGAAGAGACACCGTAAATGTGTGAGTTGAGTATGAGAGTTGTGTAACCTCCTCCTCCAATTGTACTACTTCAATAGAGTGTTGTGTTTCTCTCCCGTGGACGTAGGTCATTGACCGAACCACGTAAATTTCTTTGTGTCACCTTATATTTCGGTTTCGTTTTCTTTGTGTCAAATTGACTCAGAATCCTCAACAAAGTGGTATCGGAGCCAGGTTAAGTCCCGGAAGTCATCCCGGACAGAAACAGAGCATGTTTTTGCTCTCGAGTCAATTTTTCGACTTCAACGAAATCAAGTTTTGAACACATCTGGGTGTTCCTCATCACCTCACGAGTCTCCTGGTTCAAAAATCATCGAAATCGGACGTCGGGGTGAGCCACACTCTCCCTCTGAAAATTGGAGGTACTATTCACGTTTTCTGGAGGTTGAAGACGAAGTGACGTCAGCATGACGTCACAGTGACGTCATCATATGCCACGTCAGCGCCACGTCACCATCTGCCACGTTAGCGCACAGTCAGCAATTGTGCCACGTCAGCAGCCACGTCATCAAACGGCGTCAGTTGACTGTCAGTTGACCGTTAGTCAACAGTTAAGTCCGGTTCAAATTACAGAAACTTTGACCGGCCGGTTCGGTGTTTTTCGGACCGGTTTTCAGGAAGGTCAAATCGGTTCCTAAGGTTTTCGGCCCTTCCGGACGCAACCGTGCTATCGGTTTTGCGAGATTCCGCTCCAAAATTTCGGTGTTGCTCGGTTTAGCTTGAAACCGAATCTTTTCTGATGGAAGCCTTTACATCAGAATCATCAGGAGCTATGATGAAGTTGACACCGACAAATTATGCTTTGTGGAAACCTCGGATGGAGGATTTCTTGAATTGCAGAGATTTGGCGGATCCCTTGGAAAATGAGGGCAAAAGACCAGATGATATAAAGGATGCTGAGTGGACAAAGAAACACAAGAAGACGATTGGTCAAATTCGTAATTGGATTGACCACAGTGTGTTTCACCCTGTTGCACAGGAGACGAATGCATACGAGCTCTGGAAAAAGCTCGAAAACATGTATCAAGCCAAGACCGCTAGAAATAAAGCTCTCTTGGTTAGACGGCTTGTCAACTTGAAGTTGAAAAATGATACTTCTGTAGCTGAGCACACCAATGAGTTCCAGAACTTGGTGAATCAACTTGTAGCTGTCAAGTTCATTCTTAAATATGAAGATCAAGCCTTACTACTTCTCAGTTCCCTACCAGACAGTTGGGAGACGCTGGTGGTCTCTCTCAGTAACTCTGCACCCGGAGGCAAACTCACTATGGAGATGGTCTCGGATGCATTATTCAACGAGGAGTCTCGGAGAAAGGAGTTGGGCATAGACCAGTCTCATGCCCTTGTTACTGAAAGCATAGGACGGCCTCAAGGTAGAGGCAGGAGTAGAGGAAGAAGCAAGAGCCGGGGACGAAACCAAGATCGTGGAAAGTCCACCGACGACAAGAGACAGCAAAAAGGCAAATACAAGTGTTACCATTGTGGCATTGAAGGCCACGTCAAGAAGAATTGCTGGAAATTACAATGGGAGCAAGGTCAAACCAGCTCAGAGACAAAGAATGAAGGTGGCGAAACTCTGGTCACCATATCGGAGGATGTAGCAATACTCTCTTGCAATGAAGAGACATGTTTACATGCAGCAAGCCACGATCCTGAGTGGGTGATCGACACTGCTGCATCGCACCACGTCACTCCACAAAGTGATTTCTTCACTTCGTACAGAATTGGCGATTTTGGTACAGTGAAGATGGGCAACGATAGTTTTGCCAAGATTGTGGCCATTGGTGATGTGCATGTCAAGACAAATCTTGGATGTGCTATGGTATTGAAGGACGTCCGACACGTCCCAGACCTCTGGTTCAATCTTATTGCTGTGAATGCTCTTGATAAACAGGGCTATCACAATCATTTCGGCAATGGCACCTGGAAGTTGACGAAAGGTGCTTTGACTTATGCCAGAGGACATATTTGTGGCACATTGTATAGAACATAGGCCAAAGTATGTTCAGAAAGCATCAATGCTGTGGAGGAAGAGACTTCTCCAAATCTCTGGCACAAGAGACTCGGTCACATGGGAGAAAAAGGGTTGTCCACCCTGTCAAAGAAGGCACTCATCAAAGTGTCTAAAGATATTCCGCTGAACTCTTGTGATCATTGCTTATTCGGGAAGCAGCACAGAGTCTCATTCAATACATCTTCCACGAAAAGGTCAGAGTTGCTGAGTTTGGTACACTCTGATGTCTGTGGTCCTCTAGAAGAAGAGTCTTTGGGAGGTAACAGATATTTCCTGACTTTTATTGATGATGCTTCAAGGAAGGTGTGGGTATATTTTCTCAGAACCAAGGATCAGGTGTTCGAGAATTTCAAGAATTTCCACGCTATGGTGGAAAGGGAGACCGGAAAGAAGCTGAAGTGCCTCCGGTCAGACAATGGAGGCGAGTACGTTTCCAGAGAATTTGAAGCATATTGTGCTGAACGTGGTATTCGGCACGTGAAGACGGTCCCACCTACCCCACAACATAATGGTGTAGCCGAGAGGATGAATCGGACCATTATGGAACGAGCAAGGTGCATGCTCAGTATGGCAAAGCTGCCAAAGCCATTCTGGGGTGAAGCAGTTCGTGTTGCCCGCTATTTGATCAACAGATCACCGTCAGCACCGCTGAATTTCGAAATTTCGGAGAAGGTGTGGTCTAGCAGGAATATTTCCTATTCACACTTGAGAGTGTTTGGGTGCAAAGCTTTTGCACATGTATCCAAGGAGCAGAGACAGAAGCTCGACAACAGATCCATTCCTTGCATTTTCATCGGATATGGAGATGATGAATTCGGATACAGACTGTGGGAACCAACTGATAAGAAGGTTATCAGAAGCAGGGATGTTGTGTTTCATGAAAATGAAGTATTTGAGGACTTGGACAAATCTTCCAAGTCCATTGTTCCCAGTGTTGCCAACACCATTCCAGATCCTACACTAGTGGCACCTGCAAATAATGATGAATTGCAGGAGGAAGATTTAGAAGAAGAAGATACCGAAGGTGTTGAGCAGGGGGAGCCACAACCCCCTCCACCAGAAGCTGCAGAACCAGCACAACCTCCTCTAGTAGCTGTACCTCAGCCAGAAAGATCACAGAGAGGCCGTACCCTGATTCCGTCGAGGAGATATCCGGATTCAGACTATATTTTGCTTACTGATGAGGGGGAGCCAGAGAGTTTTCAGGAAGCTCACAATCATGCTGAAAGCAGTGAGTGGATGCAGGCTATGCAAGAAGAAATGAATTCCTTGCAGAAAAACCAAACTTACGAGTTGGTAAAACTTCCTAAAGGGAAGAAAGCACTGCAGAACAAATGGGTGTTCAAGCTGAAGAAAGATGGCAACGGAAAGCTTGTGAAGTACAAAGCTCGATTGGTCGTCAAAGGTTTTCAACAGATGAAAGGAATTGACTTTGACGAGATTTTCTCACCGGTGGTAAAGATGACATCAATCCGAGTCATCCTTGGGCTAGTAGCAAGCATGAATTTGGAGCTTGAACAGATGGATGTGAAAACAGCTTTTCTCCATGGTGATTTGGAGGAAGAAATCTACATGGAGCAGCCAGAAGGGTTTGAAGTCCCTAAGAAGAAGCACTTAGTCTGCAAACTGCAGAAAAGTCTCTACGGCCTTAAGCAAGCGCCGAGACAGTGGTACATAAAGTTTGACTCATTCATGATGGGTCATGGTTACAAAAGGACTGCAGCAGACCAGTGTCTTTATGTCCAAAAGTTCCCAGACGGTAATTTTGTGATATTACTGCTATATGTGGATGATATGTTAATTGTTGGCCAGGATGTAGCCATGATTAACAGATTGAAAGCCCAGTTATCCCAGTTCTTCGACATGAAGGACTTAGGCCCAGCTCAGCAGATATTGGGCATGAAGATTGTTCGTGACAGGAAAGCCAAGAAATTGTGGCTGTCACAGGAAGCTTATGTTAAACGGGTGCTTGAAAGGTTTAACATGAAAAATGCAAAGCAGGTTACCACTCCTCTAGGTAACCATTTTCAGCTGAGCAAGAAATCTTGTCCTTCATCAGAGAAGGAGATTGAAGAGATGAAAGCAGTACCATACTCTTCAGCAGTCGGTAGTCTAATGTACGCAATGGTGTGTACAAGACCGGATATTGCTCACGTTGTTGGTGTTGTGAGCAGATTCCTTTCCAATCCAGGGAAAGAACATTGGGAGGGTGTTAAATGGATTCTCAGGTACCTGAAGGGTACGTCAAAGCTATGCTTGTGCTTTGGGGGAGCAGATCCAGTTCTGGATGGCTATACTGATTCAGATATGGCTGGTGATCCTGATAGTAGAAAATCTACTTCAGGGTATGTTTTCACTTTTGCAGGGGGAGCTGTGTCATGGCAGTCCAAACTGCAGAAGTGTGTCGCTTTGTCTACAACAGAAGCAGAGTATATTGCTGCAGCAGAAGCTGGTAAAGAAATGTTGTGGCTAAAGCGGTTTCTCCAGGAACTTGGTATTAATCAAGAGGAATTCAAGGTACATTGTGACAGTCAGAGTGCTCTAAACTTGAGCAAGAATTCCATGTACCATTCCCACACAAAGCACATTGATATTCGCTATCACTGGATACGTGAAGTGATTGAAGAACAGTTGTTGAAACTGGTGAAGATTCACACAGAAAAGAATCCAGCAGCTGTGTGTGTTGCAACAAAACCAGGAATCTCCACACACTGTTTGGTAGCAGGGTTGCATACATAGTACTGAAGGTAGACTGCAGGTTCTCTTAGAAAAAGAAGCAGGCCATTGCAACAATCAATAAAGTCACATGGAGCCGGTTGAAACGGCAAAAGGGCTTCAAATGACTGAACAAATCCTTGGGCTTCGGCATCAGCGTCGGGAGATGTCAAAGTAGCATGATAGAATCCTCCGTGACATCTCTGCAGCTTCCATCCTCTGCTCCAGAAGAAGAAGTGCTTCCCCGTCTTCGGGTTTTTCTTCAAAACAGTCCATGAAAAGAACGGTTCCCAAACCGTTCCAATAACCAGCTGCCATGTGGCATTTCAGCCACATACTATAATTTATTTAATTTTTAAATAATTTATATAATTAAATGTAAATTATCAATTTGCCTATAATTTTAATAAGAAATTATTATCTCCATATTTAACAGTCCATTTGTATTACTTTATCAAAAAATTCATTTTCAAAATGGAGTCATCGTATCTTCCATTCTTTCTTTGTATTCTTCGTCGTTAACATTATCAAATTTCGATTGACGTTGTTATTTGTGTTTGGGTTCGGGTTATCCTCTGACTGTGAGGTTTCCATTTCAAATTATCACCGTTATCAGAAACGACAACACCGAAAATAATTTCATTTAGTTGATAAATACAACGACCCATAAACAAATGAAAGTTTAGACTGAGAATAAACATAAGTTTAATGTAGTAAGGATGTATTGGTTATTTGCACAAATTTTTCATGTGGAAATTGTTTTTAATTTAATTTAAAAATTAATGGTTCATATTGAATTTTAATATCCAATGCTTCAAAGGCGGACTGTTTTTGACCAGTTTTTTAAATAGACTGGTTTGTAGTTCAGCCCTCCGTCTTCGTTGTGGAAGAACCTTGCCCTAATAAGAGTTGGGCTGGGTCATTCAATGATTTAGATAGTTGGGCTTTCTCTTAGTAGATGGGCTTCAGTTGATGTAATTCTTCTTAATGGTCCTTATAATGTGTTGTGAGGCCCATTACATATTTGACCGTTAATGTATTTACTATGCTGTCATATCAAGTCAGTGAACGTTATCACTGACTTGCTATATATATCTGCTTTAACATTTGAATTCATTCTTAATGGATATGTTTTACATGTTCAGCCCTTCTCTATCTCTTCTTATTCTTTCTTCATGATCAAGTTTGATTTCTAAATTCTCAACAGTAAGATGGTATCGGAGGAGGTGTTAGGCTTTGGTCATGGTCTACTCCACGTGTTGGGCCTTGGGCATAGATACCAAGTCCACACGTGCTGCTTATAATAGCAAGCCCTTCCTAACCTTATAGCCAAGTTTTGAGGCATAGCCCTGAGCTTGGTTACAGTCGGCCCATGTGCACGCGTACGTGGGAGACCGATTGGGCTTGGTTACTGGTTAGGGAAATGTGGGCCCAGAATTATAAGATGGTATCAAAATTATAAAACAGATAATACTAATTTAGTTTGTAGACTAAGAAAATCTATTTATGGCCTAAAACAAGCATCCCGACAGTGGAATGAAAAATGTACTCAAGCCTTGCTCAATTTTGGATTTAACCAAAGTAGGGCAGATTATTCTTTGTTCCATTATAAAAAACATGGCAGTACTGTGATCTTACTACTATATGTAGATAATATGGCTCTATGTGGAAATGACCTCACTTTAATCAACCCAGTCAAACAATACCTAGCTACATGTTTCAAAATCAAAGATTTAGGGACACTTAAATATTTTCTCGGTTTAGAAATAAATTACACTTCTAAGGGTCTTATTATAGGACAAAGAAAATACACATTGGATTTAATACAGGACACTAAGCTGCATAATGCTAAAACAAGCATATCACCTACACATACTAAAGTTAAGTTATTAGCATATTCTGGTAATCAACTACAAGACCCTCTTCAATATAGGAGACTCTTAGGTAGATTGATGTATTTAACTTTAACTCGTCCAGGCATTACATTTGCAGTCAATAATTTTAAGTCAATTTATGCAAGCTCCCACTGACATTCATATGCATGCTGCTCACAAAATTATTAAATTTCTCAAAGGGACCCTTAATCAAGGGCTCTTTTATCCAAGAACTAACATTATGCAAGTAAGAGCATTTTATGATACGGATTGGGCTTCTTGCATTGACACAAGAAGATCTGTTATAGGATTTTGTGTCAAACTTGGGGATTCTTTGATTTATTGGAAATCAAATAAACAACACAAGGTATCTAGATCCTCAGCATAGGCTAAATATTGTGCAATTGCTGCTACTACTAGTGAGTTGAGTTGGCTAGCTAGTTTATTCAGCGAATTAAAGATTGCTATCCAGAAATCGATGCTTATTCACTGTGACAGCCAAGCTGCGATTCACATCGCCAACAATCCCGTCTTTCATGAGAGGACGAAACATATTGAGATTGACTTACATTTTATCAGGGACAAGATACGAGATGGATTAATCAGGTTAACTCACCTAAAATCAGATGAACAATCTAACGATATATTCACCAAAGCCTTGCCATCTCATCGTCTACGTTCTCTCACTTCGAAGTTGACCATGTTCGATCAGTCTGACCATGCTCAACTTGAGGGGGGTGATAGAATCCTCCGTGACATCTCTGCAGCTTCCATCCTTTGCTCCAGAAGAATAAGTGCTTCCCTTTCTTCGTTGTTGAAGAACCTTGCCCTAATAAGAGTTGGGTTGGGTCATTCAATGATTTAGATAGTTGGGCTTTCTCTTAGTAGATGGGCTTCAGTTGATGTAATTCTTCTTAATGGTCTTTATATTGTGTTGTGAGGGCCCATTACAAATTTGACCGTTAATGTATTTACTATGTTGTCATATCAAGTCAGTGAACGTTATCACTGACTTGTTATATATATCTGTTGTAACATTTGAATTCATTCTTAATGGATATGTTTTACATGTTCAGCCCTTCTCTATCTCTTATTATTCTTTCTTCTTGATCAAGCTTGATTTCTAAATTCTCAACACTAAGATAGTATCAGAGGAGGTGTTGGACTCTGGTCATGCTCTACTCCACGTGTTGGGCCTTGGGCATAGATACCCAGTCCACACGTGCTGCTTATAATAGCAAGCTCTTCTTAATCTTGTAGCCAAGTTTTGAGGCATAACCCTGAGTTTGGTTACAGTCGGCCCATGTGCACACGTACGTGATAGATCGGTTGGGCTTGGTTACTGGTTAGGGTAAGGGGGCCCAAAATTATAAGATAGCATACTCAATAATGTTGTTCACAGGATATTCAAACCTCCGAGAGTGAATGAGGAACCCACAAATGGGTGTAGTGGTTGATAATTTAGGACCATAGACATTGTTAATTAAGTTGTGCCATAAGTTGGAGACGCACTTAAATCTGATAAGATTCCTTTTAGTGGTGTGAATAATGAGATTGTATTGGGATACGTGTTTTGTTGATGTTGTTATATTGAAAGATGTGTTTTTATGATGTGAATAAGTACGTGATACCACTTTTTATATAATAGAAGTGGGATTCAAAAGTAAAGTTATTGGGCCATTAGTTTTGGTATTAAAGTGTTAACACTCGAGTTGCCATGTTTGCTCCCCATTCCTTTTCTTATTAATTCTAATATGCTATTGCTAGAGGAAGGGCGCTTCGCGCTTGTTCTTGTAGGGATAAATTTTCGTACTTGCACGGTGATTGTTAATTTACATGTTGTTGTTTTTTTTTTTTTTTTTTTTGATAAGTTGAACGCTATTGAGGAGGGGCTACGATTTTAATTGTTGTTTGGGTATCCGATATTCATTGTTGTTCTCTCCTTTAAACTTTGTTGTAGGCTCTGTTCTTCGACTTAGTGAAAGCGATTGAGGTTTTTACCAATCGTTCTTCGGCTTTGTGCAGGTGATTGGGGTCTTTGTCGGCCTCTCTCGCGGCGACTCCCCTTTTGTTGCCACTCACACGATTTTGGCTTGCGCTTTCTCCATCCGAACGGCGTCGTCTTGGCCTATGTGAAGTCACCCAAAAAGACGTTGTCCTGCGAGTGTGTGCTCACTGATGGACGTGATTGGCTAAATTAACAAGCATATAACTAAATTAATCACTAAACTTATTAGCAATGCATATAAAAAAGAAGATTGTTGCAAAACTTCAATATTAAAAGGACATTCAGTTGGTACTTCCTTGATGAACTCGAACAACAAATCAATATATATTGGGTAATGCCAATTTTGAGGCAAGTTTTCCCCTTCGGTGTTTTTTCAGTTTCAATATAACACACGTCACTACTGAAGTGTTTTTGCAACTCAAATAGAAAAATATATACACTGTACATGTTAACATTATCTGTTACTTTTTTTATCAACCTCAGATACATTTTACACGAAAGTATTATTCATGATTGGAGAATCAATTGAATTGTTATCTAGAAATGTTTCTAAAACAAAAATATTATCAATAAACACTGAATCTAATTAAAAATTTATAAATAAGTTAAAAATGTATATAATAAACAAAAACTTAGCCATACCAAAATGCATATCTTTCACATCATCTTGTGCATCAAAAATTATATTCGTCGTCAACAAGTCTCGATGAATTATATCTTTTCAAACAGATGAATTCTAAATCGTCAAAAGATTTGGTAAAATATTTCAAAGTCGTTCATTTCCCGATTACATACTTCCGTTTGTTTGTGTTGTAAAGATCTTAGACAACATTAAAAATATAAACACGTTATACTAATTGCAAAACTTACATATTAATTTTTGAAAGGGGAAAAAACTACACCTCCAAGATTAATTAACCATAACACATCAAAGCCTAGTGAATGTGTTTCATATATATTAGATAATTACACATTGTTCAATGGCTCCAATGAATCATCTTTGACTGGTTTTGATTTGCAAGTGTGGAGCATAAAGTTGCATGCTGCCACAGCTTCCCCTACTGTTAGGTATATCCACTCCTTTCCCAACTTATCTATTAAGCTTGACTTGTTGAACTTTTTCATCAATTCTGCTCCAGGATTTGCCAATACAAGCTGGAAATATAAGCAAAAATGAAAACAAATTAAAAAAAAGTTAGTAATCGGTGTTTTGTGTAAACATTTGGTGCATTTTTCTTGGAATCCAAACACTCAAATTTAGTACCTTGAGGTCTTTTCTGTCGAGAATTTTCTTAGTTTCTTCAAGCATGCTGATTCCGCTTGTATCAATGTTTCCCACAGCTAACAATCAGAGGGAAAATTGCAAATTGATTAGTGTACGTGAGTTTAACTTCAAGAAGGAAAAAATTAAGGTGCCGGAAGTAATGTAAATGACTCACCTCCCATATCCAATACAACATACTGTAAGCCGGCTTCCCCAGAAGACTTTAGCTTGTCTTCTTCCTCGTCAATCCATCTCAGGATTCTAAATAAAAACAAAGTAGTACTTCTAGTGATTAGAATACCTATATATATCATAGTTGAATCAGTGAAAATATGTTAATTTACATACCTTTCTCTTAAGTAGCTAGAGCTGGCAAAGTAGATAGGAGCATCAATTTCAAGTATGAGAATTCCAGGAGCACTGTTTGCATTTGGGTATTGCTCAACATTTCTAAAGATCATTGAATTGGGAATATTACCAAGAACAGTAGTCCTTGGTCTAGCCACAAATAATAGAACCCTCAGCACCGAGATCGCGACCTGCATTAATAGCCCATAATCTTAAATTCTGAACTCTAAAATGTTAATTAGTGCGCATATGTATATTTACCGCTATGACTAAGCCGATTTCAACGCTCCCAAAAACGACACCAACGAAAGCACTAATGCACACTACGAAATCAAATTTGTCAACTTTCCAGAGATGTATTGCTGCTTCATAGTCTATGATGCCAAGCATGGCAGAGATTATGATTGAGGAGAGCACCACCAAGGGAGTGTAGTGAAACAATGGAGTCAAGAACAGCAATGTGATCATCACTGCTAATGCCATGACAATGTTTGACACTGCTGTCTTGCATCCTGCATTGTAGTTCACTGCTGATCTTGAGAAAGGGCCTGTAGTGAGGTAACAAGAGGTACAAGAGCCGACAATGTTCATCGTCCCAATGGCAATCATTTCTTTGTTCCCATCTATGTGGTAATTCTTGAACATTGCAAAGCTTCTTCCAACTGCTATTCCTTCCTGTTCAATTAATTTAATTTACCAACTAATTAATTATTAGCTTTAGCATTTAAATATTAGGATTGATTAGAAAATTTAAATTGAAAATTGTAGGGGATAGTGTAGAGAATAGTTCTCACAGCAAGAGCAATGACGCCAGTGACGATTCCCGTTTTGAGAGCCGTTGACATATAGGGCGGCGTGAAGACAAGATCAGTGATGGACAGTGGATTTAGCCCCTTTTTTAAGTCTCCAATCTGCGTACGATACATCCACATGCAGGATATCAAAAGTTATCCGGGGAAAGACCTAGAGAAATCCAATCAGAACTGGCCCAAAATAGGCCCACCCAATCATATAGAAAGGATAATTATTAGTCGGGGCCCACTACACACAGTTCGAGAAATTAGCGAGAAATGGCCTGCACCACTTGTAAGATGGATATTGGCCTCATCAATAGAATTCCAAGTGGTGGTCCCGACATATGCTGCTTATTAACTGTATTCCAGGTCACGAGTCCATTTATGGTTGCAAAATCATTAAAAAAAAAAAAACTTTGCGCACAAATTCGTTAATATTTTGTGTAATTATTTTAGGCTAACAACCTCTTAACTAAGGTGGCTAAGTTATATACTTCCAATTTGGTGGCACTGAAGTTCGAGTCTTTCAATTCATTTACTTAACAAATAAAATTTTAATAAATCTACGAGTATTTTAAGAATGTCCAAAATCTTCGGAACTTCTTTTCTTCATTAAAATTAAAATTATGTCTCATTTTTATTATACAAAAGGTTAAGCCACAAATTATTTACATCAGCAAAACATGTCTATCAAAACAAACATATGAGCAAAACATAAATTCTTATAGATTTTTTATTCTCCATATTAGTAAGGTTATCAATATTATTAGTCTCCTTATTGTTACCAATAAAACTATATCAAAATTAATATTGATCTCACATTTATTACACAAAAATCAAGCCATATACTCGGTCGCATCAACAAAACACATCTCTCAATACAACCACATCAATAAAAACAAACTTTCTCATACATTATTCATTCCCAACAAAACAATTTACCATTGCATGTATTGTTAAGCAATACTCCCTCCGTCCCATAAAGATAGTCCCATTTTTTTTCTTCACACTTATTAAGAAAATGTAATTAATACAATAAGAACATTAAATTTTACTTATATTATACCTAATATACCCTTAATTAATGATAAACCCTTGCTATGGTCAAAGAAAATGAAAAAAATTTTTAAAATAAACAAACACATTAAATAAGAGTTTTTTAAGAAATTAAATAATTAATTACATTCTAAAAATTGAAATTATACTATAATTTAAGACAGATAAAAAAAAATGAGACTATCTTTATGAGTGGGAGAGTCAGAGGGAATACGAAATAAATCAAGACTGAGGGAGAGACGTGTGAGATGGATGGAGAGTGGTGACTCACCACTTGGACGCCGTGTCTTTCAGCGTGGGTGAGATAAACGAGAAGGCTGCCGAGGATAACAGACGCCAATGGTGCCATTGCTGATATCCAGAAGAACTTCGGCCGTTTCTTGCTCTGTACACGTCATGTCATCAATGACAATACAACATGATTGAATCCCTTAGATAAATATTAATTAAGCTCTATCGTTTAAAAAAGGAAAAAAAAAAGTTTAATTATGTACTACTAGTATATTGTATTAGCTGCAAGACCCACAAGCATGCAAGGAGTGTAACTTTTATCTCTCACTATAATATATTTTACCATATCAGACTAATGAGTTTAGGACAGAGATCGTAGTTAGTGATATATATATATATATATATATATATATATATATATATATATATATAAGCAAATTAATTTTACTTACAAAGTATCTTGTGACGATCAGGAAGAAAAGGAAGCAGCAACCCAAGACACCACTTTCCCATCTCCACTGCAAGAATCATGAATCGATATTTTCAGACAAGACATTATATAGCAACCATATGACGATAAAAAAACAAAAACCTACTAAATATTTAACATATAATAAATAAATTATTTTGTGCATGTGTATATATATATATATATGTATGTATGTATGTATGTATAAAGTAAAAACGAATTGAACCTCGTGAGTTTGGCTAAAGACAGAGCGCAAGACTGAGACAATATCGGTGGCATGAGTGAAGTGATCAAGTCCAAGAATTCCTTTTAGCTGTTGCAGACATACTACTGTTGCTGCTCCTGCCATGAACCCTACTATCGTTGCATGTGATAGAAAGTCCACGATGAACCCTAGCCTGCAATTCATTCAAGATTTAACAGCTTGTACTAATTATTGACGATAATTTTATTAAAAAAATATGATACATATATATATATAATAATATATATATATATTTAATTTGTCTTTTATATGATCTTGTGCCAGAAAAGTTTGGTCGATGAAAACAAAATACCAATCATATTTCACGGATCGTGTTTTGTTAGTAATTAAAGAACAAAAAAAAAACAAAAACTGATCATTAATTATTTGATCTAATTAATCCTCTACGCAACAAAAAGGACAATTGACGTGGTTGATGTACCGATCGATAGACTACCAACCTTAACAATCCTAAGGAAGCTTGAAAAACTCCGGCAAAAAACGTCGCCGTAAAAGCCAAATGAAGATAGAGCGTAGGGTTGTCCTTAGCACTAACTTCATCTCCCAGCATAGAAGCCGTAAGCAGCGATGCCACGGCCACCGTACCGACGGCCAAGTCCCTGGAACTCCCCATCATTGCATAAATAAGTGGAGGAACAAAGCTCGAATCTGCATTTAGAATTTCATAACACATAAATGTAATTAAGAGTATTAATTCTTTATCCAGTGCACTAAGAACAATATATATATATATATATATATATATATGTATGTATATATTTATGTTCAGTAACTTACAGAGGCCGAGAATTGGAGGCAAGTTAGCGAGTTTGGCGTAGCTGATGCCCTGAGGAATGGCCAGGCTAGCAATGGTGATGCCGGCGATGAGATCAGCTTTGAAGAACTGAAAAGTGTAACGTGGACCCCATTCAAAGATGGGGAAGAAGTACTGAGTTCCCAAAATGAATCTCTTCAAAGGAGGTTGGTTCTTGAACTGCCTTAGAGGGTCGTCAGGAAAGAATGTCTCCTTAAGAGAGTACTTCAGTGACTTGAAGAAAGGCTGTGGCGGCGGAACCGCAACTTGGTGGTGGTGGTGTTGGCCGTGGACCGCCTCCACATTCCCGTAGTCATAGTCTGGGTTGCCCATTTCGGAGTTTATTTTTCACACAGCTTAAAACTGAGATTTTGGTTATTTTGACGATGGTGGTGATGGTGGAGGTGAGCGGGACGGGACGCTTGGTGTTGTTTATATAGGAAGGGGAGGATGTAGTGCGGACTGGCTTGGCAGGTTAAGTGCGTTGTCGGATCCACTATTTTCTTGATTGAATATGGTGCTGACACGTCTTTATTATTTTTCAAATTTGATGTCTTTATTCCGCCTCGTGCTCTATTTGTTCCTTACCCGACTGGAGAGGAGGCAAAATCATGGAAGCTTAGAGTTTCAAGAACTTCTGTGCTGACGTGGCGTGAACTTGTGACGTGGAAAAAATTATGGAACATTAGTAATTGACTACCAATTGGTTTCTGACCATATCACTAAAATCACATATTAATTGGCCAAAATTGGGATTGCCAATTGGTTTGATCTATGTGGGATGTGTTAGTGTTTATGTTGGGAAGTTTTACTTGAATTGGCAACTAATAAGTTGATTATTCAGATGAGATATCAGTCAACATCCCCAACAAGTATATTAGCAGTTATATACGTAATTGTTGTAATAAATCAAGTACATTGAACTAAGAATTTTTTTTTATTTCTAAATTAAAGTTAATTTTGAACTCTATGATATGCTTAATTAAGCTCATTCTTTTGACAGAAGAAAATGAGAAGATAAATACAAAATAACTAGCTCGTTCTATGAAGCACGAGACGTTAAGTCAAATTATATCTAGGGTTTTCGAGATTTTATCTGTTTTTATCAGTACTGACCTAATTTTTATCTTGAAAGTAACCTCATAAGGCAATCATAGACACATATCGGGTACGATATATGTCGAAATATCATATATAGAAGCCAACTTAAAGTTGGCACTTGGTACCATAAATATCTCATGCCATTATAACAATTATTCATCGGCTATTGACTAAAAATAAAGGGAGGTAAGAGATCCCACATGAGATGTGAACTTCTAGAGCGTTCATCAATCAACTTAAGCCAAGTGCCAAAATCATAGAGTCTTGATTAAATGAGAAAAATTATTCAGTAATCTTAACATATCATGTCATGTGCTGATACGATATACTAAAATCAATTCATCAAATAATTGGATTGGTGAAAATGAATGGATACTTAAAAAGATTAATAGTTTATAATTCAAATTTAAAAAATGATTAATCGGGCAAAATACCTACTCTCCCAAGCAGATTATCACTACGCACAAATACCTCCTTTTGGGTATCCTTTACCGGCAGTTACCATTGTTGCGTCGTTGGGATAGGTTGTACGATTAGGTATTTTGGTTAGTCAAACATTAAAAGCTATTGCTTTTTAACTGCCAAATTTGACGGACTCTTGCACCTGTTGACTTGCAAAAGCTGAGTACAAATACAGAAATATTACTAGGCTACTAGCACTTACATTAGTTTTTTTTTCCTTTTTATACGAGCTTAAACAATTGCTTTTATACAAGATCGACTGAAGCACAACGCCAAGGAGCCTACCTAAATTGAATGACAGGTGTCTATATTGGAGCAATTCAGACGAAGATGGCAACTACAATGGTGATAAAGATAATGGATCATTAGTTGTTAATGTGACTGTATTAAAAAATATGTTTTGCTGATGTGGTTGTATTGGGAGATGTGTTTTAATGATATAAATGATTATATGGCTTGACTTTTGAGTAATAATTGTGGTATCCACAATTGATTTTAATAGAAAAAGTAGTGAGGAATGGAAAATTACTGATGTGATTAATAAGATTGTATTGAAAGATGTGTTTTGACTATATAAATAATTATGTGGGATCATTTTTTGTGTAATAGAAGTGAGATCAAAAAATAAAATTGTTCGACCATTGATTGTATTACTGTTGTGGTTGCCCTATTGCATCTTTTCATTACCCTAATTGACGACAGAAGACAGATAAAAACAAACATATAAAACACCCCTTAAAATATAATTAATGTTTTCAAACTAAATTAGTGTAAAAGTAATTAATTAATTGTCTGATACTCACCCCTCGATAAATGTGAACGCATCCACACGAATATTATTGCATCATTAGAAAAAGTAGATGTTGTGGATAGTTTATCACAGTTATTGACAAAAAAAGATGACTAGTTAGAGCTAATCCACCTCACCTATTATTGATACGATCTTATAAAAGAGTAAATGGTACAGAGCCCCCTAAAGTATGATCTAATTAAAAAAAATCCCCCAAATTATAAAAAACTAGATATAACCCTCCAGACGTTTGTTGACCGTCTGAGATGACGGTCAACCCACACGTTTAGCTCACTTTTAAAGGGTAAAATGTACAGAGCCCCCTAAAGTATGACCTAATTGAAAAAAAACCCCCATATTATGAAAAACTGGATATAACCCCCCAGTTAGCCACCAAGGTCGTGGTTAATGTGAAACCGAGCAGTCCATCATTGGTTTCACCTCCACAGATTCATCATGTCAATCTACCTCCAGGCAGTCCGCCACCAGGTTCACCTCCACATAGGGGGATAAATGTTATTAGACTAAACTATAGGAGTGTATTGACAATGACAATAACAATAACAGTGAGACTAAACTAACAGTCAAAGTCTGCATACAACATGTCCAAAATACATCTAGAATTACTTCATGTCCCATTGTTGGTGTTGGCATGAATAAGGGCGCAATATTCTCTGGTGGACTATGAAGATGAATATGTGGAGGTGAATCTGGTGGCGGACTGCCTGGAGGTGGACTGCATGATGAATCTGTGGAGGTGAAACCAATGATGGACTGCTTGGTTCCACATCAACCACGAACCTGGTGGCTAACTGGGGGTTATATCATGTTTTTCATAATTTAGGGGGTTTTTTTCAATTAGGTCATACTTTAGGGGGCTCTGTACCTTTTACCCTTTAAAAGTGAGCTAAACGTGTGGGTTGACCGTTATCTCAGACGGTCAACAAACGTCTGGGGGGTTATATCCAGTTTTTCATAATTTGGGGGGTTTTTTTCAATTAGGTCATACTTTAGGGGGCTCTGTACCATTTACCCCTTATAAAATTATATTATATATATCTATATGTCTTTTAGCCAGTTAAACGATATATAGTGTGTGTGTGTGTGTTCATATCACCCATTGCTCTTGCATGGAATATCCATAGAATGAAAATTATATTCATTTACATTTCTGCTTTATTTTGGTTACGCACCTCTTAACCTTTTGGTGTAAGTAAGGCTGCACTATTTATCAAAAAAGAAAAGAAAAAAAGAGTAAGGCTGCACTATATATATTGGGCAGATGCATGCATCAACCCACACTGAGGACCATACATTAATCTCACATACACGTAAAACTCAGTTTTCACGTGGAGTATTTTTCATTTTTTCCATTTTAATTGTATTTTTTTTATATAAAATATTTGTGACTGAATTTTGTGTAGTCATCATTGTTATCCAGGAATCTGGATTAGGGGAGTCAACATATTGGACTCTGGTTGTTGTTAATTCTTATCGTCAATGGTATGAGGTTAACAATAACTCAATTATCAACTTTAACTTTGTTAATAGGTTGAAATTTGGACGAACCAAACTTACGGATATCATATATCGGTCGATGAAGAATCTCTTGTCCTATCTAACCTAGCCAGCTAGCTTGTAAGCAATAATGCATGATAAACTTAATTTATGTGACCTATATAATACTCACTCTGTTGCATAAAGAGAGTTTCACTTTTTTTCTTATTCTTTTCACCCGGATTAAGAAAATGTAATTAATATAATAAAAATATTAAATTTTACTTATATAATACCTAATATACGCTTAATTAATGATAAACCATTGCTATGGTCAAAGAAAATGAAAAAGATTTTTAAGATAACCAAACACATTAAATAAGAGTTTTTTAGGAAATTAAGTAATTAATTACATTATAAAAGCAAAACTGAAGTATAATTTGAGACATATAAAAAAGGAAAGTGGGGCTATCTTTATGGGATGGAGGGAGTATATATATACACATTGAGTGAGAGGGTTCATTATGTTGGTAGAAATTGAAAGAAATCAAATCAGAAATGTAATGGTAGATTGACTTCGGATGGAGCAAAAGTAATGAACATATACGAGAAGTATGAGACAACGACCAGAGAAATAATGTTGTCTGCTCGGCTTTTTCAATCTCCACAGTTGCTTGCACAATCTAGGTCATTGATCAATAATATTTATCTTCAAAATGTCACTTTAAAGTTTCAAGCGTTCGAATATTTGTAGAGGATCTAGGCGTTATTCATTGGTTATTTTTTGTTTCACTTGTTTAATCATTATTTCAAATAGTACATTTTTTTAATCAATTGAACCCAGCAATGTGTGTGTATACAAACACACACACACACACATATATCTATATATTGCGATGCGACCTCTTTTTATCTGCATTATTACTTTATGTGCGTTGTTATTTGGAGACAACAATTAGTGAGCTCTTGTATCCAATTACAAAAAGACATGTGAGAGCACAAGAACCATGCATCTCTTTGGAGTAGCAGGCTTTTGGTTTTGGTGGCTACAGCAACTACAAATTCAGAAATATTATTGCGTCTACTAGGATTCAAGTATATTCTACCTCAATAATTGTACATTTGTACTGTTGTCATGGGGTCATTTGAGATTCCACTGTTTCTATTTCGTCAGCACGTCATGTGGAACAGATACCACCACATTTATATGTTCTGCTTATTATATTAATTAATAATTGATTTAGCAAATAATTGAAATGCCATCAATAAGGTTCCAAAAAAAAAAAGATTAATTTGTTATTGGAAGTGGTCTTGCTGATGTTTTTCAGGTGGACCAGTATACTCATGGAAGAGTATCCAAGAATTTCCCAATATAGGAAGCATAAATAAGGGCGCACATTCATGTGTGTGTGTGTGTTTGAAAAGAAAGTACGTGAAAGGGAAATAAGATTCACAAAAAGTCAATGCTTGAGAGGTAGAGTATGGAAATGGAATGTATGGTGCAAACGAGACGACTTTATAATGGTCCAGGTCAAGTTTCTGATGCAAGTCTCCCTGGGAAAAGAAAAAAAAAAAGTTTCACTGAATTAGTCCTGTATATATGGAACTAGGAATTAATGTGGTTCAAAATGATGCTGTTGGATATTGCTGGATAGCTTGTAAGTTGTTTTCTACTGTAGGGCATTAATAATGTTTCGACCAAACTTGAAAATACGACACACATTTCCAAGACAAATAAGATTCTTGTGATAAAATCTAAGTTTATAGTATTAAATTTCAACTCAATCAGAGTTAATTTGAATGAAAAAGGAAAGTACGTTGGACTTCACTTAGGGTTCGCGGACAATTCTAGATTTGAATGTGCAATTAATCGTGATTCCGATCCATTCCAAGATTGTTAATTTCATGATGACCTAAAGGTCATGCGTTTGTACCATGAACCAAACTCTCCAAGAGTATAAGACTAGTATATATATCTAATATATGTTTGGTGAGAATCCATGAATATCTAGTGGTACTGATGTTAAGTTGCGTCGACAATTCCCAATACAAGTAGTTTCAGCCTCCCAAGCAATTTTGATCCACATGCAAGATCAGTAGATCACTACAATAGAATGACAAAAGCAAGGATTTTACATTAAAATGAAGAAAGAAAAGAAAGAAGACATGGGGTGCCGAAAAAGGAGAGGCATGGAGAGTGAAAGAAACAAGCACTAATATTTCTACACAACCACATGCCTCTGCCTTGTAAAGGTGTTTCAATACTGTCAACAACCATCCATATCCATCCCCTCCTCATGCTGGTTTGCTTACTTCTCTTTGTCTCGTTCCTTCCATGGAAGACCCTTTTCCATCGAACTTTCCCTTCCAATAAATGAGAATTCTTTCTGTCCCACCATGCATTAATTTTAAGCATCTCAAGCTATATCATATTCATGTGTAGAAAAGCGAAATTGGTTGATCAGATATACATACATGTATTCATGTATGCTTGTGGATCTTCTTAAAATGATTTTGATTCCATTAATTGTGGCCATGCTTTGCTTTAGTAATATATGTATAAGATATACATACACGTCGCCGAAAGAATCACGTTGACCGTACTGTATATATACTCGAAAATATGTATAATTATCTCCTATCAAATGCTAGTATTGGTATTGTTAGCAGGTGCCAAGGATCCCGAAATTGTTTGTCTGGCTAGTAATGTGGTTCCACACTTGCAAGTTGGATACTTCCAATGCATTTACATATATACTTGAATCGCCTTATTTTGACAAATTACAAGGTGTTCATTGTGTTATCTAAACCCTAATTAATTATATTCGTCTTTTTTCTTTCTTCTTTTTCTCAAGTTTCGTAAGGCCTAATATGTGTATTATTCCTTGTTGATTGATTATGGTAGAAAAAGGAAGGGACAAAGATTTTAGGGTCTTCCAGTAGCTTATACGCTGAGCTGAGCTTATAAGTTCAGATTCTCTCTACACATCAGTTTAATTATACTCTGTCAAACATACACTATGGGTCCGTTTGGAAGACAATTTGGATTTTAGCATATGTTTTAGCTTATATGCTGGTAGAGTATATGATGTTTAAGATGCTGACATTTATGCTGTTTCAAATGTTGTGAGTGTTTGGTTCAATTTTTCTGATAACATAAATGTTATTCCAAATGCTGTGGCTAATTATATACAGGGGTATTAGCAGAAATTCAAAAACAATGAGATTAATATATTTATAAAAAAAATATGCATTTTTTATATGAACATTTTAACATTTTTAATAATATTAAAAAAATTCTAACATTTATTTTAATAATATTAACATTTTTTCAAAAATAATAAATGTAAATATAATAAGGGGCACTTTGGCCATTAAACGAAAATAGTTGGGGCATTTAAGACATTTCATTAGTGAAATGCTAAATGGTTTTTTAAATGCTACAAAAACAAGCATTTCAAAAATTGCCCAAACATGCTAAACTTTATGCTACATGCTAAATTGTTGTTTGGTTGTGATTTTATTCATATGTAGCATATATGTTATTTTCTAGTATATATGCTAGTTAAAATGGTTATCCAAACGGCACCTATACCAAACAAATGTCTAATGTCCTAATTAGCCTTACTTTTATTGGATGGGTGATAATTCCAAAAATACCTCTCATATTAGAAAGTGATAAGTGTCACCCAGCCATCATAAAGATGACCAATCACACCATATGACTAGGAGGACACCCCTCTCTATCGAGGTGAGCACGATAGCAACCTCGGCCTAACACTTGGACCCGCAATGGTGAATGACCGAGGATGTCACCTTGGCCCACCAAGGTTAGCTTATGCAATATAATGAGATGTTACAAGGGAATTAATTTCGAAGAACGTGCAAACTAGGACGGTTACAAAATAGCAGTTATTATTCGAGTCCTATATAAAGAGATCCCATTCAGGTAAATTTTGTAGACACAATTTATAAATCACTTTTAGCTAGAGAACGAGCTTGATATCGAGTAACCTTCTTAGTCATATTCAATACTGTACTAACTTAGGCATCAGACTAGCTATCGAAATATCAAATTTCTCCCCTGAAAAACACCTCAGGGACCTCTGCTTATATCGTTCTCTTTCCAGACACCGACTCGACTAAGATCAACATAGTTTTGATCAACTGAGATATCTACAAAAACTTACCAGTTTTGAGCATCGTCGCTGGGCAACTAGGCAAGACCACCTCAGCCCTCAACTAAGGAATGAAGAAACATAATTACATTAATGGGGACCATGCTTAAAGTGCCATTGACCAATATTCTCCATTAATATCAAAGCTTCAAACCCTAAACATTTCCATATGCTGATATCTATTGACCAACAAGTGTACTCAAAGCTAGTGATGCCATGATAAGTTCTTCCTATAGGTTAGAAATGCCATGGTAAGTTCTTGCTATAGGTCCAGAAATAATCTGCACGTTTTCGTGAAGTTACATCATTGACTTGACAAATACAACTATATCTCGCGGTCGTGTGGATGTGGGGGCCGGTGGGGGTGCATGAGAGAGACAGAGAAGATCTAGGAGATGGGTTGGGCTAGCCAATTAATGTCCGAACCCCAACACTATAGTGCACGGGAAAGTAGTCGAGTGGGCTTGCGTATGGGAGATAAGGCAAGGCCCAACAAAACTCAGAGAAGAGTAATGAAACCGTGCCTTAATCCACACAAACACAAAAGAAGAACAGTAATACTAGTCATGCATACCCTATTCATCTATAAGGTTAATACATCAGTAAATTCAAAAGAAATAAAAATATTTTGAAAAGCTTAATATTTACTCTCTCTCTACCCCACCGAAATCCGACCTTTTGTGAGCTTAATTATTTTGTTGTTGTTGTATATAGTTAATCATCTTTCTAAATCATATCATTAATAGTTTTATTTGATTGTGGGGAATCGTTTTGTCTCCTTATTAAACAATACATATCCAGAAATCCTGATATTGGACAAGAAAGAAATAAGAGCTTAAATAAAATAATATATCAAAGCAATTTCGTTCCTTTGATGCCTTCAATTAACATTCTTGTTCGTCCACTTTGATATGGCTTTCGCTTTCTTAAAATAATATAAATTTTATGCCAAAAGTATTCAAAAAATGTATATTATTAATTTATTAGATATAAATTTTAATAGATTCCTTATCATAATATCACTATATCTTATAAATGATTGTCACAAATTATTAAAATATTTGGACTATTGAAATATTTTTCAAATGAAAATCACTATTCTATCTTTTTTTTTTTAAATTGAGATTCATAACATTACTGTTAGCTTTCAGTCGTTTTAGGGAATCTCAAACGTCGTTAATGAAAAAGACATTTCACCCCCTCCTCACCTTCTAAGACCATTCCAGGGCCATTGGGCCCACCGCACGAACAATTTTGAAATTTTAAAGTTCCTCACCTTCACATATTCCATTTCCCAAGTCTCTCTTGCCGCTCCTTCCTTCCTCCGTAGTCGTCTGAGACTCTCTGAATTCAAATATCTCAGGTACTCTCCTCCTCTTCCTTCTTCTTTTTCCGACCCAGGTTTCTTCCTCTCGCTTTTTTGAAAATTTTCTTTAAATAGTGGGTTATTAGTTAACGTTTTATTTTCTAGCCTTAATTGTTTCTTTCGCAAATTCGCTAGGTTAGGATACGAATTCATTTTTTCTTGTTAAGACGCGTGGCAGAAGATTTAGTTTTTTTTTCCGGTTCATCTACCTTTGTCTGCTTGTAATTTGTACCTAATTTGTGATTTTAACGGAGGTTAATCGGTTAGTTCTGCTTGTAGTAATAGAGGTTAATTTGTTCATTTTGTTCCGCGAGTGGCGCCTTTAGCTTGAATTTGTTTGGTAGTGATGGGGTTGTTTTTGTGATCTTTACACACGTATACAAGGCTGAAAACTTGACGTATGTTGGATTTTATATTTTTTTATGTTTATTTTATATGTGTCTTTTGAACACTTCAAATTCCAACTGAAGCTTCGTTGTTGATCTTGATTCTTTTTTATTTTCACATTTGAATTGATTTTCGTATTTGAATTTAGTTATGCGGCTGATTTTTGGTTTATCTCATGTAAGTTTTCTTCTTTATGCGATTTTCTTTTTTGGTGTTTTGCGAGTTTTAACTCGGGACTAAAAGGTTAAATGTGGTTGATTGTTCTGTTGGATGTAATTGGAAGCCTCTAATCACTTTAAAATGGCGAATCGTGCATTTTCTCCCAATTCAATGACATTGTTTGTAGCTAGAGTGACATGGCCATATTAAAAAAAGGAAGCAGCTAGTGTGAAATGGGCTTTATGATGACAGTGGTTTATGACAGGCCGGGTAGAAAGGTTAAACAATGCAGCCATGCAGGTGCCTGAAGCGTATTTACCCTTGGGTCATCATGTGTTCACCAAATCAATTTCCATTTTGAGTTTTTACATTCTCATAAATGCACACAATACAGACCCATAACTCTCCTTTGGGAATTTTATTGCAGCCACTCCGTTACTTCCGATAAGCTCACTTTCGGGCCAGTTGGCTCTTGGTGTGAGGCATAGCTGTTACTTCTTCTGGAATCTGGAAACATACAATAAATGATGTGATTTCACCAATGCAGTCTTTTGTCTGCCTAAATTGATCAATATGTCCTATTCCCTTGCATGGTTCTAGAGATGCGTTTTAATTATTTTAGCTGTACATTTTTCTTTTGTTTTTTATCTTCCTCTTTGTAAGGGAGTAATTCATAGCTTTTGATTTCATTTTCAGATTTACTGTTGGTATTGCCGTATTGGAAATCCTAAATTCTGTTGAGGTCCCAAAGAGCGTAGCTCATTCAAAAATGGAGCAGTACGAAACTCTGGAGCAGATTGGGAAGGGTTCATTTGGTTCTGCCTTGCTTGTGAGACATAAACACGAAAAGAAGAAGTGAGGGCAATTCCACCTTTCCCATATGTGTTACATTTTGCCTTTTACACGTTGAAGAATTGTTGACTTCTACAATTAAACATTGTAAGGTTATATGATTGGTGCTTACCATCTGCATATGTTTAGTGATGAATTGGTCTCTTCACTTTTTAGGTATGTTGTTAAAAAAATTCGGCTTGCTCGGCAAACAGATAGGACCCGCAGATCGGCCCACTTGGAGGTCAGTATTTCATGTGTGATTCTTCTCATGCATGATGGCAAATAGGACTTCGTGATCTTTGGCATTTAGTTGGCATTTCAAGTGTTTTCTTTTATTGTGCGCTGAAATAACTTTTTATTTTATGGGCTCACTTCTTGCTACACTCAATGTAATAAGAATAGTGTTCTTTTCATATTTCAGCAACTTAACTTTTGTCTATGTTCTTTGTTCTGCAGAGAGAGCTCATTTCAAAAGTACATAATCCATTTATAGTTGAGTACAAGGATTCCTGGGTAGAAAAGGTATGTGAAATTCTCTCACTCCGTCGCTTTTGTTGTCTCAACGATGCTTTCTTCAAGTTTCAATGAACCCTTGATTCATATAGTTGCAGAATTCTAATTGTGGGATGTAAATATTTTCAATTTTTGTTTTATTTTGATTGCAATCGCCTTGTTGAATCCCTAAACAATATTCATTTTGCTATTCAGTATTATGATGAACCTTTTATGTCTTATAAAATGGCATGAATGAGAATTTCATGGCTTTGTTTTTAGGGTTGCTATGTGTGCATTGTCATAGAATACTGTGAACGAGGAGACATGTAAGTATTTTTGTCTGAATTATTACTTGTGAAATGTTCTAAGATATTTTGGACATCAATTGTCCTTGCCGTCCTACAATTTTTAACCACTTTCTGATATGCAGGGCAGCAGCTATTAAGAGAGCCAATGGAATTCATTTTCCTGAAGAGGTTACTCCTGCTACAAAGTGTTGGGTTACTGATGTTTAGTTTTTTACTTAGCCATCTTAAAGACTTGCACTACTATAGTAGTCTTATTCTGTTAATTGATTGTATGAGCAGAAACTTTGTAAGTGGCTAGTTGAACTCTTGATGGCACTTGACTACTTGCACGCAAACCATATTCTTCATCGGGATGTCAAGGTCTGTCTCATTAGTGGATGTGACTAATCTACATTAAGTACCTTCTTCCTTTGCAAGTCAGTTTTTCACTAATGGTGTTCCAAATTTTCTCAGTGTTCAAATATATTTTTGACAAAAGATCAAGACATACGGCTAGGTAATTGTCCCCTTAGTATACAAATGTCAATGTTTTACCAATCATTTACTATGACTTAGTTCTTGCAGTCTGTTATACTGTTACTTTGCCTGTTGCAGGTGATTTTGGTCTGGCCAAAATGCTCACTTCCGATGATCTTACTTCCTCTGTAAGCCATATAGTTATCAATTGATTACGCTTCAATATGTTCCTATCTGCTTGGTCAAGTTACACTATGCGCTCCATATACAGGTTGTTGGAACCCCAAGTCATATGTGTCCCGAGCTTCTTGCTGATATACCATATGGTTCCAAGTCAGATATTTGGTCTTTAGGTAAATGATTTATTCTGTTGTAATTTCCCTACCATAGTCTGGATTTCACATGTTTACTCCTTTTTTTACATACACTTGATGCCATGGGTTTTCCAGGATGCTGTATATATGAAATGGCTGCTCACACTCCTGCATTTAAAGCCTTTGTAAGTTTATCATTGGTACTTTGTGTATTAGTTTCTTATCTGGTTGCGAGTTCATTTTGCTGACATCTTTCAAAGAACGAACAAATCATTTACTATTGGACAATTCTTGTCCCTTGGTTGTTGATAATCCATCATGTTTGATATTCTGGTGGTGTGAAGAGTTCAAATGAAGTTTGGAGTTATTAGAATAGAAAAAAACTGGTTCAAGACTATGATTTAATGTTTATGACAATATGTCTAGCCATATGTGGTGTATATTGGCTTCAATCCCTCTAAAATTGTGCTCCTAGCTTCTTGGCTGATAGATTAATAGTTATTTGCTTTTTCTCTACTCTTTATCATCAGGATATACGGGCGCTGATTAACAAAATAAATAAGTCTATTGTGGCTCCTCTTCCAACCATGTACTCTGGTGCATTGTGAGTCCACTTCTCTCTCAATTTATAAATATAATTTCACTTCTATCATTCGAAGTCAGTGAATAGAATCTTGATAATTGCAAGATTATCTCATTTATACCAGTCTTTGGCTTTCATGTTTGCAAGTTTTAAGTTTTTTTACATTTTCTTGATTTGTATATGTATCTTGTTGATAATGTTATCCTTTAACTTTTTCCCTGTTTAATCCAGTCGAGGGCTTGTTAAAAGCATGTTGCGGAAAAATCCTGAACTCAGACCAAGCGTATGTCATTCTTTCACCCCATCTCCATTTAATTTAATCGTTATTTCTATTATGAAAATGACGTGAGAATTGCTATTGAAATTATATGAAGCATGCGAATGGTTACTTTTATTTGCAGTTCTAATAAATTTAGAGGTCGAATACATACTTGACCAGATTGAATCTCTTTGGTTTCACATTATTTTCGTATCATTATGCGCTACACTGAAGCGAATTCTATTTTGGTAGGCTGCGGATTTGTTAGGCCATCCACACCTTCAAAATTATGTGCTTGAGATACATCTAAAGTTGAATAGGCCTAGAAGAAATTCTTACCCAGTTGGATGGATTGATTGTAACTACATCAACAAAACTAAAATTTTTGAGGCTGAAGGCAATCCCATCTTTTACGAGAGGGACAAAAGGCATTCATTCAGGAATGACCGGATGTTGAATCCAAGTATATCAGGAACTGAAGAGGACTCCTTGTGTTCCACACAAAGAGGGCTTGAATCTCCAAATTATTTGAATCAGAAGCTTCCGGGATTATCTGTTGGCTTAGTACGTGATGAGATTGGTATCGAAAAGCCAAATGCTAAAAGATTTTCAAGCGTTGCAAGAACCCCAAAATGTACACCGTCAAAATTTTCTACAAATCTGAGGAGACAGGGCATACCATCAAAGGTATCATGTAATGGTTCACAAGATAATCTGGTACATTTATATTTGCTATTAAACATGAGAATTTTGTTCAATCTAAATGATAGTGACCTCTGTTGATTGGTTATTGGGAGTTGAGATTGATGGCTAACATCTTCATCATGCCTGAATCCCTCTTTCTCTCTGTCTGGAGAGTTTCGACTTTCAAGTTCGCTACTATATTTATTTTGGACTTGGCTTGAAAGTAGAGGTTTAATATCCATACTGATCTATTCAAACAAATTTCTTAAATCTTGGTTTCTCTTTGCATGATCAAATGGGTGTCATATGGATGTTATTTGTCATTTGAATGGTGTATGTTACATGATAATGCTGGTTAGCGTAGAGAGGTCATCGATCGTGCCTTTGGTTGGTTTGCAAAAGGCATTGCATTTTCACGTAAACTATTCAAAGTTCAATAATTTAGAGGTGCAGTGGCTAATTTCTGTTTACGTTATCTTGTTTACAGCTTCCAGAGTCACATACTCCTGCAAGCAGATCTTCCAATATTACAAGAAGGGTGTCTCTTCCATTTACTTCAATAACGGCAGCCTTAGGCACCCCATATAAATCAAATGTTGGCCTCCTTCGATCAGTGGAGTCATCTGATATCTCTGTCAATGCCCCACAGATTGACAAGATTGCTGAATTCCCTTTAGCCTCTTCAGAAAGTGGAATATCATCCAAGTCTGTGCAATGTTCTTCCACACCTGATAATGCTGACCGCACCATCACTAAAGACAAATGCACAATCCAGATTCTTGACAAAGTCGTTGCCAGGCCAAACTTCAATGATGCTAGCCATGGAGTCGCAAGAAATGGAAACCAACGCTCAGAGCATAATCCAACTACAGTTATTTCAAGTCATTCTTCATCCGAGTCACGACAGCGGCGGTTCGATACCTCTTCCCACCAGCAACGTGCAGATGCGCTAGAAGGTTTGCTCGAGTTCAGTGCGGTTCTCTTACAACAAGAAAGGTTTGATGAGCTAGGGGTATTGCTGAAGCCATTTGGTCCTGAGAGAGTTTCTCCTAGGGAAACTGCTATTTGGTTGGCCAAGAGCTTTAAGGAAACAGCTTTTGGCTGACAATAACATTGCCTAATTGTTGTCCCAAATTGTAGGAGATGTTCATTCAGTCTTCACACTCGAAGGCTAACTGAATTTGGATTCTATTATCATTCTATAATGGGTTACAATTACTCCCATTATTTGAGTTTGTGGATTGAACTTTTCCATTTGCAGTTTTGCGCAGGTGAATCGACGGGTGACTATTATTACAATATGTTTTAAATGCTTCTTTGTTCAGGTTTAGTTTGTATTTTTCTCGAGCGTTCAGGGTTTAGGCCCACTTCAAGTACCCATTGTCATTGCTTTTTGGCCCACTGTTACATGCTTTTAATTTTTAAACACCAAGTCCACTATCCACACCTTGAGCCTGGGCCTAAGAAGAGAGCAATGTAGACGGCTGCAAGGCCCAAAAGCTCAACGGGAAGTGGATCTCTGAGTCACTGGACGGCGGCAATTGAAATGGATGTGAGAGAGGGGCAATGGAAGAAACTGAAGCCGAAGCCGATAAACAGAGTTGATGCTGCTATCTGCAACTTCTGTAACGTCTTCAACGCTGTCGAAGGAGCTGGAGAGGGTGGAAGCAATTAGGAGCTCCACAATGAAACCCTAGACCCCAGTCTTCCACAGTTTCTCTATGCTCTAGCCTTTCCAGGAAGCTTCTCCCACTGGCTCACGAGCTCGCGCTTCTAGACTTCGAAGACCGCAGACGTATTCCCAAGGTAATCTTTGAAATTTTGATTTTCTCTGAATTGGTCTTCTTCCTCCACTGAAATGATTCGATGCAAAGCTCCGTTTGTTTCCTGAGAATTTTTCTTCTTTCAATTTTATGTTTTGAATTGGAATCTTAGTTCAATGCTCACAGTATATGCAGAGACAAACTTTCTTATTTTATTATCCTCATTTTGTCAATAACTGAATAATTATTTATTTCATCGGAGAGACACAATGTTTCATTGTTGTAACAATTAAAAAAAATTCAGAGGGGAGCGATGTTCCTTTGAAGAATCCTGAAAGAAAAGCCGTCTTCTTTCGCAATGCAGTGTTGATATGCTGAAGGTCTGGAATAAACTCAAATGTGAACCCGGTAAAGCAGCATATCCTTGTTTGAGCTCAGTTCATGATACTTTGGATATGGCACTGGACAACTTGAGAGAACATCAAGACGACGACGATGACTTTAGGAATCTTGGTAACACTTTTAAGGATCTTGGGTTTTGCGTCATGGAGCTGGGGCTTTGCCTTGCTATTGCATGTGGTAAGGCCTTCGGTGGACAGACACTACTCGTGCAGAGCCGGCTGGATTAAGGGACGGCAAAGGGCCGCGTTATACATTATAATTCAATTCTAGATGACATTAACTTAAAAACAAGCTGACAGTGGAACGCTCTGAGTTAGGGAATGTGATATTCAATCTAACCTATGGCAGCAGTGGCATTGCTAGGACCATGTATTCACTGTCTTGATGGATCCTATGTTTCTTATGCAAAAATTTTATTCTGACAAGGATAATGTCCTCATGGTGAAGACTTCTCCGGAGAATTTTATCATCGAATTTGGGAATCAGCTGATATCATATCAAAAGGGAGCTTCGTACAACACTCGTTGCATATGCAGACCATCAAAGTTGAAGAATTTGAGTGGAGAAACTTTTGTAGTGTTTTTCCAGCCTGAGTGGCGTGGAGCAAATTGCAAACCTTTCTTTATCTCAGATTATCCAATTGAACACTGCAAAGTAAGTGATTGGTTACATTGCAAGGGAGACCATCCTGATAAGGAGCATCTTTTAGCACAAAAATATTTCTAAAATGATTCCACCACTCATGCCTCTTGCGCTCTTGGTTGAAAGAAGGGATGACACTTCTTGGAATTCTGAAGGCATATTTGGGTAAGCTTCACCTGAAATTTGTGCTATAAAATTGTTTCATATTTTTCTTGAGCAGATATCAAAATCATTTTTCTGTTCATATTCTGTTTAGCAAGTTTTGTGTTATTTCTTTCTTTTCTTTTGCCTTGGGAATAATATGCAAGATCCTTATTTTATATTTGGAATGCAATCGGAATGGGCTCTTTTGATGCTAAGAATTTCAGTCACTGGAAACAATGCAGGGAGCCCATTTTTGTCCAGATTTGTGGATTTTCTTCTTCGTGTGAAAGTGAGACCTTGCAGCTCAGACTCGATCCTACATAAGGCATTCCCCGCACCAGAATCTTCAATTCCGAATATCCCTGGAATTCATCATTCCTTTCCAGTTTCTGTGTTAAAACCAAACACTGGAACCATAGTTGACTAGGAATTGACCATTCCCATTCTACTCGGAATCGGGCAACCTAACATATTGCATAAAACTCTGAACTGATCATCAAACTACAGGGAACCAGGCAACCAGCTAAGGTGATATTTGAGAAGAAGAAACTAGCCCAAATTTTCTGTTGTATCCTGGCCACCACATCCAAGCCAGAGATTAAGCAAATTTTGGTTGGCATCATTTAGCTGTCTGCACTGTGTCTATTATTACAGAAATGAATTTTCCACCCAAGTTTTGCGACATGCATGAATGTGATGCTCTTTGAGACTTTGAATTAAGAAACTTTATGGATACTTCCGATCTGATGGAACCCAGGTGGATCCAATTAGGAATGTTACTTTATATTTGTTCCATAAAAAGAAGAGTAGGTGTGCTTGTCATTGGGATTCAAGCTTGTACGCACAACTTTGAGAACAAAAGTCTCCAATGATATTCAAACAATTGATATATAATTATTGCCTCGTAATTCGATTCTACGAAACACTAAAATGGAATAAACTTGATCTAGACTAGGTGTTGAGATTATTGTTATGACTTGTTTTATATTCTTATGTCATCTTTTATGATACATGTGGGTTTGGAGGAGTATCACTACACTTTTTATGATGATGAAGTGTATTTACTGCACTAGTCCTCCTCTTTTCACTCCAAGTGCTTGCCAAATTGTGATATTAGGGAATAGCCTTCAAAAAGAAAACAAAAAAGAAATGAAGGCAGGCAGCAGGGTTCATTTGAAACTAAACCAGATTTGAAATGCAAAGGAAAATGAAAGTTCATTAAGAGAATGAAGCAAAGGGAATAAAGTGTTCTTTGTTGGTCAAGTACTTGATTGAATGACTAACAAATTGCTTTCAAAGAAGAAAGCTGCAAAAGCTCCTCTTTTTGTCCAGTTTTCAGCCTCTCTCTGCATTCTGCAAGGGTTGATGAGATAAAAAAGAAGGATGATGACGTATCCAGGCACGCGCAGCGTTGGTTACATACTCACAGAATCTCTCTGCTTTGTGTCCAACACTGTGGAGGCAAAGGCTCAGCTAAACCCTGTCTGCCGGGGACCTTAGCAAAGACTCCATGGTCTGGTAACACAAACCCTTCTCCTAATTGCAGGGGACCCCAACTCCTTCCTTCTCAATACCTCAACTTCGCATCTCCTTCAATACTTTTTATATAATATGAACTCATGCGTTCTTGTTTTTTTCAGGAACATGTACCTATTTGATTGAGATTGCACAATCAACTTGTCAAAATAAAGGTAAAATAATAATTCATCATCTTCTTTGGTTTTTTTATTGTGAGCTTGTCTCTTCTAAGTACTCTCGGCCAAAATTATTTTGCGACAAAGCACACAGTGTGCATAAAAAGTGCTCCAATTCTCTTAACACGTGGCATTGAAGATCGTTTGACCCTTTTGTTTATTGTTGACTGCACTTTCCAGCTAAAGAATCTAAATAGAGGAGCCCCTACAAAGCCCAGGCTCGGCCCAATAATGGACCTCCCTCCTGTACCTCTACAGTACTCCATATAAACTCCAGCCCCAACAGCTACTTCCCAACTTCCAAGTTCAATCCCTTCTTCTCTCTCTTAATATGGAACAGACACGTCCAAACACAATCAAGACTCACCGATCGGACTCCATCTCCGGCGCTGGAGCCCAGCTTCCGGAGAGTCCAAGAGTGCCAATGGAGTTCCTGTCAAGGTCATGGAGCGTCTCAGCGCTTGAAATCTCAAAAGCTCTAGCTTCTAATAACAACTCTAACACGTTCTCCAACTCCTCTTGTACCACTCCTTGTATACCTGAAGGAGTTACCACCGAAGCAGAGGAGCCTCCTTGTATGATGGCGGAGAAACAGTTCTCCTTCGCTTCCTCCGCCACGTCACACCTTCTCCTCGAACGTATCATGTCACAGTCGGTGAGTACTAAACTAACAAGCAAAAAATGTCGTGGAAAATAAATAAATAAACATATTAATATTGTTTATGACTGGATGCAGGAGGTGTCTCCGTTAACGTCAGGGAGGCTTTCTCACAGTAGTGGGCCTTTAAACGGCTGTTCCTTGACGGGGTCAGAGAGCCCACCTATATCGCCGTCGGAGGAGTTCGACGACGTCGTTAAGGTATGAACGCGATAAAGAGAACGATTATATATGACTAAACAGCTTTGTTTTGTCTTCTCCCTATGAAACCTTTATTTTGCTTGTCAACTTTATCTTTCTAGGCTGTCTGATCGGGCTAAAGCCGATTGTTTTCAATAAATTAATTTTTTTTTAAAAGGAGAAAGGAAAAATGGGTGGAGTGAGGTAATATAGCTGTAAGACCTAGCTAAGCGTTGCACCGTGTTACGCTACTGTTTTAACTTTTTGGCTTGGAAGCTAGAAATGGTATGTATGGTTTTGTGGGAATTGAGGTCTGTCTTCCTTGTTATGCTCGCTGCTGGGACTTGTCCTTTCAAAACTTCTTTCTCTCAAAACTTACGTAAACATACACCCAAAGTTGAAAGTAAATGTGACCAAGAGGAGCCTTCACTCTTCAGCCTTTTGCCTCATCTGTCATACAAAATTAAAGAGAGCTGAGAAACTATAATAAGTTTGGCTAATATGCCATATATTTGTGCCTTTTCATATGTAAAACTGAACACTCCTAGTGAAGTCGATTTATGGAACTAAGAAACCATGATAATGGAGTTTACTATTATAATTAATAACCCAATTTTATGAATGCAGTTTTTTCGCGCCCACAACAGCATACATCCGCTCTTTAATGGAGCTCGTGCTAGTTCTGGCAATGGAGCTAGCACACCAACTGGAGCAAAGACAGTTGGGCGGTGGTTGAAGGATAGAAAAGAGAAGAAGAAAGAGGAGACCAGAGCTCACAATGCACAGCTCCACGCTATGGTCTCTGTTGCTGCGGTTGCTGCTTCTGTAGCTTCCACTGCAGCAGCCACAGCAGCTTCGTCTTCTGCTTCTGGAAAGAATGAGCAATCTTCCAAGACTGACATGGCTGTTGCATCGGCAGCTACCTTAGTAGCTGCTCAGTGTGTTGAGGCTGCTGAAGCTATGGGAGCTGAACGCGATCATCTTGCTTCAGTGGTTAGCTCAGCTGTGAATGTTCGCTCGTATGATGATATTGTTACTCTCACTGCTGCAGCCGCTACAGGTATCCATTCCATTTGTAAAGTTACTGGAAAGAATTGGCCAGTAATGCTGACAAAATTTAGAAAATATTACTGAAATAAAATCCCTGCTTCAAAATGAGTAAATAAAGGGAAATATCAAGATGGGCGATGAATTGTAGATTATGGAAGGCACTGCGTTTTTTTTGAAGTTTTTTTTTTGGTGATATATATTACCTCTTTTCAGTACAAGACCCTTGTCTACCAATTTCTAGCTATACAGAGAGATTGTTCTAGTCGCTGAGAGAGAGTGTCTACGTACTTGCACATAACAAGCAATAAATCATTTCCTCTGGGATTGCAGCTCTACGTGCCGCGGCAACCTTGAAGGCTAGATCACTGAAAGATGTACTGAATGTTGCAGCAGTGATGCCAACAGAGCGAGTGGTAGGAAACGGAGTAGGTGGTAAAGCCAGCAGCGACGAGTTTGTCAAGGGTGACAATTTTCTTGATGCCTGTAGTCAGGAATTTCTCGCAAGAGGAACTGAGCTTCTCAAACGCACTAGAAAAGGTAAATGTAACAGCTTCAACCCTTTTAATTTGAAATCTGTTATTTCCTTGGTGAGATTACAATAACTTATAGCCTTGTTAATTGAATGAGTTTTGTTCTACAGGGGATCTTCACTGGAAAGTTGTCTCTGTTTATATTCACAGGACAGGCCAGGTACATTATTTTTCAATTGAACCCGTGGTCTTTACACACATTAGTTCCATTCCTCTTAATACATATTCATATAATTTGTAGGTAATGCTAAAGATGAAGAGCAAACATGTCGCGGGAACATTCACCAAGAAGAAAAAGAGTGAGTTTTTGTCCAAGTTCACCATTACTACTCTATACACAAGCTTCTATCAAGCACCTAAAGAAATGGTTAAAGAGAGAAATAGTTCAATCAATATTGCATATGTTAGTATGAGTGATCACAAGAAGAAAATAATATTATCTTCACCGTATATAACATGTATTTCTTGAAATGCAGATGTGGTGTTGGAGGTGTACAGAGACATGCCAGCATGGCCAGGGAGACATTTGTTTGAGGGAGGAGACGAGTTCTGTTACTTCGGACTGAAGACAGTAAATCGTGGAATAGTAGAATTTGAGTGCAGGAACCAGAAAGAACATGATATCTGGACACATGGAGTGTCAAGACTTCTCTCGGGCGTCAACCGAAGCAAGAACAGAACTAAAAACTGAAGACCTGCAACTATTGCGCAGCAATGAAGGTGAATTGGTCTCCACTGGGACTTTACCACTTATAGGTGTAAAAGATTTGGCCATACCGGACAGCATATGAAACTGATCTCATACTATACCCTTCATCATTTCTCTGAAGATTCGATAGATTACCTCAGTCAGAGAGTTTATGTAAGAAACTGTCATGGCCAACTTCCAAATGTGACACTAGACATGCATGTTCAATTAGCAGAGTGCTTAATATTCCTGTATCAATGTCTTTCGAAGATCATGGAAAGCTCATGGACGTCTCAATCATCCTCCGATGCTTCATATTGAAAATTTAGCCAGCGATTTCTTCATAGAATGCCCAGTATTTTGTAGTAACATAATCTATGTGCATTCACCATCTAATTCCGCAAGTCACAAGATTTCAATTGCCTTAAACAGTAGTCAAATTTGCCTTAAATGTAGCAATTGCAGAAACTTATCACAGCAACGCAGCACAATCGAAACTTCTTCCTGTATTTCATGATCCAGGCCAGAAAATGCAACTAGATTCAATAGTCCCTAGTAATTGTCGAGAAAAGTGCACGTGTACGCCATTACTAGCAAAAGAAAAATGAATCACAGTTCGACCAAAAATTTTATTATGTGACAAGTTTTTACATTACATATCCTCAAAGAGAGGAGAAAATGTCAAGCATCAGCAGCTCTGAAGATTGTAAGGAGGGAAAGGAAAAGATTGATGATATCCAGATACAACGATATCGCAGCCCAAATGTATTCATCATAAGTGTAGCGCTTGATCAAGTTGTCTGTGTCGTAGATTATGTATCCACAGAATATAATTGATGCCAAACACCCGTATATCATAAGGGATAGCCTTCCCAATGGGAACAGCACCTGCAGCCATACATGAGAAAGAAACCAACATTAGAACAGGGGGACCGGATCATAATGACAACTGCAAGTGCCAAAGAGTTTGAAACTAGAAATCACACTTACCTGTATCAAAGCAAAAACCATAAGAACCATAAGAGAACCAAACAAGAAGGGCCCAAGGAAGTTAAAATCATGGCCTCTCTTTGCAGCCCAGAATGTGTACAGGGTGAGACCAACGACAACAACTGTTGTTAAGATCACAGATTCCAGAATGACCTTTCCTGTAGACCAAACCAAAAATAAAAAATTCACAATCCATCCGACAGGAAAGTAATGAAAAACCAAATTTGAGGTCCATTTTCAGCAATCCTAATAATTTAACTACCTCAATACAATCTAGATAACAAAAGTAAAATGGCAAGAGAACAAAAATATCATTTCTACAATACAAATGCCAATGAGCTTTTTCATGTACAGCAATTGTAAATTATTATATAGGAGAAAAACACAAACGAAGGCAAATGTTGGATTGAAAGAATGTCAATGCTTTATTTTTCCTATATACAAAGTCCCAGCGTGGGAAACATTGTTCCAAATGAGAACACAAAAAATCGATAGCCAACCAAAGTACCACGACCCTCTTGCTAAATTCAAGAGGATATGGAAAAGGAAGCAGAAATGTCAAGACAATGGTTAAACTGCATCCAAAAATACCCGCCTTAAGTAACCACTTTCAACTTACTATGAAGCTTACTTTTTTTATGGAGTATCAAACTTAGCTCTAAAGTTAAATGGTCGTCGGAATCGAATATGCTTGAAGTTCTTAAAACCCTACAGACAGAGATAATACAAACGATCCTCGCTTTCATTTCCAAGTAAGATTAAACAGTTGTCAATTTTAGCTCCCAGTCGTGCTCGTCCAGAACCTAGAACCTTCCTCACATACTAACATAGAAGGAATCCCAGTTCCAAATTCTATACTGATCCAAGAAAGAGACAACATCTTCATACAAATCGCCAATTATAATTACCCAAGAAGAATAATAAATCTCCGCAGTAATCAAAATAATGAAAACAATAAAAGGAACACAATCACCGCTACATTCATTAAGTAAACAGATAGACAACAAACATAAAGAACAATTATAACTTACCACTGGTATATGCACAAGTCAAGCCAACAGCAAATGCCAACGAAATCGTGAAAATCCCGAGTAAGAAGTAATTAACCGGATGTTTCTTGTGATAATAGTACAATGGACACAAGGCTGCACCAAACCCACATACGAAGTTAACCCAATAAAAACCAATTATCAAAACAAACAAAAAAAAAAGAAAACGAACAACCCAAACTTACTAATGAAGGGAGTGATGATAAGGACGATGTAAAGAGCCAAACCGGGCCCAGTAGTAGAAAAGAAGTGCGCAATCGGCCTGACGGAGACGACGATGGCGGCGACGGCAATCGTGGCGAGCAATTGGATAGCCAAGATTGAGTATATTTTCCTGATAAACGACCACCGAAGCTCGGGCCTTTCAAGCATCATCGGGTACAAAGGGCTTTCTCCGATCTCCACATCAGTTTTCCGGTACGGTTGGGTCCACATCTTTGTAACAGATAAATCACGAAACGGAAATTGAGAGGTTTTAGCCGACGACAAGAAGCGGTTCAGTTCGTTTGAGTTTCAGTTGGAGAGGGAACGCCGTAGAAGGAATGCTAGGAGGGGTAATAAAAGCATTTCAGAAACTTCAAGACGCCTCCCGCGATCGTATGTACTCGACGGTGGTGGTTACGCTTGAGAGTGGCACGTGCATGAGACACTGGATTGACACGTTTCGGGAAATGTTCCAGACGTATCGGGTTTGATCGGATTTGCGTGCCTTGGAAATGTGTATGTCGAAAGTGTTATTATGGTAAATGAGGATTTGAGAGGAATCCAGGCATCTTTCTTTCTTTTTTACCTTTCGGAAACAGAGTTACAAATTACAATAAGCCTGGCCCAATAACAGCAGGTTACGGATTCCCGGTAGACGGACAAATTTCCAGAGAGAGGCCCATTTAAACAAGTAATGGGCCCCTTCAATGAGGGCTAATATTTTTTAAGGCCTGCTGATCTTGAAACTGGCCAGCACAACATGAAATATGATGCGTCTTTTGTCATCTCCCCAGTCACTCTTTGAAGGCAGGGCGCGTCTCTTGTTTAAACCCTAACCACGTTAGTGGTCTTACAGCGACGACGCTCCTCCGATTTATATTGCCGACTCGGAGAACGCTTCCCTTGCAGGTATGGGGAACCGTCGACGCACGAATATAACAAATCTATTCTCTTCCTTAATCAACAGTGTCTCCCAGATTTGTTGTCTTTGTACACTCTGAGAATCATTCCTTCCATCTGGCAACGCTTCCCTTGCAGGTATGGGAGACCTTCGACACACGAATACAATAGATCCGTTTTCTTCCCTCATCGACTGTTTCTCCTAAATCTGTTGTCTTCTTACGTCGAGGTCTTAATCGAAGCCTCATCGCTCGGTCGTCCGTTTGGGATCTCAAGTACGTCAAATCGTCACTCGCTGCCTCCACAAACGCTTGAAGGTCTGTTTCTCTCTCTCTAACACTTCGCATCTCGTATTGAATACCGAGAGTTGACGGCATCGAGCTATTGTTTTTTTTTGCTACGAAACTACGAGTCTCTGTAAAAGCCTAGGAAAGAATTTAGGTTGCCTGTTTTGTTACAGATGTTTCTCTCTGCACGATCTTAGGATCGTTTAATCTTTTTGCATAAGACGTAGTTAAGCACCAATTTCTTTCTTGTTACTTCGATTTTCTTTTAGTTTCTACCTTCCAAACAGAAAATTCTTTGAGTGATTAATGGTTTTTCCTCGCCATGATACGTATGCGTTAAATTTTTTAATGATCATCTTTCTTTGTTAAATAATTGCTTTCATGATTTATTGCGATGATGTTACATATTTTTCTTAATCAATTGTTATATCTTTCTTTTCTTAGGTATTTGTTCATGATTTGCATAACTGTTTTGCAATGATGTAACATATTTCCAAGTTCTGAGACTTGATTTTTTCACAGAGATCATTGTGATCAAGCTAAAGCTTTGCAAGTTCTTCTAGAGAATTTGATGTTTAACCTTATATGACAAACTATTCAATATTCACTGAATCTTTTTATGGCTTCTAGTTTCTGAATCATCTACAGTTGGATCATCTCAGCAGGGTTTAGCATAGTTAGAATTTTAGATCCATGTTTTCATAGGCAATTGGATAATTTGGGAGATTGTTTTCATTTTTTTACATTTGTACGTTTATAAATGATTACTTATTACTCTATCTTGACCATATTAAGCCTCTTGTCTGATCACTATATATTGAAAAAAGGTTCCTTATTGTGTAGTTGATCATTAGACAATGGTTATGTAATGGAAGAGGGTTCCTTATTGTGTATTTGATAATTTTGATTATTGGAAAATGGTTATTAGAATCTTAAATTCTGTGCTTAAGTGAATAATGTCAAAATAACCTTTTTGTCTTTTTTACATTTAGAACATAAATGTTCTTGAACTTCAATGTTTGTTGTGGAGTTTGAACTGCTGTAAGCTCAGCCAAGTTACAGAGCATAATCACCCTATGTGCAACTTGGCAACTTGAATACTTGACCAAGTGATTACATCTTGCAAGAAAACAGACTTCTGTTTTATTCGCCTAGTTTTAACTTTGTCTACTTCCACCACACTGGAATGAAGACTGTAAGTCTGTAATCCCTTTTCATCTTGTAGGCTTCTTTTAGATTCCTCATGTAACATAGTCAATAGTTTTAATGACTCGAGTGCTATGATATCCTACTACAAGCTTGACCAAGTCACTGAGCATTATCACCCTATGCGCAACTTCATAACTTGACCAAGAGATACAATCTTCTGCAAGGAAACAAATTATGCCTAGTTTTAGTTTGTTCTACTTCCACCACACTGTTGTAATCCTTTTTCATCATGTAGGTGTCTTTAAATCCCCGTGCAACATAGTTAAAAGTTTTAATGACTAGTGTTTTGATATCCTAAAAAAACTGACAATGATAATGCTGGATGAGTTATACTTCTGTGGATTGTAGTTAATTGACTAGTCAAGGTTCTATTGAGATTGTGCTTATTCTGGTAAAATAGTTTTCCTAATTACTGTTCTTTGTCAATTAAATAACTGTTCTTTCTGTGTTTAATACTGAGCATTCAGAGAAAATCATCCCACCTAGTGATAGTTGAAGCCAAGATAGAATATCAGGAGATGTATGGGTAAATAAGTTAAATTCTGGAAGCAATGAATGTATGTCTTTCAGACACCATATAATATCTTCTTAATTGTTATAGATGTCTTCTGATATCCTTTTGTTTCATTTTTAAGGTTTCATTTGCGCTCTTCATGGAAGAGGCACAAGCCTTGGCATCTCATGGTATACCTGTTCTCTCTTTTGTGTGTGTGACGTTAAGGACATATCCATTAAATTGATTGGTTATTAGAGTAATACGTGCACTGTGCAACATGCTATGTCTTTTGTCGTGTATCTGTCCAGTTCACAGTTTGATATGCACATAGTGATTGCACATTTATCCCATTTGTACATAATCATTTTCACGCTGCATCGATAATTTTGTTTGTATTATTGTTCATTCAACTTTGTGGTCAGTAAAATCATGATTGTTATTTGTTAGAATTGTACTATTCGTGATTCGATTTGATTAGACTTTTAGGTAAAACAATATGAATTAGGTAGAACTGAATCGTGAATCATGATGAATCCATTGATACGCAAACAGAATTGGGTGGAATTGTACCGACTCCAACGATGGTGCGATTCCAAGACGAAGGTTTCTTTCTTCTTCTTTTTTCTTTTGATAACAAAGCATCAAAGAACATTGTTTTGATTATTTTTTTAAAACAAGACATTCAAAACAATGTTGTTTTTGATGTTCTGTTAAAAAAAACCCTTCTCAGTTCTCCATTCACGTGACAAAAACCTTCTTCTCTGTTTAGGACAAACCCTTGAACAGTCTTTCTTCTCTTCATGAGAAACCCTATGTTGCTATCCGGTGTTAACAAAAGAAATCAGCCACTGCTTTTGAGGTAAGTCTTCTTATTTTATTTTTTATAATTGTTCACAAAAGATTGTTATAAATATATTTTAGTAGCATATATATATATATATATATATTATATGAATATGCATATTTTTACAATATATTTTTAAAAAATAAGTGAATCTTATGATTCAATACGATTCATTATTTTGAATACAATTCGATTTGATTTGGCAACCTTAAGTAAAATATCCATACATGTTTCATAGTGCATGCTTCATGTTATCTCTTGTTATTGTCAAATAGTAATGACTATGTTACTAGCTTCTTTTTTTCCCTGATCGAACAACCAGTGGGAATATCAAAACAAGATAGTGCAAATTTTTGAATTGTGAATCGTATCAAATCGTAAGATTCATTTAATTTTTAGTAATACATTATAATGTAAAATATTTGCATATTCATATCAAATCGATATCTGATACTGAAACATATTGATAACAATCTAACATTAAGGAGTGGTTGGTATTGTGTTTTCTTGAACAGAGAATACAAGCTGGATTTGTTTTCTTTTACCTGGAACAAAGGTGAGAGTTAAGGGTTTTTGGTGCAAGCTAACTCTATTATTTTTCCCAACTATGTTAGTTGCACTAACTGCTTATAATTTTATGATATTAGTACTCTTAGAAGAAGATACAACGAAGTTTTCAAAATTTGAGGGCAACACAGACTCTGTTTTGCTAGTGGTTTTTGTCGAGTTGCTTCTTATCTTGCTGAGTCTTGTCTAAGCGGCAATTGTTATGATGTGACTTGTGAGTGCTATTTGGTTTCCTAATAATTTTAATATGGCTTTCTTTTTTTTACTACCTTGTTTCTTTTTCAGGTTGTGAAGTTGTGAGACTGAGACCTCTTTACGTCTGATCTTCCTCTGCTTGAAGTCTTGCTTGATGTACCCTTACCTGGAGGCTTAGTAGGAAATATATGATGCATTCTTCTTTTTTTTCAGTGGTTAAATTGCTTCTAATAAATTGATATGTTTCATGGAATATCTTTGATTTGCACCAAAATATAGTTTGTGGTGATTGGTGAAGGCCATCCTGGTTAAAGAGTCTTCGGTCCAGGCTGACAATCAGGTCTTAAATCTATCAGGCCCAAATTAACACGACTTGAGTGGCATTTAACCAAAAATGAAAAGGCCAGGGGTCCAAAATGACCTTAGGATGACTGTCAGTGCCTTAGAGCAAGTGCAATGAGACACTTGATAATGATGTTGAAAATTTTGGAGTGTCCAGGGTAAGATTTGAAAAAATTGTATTGAAAAATGTGTAAAATGGTAAAAAAAATGAAATATTTAGAAAATTATAAGAGAAATGATGTTGATGCTTGATATTTAGAGTATTTGTGAATGAAAATTAAAAAAAAATATTGAAATATATGGTTTGTTAATATAATTGTATTGGGAGTCGTGTTTTTTTTAGTAGAAGTGGAATTTCGTTGGGAGTCATGTTTTTCTTAGTAGAAGTGGAATTTCGTTGAAAAATTTAGGGAGGCTAGCATTGGAGATGTTCTTAGTGGTGATTAAGATTTGTTTAGGGAAACATATTAATCCCAGCTTGCTGCTGTTTAGTGGGCTTTGAGATCGGTCTGCTGGGCAGAAAGCTAAAATATCGGACAAACCCACGTTTTTGGAAGTTTTGAATACCAATTTCAAGGCGCGCCTCAGGCCATCGGCCGGCTCAACCTACCCAGTTAATGTAACTAAAGTTGGCTAACTAATTACGTTTGCCCAAATCAGCCCAAATCCTATGGCCCTGACTAGGGCAATTTCTTTGGGCTTAAAATAAGCCTTAATTTCAGTGGGCTAAACCTAGACTAGATTATCTACTGTGGTCAGAACGGGCCGAGTTTTGATTAACCTTAAAGGACCTACTTTTAATGGACCTTAGGGGCCAAATTCTGTATCTAAACGGGCTCGTTATCAATGAGCGGGCCTAAACTGGCCCATTGAATTTTCGTAGAAGTCGTCTAAATTTCCGTGGGCCTGAATTGGCCCAATTTCTTTCAGCTTAATGCCTTGAATTCTCATAGACGTTATCTAAATTTCCGTGGGCCTCACGTGGCACAATTTTGTGGTGTATAATTTGGCCCAGTTTAGTTGGGCCTGAACTGGCCCAATTTCGGATTTCTGTCGTTTAAGTCAGGCCCATTAACCCTGTTGGGGTGGGCCTAAACTGGTCCAATTTTTTAGTTTAAATTTTCGTGGACCTGGACTAAATTTCCTTGGGCCTGAACTGGGCTAATTTGACCCATTTTTTGGTGGGCCTAAAATCTACCTACTTTGTGGACCTTAACTGGCCTAATTTCTCATAGCTTAAATTTCCGTCAAATTTTGATGGGCTTATATGATAAAACTAGCAAACTTTTAGTGGGCCTCATATAGCCCAACTTATGTAACGGTCCAAATGGCACACTTTAATTGTCTCAAACTGAAACATTTAGTAGCCCAAACTTTCCCAATTTCTATAGGCCCATTGTTTTGGTTTCGGAAAGCCTAATCCTTCCCCAATCTCATATGGGGTAGACTATCCAAATTTCCCTGGGCCTATGTTGGCCCATTTCTTATACGCCAAACGGCCTATTTTCAGTTCTGCTAAACAAATTAACTTTTAAGGAAGCTGGTCATTATTGGGCCCAATCTTGCGATCATAATTACAATGGGCTTTACTGTACCTTTTAGTGGCACGAGCTTTCCAATTTCCCCACGAACTTACTTCGCGAGTGAGGTGAATTCTGCGGGTTTGGCCCGCATTAAACGCAGTGCGAGACGCACCCGCCGGCATTTCAACTGTTTGAAGTTACTTAAATCCGCTTACCCTTATCACAAGGTAAATTATATTTTTTTAAAACAACGATAATAGTTTTTGAATACCTTAAATAGCAATCTCCTTCCAGCCATTCCCTAACAATTTCCCTCCAGACATTCCATTGAGCATAATCCAAGGCCCTTCTTCCCAGCTAGAGCTTCACCCACAACATGAGTGGGATTCTTAGACCCGGTCAAAAGTTCGAGGAACTTTCCCACTGATCTCTTTGCTATCATCTCAGGCGGCTCAGTCACCCTCTGTACTGTAACATCAAAGCTGACATTTATTGTTCGCTGAGATCAAGCACCTTTTGTAGCTAATTGCAAGGAAATTTTCCTCAATCTCCTTAAATAAAAGAAGTTGAAGCCCAAGAACGAATACCAAACCTAGTTCACTCGCCTAAGTCTCTTAGCATCAATGGCTAAATGGCTATCCAACACTAATGAGGATGCATTGTCAGCTATCGAACAGTCCTCGCAGAAATATATGTGAGCATTGCTGATAGTTCAATGCCCAACATAAGAGTCGTAAGTAAAAAGAACCATTACTGATAGTTCAATGCCATCTCCGTATATATTTAGTGATAACAGAGGGGCTGTCAGAGGACTTGCTAAGTGGTTTGTTTCCCAGTTAGTAGCTTGGTCGAGATAATTCAAAGCTTCAAGACCTAAAATTGATCCTGCATTAAAATTCGAAAGACAAGAAAAGCAAAAGCTTTTTAATCAATAATTATCTACCCTGCATATTTGGCTATTCTAAGGGAACAGTGAAAAACATTACCTTTAGGAGGCCCGGAAAAAGTGTCAAAACTGGATGAATTTGAACCTTCGTGTTAAATCATCTTATGGGAGGAGTGTGAAAATAAGGATGCTGTAAAGCTTCGTCAATGCTCAACCGATCCTCCTGCAAGTCAACACATTTTGAATTATTTCAATAAAAACTATGACAAAAAAACTTGACAAGTCGGGATGTTTGGTAGCGTTACATAAATCATTCCATGTAGCAGAGCTTGCATTCACTTTATTAATGATATTCATGGAATCCAGAGTTAGAACACATAAACGTGCAGCAACAAATTTTAAAATAACACAATGTTTAATAGCAATGAATAGTAGACTCTAAGAAGATGACCTGTTCACTAAATGAATATTGAACAAATAGAATGCTGTAATTTTCTGTAACACGAGGAGAATAGGCTAGAAAACAAAGATATTTAATATAATATAAAGGCAGCTCCTTGTTGAAAATATACAAAACAAACTCGTCTAGCATTTACCCAGAATATTAAATAACATAAAAACTTACTGGGTCCCAGCGTAAGAGTTGACGCACCAATCGCAAAGCCCAAACATTGGGAAACCTGCATGCATTGTACGATCAATAGTCAAGCTAATAGCTTAAAGGAAGAATCACAGAATGAGCAAAGAATCTCAGGAGAATGCAGAGACAAAACTAACCCCAGTCCGAGTGGATCTTTAGACTTTATTTGATTGGAGAAAAATTCTTCAGAGCATTTCCAGGAGGCAGGTGAAACACCACCCTTGATCAACGAAATCAAATATTTTAACAGCACAAATGTAAGGATGGATACAAACATATACATGATAAATTGATAATATATGCTTGGATAAAAACTTCCTCACGTGTGTTCCGTAACATCAACCTCAGACAAAAGTTGGATATATATCTCAGGCATTTACTGAATATTTCTTATTTATTGACAAATGTAAAAATAGCAAAAAAAAAAGAGTAACTCTTTAAAGAAAAAGGCATCACTATTCTTCTAAGCTTACCAACCTCATTATCCATAAAACCAGGACAGATGAGAAGTCATATTGTCCACTTCTAAGCTTTAATCAAAGTCATCCAATTCAGAACAACTCAACAAGTATCAACACCAGATATTAAGGGTAAGTGATGCCAAATGTTGAAGGTTAACTAAATGAGTATAAGGTGGAGATTCTGCTTGGAAAAAAATTTCCTCACGTGTGTTCCGTGACATCAACCTCATACAAAAGTTGGATATACATCTCAGGCATTCATTGAATATTTCTTATTTCTCGATAAATTTAAAAATAGCAAAAAAAAAAAAAAAGGTTAACGCTTTAAAGAAAAAGGCATCACTATTCTTCTAAGCTTAAAATTATAAGCTTACCAACCTCGTTATCCATAAAATCAGGACAGATGAGAAGTCACATTGTCCACGTCTAAGCTTTAATCAAAGCCATCCAGTCCAGAACAACTCAACAAGTATTAATACCAGATATTAAGGGTTAAGTGATGCCAAATGTTGAGGATTAACTAAATGAGTATAAGGTGGAGAGCAGACATTACTTTGATTTCAACATGTGATTTCTCTTTACTACTCCATCCCAACCAAGGCCATGCTGCTTCTCTAATCCTTTTCAATCAGTAGTCTTCAGGTTGCTTTTCCTTTTAAATGGCAATCAATTATCTTCAATATTACATTATTACTTCCTCCCATCTTGTCTTATTAAAATCTACCAAAGACATTTTTCTCCTTTCTTAACCAGAACATAACATTCTCATCCCCATTTAACATGCCTTGTGCCATCTGAAAAGATTTCTCTCATATTATTTTCAGTTTAAGTTATGTAAGTCCAAGTAACTCATTTATTTAGCTATCCTCCTTAAGCTTTGTTTCCGCTGCAGTTATTCTTTTAAAATGTTATCTTTCAATGTTTCTAAACATACCATGAAGCATGGCAGAGACACAAGACCCATAAGATTTGCCTTTTGGCTTCAAATGTCCCATTCAATCACACACATCGATCCAATCATCTCCAATTCATAAAGATATATACTCTCTTCAATCCAACCATTATTTTGAATATTGCCAAAGGTACCTAAAAACCCTGCTCTAAGGAAAACCTTAACCTTTATCTTAATCAAATCGTTATTATCCTACCTCTAGTAAGTTTTACACTCCATATTGTCTTAGCTTACTTTGAATATTGCCAAAGGTACCTAAAAACCCTGCTCTAAGGAAAACCTCAACCTTTATCTTAATCAAATCGTTATTATCCTACCTCTAGTAAGTTTTACACTCCATATCGTCTTAGCTTACTTGGTCTAAAAAGCCAAAGATTATAGAACATGTCTTCCTGCATCCAAATTCCAATTTTGAATAGCCTCATTAACTAAGACTGACATTTAAAAAACAGTGAAATAAGGACCTCATCTGAATGAATTGTCTATATCAACAATCACTACGCAAACACAGAAGGCTCAAGGGGATTCTTAATATAAGTCTTTTAGGATGGAAGCTTTTTGAGTGAGCACTATATACTGCTCCTTCAAACGTAGTCAAATTAATATAATAAAGGAGCTACATTTTTTAAAAGAAAAAAATTAAAACACAGCACACAACTGCCTAAAAATTAAATCCCAAGTCCTCTCCAAACCACTAAAATCCAAAATGGCAATCATTTTTTGAGAACCTTGTAACTAATGGGTAAAACAGATTTGCATAATATGAACTGTACTTTTTTATACAAGTAATGCCAGAAGAATTTGCAGTACTAAGTAGTAAACTTACATCATTCATCGCTCGATGATGTTTCGAGGAACTTCCTGGTATTAGAATACATAATTCCATGAATGACCTAAGTCTGGCACCACAAATATGCACATCATCAGCATTAAAGCCGAATATGCAATGAAAACATTCTCCTTCAAGCAAGTAGAAATTTTTTCTTACTAATGAAATTCTGGAAAAACAAGAAATGGCACACACCAAGTACAAAATGATTGAAAATGAGCCAACAGAATCAAGCATGAATCTCACACTACAAAAGCATTGATTTCCATAGTTTTAAAACATCAAAGTAAGCTTGATAATAATAAATAAGCTGAAAGGTGCTAAAGAAATTTGTGAAGTTTTCAGCCTTCAAACTTGCCACAAATACTTCTTACATGGCCCTTACAATATGACTAAACAGCATCTTCAGACTCAATAAATAAGGTACAAAACTTAAAACATCTTGGCTCTCGAAATAAGGAAAGCAAACAAGACCTCACAAATATACTTCCAGGATGCAACAGTTCCATAAAATGACATGCAAAACCATCTAGGTCACCACAATGGAAAATCCCAAAAATGAACCATAATTCATCACGCTTATGCCTAGGATTCCACTACTTCAGTTGGGAAGCTTAAATAGGACTTGCACCAAAAGCACATGTCCACATCATTCCAAAAAATTTTACCCAAACCATATCATCATAATAACTAGAAAGTTGTTTCCCATGATGACTCGGTCTTGAGAAAACAAATTTTCAGGCAGGGTCATGAAATCACTGGCTAATAACATCCAAAGGTAGCTGTTCAAACTTTGGTCCAACTACTAAAGAATTTAAGGATCGTAGGTAAAAGCACAGATTCATCTCAAGAAAAAAATTCACCTGTATGCAAGGTCCTTCAACTCTTCTTTCCAACCCCCAATATGCTGGTCCAAAAGAGATTGAGTCAAAGCACTAATCTGAAAAACATTTGGTGATCCTAAAATTAACTCTAACATCACAACGCCAACACTCCACATATCATACCTGTCAAGAGTATTGCCAAAATAGGATTTAGCAAACAACAATTAAACTTACCAGAAAAAAACACATATAGGATTTTGAAAATGCCAGCAATCAAAACTGATAGGGGGTGAATCTGACTCACTTTGAAGTCCTGCTTGCCGGCCCTTGGTACCAACTAGCGTTAAGAAATGCTTCAGGAGGGCTATACTCATAAGTTTGTTCAGCTCTGATAAAAAAATGAAGACAGACACGTGCATCAAGAACAAAAACAAAATGAAACATCAGCACATGAATATGGATTATGGAAAAAGAGAAAAGCTCCAACAGAGAAATGATACCTAGAGGGTCCACTTGATCCATACAAATGCCGCATTGTGAACTCGTCGATTGCACTACCAAAGTCAATAATGCGCCTAAGCAATAGAGGAAAATGAAATCAAAATCTATCATTCTATTTATTAAGATGAAAGAAACCAAACATGTTCACTGATACACTTGCTTATCAAAACAAATATGCATAAAGTCAATACAAGAGAACGCGCATCAACAATTTTCCTTTTCCTTTTCCTTTCCAATTAATATTTTTTACATTATAGGGAAATAAATGTCCCTCACCCCCCAACAAAAACAAATGAGTTCAGGTACACCATGTTAAACTGAGTTATAAGAACGAAAAATAATTCAGAGGACATATAACATGTTAAATTGGATTATTGGGTTTGAAACCAAAAACAAAAACATTGTACCCTTGCCACTTTTTTGCTACTTACAAAGAGCAGTGTTTAAGAGAAATCAGACAACTAGCAATGAAATATTTAATGGGTTGCACCAGAATTGTTTCAAAAAAATATTACTTGGTACAACACAAGAACCTCAGCTTTAAGTGTAAGATGTATACAGTATGCCACCACCATAGCCATCATATTAATTGTGTTACGAAAGCTACAAAACATGACAGCACGTTAACTCCAATAAAAGGACAGAGAGACACTATGCAGTACATTTTGGTCGTATAAGTCTCATTCCCACTTGGACTTCCCTTCAAGCACATTCCAGTCCCCTGATCTTCAAAGCATATCACCATGTTCTCTTGCAACAAGAAATACAAACATTCTAAATCAGTATAACTACAAACACGCACTCCCCAAATCTCAACATTAATAAAAGGGAAAATTTTAGAGCAACAGAACATCATATAAAGTGAAATCATCCCTTAGACCAAAAGTGGCTGCAAAAATATATGATTAGATTTTGTGTCAAAAAAGTCCAAGAGAAATTTTCAAAAAAAATAAAAATCACAAGCAGCAAAGGACGAACAAAATGTGTATCCAAAAAAGATATGAATACCTAAGCAGTAGTTTCTCATTTTGACTATGTTTCATAGGTAACCCAAGGTTTTGATGCCGACCTATTGCAACCCTCCTTTATCCGGGTTTGGGACTGGCTGCAAGCATGGGCGGAGTTGCAGAAAAACTATTTAAGATGGTTTGGACATGTACAACGTAAAGATAGCAGTGTAGCAATGAGGATAATAGAGAAAATTTGTGTAGGACAGAGTAAGATGTGAAGAGGAAAACCTAAAAAGACATGACTTGAAGTGGTACGAAAGGATAGTATCTCATTGATTTTCTCATAAACTCATGTAGTCAACTACAAAACTTTTGGGATAAAGCCTTGAAAGATGATGAATTTGAATTGCTAAGCAATAGTTTGACAAGGTCATTTTCATTAATAGTTGCAGAAACTCATCCATGGTTGACATGGAAAAATCAGCACATCAGTTTATATAAGCCAACATGAACAAACATGAACAAATGCCAACGAATCAGCCAATCAGCTAATATCGTTGACAATGTAGACATTTTACTTTCATAGTTGTTTTAGATAACTAAAACTGACACGAATCAAGGGGTTGAGGAACTCACCAGGTTTAATATCCCTATGAGTTATATTGCGTTCATGACAAGACTTGAGTGCCATCAACTGTGAAAGGAAGAACAGATATCATTGTGCTAGCAGCAGAAAGGGGGAAAAAAAAGGAAAAAGATAAAACAAGCCACATATTTTGCCACAGACTTGGGCAAAACCAAGTATGCAAAACCTTCTTCAAACATGTGCATTTTCTTTGTAGCCTATTAAACTTACATCGATAACTAAAATTAATATGCAAAAGTAAAACACATTTGGAATAAATAACGTCCTAGAATTCGATGCAAAAGCACAATCCATCGCCCTAGGCAGTAATTATTAATATAAATTGTTCTAATTATTTTAAATATTGCTAAACGAGAGTTGTTTACCTTTTCTCCTTTATAATAACTTGACCCAATTTTATGTAAAAAATGAAATAAAGCTCTGAAGAATAGCAAGTTGTTAGTCTTACTCATTAACCACCCATCATGTACACTTTGCAGCAAAAACATAAATCTTCCGCCAATAAAGTGTGTTTCAACTCCTTAAAAAGCCATATATTTTCTAACAACAAATTTAGTTTTGAAAAATCAGGTCGCATTCACTTATGCAAGCCAATCAACATAACATTGTCAATTGCTATATAAAAAAGGGCATACATGGGCATCTTTATTCAATCTAAAATTTATAAGCAGACATACCAATTGCCATATAATATTACGCATTTCCTCTTTTCCTTCATTTGTGGTCTTCAGCCATTGCCACCATTTCGAAGGACGCAATACTTGTACGCGTTTTACATCCTCTGCGCTTTCTTCATCAGCATTACTTTCCGCTTTTTCCACAGTGTACATGAGCTTTGACATTGATATGCCTTCATGACAGAACACAAGCCATATCTCATTTGAACGCGATTCAAATGACTCTACGTATCTAGCTATATGGTCCAAACCTTCTTCAAAAGCAGCCTTGTGCTGGCTAAACTTCTTTCTAAATCCATTTTCAGAATTCCAAGGATTTCCTAATTCATGAACTGACGAGCCATTCATTATAAATAGGTCATGCAATTCGGGTGTTGATTCTTCATGTAATGTCGTTGACATTTGATTAGATAGAAAATCTCCAAGCCAAGTAGAGGCATTCAAAAAAATTTCACCAAAATGCTTCTCCCGAAGGCCACTTAAGTAAACTGCAGCTCCTCTTTCCACCTATTAACAAAAGTTCTCTCTTTATGTGAAACTGAATTTAAGAACTCAGCACAAGATATTGCTATACGCAAAAGCAGCTAGCATCCAACCCTTATAATGTATCCAAACAAACGACATCAAACAAGGAAAACAATAAAATCCTTGAAGAAACCGAAATCCCTGTAGCCTTATTTAATTGAAAGGAAAAGCTTAAAACAACAAGAAACTGATGATTCAATTAACCAAAATAGATACCCTTAACCTCTAATTCATACTAGATCAGCAGCATCCATTGAACCATGAGATAAGAAGGAAAAACAGAAACCCATTCCTTCTATGGCATTGGCATAGATACAAAAAGTTTATGCTAGTAGAGAAAGATAAAATAAATAGAACCACATGCAGCAAAGATAGATAGAACTCGCTTGCAACAAAGAAATAGATTACCAGTATGCGCTTCAAAATGAACAAGTTGTCATTAGAAAATCCATCAGTACAATTATGAGTCGCGTTATGATTTGAATTTTCATCAGTTGATGTGTTTCCTGGCTTCATGCACCAGTTTGAGATATTGCTTCCTTGATGACAATTCCAATGAAAAGCCAACCAAACTTCACCATATGATCCACGACCGAACCTTTTCTTTAGCAAGTACCTAACGAAGACATAGCTCTAAGCATTTTCAGGTTTCTCTTACAAGAAACCAAGATGTAAACTAAAGTATAAGCATGAAAGTGTGACGATGATGAACAAACTAGTCACTTACAATTTGCCTTCAACTCATGAAGCTAAGGAATTATATTTCTTACTAGCCTGTTGTTACTTAAATGATGAAAACGCAATAGCAACCCATAAGAGCAAACTAATTTGCCATAACAATAGCATAGCCCATGCTAAAGCAATGCCTTCGCCTAAGAACACCTATTTTTATCCACATCTTTAGCAAAAATCATTAGCAACTTAGCATTGGTCTATGTAGAATCCATTAACTTGAAATGATGAGGTGTTCATAAAATGAAACATTTCAAAGAGTTCAAAACATATTTGTTTCTCAGAAATTTCTTTAGAAAAAATAACAGGCAAGGACTCCAATGAAATTTGCTGTTTGTTATGGTAACAGTTAATTTCCTCCAAATAACAGGATTGTATCCTCGTACTATTTTCTTGGTGCCCTTATTAACACAATTCATCATCTTTTGGTCTCAAAAATGGGGGAAGACAACTATGATGATACTCCTTTTTCAGCATCACTCGGCTGCAAATCATATTTTTGAATGAAAAGGTCACCTATTTATTGTGTGTTTAGTGCAAATGAAATTGTAAATTTAAAAGGTTGAACAACTCATGTAGGTGAGTAGGTCAGACTCCAATACTAAAGATGAATACCACTATATGTCATATTATTATTTAATGATTATTTCCCTATTAATGTAGTAGATGCTAGTTGGACTTGAGATACGGTATACGGATATGGCAAAAATTAGCCTGTCAACTCAAGAATCATACATCCTTTGCAGCTCCTCGGTAATAACTAATGAAATAGAAGCTGGTAAATGGAAGAGAGATCCTGCTTCTACATATGGAAAGAAACAAAACACAAAATGAACCTAAAGCTAACACTAAAGTTCAAGGAGGTAATGGTGTCCAATAAGTTCTAAAAATTTGTGCATGATATAAAATAATAAAGACTGAATTACAAGAAATCTTAATCACCGTACAAAAAGAACCAACACTTATCAAGATAACTAATCATCATACAAAGGGAACTCCCACTTTATCAAGATAATGCCAGGACAAAAGAAAAAGAGAGACTGATTCAATCAATTGAGACAACAGTCACCTGCCACGGCAAAATTATTCAAGCTCCTACATAAAATGGTTAAATAACTTTCTCAGGAAGCGTCCCAATATTCAGAGATCATGCAAGAGGTCTAAGAAACGAGTGAAAGAAGTTATTAAAGTTCACTATATATGACTATAAAGTATAAACAGGGGAAAAAGGACTGAATCAAAAATACAAGATTAGAAGGAGAACTATTTTGGATCCAAATGACCCACAACACTCCACAGCAAAATAAGCAATGGAAAGAGATGAGACCAGTGAGATAAGGACCGACAATACAAGGTATCATACTAGTATATGAAGATTGCCACTGAAGTTCAAAACTCTTTCTTTTGTAAACCCTACATGATAAAAGTTTTCATGTCAAGAATCAATCAAAGAAAAGACATGTACCTCATGTCGGGCATAGCATGCTCACTTGATCCCTGATTTGAAGTAGTATCTTGGAAAGGAATAGATTCAAGCAAACCCAGGAAAGTAGCCAAGCCTTCATGATTTATGCATTGATCTTTAGCCCCATTGGCAGTCATTCCAAAATGGAAGCACATACTCTGGTCATTATACAAATGTATAGGTCCATCTACAATGGTAGTTAAAACAAATCATGGTAACTAAGTTATACATAGAAACGCTTTGAAGTTATAAGTAGAAACATTCCACATAAAAGTAACGTATGTTGGTAAAATGGGTATGTTGAAGTCAGTTGAGTCGAATCCAATTACAGAATGGAAAAGGAGACCACGGGTTTTTTAAGTTCATAGTTACACTCAAGTTATTCAAAGCAGTAGTTTCACTCACCACAGAAGTTATCAAGGGCAGCAGGTAGAGCCTGGGTGGAATGGTACATATATTGTTCGTCATCTTCCTTTGGAGTGAGATACATATCACTGAGGCTCTCAGATAAATAAAAACAGCCAAGACTACCACGTTTTCCATCAACCTAGAGCAAAAATCGTCACCATCATCATAAATGAAATTCGTATTGACCCAAAGACAGAAAAGACTCCGTAATAGTGACTCATTGTCCAAATAAAAGTTTTGCACTCTAGTGCAATGATCGTTGCAGCTCATCATCAATTTCACTGATATTGACCAGCTATTGCCCAGATTGCAATAAAGATCTACCAGAAAAGATAAAACTACAAAATAGTGACATTTGGCAGCTCAAATAGCTACGTGACTTCAGAATTCAATCAAAACCTCCAAGCATTCATCTGCACATGCATCTGTGCACCCCTCGATACCAATCAATCCATCATTATATACAATCGCAACCAGAAAAGATTCAAAAAGGACTAGTGCCACTTGTGTTGTAGCTGGTGGCAAAAGAGGTGTATGGAGGTTCTATTGATATAAGGAGCATTAAGAAGCACTATTGTTAGGCAAAAAAAGTCAGTAAACCCTATCGCAAAGGTAGGATGTGTTTTGGTTAATTGTAGCATTTTGTAATCAAACCTTTCAAACTGTTGCAGAGCTGCAAAACACCCAAATGGACATGATAAAGAAACATCTTTTCCCTGCTAGCAGAGTTTTGAAGCTACTAATTGTTATGGAACTAACAAGAACAATCCTTTGCCAACAAATTCATGAATTACTAATAAATAAATAAAAATTAACTACAACCTGCACAAGCAAATTTGAAAATCATATTTTGTATAAAATGGTTTCTAACAGAAAGAAGCTGGAAGAACTTTATGACTTTGAAAAAAAAGAAAAACATTCGACCAAATGGAGCTCCAACTTCATTTAGAAAGCTCAACTTGAGTGCTTAGCAAAAACTGATACTACTGACCGTTGTAGAAATAAGCATCTAAAGCAAGAAGAAGAAAAAAATGTCCATGACCAGATGATTTATTTGAGAAGGATCACATATAGGATAATCGATGAAATAGTTTTTCTGCCTTTACAGACTCAACAAAATGTCAAAACCTAGATGTCTTACTTTGAGCAGGAAATCATCACTTTCAGATCTATGAAATCAATGAAAAAGTACGCAACCTTAAATACACAAGAACCAACACCATGGAAGCCACATCAAAATAAACAAATTGAAAATTTTGCTTTCCATGCTCACCAATAACCTGTCAAACGGGGTAATCAGTGAGTCGGCATGCTCCGCTTGCAATAGGTGGGAACTCATGTCGTTGGCTGAACAAAATAAGCAAAATTGAAAAACACTTTAGCATTTATGAAATTACTAAAATGGGAGTGAAGAAAGATTCCGAACATAGTATTTAAAGAAGGTTCTATGAGGGAAATAGCACTCAGTGCTCAAGGCAAAAATGTGGTGACAAGAAGTAATGGTAGATGCAAAGTGACTGTTTCCATGGAATGAACCTATGATGCCCTACATTGCAATTATCAATCCATAATTTCAAAGAACTTACGATCAAATTGTGGGAGGGAGTTAGAGATGTGAACAAATTGTCAAAGTATAAGCATTCAAAAGTCAAGGAGTGATGGCTTAGCTTATGGATTAGCAAGTAGTGTTTTGTAGAAAGAACAGCATTTTACAATGTGAGTTGGGCAAGCACTGATTCCACCTAACATTGTCTAAAAGTTTGAACCCACAAAAAACAATTTAAGCGTCTAACCATCCATATTTTCGATGAATATCCGATCATTCGACTAGTCCTTATTTACTAAATTAGGGCTCAACGTTTGGCTTTAAACATAGAATCAGCTACACATGACTATTTTAACTACTGTCAATTTTCATAAAACTACCACCTCCTTTGAGATTTCGTCTCCTAAGTTCATGCCTTATGAAGACACAAACATATATAATTTAAGACCAAAAACACCCCAACTAATAATAGATGCACGCATGATTAGACAGATATTCTGTCAGCCATGGACTCGCCGATGGGAAAACAATGCTTTGATAGGCATAGAGAAGAACCCCTGGTGATCACTGCATACAGGACTTGAACATCATTAAACATTTAGCAGAGAGATCAAATTAAGAATTTACAACAGTAGACTGCTTTCTAGAAATGTAACAACTTCATAGACACAATTCGCTTGGTGGGCAATATTTTTCCTTGGTAGGCTTTGCACTTTCTCTCTCTTTCGATTTCACCGCCTTGGTGGCAGAAAATTTCTTCAGCATTCAGAAGGAAGAAAAAAAAGGAATTTACAACAGGACATTGAGGGCAATATTTCAAATAATGGAATGGACTACTGATTTTTACTTACTAATCTGGTTTGAGTAGGAGTCTATGCAAGCAAAATGGATATTCAGATTTCAATAAAAGTCAGGAAATAAACTACTGACACTTGAAACAACTTTAGATTAGTTTCTCTTAAACCAACTCGTAAGAAGCAAGGGGTCCATTCAACTATACACTCAAAACTTTTCAAAAGGCCCTTAAGTGACAATGTTATGATAAGATCATGAGAATTGAGAAAGACGATATAAGAAGGGGAATCACATTCTAGAACCATTAATCACAAATGATAAGTATCCAGAATTCCTATGGTATGAATTCCAGACATGCCCTAGTGAAAAGTTTCTAGCAGAATGATATACCTGACCATCCAGAGATAAATTTCTTTAGTGCACTAGCTGGGCAATCTATATCACCCTCTCCAAGACAGGTTTCCATCAGCATGGTTTCAGAAATTCCAAGAGGTCCCAAGGGAACCACAACAACAGCCACATTGTCCATACTGCCTTTTTCAAAAGCAGTGTTTACTATGCAGTCAGCTAAAGAATATGCGCAGGAAGAGGAGAGCCCTGATCTCATGGTCCCATGACTGACTTTCCATAGTACATCACAAACATCCTGCAAGCTTAGCTTTTCAAACACTCCATCAGTTGCAGCCACTGCATAGCTATCATTTATGGTCAAAGGCTGCCAATCTGTCACCTCAGGAATTGATATAACTCCATAACTGATAGTCATGATATACACAAAGAAAAAAGGGAAAAGACAAAAAAAAAATCACTGAGAAGTACTATACTTGGTTAATAGATTAGATTATATAATAGCAATGAAATTATCAATAAATACAATATTGGACAGTTAAAAAAAATTCAAGACAAAATATATCGTAAACTTGGAAATCAAACTGAGATCAACATGTAAAATGAAATATTAAATTTGATGTTTGATTTTAGTTATTATAATTGGAACAAATTGATGAAGGAAGCACTAAAATTGCATATCCATTAATTATGGACCTCACGTTTTAAAGGGCACATCACCAATAGCCCGTGAAACAGCCAGCTGACCATTAACTCGGGGTATACCTCCCCATTCGTGAACATAACCACCAGCAGTTTCCACACGAAATCTTTCATCTTCTCTATCAGGATGATGATCTCTTGTCAATTCTTTAACAAAATAATGTGTTAGCCCATTGGAGTTGGTAAAATTAATTTTTTCACGATCTCTTTTACGTGAAACAGCACCATTGCGCCTCTGCTTCCAGTATAACCTCAATAAAGCTTCTGCAATGTGTTAAACACTAGAGTCAATAACCACTGCCATTCCCCTGTTGAAATGCAAGAATATTGCATTCCATTCCCCACAATTCTAATCATAAAATGCAAAGAAGTCATGCATCAAATCATTGGAAATGTTGAATACTTCCCCTGAAGGCCATAGGTACTGACCTTCAGCCTCAGCAGGAGAATAAAATTTTTCAGAGCACAAGAATGCCTTAGAGTCTCCAATGTTGGCAACTAAAATCTGACCATCTGCTGTTAGCATAACAGTGGCCGTAGAACCTGAATCCAAATTATTTCTGGATGCTTCCTTCATGTTTTAAAAACAAAAAAGTCAATTCAACTTCATTCAGCATAGGGAAAAGGAGAGAAGGGTAACATGATAGTTCTATGAGTAGAAGCATTTAAATGAACATACCTCAGAAAATGTCACATCAACATCCTGGATTGCCCTCAACAATGCTTGCTTCAAAATTTGCAAGTGAAAAGAATCATCAGAACTTGAAGGAAATAATAGCTTCAACCTGTCAAAGATTTATGGTTTGCATATTCATATAAATGATAATTATTCGAGAAAGGCACAAGAAAAACGCAACTGACATTCATATTTTTGATAAACCCATCCAAAAAACAAGAAAACTATTCAAAGAAGTGGACTGTACAACTTGGCTACTAATTCCTGAATGCTAAGCTACTTTGATCATGCAGATTTAGGCATTTAGTATTCAATAAAGCAATCTACAGTAAATTTAAGCTAAATGAAAACTATTGGTCTCATAATGATGTGAAGAAGCATTTGTTGGGATGGGTTTGACAGATTGAGACAAAATTTGCTTCAAGAATCTCATGGTTAAGCCATAATCTGTTGTCATAGATTATTTAATATATGAAGATGAAAAAGCTATATTGCTGCTTATATCTTAGATGTAATAATAGTAAATGAAACATGAAAAAGCTATATCAGTACTTATTCGGCCAATGAGGCAAAAACAACGGCCAATGCTAACAAGTCAAGGATACTATTTTAGCATGTGTGCACATATTTTTCTTTCCTCTAATTTTGGTGGGAAGCAAACAAGTTGAGTAATGCCCAAAGAAGGGGTTCGTATATAAAGCAACTTATAATCAACCGAAATTGTGAGAATATGATTCATATATATTCCATGCATTTCTTCAAACAAAAATTAAGAAAAAATTAGTCGAAAGAACCTTTCAAGGTTCAACTCATGCTGGCCTAGTTCTCCATCCCAGTCAAGCATTATAAAAGGAACATCCAGTTCTCCTTGAGCTGTGAATCTTCTTGTGGATTTCTTTAATAGAAAAGAATATGTTGCATCCAGAAGAAAATATGTATGTACGCCAAAATATTCTAACAATAGCCTCGAAGCCATCTCACTAGCTTCAGCTCCATTATGTCCATCAAAAACAGCCACAAGTCCAATCATAACCTCCTTAAGCCCCATTTTAGCTGCAGCATGATCAAACTGTGTTTTATCAGAACAGCTGTTTGTATGATATTCAGGTAGCAAAAATCTTCTTCCATGTAAAAGGTCAATAGAAAGTCTAAAATCTCAAAGAGTACAAATATGCAACTTTTTTCAAAATCATCTCTGTGACATTTTTTAAACTAAATTTTTGCCACTAAAATTATAATTATAGCAACATCCAAAACCCTAACTGCTTGAATTGAAGACTCGTTATATATATATATATATATATATATATATATATATATAAAATAACACCACGAGCGTCAAATCTCCATAGGGCCAACATTTTTATTGCATATGCAAACGCAACTGATTCAAGGTTTAGATCTTAACGAGTCAAAATTAGACAATTCAGTTTCTGCAAAACCTAGTCCAAATAAACAGGGCTATACACAATCAAATTCATACACTCATAGGCAGACCGACAGGCAGATATGGATTAGTTGAGATACCAGGGAAGGGAACGCGAATGTCGAGTGCGCAGAGAGTACGGTCCTCCTGATACTTCCTCCGACCCTGAAGCGTCGCCGATTGACACCGGCTGGGAGCAGAGGTGCGAGGGCGGGAGGCGTAATTCGGAAGCTTCCAGCGAGGGCATTTTGGGGATTGAAAGACCGCAGGAGCACCGCCTTCTTTGTAGACAGCCAAACACGTCGATGACTCTCCGCTGCAATTCGTTGTTTGAAACAAAATAACGATCAACCCTAAAAGGACTAGCTCCTTCCACGATCGGAGAACCAGCATCGTCGTCTTGTTAACCGATCTTTTCACAATTTTTCATTTCAAGAAGAGAGCGGCAGATTCGCCAGCTTCTTTCACGGTAGAAGCATCTTTTTTCTGCCGAGTTCTACTTTGCTTGGAATTTACGAAATTGAAGAGAATCCATCATGTAAGAGCAAGCTAGCGTGGTGACGTACAGTGATCATATCCGCATTTGAAGATAAAGCACTCTAGTTTATGGGTCTTCGTCACTTGAGTCGGTGATGAATTTCAGGATGGCCATAAAGGGTCCCGGCGTGTATTTTACAAATCAAAATTCTTTTCAGTTTATTTTGTTTATGAATTTCATCCATGCATGTGCAATGATTAATTAAAATTTTAAAAACGTCCCAAGCAAAAAATAGTTATTGTTGTTAGACAACATTTGCAACCAATGCTATATGTATCACTTATTCTTCTTTTTCCCTTTTCAATCTTATCTATAAATTAAATTGTTTTCTATAAATAAATTGTAATTGTTTCTAAGTTACTTGATTATAAAAATAATCCATTTTGGGCGACAAAATTTTATAGCAAAATATGACACTACAAGAAAAGTCGAAATTGCCGACGGAAATTACCGACGGAAAAATATTCGTCCGTAACTACCGACGTATTGTCGACGGAGTAGATATTCTAAGATATGCCGTCCGATTAGCGACCGAATACCGACGAAATTTTGCCGACGGATTATTCGGACGGTATATTTTCGCGCCGAAGGTTGCGCGAAAATTTAGCTATGGATTATGAAAGAAATGTTTATAAAATTTCAATTTTTAAATATTTTAATATTGCCGACGGAAAATATTTCGTCGGTAATATGTGTTTTATGATTATTTTATTAATATTTTACTTTGCCGACTGAAAATTCCGTCGGAAACGTTTAATTAATTAATGAGAGCCCTAGTTCTCCTTTTTTTGTTGCCTTTGCAATTTCTTTGCAATTTTGAATACGCCTTCACCCCATTGCCGTCACTGTCCTCCACCTCAATCGGCACCGTCGCGCCTTCACCTTCATTGGCGTCACTGTCCTCCGCCTCAATAGCCCTTGTCGCGCCTTTTCCTCCGCCTTCACCCCCACTGGCGTGCACTGCCTCTCACAGCCACGATTGCGTACGCTCCTCCGTCTCTCACAAGCACAATCACCGGTTCTCCTTTGGATATTTGATTTCGATTGAGGTACTAGTCTGTTTTTTGTTCCTGTACTTCTTACTTCTGATGCTATGCCATCTCCTCTAAGATAGATTCTGCCCTAGATTTAAAATGGGTCTTGTTTTTAGATCTTTCAGTGCTCATTTCGATGGACTTTGCTTAGCTTTTGTAAATGTTTTGATTTCAAAGTACTTAATTCCCATGATTTCTATGATGCGGTTGATGCATACAAGTCTTGAATTTGTTAGGGTCTATGCAGGTATTGAACTTGTTAGTGTCTATGAAGCCTTTTTCAGTTCACATAAAAAGTTGTCAGTTCTTAGAATTAACGGAAAATTGGCATAAAGAGACAGAGCTTGTGAATTGGAGCTGCACAAGTTATGTCATGACCCGAGTTTCTTGCAACTTTTCATGAAAAAATTACAGTTGTAGTATTATTTCTTGCAACTCCAATGCCTTTTTACATATTCTATGAGTTATTTTTGCTCACAGTTGAAAGGAAAATTCCAACGTTCTGTCACTCTTTTGATAAAACATTAAAAAGTTAGCATTGAGTACTGCTATTATAGAGTTGATGTCACGCACATTTGTATTAGGTGCTGAAGAATTTTATCACTACATTCTAAAAGAAAGTGGTAGTGGACTACTGGTGCTTTTTTTATGTAGTTTTTCCTTTAAATTAAGTAATAATTTCTTATGCTATAATCGTTATGCCATTTAGGTGATGCTAATTGTGATGATTTAGTTGCATGTTCAACATATTTTAATGTATCACTTTTCACTTAACAACCATCTATGTTTACATATTATGCATGCATTTGTTTCCATTCCATTCTAGTGTTTTATTCGAAAGATTCGGAAAAAATTCTTCACCATTTTTCCTTGTGAATTGGCATATGTTTGATTTTGTTCTATATCAGTTTTGGTGTCTGGAAGGTGATCCCTAAAAGACAATCAAAACAAAACTGAAAATGGAAGTTGCAAAAGAAGGTAAAGAGGGTTGTGAATGGGGAGAGTTGAGTAGGAAAAATGGTATTGGAAATATTTGATGTTTTTGGGATGGAAAGAAAAATCACCAGCCGTTAAATATTGGACTTCTTGACAGCTCAAGACAAGAAACAGAGAGGAGACATATCTAGTGAATTGAGAGAAAAAAGAAAGAGAAACAGTACTGTTGGTTTACCTTTTTTATTTAGAGATACAGTTGGTTTTTATATTTGAGGCCAGAGTTATCATTTTCAATTGTTGGATAAGAAGAAAAAAATATGAAATATATTAACTTTGTTAATTAAAATATTTAGTTATTTGTTTCTTTGCATGTTTGTTTTAGGCAAAATAGAGGAGAAGCTTTTATTTTTTAATTTATTTGATGCTTTAATGGTAACTAGACATGGAGTGATGACTCGAGAAATAATTTGAGGCGAAGCTTCTCTCACCTCGTAAAAGCAGGAAGAAAACATATCTCTGTCTCTATTCTCCAAGTTCACGCAGGTATGCATCTCCTTCAATCGTATTTTTTCACCATATTAATACGATAGTGCTAAGCATTCTCATATAACTGTCTATTTTGAAACCAGTTTTGTTATTGGTGTCATTTGCTCTTTTAATTTATGTGAATCTTTTACCAGTATTTTTAGATTATTTTGTTTTTTTTAACAAGTTCGCGATTCTAGGAATTAGTTTTATTTTTTAAGATTGCCTCAAGCGTTATTCATTTTATTGTTTGATGTAGTTTCATATATTTTTTGCTGCTAAGTTTATTTTTCTTCCCTATTCTATTTAACTTGTTTGATCCTTTCTACATCTTTGTTAGTCGAAAATGCATATTTTGATTTGATATTGAATTGGGTGTTATCAGTTGGTTTGTGGGGAGATGTTTTGGGACAAGAGAAGCTAGATTACCATATAATGGGTCTGTTTTAATTACCTAATATAAGCATCACTGCAGTGGTCTTTCTGCTTTTTGAGAACAACATGGCTTCTGCATTTTTATGAGTTGCTTCTGATTTTAGTAAAGCAAATGTTGGCTGTTTTGGTTTGGGATTATATCTTAATGAGTTACTTTCTATCTATCTTTTGAATGGGAAGGTATTTTTATTAATTAGGTGTTGTTGTTGATGGTCCAGTTTTAAGAATTATAAAGGTTATGGTATGTTGTAAGGAACATCTCATTCATTCCCATGAGTGATGGTCAATTTTTCAATTATTTCAAGTCGGGTTGGTATTCAAAAAATAGGGGAGACTCTGTCGAAATTTTCAAAAAATATTGAAACCTTAGTAATTCTTGTATGTATATTAACAGGAGACTGTTGAGGCTACTCGACAGTCTTTGTCTCAGCTCGAGACAGGATCTTCTTCCTCTCACCCGATCGATGAGAGAGATCTTTTATTATCAGTTTGTCGGGGGGGAGAAGAAGAGGAGGGTATACGGCATTGGGTCACAAGCATCTATCTTCTATCCATCTACGAGTGGGTCCTCTGTACAGTTTCCTACATCTGAGATGCAGGATGAGCATATGCAGCAGCGGATGGAGGAGATGAAGCAGCAGATGAAAGATTCGATTCGCCAGGAGGTGCGCCAGGAGATGGAGGAGATGCGCCAGCAGATGGAAGAGATGCAGCGGCAGATGCGGGCATACTTTCAGACCTCTCGTCTTCCCTCTCCTCCTTCACCACCACTAGATGCCGAGAGCCCTGCAAGAGACAGTTGATAGACCTTTTATTTTATGACTATTTGCACTTGTATTATTATGATATTTTGTTATATTTCATTCCATGTTATGGATGTATTATTTATTATATTTGATGATTCTGTATTATGGATGAACTATTTATTACATTTGATATATTCGGTGATTTCTGAGTTTGTTTTATGTATGATTTTTGTGTTTTTTTACTTATAGGTTTTGTTTTAACAATTTTCCCATTATTTTGGCGAAAAAAGTTCCTTTTTACCGACGAATTTTAAATTTTTATTGATTACTAATTTAAATTATATCGACGGATTACCGACGGATATTAATTATTATTAAAAATTATACCGATGGATTACCGACGACATTTAAAATTTTAATAATTATTAATTTTAATTATATCGAAGGATTACCGACGGATTTTAAAATTTTAATAATTATTTATTTTAATTATACCGACGGAGTACAGACGGATTTTAAAATTTTAATAATTAATAATTTTTTTATACCGACGGTTTACCGACAGAATTTTTTTATAAAAAAATCGAATTTTTTTATTACCGACCGTAATACGGTTGGTATTTACCGACGGAAAAGAAAATCCGTCGGTAAATATTCAGCTACGATCTCTTTACCGACGAAATTTTGTTGGTCGGAATTCCGTTGGTAACAATTTTTACCGACGAAAATTATTAGTTTGCCGACGGAAAAGTCCGTCGGTAATTAGTGAATTTCTTGTAGTGTGAGATTTAGAAATTTAGTCAACAGGTGCTATGGCGGGTTAATAAAACATGCAATCACTAAATATGGATCATGTTTCACTTTCATCACTCGAAGATTAAATGTTTTAACTTCATCACTCAACTTCTGATTTTGTTTCACATTGATCACTCAGACAGTTTTGCCCAAAATCGAGCATTCAAACTTGAGATTAATAGAATATATGGTCACCCAAAGATATCATGTTTCATTTTCGTCATTTAAAAATGAAACGTTTCAACTTCATCATTTAATTTATGATTTTGTTCCGTATTGATAACTCATACAATTTTGCCCAAAATCGGACAGTCAAATTTGCGTTGACCGTTAACCATTTGTTGAATTTCATTTATGTGTACATGTTAAATGGTGATTAGACTAACGTCTGTTAGGTGTCCTAGAAAAAGACGGACCCAAGAAAACCCTAATATCCTTTCTCCCCCATCTCTCTCATTTCACTCCCACGTAAATAATTTATAAGCTATACGAATGAAATTCATCATACTTCACTTGAAACATTTCAAAACACAAAACCTAACCAATACTTTAGGATAATCAAACACAAACACCTAACATATGTTAATTTAGTCATCATTTAACAAATACTTTAGGAGAATCAAACATAAACACCTAACATATGTTAATTTAGTCATCATTTAACATCTATACGTAGGCGAAATTTGACAGATGTTTAATGGTCAACGCAAGTTTGACTGCTCGAGTGGTTAAAACAAAATCATAAATTGAGTGATGAAGTTGAAACATTTCATCTTTAGGTGATGAAAATAAAACACGATCTATCTTTAGGTGATCACATGTTTTATGAATCTCAAATTTAACTGTCCCGTTTTGAACAAAATTGTCCGAGTGATCAATACAAAATAAAATCATAAATAATGATAACGTGTGTTTAGGAGACATAATACATAATAAACATTAACCATTTTAATTTAAGTTTTTTAGATTTCAATGTATCTTTATCATGTGTCTCTCCTGATTTAATGTGGCACGTGTATCATCTTTTGGTTTATTATTTTCCGACAAGCACAAGCTGTGGGCAATTGCACCAAGTAAGAGACCTAACTCTCCTTTCATACTTTCATCACAACTTTTCCATTGTGACCAATTTTTTTGAACTTGAATTGACTAGATAAATAGTCAACCCGTTGGGTCCGTCCCTATAAAAGTATACACGGGTCCAAACAGGTAAAAAAAAGGATGGGTAATATTATTACGTGGGTCCAAATGATTGGTGAAGAAACCATACATCGGCAAGGTACGAGGCAATCAATAGCTTCAGTTTCTTTGATATTCTGGCAATAATCACATGTTAAATCGCTGAAAATATTTCTCCCGGCAACTTAATTATCCTAAAAATATGATATAACCCAAGTACCGAACCTTGTTGGTTGCATAACAACAGTCAATAGTGGATAGCCCCAACTGTGAAAATAAATTAGTTTACTAATTCTAAAAATATCTAGTACATTCGGGAACCTTGTAGAAGCTCACAACATGGTTTATTTAATTGGCAACTTGTAGATATTCGTGCCTTTTGAATGAATAAATTATTTAAGAACCATTAAAAAAAACAGTACAACAGTAACCTTATCCTGTATAAATTATAAAATAAGCCAACTTGCATGGATATTGGGCGGAAGAAGGGCGGGCGTGATATTCTAGAGCACCAACTTTAATCGCTTGTTGGCCAATCAGGATTGCACGTCCGTCCACCCCACTATGGGCGCCACATGGCAGTCTACAGAATACGTTTCGAAATCGTATTGGACCTTAACAATAAGATTAATAAGTTATCGGTTTGGATAAAAGAAATTAAACAGTAAATATTATTTACGCCCAGCAGATGCTGTAATTTTTGTGGATTTAGTTCAATTAAGTAGTTAATAGTAACTTAAAAGTGGGTCCGTCCGCCACAATCATTCAATCACTTCGAATATTTCTAAACTTAGAAAGTAGAAATCAATAGCCCATTGTTTTGAATTTTAAATTATTTTTCTGAATTTTATAAGCCATTATTGGGGCCACACCACACCACCACCATGCCAATATACCATCCATATCCTTGGAAGTTCCAGAACTTTCCATCGGGAGTTTGGGACCACCCTTGCTCCATCTGACACAAGCACTGACGCACACCCAACTCACATACGCGCACAGTCACACTTACTAACTAAAGAAAGTTCTAAAAAAAAACAAAACTAAAGAAAGTTCTTAAACTATTTACAAATTTCAATAAATAAACAAAAAAATGCGAAGTTTCCTCCAAGAACTCTAGAACTTTCGAAATTGGTATTAACAATAAACACAGTTATGTTTATCCAAAACCTTCCACTACCATTTCTCTGTCTTCTTAGCTTTATAACGGCATAAACGACATTTCCAGGAAGAAGAAAACTTACTGGTGTATAAATTCGTTGTGAAGAGAAAATATCTACGCCCGTCAATGTCCCCTTCGCTGCCAACAAGTATTGTGTAGCTGTTATCTAGTTCGGGCATTATCTGTTCTCTCTGAGCTTTTTCTTCAGGTATAGTTGCAGGATCACCACAGCTTCTCTTCGAGTAAAGCTGCATTCGAAGTCACAGTTTCCAATCAAAATCTTTTTGGGTTTTCCAAATATTATCCTTTGACACCACAATTGAGTTTGATTTGAGAAAAAAAATCTGCAGACGCCTAGTTCTCTGTTCTTCTGGTTTTGGCATAGTTTTTGAATTCAAAAGTTTCAATCAGAATCAGACATTTTCTGGGTTTCTTATGCATTGACCTGTGATTAGGCTACGATTGAATCACGATTTCCTGTTCAATTTCAGGCAATGGACCCATTTTATCAAGTGAAGGAGGAGTACCCAGGATCAAGCTCATCGCAATCCGGCGATGATCCAGTGATGGTGAATCTACCTCAGCCAATGGAGGGCTTACACGACACAGGTCCACCACCATTTCTGACGAAAACGTACGACATGGTCGATGACCCAAGTATCAATCACACAGTCTCCTGGAGCAGAGGAGGTAGCAGCTTTGTTGTATGGGATCCTATCTCCTTCTCTACTCATCTTCTTCCAAGATTCTTTAAGCACAATAACTTCTCAAGCTTTGTAAGGCAACTCAACACATATGTAAGTATTCCTCTCACATATCTTCATCTGATTATTTCTTCTTTTAGAAGTTGTTTTGATATTCTTGGTCAATACTGAATTGGTCCTTTGTTTAGCTTTGTGGTTTCCATTAGTGTATCATTGTTGTTGTGAATTTTTGTTGAATTATTGAAACTCCTCATAACTGAAAATGCCCTGTTTTCGGAACATTTGATTATTTATTATAAATAAATAAAATTGTTCTCTCCTATGGTTATTTCTAGAAAGTTCTGTTCCGATTCCTGGAAGGGACTATTATTTCCAAGGGAAAAAAAGTCAAAAACCCCACTTTCTTCAACTTTCTGTTGAATATTCAATTTTATTTGTCACAGGATACAGTGGTAGCTTTATACCATACGTTACTTTTCATCAGTGTGTGTCTGAGAAGAGTAAAGTCTGGTTGTTGCAGGGATTTAGAAAGATTGATCCTGATAAATGGGAATTTGCCAATGAAGGGTTTTTGAGAGGCCAAAGGCATCTTCTGAGGAATATAAGGAGAAGAAAAACACCACCTAATAATCCATTGTCACCACAGCAAGGTCTGGGTCCTTGTCTTGAAGTTGGGCGTTTTGGAATCGAAGGAGAAGTAAATCGATTGAAGCGAGACAAACAGGTTTTAATGGTGGAACTAGTGAAGCTCAGGCAGCAACAGCAGAGTACGAGGGCATATGTTCGAGCCATGGAAGATAGACTACAAAAAACGGAAGCGAAACAGCGACAAATGATGGCTTTCTTGGCAAGAGCAATGCAAAATCCGGAATTTCTTCGTCAGTTAGTCCAAAACAAAGAGAAGCATAAGGAGCTTGAAGAAGCCATGACTAAGAAGAGAAGAAGGCCAATTGATCGAGGACCCAGTAATCAAAGGACAAACCCCATTAAGCCTGAGCCTGCAGAGTTTGGAGATTATGGTTTTGAGATGTCTGAATTGGAAGCACTTGCATTGGAAATGCAAGGATATGGAAAGGCAAGAAAGGATCAGGAGGAAGAATATGAAGAAGAGCCAGAGCCACCAGAGACTAGTGGAGATTATAGGGAACTTGATGAAGGATTTTGGGAGGAATTATTGACTGGAGAATTGGATAATATTCCGGGACCTGAGGAAGGTGAAGATGAAGAGAATGTCAATGCCTTGTCTACTCGATTAGGCCATCTGGAGCCGCGTCCAAGATAAATGAAACAGGATCTTCATTCAATGAAGAATTGGACGTTCAAGGGACTGTGAAAGGGGAAGATGAAGAAGATCAACGTCTCCCCTAGATTTGATGGTCGGGGACAATTAGGCCATCAAAAGGAAAATAATCCGTGTTTTGGCGTTTCTAACCCTGTACTTCAATTTCCATGTTCAGTATTATCCCAATGTGTAACATCTCTTTGTTTTTTCTCCATTTGTTATAGGTTGCAGCACTACTGCTTGGACAAGATTTTTGGTAGTAAATCCTCCACTAATTTTGTCATTTCCCCTGCATTCCATAAGATCCACCAATTTTTTTCCGAATTTTGAACGACTGTAGATTTTTCAGACCATGTTTGAATTGAATGAGATGCATCTGCAAGTTCTAGGAACCACAATTGAAGTTGGTCGGTGACATATTGCAAATATGAAAAGTACATATTTTTATGTAAAGGCTGGCAGGTCGTGATCAATCATTTTCTTTCTGCATCCTAAAGCTCACAACCATGGAAGTAGTAATGTAGCTAGCCGTATAACCACACAAAGCTCTTCATGTTGATGTTCTCCAGATAAAGAAAGTAGCAGAAAAGAGATGGCAATGTATCTTTTTTCTACATTTATGTTGTTGCTCAACGTACTTCTGTTATGTGCAAGTTGGCTCAACTGTGTGCCTTATTGCATTTGGTACTTCTTGCTGCTCCTTTTTCATAGGATGTATGGGGTATTTCTGTTGGGTTTTTGGGCTCCCAACCATGTGGAGAAAAGCCCAAGTTGATGCAAGCCCATTTGGTGTGTTAGGGTTGTATGTTTTGTCCAGCTTGAAGAAACTGACGATTGGAGATTCGTTTGTGGTCCGATCTAGCTGAATTTTTGTCAGGTGTTAGAGGACTCTTGGTTCTCAAGTCTGAACGGTTGGATCGTATTTTTGAGCTCTTTAAGGTCAGATTTTGTTTGCTGGTTCGTTAGCTGTTGTGTGCAGTTTTTCTGCAATTGTCTCTTGATTATTGTTTGAGTTGTTTAAGTGGATAGTTTCTGAGTTATTTTATCCACTTGAACTTGTATGAGACTTAGTTTGTAACTCTTATTCACATAGTGGAGCTTGGTTAAAGTGGCTTACGAGTCCCGTGGTTTTTACTCTCAATTGAGAGGTTTTCCACGCTAAAATTTCTTGTGTGATTCTCTTTGCATTTCTGTTTTGTGCTTGCTGGAAGTTTGAAGATATAATTTTTTGGATTGTGTGCTGGTTTGTTATTGATAAATTGGTACTGTTGACACAACAATTTCTTCATTCCATATGAACTTTTCCTCATGGAACCTGTGAGGGACTTGTGATGCCTAGCTTTCATATTCGCAGGATTCCTTCAAATATTAAGTGTCTTCAAAGTTCAACTGGTATATGAAGTGTCTCTACTCTGTGTATTATAAGCGTCCATTGTGAAGGCTAAACACGATCTTTTATGCACTTGTTTGATAGTGTAATTTATCGTTCGGATTTAAAGGGGATGTATTGTTTTAAAGCATGTACAATTTGGCTCTTAAAAATGGTATTAGATCATAATGTATATAAATGTAGACTTACTGATGTGATTGTATTGATACATGTGTTTTAGTTATGTTGATGAGCATGTGACTGTACTTTTTATAAAAGATTTGAATCCAACATTGATTTTAGTGTAGTTTTATTGGAGAATGAATGAAAGACACTTGACACTTATTTTGTCAATAGATAAATGAAAAATGTATAGACATTTATGTTTTACTAATGTAACTGTATTCAAAGACATGTTTTGATGATTTGAATGATTATGTGACTTAACCTTTTATGTAATGTTTAGCACTAAAAATATTTTCCAGTTCTAGACCAAAAATTTTCGACTGAATCAAAATAATATTGTTTTAGTAATAGTCTACCAACATCAATTCCTCGCTTTGCCCAGCATATGATGTATAAATTGAACATTGAATTTTTTTTTCTGAAAAAGAAACTTTCATTAAGAATAAGAGCCAGAGCAATCGAACATCAGAACAGGACTAAGAAAACTAGGAAAAACACCAGTCCAAACAGGACTCTGGGTAAAGGCATGTTTATCCAGAAGTTGGTTTGCTGTCCTCTTCACATGATTGCAAATAACAGAGGAAAAATCCTCAAAATTATTCTTGACACTTTGAATGCAAAGCCCTGCTTCTGAAAGATCTTTAGCATCACCATTTAGAGCATTAACAACCAGAAGAGAGTCTCCTTCCAACACAACGGCATGGTGAGGTAGAGTCTTGGCAAAAGAGATAGCCTCTCTTGCCGCCATACTTTCCGCAAAAAGAGCACTCGCGCTACCAGCCCTGCAGCAGGATTTTGAAGCAAGGCGGTTCCCATCTGCATCCCGAGCGATAATACCAATCCCCACTTTAGATTCCCTAATGGCAGCATCATAGTTAATTTTGATAAAATAGTTTGAATTTTGCATGTTTTTGACAGTAATTAAATCAAAGGTCACTGTAGATCATACTGCCACGTTGATGTGAGAAGAAATTAGTTAATAAACCCCCAGACTCTTTACTCTGACGTGCGGCGTGCGGCGTGCCGTTCCCAGTCGAAGAGGTTATATTATTAAAGCCTCTTAAGTTGTACTCTGGCTCCGGCCTGTAGTTTTTAGGCCCATGTTTTCTAAGACAGGCCCATCTTAGGCCTGTAGTTTGACTTTCACAACATGTGCCTGTCGCGTGCCACCTGGTAAAGCTAATGATGGCTCCTCTTCGTCTGCCAAGGAAGCACGTGAGGGCGGATAAGTGGATACAGAACTTGGGACCAAGACACCAAGTCAGCGTTCGTGAATGCCACAAGAAAAGCCTATTCCTTACCTTTCTCGTGAAAAATAGGTCCCCCCCACGCTCCCACTCGCTGTCGCTGTCCTATATTGGTCCCAGTGACGGGCCTCCAAATTTAGGCCCATGTTATGTTAAGCCTTATCAAAACACTTCCAAGCCTCATAATTCGATGGTCTTGTCTGGTGGAGTAAAAAATAAAACTAAATTATATGCTGGTGTTTGATAGTGAATATCGTAAATCATACAAGCGGTCAAATAAATTTTATTTTATTATGGATTTATTTATTTATGTTTAGCACTATAGCAGATGAAAATACAATTTTTGTGGCAGCTTTAAACATTCGCAACATTGAGTTGTCAAGAGGAGTGAGTCCAGTAGAAAGGCTAACTAGGCACAGTTTCAGCTCGGGGACCAACCTTTCGCCTTATCATGACAGCAAGAGACAAAAAGCAAACATAATAATAATAATAGAAATATAGTAATAAAAATCCTGGAGTAAAATTACAAAAGCTAAATAAGTGGTATTGGTGCAATTATCCCATTTGTTGCCAGAAAACCCCAAAAAGAATCTGGTAATAGGAAGACCCGTGAACCAGGTGCGGCCCACAATGCACAAACAGAAAAGAAAATTCTAATCTTAGAGAGAGAAAAAATTGCAACAATAAGTGAGAACTCAGATGGTCATCATTTCTTCATAGAGCCACAATTCCCATAGATTTAAAATGGTAATAATCCCCATAATTGCTTGTTTCACTCATGAACTCCTGTCCATGCAATCGAATACTTTGTTTTGTGTGTGTGTGTGAAGAGTATACATATACATATATATGTATAATTTTTTACTAATGACATCAAAAAGGTGTTACTCCCAAGAAGACGATCAGTCGGTCAAACCTGATGTCCTGAGAGTGAATATCTTTCCTGCGCAGTAAGTAAACGTGAGTTAAAGGCCGCACCAGATGTTGTCCTCTGTCATTGCCGCTCCGACTCTTAAGTCAATTCATACTGAAGAGAGCTTGGTGAACCAAAACTATCTGTAAGTAAAAGTGTAGATTGTGATTAGAGACCTTCGTACCAGACTTTGAGAGCCTTATATAAGTGTTTAAAAGTCCGAACTTGAGTAGTATTATGACTCACTTTTCTCTGCATCTACACCACTGATCTCTGGAGAACTGAAGTTTGAGCCTTAATAGAATTTTTCTCTCAATAAGAATCAAAATCCTCTTTTAAGGCTAGTTTCCTAAATTTTGTAGGGAATCATGCAGTATTGAGCACCTCCTTGGTAGACCGAGGCATGCCTAACCTTAGATATGACATTCAACTGAGGTGTCTTCCTCGGTAGGATGAGGTGGCATCCAGGACCTAAAATCTCCTTCCACGGATCGGTCTAACACTTATCATTATTGACACGTATATATGTAAATAAAATATTGGTGTCTGTACGTATGTAAATAAAATATTCGCTGCGTGGTTGGACAAAAAAGGACTTAACATATAGACCAATGACCACTCTACTTATTGAATCTACATTTTCTACATGTAAGACAAAGTTAGGCCTGAAGTTAGAGTAGTCCTCAAATGACTACTCATAATCAAAAGTGTTGCAAATTCGAATTAGATGTAAACTGCTTACAATTTTATACAGCGAAAACAGAAAAGAGTGCTTCAATGGTACGAAGTTGACGCATTCGGAAAGAATAAGAATTCGAATATTAAACAACGTTCAATCATACTAACACAAGAATTCATAAAAAAAAACCAAAGAAAAATTCTCAAGTTTTGATTTTGATTGATAAAAAATACCAAAAGGCCGCTGAAAGGAATTTACAACCCTTAAATAGGGCAAACATGAAAACGTACGTGAAAATGCCCCAAAACATGAAATTACAAAAAATAATCCAAAACACTAAAATATTAAATATCAATTCGAGGTGAAGAAATTTGGTCAAGGTAGGGTGGGACAAGAGAATTAGCCCCTAGCTTTGATGATCGACTCGAAATGAGTCTCCTACCAAAATTCATGCAATTCCAAGCATGTCGATATTTTTGGAAATTTGAATCTCATAACGTTTTTTTGATGAAAATGTTGATTTATTGGAGTTATATATATATAACTTTTTTTCCCCCTTAAAGGGTGAATAAATGAAGCATAAATCTCATCTTATCCCAAAAGAAAAGGCACATGGATCTCACTCAAAAGCCCATTTGATTCAAAGGGTGTTTATAGATCAAAAGAACCCACATAGGATTCCATAAGATTTGCATAAGAACAACACTAGAGAGATGATGCATATTTTTTTTCTTCTCAAAGGTCTATACCTGTTGTCCTATATATCTAATGCTTTGGGCTTTCTGCATGGTACGTTGCTTCCCTAATATGCCTTATCAATTGTTCGGCTTCAAGGGCTGATAATCTGCTGTATGTGTCTAGAGCACGCATGGCCTCACAAAGCAAGGGAATCCCCTAAATTTTACTAAAGGAAGCTCAAGCCATTATAGAAAAGTAGTTCAAATGAAAGATATTCAGAGAATCAGTAGGAATAAATAGAGAGGATAAAAAGGTAATTTCATGCTTTCTCTTCATGTCTTTAGATTTGGTTTTCGAATAAATAAAAGTTTAAAAAAAAAAAAAGGGACAAAAGGCAGGAGAAGAGAAGAGACCTCCCAAATTCCCTTGGTGGGGTTTGCTTCAGCACTTTCAACATACACTAAGATGTAAGGAGAATAATACCGACGATAGACGGAAAAACGGACAGGGAAGAAATCAAATAATCGCAATTCAAACTTTGATTTTTTCTTTCATTTGCTAAACTCTAAATTCAAGATGATCTTTTTTTTAAAGAATTAATCAAACTCAAACACATCAACAAATATTGTACATTCCGAATTACGGAGATGCACGAATTTGTATTTTGAGTCGTCACCCTGATACTCACACCCAAAACAACAAAAAGTACATTTGTTGTGTGAGACGTGCAATATTTTTACTTATATCAATTCGATCCAAGATATTGTCAAGTCTTGACATTTTTGTAGAGTTTTGGGAGGAAAAAATCAATATGATCTTTCCCTGATCCAACCCATTGTAATTATATGGAGTTTTGGATCGAAAATTGCCCATCCAAACATTGGATATCAATCCTCACAATGTTAGGTCTCAATTAGAAGAATTAGTTGTTGTTAAGAATTATTAAAAAGTTGCAATTAAGTAAGATCCTATGTATTCAGGCCTTTGACAAAGACAATTAGAATTATTTAATTACACCGAGTCAACATTGGGTTTGAAAGGGTTGAAGGATATTAATTTAAAAAAATTGTATGCTTTATAGATGGGAGTCAATCAATAGAGCAATCATGTTTGTTGTGGGGGCAATTACTCATTATAAAAGGTTGATGACCAGAAGGGCTATCTATCTATCTCAACCTATATAGCTTTGTCTTTACCACCCTACACCAAAGGCTTTTTAAGCTTCTCATTCTTCTAAGCACATACACATCTTGGTTATCAATCCCTCCTTTTAATTATCATTCCATTCAAACCAATTTCCTTTTAGGGTTTAGGTATTTTATAACAGGAGAATTAAAGGAAAAGACAGAAAGTGCCAACGTCACAACTCAAAAAAGAAAATTCAACAGGAAAAAAAATAAAAATATATATATATATATAATTATTGAATTAAATCAAGTGGATTTGGATTCTCTCTCTCCTTTGCAGAATTCTTACCTTTTTCTCGGGTTTGCTAGCCTTTTTCGGATAATTTTTTAATTAAAAAAAAAACAGTTTTCTCTACTTTGCCACCCCTCTTGTTCTTGGTCTGCCACCTAATCATAACCTTTTCTGTGTAGTTAGCATTCACATTTCACAGTACTCCCCCACACGGCTATTGATAATCACTCTTCATTTTCTCTCTCTCTGGACGTACATAATATACAAGTGAAGCCCATCTTATCGTCTGTTCGTGGCTTGAAAGAGAAATATATATCTGAATTGGGTTTCAGAGTTTCTCAGACAAGCAATCCATGGCTTAAGCTTAGATAGTGACATAATGGAGAGATAGAATACATATAAACCATCATCGTCATCTCTTCACGAGATTTTGCTTTTACACCACCAAAAAATGAATGATGCCTTTCTGTGTCTATGTGTCACTAGTGCCACCTGTTCATCATGTAGTTGTGTCCAATGCTGGGATTCTCTATTTCTTGGCTGGCCTCTCTTGTTGTTTTCTTATTAGCTTCTTCAAAGTTTAAGATACCAAACAAATAGTGTGTTTTCTTCCTGCCCTTGGAGTTTTCTTCTCCTTCTCTCTTTACAGGCTCAAATATGTATCCTTCTGTGGATTTGTCCAATTCTACTTCTTTGTCAGAGGAAGCTAGTGTTTCTTCTGCCACTAATAGACTTGTTCATCAAGACTTTGGAGTAGCCTTGAATAATCCACTACTCCTCTCAACAATTTCTCCTCTACATCAACATCAACAACAACAACAGCAACCACAAGGTCCACACCCACTCAAAATCAAGAAGAAGAGAAGCCTACCTGGAAACCCTGGTAACATTTTTTTTATATGACTCTTTAATTTTAGGTCATATTGAATTTTATTCTTCAAGGGTTTTGTAAAATCATGACAAGTTCATCAAATCTTTTTTTCCGACTTCACGCAGACCCAGATGCGGAAGTGATTGCACTGTCTCCAAAGAGTTTATTGGCTACAAATAGGTTTGTGTGTGAGATCTGCAACAAAGGGTTTCAAAGAGATCAAAACCTTCAGCTTCACAGAAGAGGCCATAACCTACCATGGAAGCTCAAGCAGAGAAACAGCAAGGACATAAGGAAGAGAGCCTATGTTTGCCCTGAACCCTCATGTGTACACCACCACCCATCAAGGGCTCTTGGAGATCTTACAGGTATCAAAAAACACTTCTGCAGAAAACACGGTGAGAAGAAGTGGAAATGTGAGAAGTGTTCAAAGATCTATGCCGTTCAATCTGATTGGAAGGCTCACACTAAAACTTGTGGCACTAGAGAGTACAGATGTGACTGTGGAACCCTTTTCTCCAGGTTCATTACATTCAATTCTCTCTCTCTCTCTGTGTTTTAATTTATTCAGTCAAATTTTATGATCTTTGTTGTTTGTTCTTCAGTACTCTTGAGGGGTTTGATAGATAGATATACATGAATTTGGACGCTTAACAGGATTCAATGAAAAAACTGGTCTTTTGTTTGAAGTAGGAAGTTTGATGTGTGTTTTGAGATAAATGTTTGTTTGTTTGTTTCAGTCATCGGTTTTTGTTTTGTGGTTGTTCTTACATAAATATGGTAACTGCTAATTTGAATTGCATGGAATATTATGTCTGGGCCTTATTAAATGCAGTGACAGGTATGGCTTCACACAAGTCTTGCTTCTGAGAATAAAACGAGAAATTGTTGTCTTTGAATTCAAACCTGCCAAAATAAGCTCATATGTGAAAAGAACAAAAAAAAAATTGTTCAGAAGATCGCACAATCTACTTTACTAATCATGATCCGTGATTCAACAGAGAAACCTAGAAATTGTTTTTTTTTTTCACGTTAATTTGTACTTGCACTGTATGAAAGAACTCAAAGAAGTAATAAGTATAAACCAAACATTTTCCTTTTCTTGGAAATTCTAAAATCTGAATTCTGAGCAAATATGCACCATTCTCTGATTGCCATGAAATTAATGTCTCTAATTAAAACTCGTAAAATACAATTTTCTTTAGAAGTTTTAGCTAATTAATTTGCAATTAACTTTTGTATATGTTTGTCTTATTGTACTTTGTGCATTTGTAATACACAGTCTCAACATGATGATGAGAATTTTATATATAATTGCATATATATATATGAAATACCCGTGACATTGGTGTTACTATTGTTATCTTTTTTTGTTGATGAAAGCATGTGACCAATAACTTGAGTACATCACTACATCCTACTCATCTACCCTTTCCAGTGTGGGTGTTTTGTGTACAAGAATTGTTTTTCTTTTCCATAAACGAACATGATCATATGTTCAATTTTTAAAAATGATATATTCACCTATTATATTATGTGAGAATAAGGTCTGCGTATATAATATATATTTCTATCTGCCCATTGCAAAAGTCTTGGAGGTCTACGTATATCATATAACATGCATGAGCATTCTCTAGTTTAAAAAGATTTTATGCCATCATATTTCTCTCCAATTTTCTTTATTTTTTTCCCTACCCGAGCCTCTCTTTCGTACATATGTGCATGTCCCAATTTGCATGCATGAACATCAACGAATTGTCATGAGTCTCTCTCTTCCTCCCTCTCGACTTTATTTTTGACCCACAAAAGATAACTCTCCTTTGTCTTTATAAGCTTTTTGACATGTAAGCCTCCATTTCAATGGTATATGCATCTTTATTTCTTTTAAAACCACCACAAAAGATCGACTAAAAATGAGCCACACTTGCCCCTTCAAATCATGCTTTATACACTAACACCATACTTCATTCACGTTCATTAGCTTCAATAATCTTCAGGCACCTTTTCAAAATAAGAAACTAAAAGATTAATTAACAAATCCTCTCATTTTGCCTTTATTAATCCACAAATTTTGATAAAAAGAAAGATTAAACTCGCTCTTTTTTTTTTAATTTGTAAATTCTTCGTGATAGGATAGCATTATTATTAGGTTTGCCTTATCCTTGGTGTTTTCGCTTTATGGGTTTTTGCCAGGTTCAATTCTTGAGGTTTTTATGCCTCGTTTGATGTTGGTTTTGGCATGGTCTCATATTGTTCTTTGTTGTTCTCTCTTAATTAATAAAATCATCTGGTTTATCAAAAAAAAGGGCTTCTTTCTCATAATTTCATAAAGCAATTATTACATTTTCTTCACAATTGGCCACTTTACATTGAGTGATCATCCAATTAATTATTTTTTATTGAACTTATTATTAATTATTTGGCATTTCATGAACAATGCAGGAAGGACAGCTTCATCACTCACAGAGCATTCTGTGATGCATTGGCTGAAGAAAGCGCAAGACTCTCCGCCAGCCAATTACTTGTATCCTCCACAAACCCAACTCCTTCTCCTCATCAACCTCAACACCCTATGGTTCACTCACAAACCTACCCACCTCCACCACTCTTCCCTTTCCCATGGGACCAACCCCAAAACCCTAACTCTAGCACTACTACTCCTCACATGATCAAGCCTGAGACTCACCATTTCCAAACCCTGCCCCTCTCTTCCTCTCTGTTGTTCTCAGGCAGCAGCGGTGCTGCCACCGTGAACCACCACCTGTCAGCCACTGCCCTGCTACAAAAGGCTGCCACTGTTGGTGCGACAAGTACCTACATTGGCCAACAACAGTCTGTTGGTCACATGATGGCTAGATTGGGGCCGGTGAATCAGGTTGTTGACTCTGTGGGTTACTTGGGTTTCAACTCGGCGTGGCAGAAGAGTAGTGATGGGCTTACAAGGGACTTTCTTGGCCTGACTCGCGATGGTAGCAACAACAGAGTGACTGATCATGTTAACGTTAGCGTGAATATGAGGGATATGCTAAACTACACGGGGAGTGCGGAGATGCAGTCGTATGAGAGAGACCACTCTCTGCTGAAGCCCTACGGTTTTGGATTCGCTGAGCCTCCTACCTCAGAAGCTTGGGGTGACTGTTGAAAATCCTTAAAGCAAGATATTAAATTTGAGAGCCATAAGGGTGAGTTAGTAATTTCCGGCATCCTACTCTTCATAATGACGAGATTACCCCGAGTAGAGTATTAGCAAGTATGGGTAAATGAGGCCTCTAATGGAGCCTTCTTCAACGTTATTGCTTTTGGAGTTTTTTTTTTCTTCATTTTATTTGGACTTAAAGCTTGGTTTCTATAGAGATGTTCTTGATTTCCTTAAATTCTTGCTATACTATATTACTTTAGATGGTTAAAAGAAATTATTGGACTTCCTCTTCAATTTAGCACTTGAGAGCATAATTTTGTTAGAAAATGCAATTGTTGAATTAGAAGGATCGGGGGAACTCTGAAATTCTCTAGAGTCTGCGATTATCATTCACTGATGAAAATAAATCTGCTAGAGAAAATGCAAAAAATGTGTTATGATGTGACGTATCTCTCAAATTATTACATAAAAAATTATATATTTCGATAATTGCAGAGCTCTCAAATACATGAATCATACTATTGTATATATGCGGTACATACTGCTTGAGCATGTAAGAGAATTCAATTGGAATTGAACATAAAATTAAATTAAACTACATGAAAATGGCAATTATTCTGACCTAATTCGTATCGCTTCTCGTTCTCGACATAGTATTACTTGGGCAGACCAAACACAATCTAAGTGTAATATATAGCTCTAGTGTTTTGGCTCTTCATCACATGTTTTAGTACTTGTCTGAGTCATTTTCGAGAATATACCATTTGGCGTAAAAGGACCAACGATAGTTCTTGTAAGCATGCCTTTTCCTTTGTAGGGAAAAATCGAGTTGTCTCGGTTGGAATTTACTATTGCAATGATCACTGATTTCTCATATATTTCGTTGAATGTATGTACTTTATGTACTTAAAAAAACAAGTTTAAGGTCAAGAATTAATGACTCTTCCACCCCTCCATCTAGAGTGAAATTACCAGTTAATACAATCATTATAGAGTTAAAACTAGAGAGGGATGATCAGGGATAAAGAAAAATGCAAAGTACGAGATGAGGCAAGCTTGTCGGTGAGGGGACCATACCTTGTACTACGTGAATTCACCAATTTGCCCCTCGATTGATAATGATAGCCTATTTGTATTCTTGTTTCTGTCACCCTCCATGCCAAAGAAGTCAATATAACCATAAGCTTGCCTGTGATTTCTAGATATTCTAATGATATATCGAAGATTTTATTCCTCTTCATAATATACAAAAAACTTGATCACCCTCCCTCACTCCAATTTCACTTTGTGTTCTTCAATTATATATATCTACATATTCATTTTTTTGGGTGCAAATTAATATCCACTTCTATATTCATAAAATGTAAATACGAGAACAAAATAAAGGAGAAAAAAGAGTTATTTGTGCAGAACTGCACTGTTTTTTATATGAAAAATAAGTTGAAGTAGCAGATACTAGCTTGGTTCCTTACTGAAGTCTGTGTATAATCAGTTTCCCATAAATTTTTTTCCCTAAATCACTTTATAATAGAGGGGAAAAATGGATATGTTCGAAGAAATGTAAGAGCTTTTTCTAAAGACATTATATAGGTAAAGAGAGGCTGTAAAAACCAGTGTGTAAGCGTGGGTTAAAAGGCAACTAAGCTTGATGGTGAATGTTTATGCGTATTTGTGCAGGTGGGGTGGTGGTCCGGAAGGTAATAGTAACTAAACCCTAAAAAAGAAAAAGAGGGAAGGGAAAGGAAGGGAAAGGAAAGGAAAGGAAAGGAAAAAAAAGAAGAGGAGATGGAAAAATGACAAGAGAGAAAATGTCAACGGCTATGGAAAGAGATGCTCAATACAACTTTGAAAGTTTTTAATTCATAATTCCCAGAGACACTTTCTTTTTCTCAATTTCTGTGCATGTCCCCCGCATTAATTAGAACTTTCAAATAAACCTTTGAGTGCATGCAAATATGCAAATGCCATGCCATGCTTCCTGCTTTCTTTGTAAGCCCCACTAGTCGATCAATCTTGACTGTTTGATTGATTGGGCTCTGATGACATCAGATTTTATCTTCTCACCCATCTCCATCAGAAAAATAATTGGGAAGTCATTACCTTTGCAATCAATACTGTATCAGGCTTTAAAGCTTAAAATTGATACAAGAGGAGGTCCAATCAAGTTGTTATCATCCTCTGAATTGATGTGAAACAAAGTAGTTTTTCTGATGAAATCACCTAATAAGTAGCCAAATCAGTAATAGGGCTATTGTTTAAAATATCCAATATTTCACAGAATCACTAGCAAATATAACAAGTCCAGCTAACATAACAAATATCAGATAGAATAATGTATAGAACATGCTTGCTATTGCAGCATCGTATATTCACCATGAGAGAGAGAGAGAGAGAGAGAGAGAGAGAGAGAGAGAGAGAGAGAGATGGCCTAGGGATTAATGAAAGGAGGTTTGGGAGGGGTGCCATGGTATATCCAAACTTTTAGCCAGAAAGAATAAGTTGCAGGGTTAAGGTACAATAGACGGTATTTTGCCTGCTAAAAGAGACGGCCTCTTTTCATCTCCTCTCTACTGCACTACCCGACAAACTAAAAGCTTCTCTTCTATTCTCTCTTCCTCCGTCAAACATACTTTGTATATGTCATCAGGGAATCTCATCTCTAACAAACCTTCCTTTTTCCCTTTGTTTTTTCCCCCTCTGATCCCTAATAATGATCAAGTACCTTTTCTTTTTCTGTGCTTTTCTCTATTTTCCTCTTCGGCTGCAAGTCCCCACGCAAAACTCTCTTCCACAACCCTCTGAAGTTCGAATCACCACCATTCAATTGCAAATAGAGAAGTTAATATAACCCATATCGTCACAGCCTCTTCCAGTATTCATATCATTTTTCATGGCTGCTTTAACTAGTGATTTGGAGAGCCCAAATTTCACAATAGATGTTTACTCTTTGCTGGCTCAAACTAACACTATCAATATTAACAATAAACAAAGCCAAAGATATTCAACAATGTAGTAATTCCATCATGTAAAAGTTCTCTCTCTCGCTGTATCTTTCAAAATTTATATTCTTTGCTGGCAAATACAGTCTCCATCTAACCACATAACACCTATGCAATACATAAGTTGATAAGAAAAAGAAAAAGATACTCTATGCATATGCTCGGTAAAGTTTTTATCAAATGGATACAAAATTTAATTCAGAATTTGAACTGCACAAAATTTTAGATGGGTTGATTCACTTGCAGTCTGCAGAGGTACTTTGGAACATATATCACGTACAAGGCTGATATATACAGCAATGATTTATAAATCTAGAAATCAGTCACATGTGAAAGTATTGACTGATACAGAAAGCTTCTGCAGTGAAATGCACTGATTTACTCTCAAGATCATATGGGGGACCATTTTCTTTAACGAAGCTTGCTTCACTGGACCTGTTATTCATCCTTCTAGTTTTGCAAATCACAGTGTACTCCCAAATATTTATCTAACACATTCTTAAATACCTGGAAACAGATAATAAATAAAATATTTTTATAATTGAACACATGTTATGATCAAAAATAAGAAATAGCTAAAATATTATTATCTTGGATTATCAATTTTAATTCAATTGGATTCAGAAACTCTATTTAATTGTTATTTTCCATGAACAAGCCAAGATATCTTTTACCTTCCCCTTCACATAACATTGGTGCTCATATTGAAGGTTGAAATAAAGTTAAAGATGCAGACGCAAAAGAACTAGTGCACACATGCATCCACTGAGATGAAAGATGCTGAAGAACAGAAAATGTAAAGAACCAAAAAAAGTTAACAAGCACTGAGTGAGTTCAAAAAGAATGTCCATTACGGAAACATCAATGTGGTCAAAGTTTAGCGAAATGTAACTGTGTCTGAAAGAATCAAGAACTGCAAAATCTAATGAGCATCATGAAAGAATTACATTAGCTAATTAAAGAGCAACGAGCACAATTTTTGTGGAAAATTTCAATAACGGCATCTAAAAAAATGCTCATCTATGTTAACAAGCAGGTAAAACACCTGGAGTCAGAGTTCATTTACTTCCTAGAGCCTACTGTCTCCACAATACGTGCACAAAGTATCCTTGTTGACCTAGTGACCACCATTACTATCAACATCTTAACCTGTTAATGATTTGATTGATTTCTAGACATATCAAAACTCGACTGATCTACAGTAACAAAGCTTCATCTTTTCTTAGGAAACACCACTACATGATTGATTATACGAAGATGGTTTTTAATGACATAATACACTTCAAATTCAGGGGAAATCACCATCTAATGAAACCGTGAATCTCTCCGAAAATTTCAGGATATCTAGATATTTACGTTTAATAATTTCCAAGACGTGTCTATAGCTGCATCCTCATATTGAGATTTTTTGGTTCATAATGCAGATGAAGGAATAAGATTATGGAAGATCATCGTTCAATTGCTTTTGCAACTCTCAAAAGACCCGACTAGCATATTCAAAGTGGACCGCATGCTGGATTTTCCAGCAGTCACCGTTCAGAAAAAATAGATAGCCGGCCCATGCTTTGAACAGGGAAAAATGAACCACAAATTTGTCCTATTAACTAGCCCAAGTGAAAAACTTCAAGAAGAGAACTCACTTTTTGCAATGGATATTACATACATCAATCCTGCCTACAAACTTAACCAATTAAACAATACATTAATTTAGAAAATTTTACTAGTCCAGATGATACTCCACATTATGATAACAAGAAATGACACATATACAAAAGTCAGGGCACAAGAAGAAAATAGCATTACCTGCCTTCCGAAGGACTCTTTTCCATTCAGAATTGCATCCATTGCAGCAAATTGATCGTCAAACGAACCATAAAAAATCTGGTAGAATTTGTTCCTAGATCAAATAAAATAAAAAAAACATAATACCTATCTTCAGGTTTTTGACCTTTTCAAAAAGTTTAAAACAGAAGTTCCAATCAAAATTGATAGATACCTATCATCTTCGGTAGTCTGTTGATCCATCTCATCAAATTTACGTGTAAGGACTTCTGCTCCAACTGGCGAAAGCAAGTGCAGTATAAAAGCCTCCAAAGTTCTTGGGAAGTTGTTCTGAAAATAGGGTTTCAACTATTAAAACGTCGAAGAAAGAGATGGGCATAGCTCAAAACTTACCTTTCTTTCCTTATTTTAATTTGGACAAATAGCAAAGTTACATCCAGAAGTCTAATAGAATTTCAAGGAAATACGAATTAGAGCATTGAATTGAGTTGTTACATTTCTAAAAATAAAAGTATTTACAGAGGCTGTTACTGAAATTTCAGCCACTTAGTGAATCTTTGACTCTACATAAAAAGGACAAACTCACCGCCACAGCAAGAATCACATTTTGAAAAGTGGGGGGTTCTAGGTTCCAAAGGAGTTTCGCGACTGGATCATCTTCCAGGTTATATGCATTAATTCTGATACACTCATCTCCTGCACGAGCTACAGAATCCTTTATTCCGGTATATGACGATTCTTTTTTATCAGCCACATTGACATGATCATGAACTAGGGAAACAAGTTCATGAACAGCCCGAAGAGCACAAGGTTCCAATTCATGCAAAGTAACTGTCTGCTGTTTGTCTTTCCTTTCTAAATCCATTCCATAGCATGCATGGTTTGAATCACAACTATGACCTGGTAATTAAATACAAAGTTGAGCCACCAAAAAATTGCTGCAAGCACTAACATCAACTGCAGTATTCTTCTTGCCCTCAATAACAACTTCAGGAAGAAAATTGTGAAAGGAACAAGGGCCAAGTGGTGCAATAATGAGTTTTCAACCTGCTTGGCCATTAGTAGTCAGCTCACTTGTATGCCTGTTCAGCCTCGGCCTACAAGTAGAATAAGTCTTGTGCAGCACCTCACTCTGTTCAAATTTCAAAAATAAATTATTTCATAGCACTTGCCAAAATGTTACTACAAAAAGAAGCAAAATCGAATCATTATGGTATGTTAACTTCCTCACAAACACTGATTTGAAACAGTACCAAGTTAACATATTCAACAGTTATTAATCCACAAAAAATTAATAAATTGTGCCAGAAATATATTAGTTTGAGTTCAGTCAATATTTTCAGTTGCGAAATAATCCTAAAATAATCTGGCAGAAACGTACCTGTTTCAAACTTTAGTAGGGTACTTGGCCATAGATACATAAATTATGGTAAAACCTTACATGCTGATTGGAAAAAGTACGGGGAAACCACAAGAATTGAACAGGATAACTGCTCATAAACATAAAAAAAAAATCCAGAGATCCAGCTGCTGGAGACCTTCTATATGTATATATAAGGTGAAATTCTTCCTTGGGAACCAATTTCAATGATAAAAGAATGTGCATTTTTTTCTTCTTCAGTGTAGCATGATAAATAAAAAATGACAGTCAGTCAAAATAGAGGTAGGATGAGCACACAAAGAAGAAATAAAAAATTGATGTGATTGATGGGGAATGAGCATATAATCTGCTAAATGACATACCATCTCTTTGTCGGTCAATCTTTAATTTGCAGCATTGGTTGATAAGCAAAAGAAACATGACAGCAAAAACAGAATCCAAGTTACCTATATACGCAATTAAAGTTTCAAAGAATGACTCTGCAACTGGGAAGGGGATCCAAGAAAGGTAAAGGAAAGAAGAAAAAACCCACCACTACCTCCTTAATATTATGCGCAAATAATAAGCATCCATGTGCTCTGACATGTTAGACATTGTATTGGACTGCCACCAGAAGTTAACAGCAATGGTCAATTTATCACTATTTACTTGATGGAACCTGTCGCAATCAGAAGCCAAGTCATCTAACATAACAATATACAAGCATCCCAAAGAGCAACAGAAGAAAATTTTCAAATTTTATAGATAAATATCACGTACCCAAAAAAAAAATCAAGAACAAAGGTTTTAATAAGTCCTTCGGCTATACATCATCAAGACCTAAAGAACCAGTTAGTAAGATTTCAACCAGTGCTGGCCATAGCGCGGTACAACAAAAACACAAAGAAAACTTCTTGTAAGGGATAAAACTATGAAAGTGATTCAGTGGTTCACTCTAACTGATGAAAGTGAGTCACATTTTTTTTGCGATTTAAGGTATAAAATTTTGGTTGAAAGTGATAAATAATCACATGCTTCAGTCAAGAAGGATATATCTTATTGCATTTGGAAGGCTTGTAAGATGGGATAACAACTTTTTCGTTCTTTACTAGATAAGCAAAAAAAAGGCTCTAGTGGCGACCAGGATCAGGATCTATGAAGGGTGAAGAATTTGATAATAAGACATCTGCAAAGTAGACACCAAAATACACAAGCGAATGAATTAATTGGTCAACATCTGACACACTGTTTTCCCACTAGTATACAAAGATGTTGACAATGGGCTAAAAATTCAAGAGAAGACAAGGTACCAGGTTGTTTTTATCAATAAAGGAAAAAAATGAGAACAATAATTTTCTCACTGTTACAAGATTTAAATCTTACCATCCTTCAGGAATGAAAAGGGCATCACCCGCATGAAGAATAACCTTCTGAGAGGAGTCCACAGAACCTTCTGCTCTCGGATACCTTGAGAAATCAGGGTTCTCTAAAGCAACAGAACTGCCAGATGCATATTGATAAAGAAGAGAGGAGATTAAAAAGTGAAATACCTAAGTCAAATTTCTGAAGGTCGTCAATTTATTTAGGCACAATAACTACTAAATAGTACAACATTAGATCAGAGATAAATTGAACAATCAATATCCTACAACTCAATTAGAAAGGAGGATACCTATGATTTGAGGCCTCTCCATAGATAGGCATTGGATATAACAAGGGGCTTGCAGAAGGGGGCCACAGGACAACTGCAAAGGCAAAGCATGACAGTTTTGCTAGGAAAAAACAATTGCATAGATAAACCACAGGAGAGCACATCACACTCCCGAAACTAACTGAGAACTAAAGAAAATATTGCTCTATCTGTTAGTAGTGTGTTAAATTAGTATAAGGATATTATGGCCAGTGTACTGTTCATTTGTACTGTTAATTCAGAATATATGAAAGCCTAAACCTTCTTAGAGAAGGTAAGGCAACTTATTGCCTGTTTATCAACATGGTATCGGAGCGATCCATTTTCTAGGGTTTCTGTCAACTGGTCCTCGTTTCTTTCGTCGTCACTGGTCGTCTGGTATCGCAAAGAGTGCGCGATCTTCGTCTGGGTGGTGCCCGCGATCTTCGTCTGGTCAATCGCACAGAGCGCGAGCTTTGCCTCCTCATCGCGCGCCTCTTCCCGCTTCGTCCGGTCATCGTAAGCTTCGTCCGACCTCTCTGTGTCGCGCGCGAGCTTCCGTTGAACATCTCTGTCGCGCGAGATTCGTCATCTGGTCATCGCAATGTCGTGCGAGAGCTTCTGTCGCACGTCTCTGTCGCAAGCAGCTTCACTTTGTCCGGTCTTTCCTGGTCTACTGCATCGTTTCTGGTTCACAGACTCATCTGGAATGACAGTTGGGTTAGTTCTCAGTATTCTTGGCTGATCAATTGCCTGTAAACCACTGTTTATCATGGCTTCCGGTTCATCCAGTGCTTCTGAAATTTCTTCTTCTCGCTTGATTGACGAGCGCCTGGATGGGACAAATTATCAGCACTGGCGTAAACTTATTTTGTTTGCTATTCGTGGTATGGGTCTCGAATCTCACCTAACTGATGTATGTTCTAAGTCTGAGGCTGCTGAAAAACAGAAATGGGGACGGATTGATGCTCGGTTGTATACCCAGATTGTTAATTCTATGACTCCTGCTGTGTCTCCACTTGTCTCTCATTGTGACACAGTTAAACAACTCTGGGATTATCTCACTTTGTTGTATTCAGGGAAGGATAAATTGAATCGACTGTATGACATTTGTCAGACTCTATTCCGGGCTGAACAAACCTCCTCAATTAGTGATCATTTCGCTAATTTCAAGAAGGTATATGAAGAATTCAATGGCTTGATGCCTATTACCGCTGATGTTGTCCAAATGCAAGAACAGCGAGAGCAATTGATGATTTTAGCTTTTCTCAGCAGTCTGAAACCAGAATATGACACTGCCCGATCACAGATTTTGTCTAGCCGTGAGACTTCTCTTACTGAAGCTTTTGTAAGGGCACAACGTTCTGTTAGGTCTGTCTCCACTGATCATGTCTCTACTGAACATGTTGCCCTAGTTAGTCAGCCTGGAGGTAATTCATATTCTGGTGGTCGTGGTCGTGGTGGTGGACGTACTCGTGGTCGGGGTGGCCGAGGTGGTCGTAGTGGCCGTCCTACTTGCTCCTATTGTGGTGTTGTAGGTCATGTGCAAGAAAAATGCTGGAAGCTCCATGGCAAGCCTTCCTTAGTGCCTTCTGCTCACATTGCTGGTTCTAATTATGATGTTCCTGATATTGATCGCGTGAGTCTCTCTAAAGCAGAATATTCTCGACTTCTCGCTAATCAGCTTACTTCTCCGGTATCTTCACAAGCCTCTTCCCGTGCTTGTCTCTCAGTGTCTCCCACTGCATAAATTGTTGACTCTGGAGCTTCTGATCACATGACTGGGAATATAGGTATCTTTAATACATATTCTCCAACCAATACGCGGCCTAATGTTCGGGTTGCTGATGGTTCTTTCATTCCTGTTCGGGGCATTGGCACTGTCTCACTCTCATCATCCTCAAGTAGAGTCCTCACGCATATGGTGTGATAGTCAGTCAACAATTCACATTGCTTCTAACCCTGTTTATCATGAGCGGACCAAACATATTGAAATTGATTGCCATGTTGTTCGGGATGAATTACAACATGGGGTTTTACAGGTCAAACATGTTAGGACAAGTGATCAATTAGCTGATGTTCTTACCAAACCTTTAGTTGGCAATCCAGTGGCACACATTTGTAACAAGCTGGGCCTATGTAATATTTATGCTCCAGCTTGAGGGGGAGTGTTAGTAGTGTGTTAAATTAGTATAAGGATATTATGGTCAGTGTACTGTTCATTTGTACTGTTAATTCAGAATATATGAAAGCCTAAACCTTCTTAGAGAAGGTAAGGCAACTTATTGCCTGTTTATCAACACTATCAATGGAGGGGATGATTTTATAAAGAAAATAAACAAAATGGAAACCTTGCTTGTAGCCTGAAATTGTGCAGAGAATGTTATGATGTGGATCATAATGTGTACTCGATCTAGCTTCAGCATTATTCATCCACAAATTGATAGCAGCCAATGGCTTAGTCTCCAAAAATGAAGGCTGCAAATTGAGAAACTAAGAATATAATAAGTGTATCACACTCTAAGAATTATCAAAGTATCTTTCTGTAGAGAGCTCATTAACTAAACAACAATGACTGCAAAGAGAAGTTACACACGATTTTGATGTCTTCCATCAAATTCTCTAGCTCAACCCGCTCTCCATTCTCAGCATTCATAATTGGTACCTGAAGTACCACTTACCAGTTACCAGTAGTCAAATTTAAATTCAGAATTGTTTCACCATTAATCCACTAAACAAAACTATAGCAGAAAAAAACAAAACAACATAAACAAATAAAAGCAACATAAACAAGTTTAATCTCAACAAGCAGCAACCTGGGCCAAATAGATCTGTTCAGGGGCATTTCCAAAGAGCAGACACTCCTGCTTTGTACCAGATGCCGGAAGCTGATGCTTCTCCAATCCAAGAGAAACACCAGGACTGTCTTCTGCATTTTGCATATTTTGCTTACAAAAACCAATGAAGGCAGAAAACGGTATTGGAATCTACAGCAGGAAGAGGAAATTAAGAAAACGATGATAATTTCATACAAGAGGATTGCTTTATAGTTCTCCATTGGATATAGATTGCAAGTGGAAGTACCCTCTCATGGCTTCTAAGATCACCATAAAATACTGGCGCTGATCTGGACAGCATTGCTTCCACAATGGATGACCCCACAAGTTCCTGAACAATGAACGCAAAAACAAATACAGACTTCAGTTCCCGTGACGTGTAAATAACAGTAAAAGTCCATTTCCAAACAGCGCAAGTGAGCATTTGGTAAGTTTTTTAGATTGATTCTGGGAGGCAAACATAGAGGCACAATCTTAAAAGATCATCATTCTGCTTCAGGAGCCAAAATGAATACTCCTGCTGCTTTCTGTACTGGACCTTTGACAAGACAGAAGCGTCACTCAATTTATTGAACCAGTGCCTACGCGAAGGCACATTTTGGAACTAACAATGACCAATTATATTGTTCTTCTTCCAATGTTTAATTACCGATGGCACGGAGTACCTCAGTGGATTTCGCAAGAAACCATACACAAATTTCACAAGTAAATTTTCTTTCCAAAGAAAAAAACGATGCTCTCGTATTTTGAACTTGAAAACAAGAAAAACAAGTATGGAAACCTGCAAATAGTCGAGGCCACCATGAGAGGGATTCCACCTGGAGAAGGCCTTCCACTCCTTGACGCATCCAACGAACACCTTTCAAGATAAATAAGGAAACAACAATAAGAAAATGAAAATAAATGTAAGAATCGAAGAACAAACAAAAATAATATCATGTATATATATATGAACTGAGCATGAAATTACCGCGGGAACGTTTCTAGATTCAATCTGAGAAGCGAATTCAGAGGGTGATGGAAGTTGTTCGAATGTTTGGATTCGCAGAGACGACTCCATTTTTCTTGCTTCTGTGGGAACGCAAGCTCCCTCAACGAAAAGCTATGGACCTTCACCGAGCTTTGCTACTCTGAAGTCTTCAAGGTCCGTCTAGGAGTTAACAGTGGGCTAGTTATAATTTACGTTCAATGTCTTCAGCAGTCCAGGCACGGATCTCCGCTGTTGGGCTGAAGTTGTGCCCTAATCTGTTAGGCCCAATCCAATGGTTACAAATTAAGTGCCCTACCGGCTACCGTGATCCACTCTTTTTTTTTTTTTTTTGAGAAAGATCCACTCTTTTTGACATCAGCTCTTTGCCGCTTTCTTCTTGGTATTATCACGTGATTTCTCTCCCACCTTCCTAGTCTTCGCATTTATTTTGTAGTTTGAAGGTTGAACTCCTTCCACATCATGCGTGTTCGTGATATTAATTAAATAATAATTTAGCTTAGAAATTAATCTAAGCTCGAAGTGCTCAACTTCATACACTACGTGGTTATTCTACGTAACTATGAGTTTAATTCTCATGAATCAAGAACGACTAATTAATTTGTATCTTTCTTGAGACATCTACGTAGCTTGAAAACTTCTGTGTGGCCATGGCTACTATCGCCGCCAAACAAGTTATGAAGGGTGCCAACATGAGTGACGCTATGCAGAATGAAGTTGTCAAGATCCCCATATATGTTAGCTCTCTTTGCTTCTAATCCATTTCTTTAGATTTTTCTTTTTGGTTTTGTTTCCATTTGTTTGATTCGATTCTTGTCGATTTTTTTGGTTTAGGAATTCCTTGCTTTTAAACCACTGGGTTGCACAGAAGGTGTTCGATTTTTTTACCGAGAGAGAAGATGCAAACATAAAAAAGGGAAAAAGTGTTCATAAATTATATTGCAATGGAGGAGCAAAGAGTATGTAGAAGCCCATGCAGGAGTGACTTTTAGCCCAGGTTTTGGGAATACGTGGTTAACCATTTTTGTTCTTTTTAGTCTATGATTTTTGTTCTTCGATAGACTTGACTTCAAGAGATATGACATGATTAATAAGAAATTGAATGTTATTTAAATCAATGTAATTAAACAGTGCTTCTCGTATATCACACATTGGTATACAAAAATAATATATTTTATCAATTTATGGTGAAATTTCATTGTTATTATATGTTAGAACATAATGGAATTGATCAAAGACACTCTGAAATTTATTATTTTATATATTCATAATAAAAATCCATTATTTTTTAGCTGAACTGGACGCTAGTAAAACCTCTAATATTGTACGTGACTATATATTGGAAGTCAGAACTGTTGTAGCATTTTTAGAGCAGATCCCGTTGTAAAAGTATTTTAATTCGTTATATTTTTCATTTTTAAAAAAATTATAATTGTGTTTTGATTGAGATAATGTGTACAATGATGTTTTTTTTTAATCTCAAACAAAAAAAAAATCATATCAAACGAGACATTGAATATTTTAAGTTAATATTTAACGGTTCATAATTTTCATGTTCAAATTAAATTTTGTTTGGGACATAAAATACAAACTCATAATCCTGATGAAAATATATTTATGTTTTTTTTATATATAAAAAATTGCAATGGAATTTGTATCCATTCTGAAAAATTACACCATCCCAATTATCCATAATATTTTTTTTTAACAGATCACTTTATGCCACATTTAGCCCACGTTGGCATGGGAGGCATATAGCTTATCAGGCTCGTTTATCCACCTTCATCCACTTGTCTCACCAAACAACACTAAAACACTGGCATAATAAGAAAGCTTCTTCCGCTCACTTTCTCAATACTCGTCAGACGAGCTTTTCTTTCTCCATTGTCCATTTGAACACTCACTACTCCTCGGTTTTGTTACTTTAAATGTCTATATTGTTAAATTCATAGTTTTTACTCCATGAACAAATTAACACTATCAAACATCTACTCAGCTTAAAAGTAACTTAATTTAACAGCTTATACCTCAACTTAAAGTAATTTAATTTAACAATTTATACAATCTCTACTAAACAAGGCCTTAGGTACAACTTATTTCGTCGTTAATATATATGCTACAACTTATTTCGTTGTTAATATATATTATACTCAGTCGCATATATGTTACCCAAAATTACTTGCAAAATTTCACCTATATAATAATATAAATGATATGAAGTTTGACTAGAATGTCAAATTAGTACTGTTATAGTGCGTCTACATCAATTGATACTCTGTCAAACATATTAGTTATAAAATAAAATTTAAGCATGTTGCTTTTGTTAATAGTGGATTTAGGCTTATTAGACAGAGATTCAAATTTGAATCATTCCAGCCAATAGCTACCGGTGAGGAATAAAGGTAGTGTTTGGTAAAGCATTTTGCAAAAAACATATATTTTGACATGTATGCTATTACCTTTATGCTGATATAAATGCTGGCATATATGTTATTTGAAATGCTGAGGGTGTTTGGTTACTTATGCTGAAAAAAACATTTATGCTGTTTAAAATGTTATGGCTAATTACATGCAGGGGTAGTAATACATTCAATTATATTTAATAATTTATTTATACTTAATAATCAATTATTTATTATTATCTAATAATCTATTCATTTATATTTAGTTTAATAATATATTTAATTATTTATATTTAATAATATATTCATTTATATCATTATTAAATATTATATTTGTATTATAATAATAAATTAAATATAATAATAAACTAAATATAAATGAATAGATTATTAGATAATAATAAATAATTGATTATTAAGTATAAATAAATTATTAGATATAATTGAATGTATTACTAAATGATAATAAATTAAAATTTATTATTAAAAATAAATGAATATATTATTAAATACAAATAAATAAAATATTTGTAAATATAAATAAATAAATTATTAAATAACATTGAATATATTACTAAATAATAATAATTTATTAAATAAAATAAATTTAAAATTAAAATTAAATATAAATGAATATATTATTAAATACAAATAAATAAAATATTTGTAAATATAAATAAATAAATTATTAAATAATATTGAATATATTACTAAATAATAATAATTTATTAAAAAAAATAAATTTAAAATTAAAATTAAATATAAATGAATATATTATTAAATACAAATAAATAAAATATTTGTAAATATAAATAAATAAATTATTAAACATAATTGAATATATTATTTAAAAATAAATATATTATTAAATATAAATAATTAAATATATTAGTAAAAATGTTAATATATTATTAAATATAAAGGATATATTAAATATAAATAAATAACAATTTATTATTAAATAAAAATGAATATATTATTAAATAAAAATAAATAATAGATTGTTAATATGAAGGATAGTTGGGTCATTTGGCATGAAATATAAGGGATAGTTTAGACTTTTCATTTTTGATAGAAGACAAATGTTGTTGAAAATGGTTTTTTATGTAGCATTTTAAAATGATAACATATATGCTAAAATTATTATTGGGTGTTTGGTTAGGTAGCTTTTCATATGTAGCATGTATGTTGTATGTTAAATTATATGCTGTGCAAAATGCTTTACCAAACGGTACCAAAATTTAAAATTATAAAAACGAAATAAAATTTCAAATTTCGAAGCAGTCCATTCAAGGCCACCACCAAGTTTTGAACATTCAAGCTATGTTGTTAAATAATTATAAATAAATAAACAAGCTTATTTGTTATTAAAATTAAAACCGAAAGCAATTTAATATTATTAAAGGAAAAGTTCAAAAAGACACGGAATGGAAAAGTTGAGTGGACCAAATTACTCCGTGACTCGCGCGCTCGATGGTCTTGAGGATGTTCGTACTTTCACGCGCTTTACACTTCATCGGTGTTGTGTCAAAATTTTGTTTTTTAAAAACTATAAAAAATATATAAAAATCATATTATTTGGATTATCCGGGGTGTGATTTAAATAGTAACTAGATGACCAGAACCCTATCCCTGCATGTTGGCTCAGTGGCTAAAGAGTCAAATAGGATATCCGCTCACCCGGGTTTGAAGCGGAACATTCACAATTTATGCGTAGTAAAACCTCGGATTTTGGATGGGTTTAGGACAACATAGATATGTGCCTAGAGTGAGACCCCTTTGGTGATTTAATACATAGGACCGGCCTCAATGATTGGACTTGTGGAAGTTCCCAAGGATTAAAATAAAAAATGACCAAAACCCTCAAATTGGTCAAAAAATAAGAAAATATTCGGCCTCTTTATAACCACAATCGTTTGAATCAATTGGTGTTTTTTTTTTCTCAAAAAAAAAAGTACATAACTTTGTACTTAGCCACGAATCATCAGCCAGCCACCATATTAACTAACATCACAAATGGAGGCTTACGATCATGGACGCAGGCTGAAATTTGAATGAGAAGGGGCATTATGGAGGTTCGGGGAGAGCGTAGTTGATTGTTTTTTTCTATTATATGTTGTTTGTTAACATCAAATCCAATAAGTATAATATTATCTGCAGAACTAATAGTTATTTTAATTGAATTATATACATTATTTTATATTACTAAAAAATGGTAAAGAATAAGCAAAATAAAAAAATTACAATCATTAGTTTTTTGGCCTATTTATATTAGTTTTTTTTTATGAAATTTATATTAGCTTTTTTTTTTTTGATCACAATTTATATGAGCTTATTAAAAGCACCTTATAAAATAGTTTTTTGGCCTATTTATATTAGTTTTTTTTATGAAATTTATATTAGCTTATTAAAAGCACCTTATAAAATAGTTTTAATGATAAATTGTGAAATACTAGTAAAGGTCGTATAACAGTATATCCCATCAAATAATTTTAAAATAAACCAGTAAAAATATATAAATAATCTTTGGACCAAAAATATTTGATAAAAAAAACTAGAAATAAAGGAGTACAAACTACAACAAAGATGAACATACGTGAAAACCGTCTTATATCCTCCAATTAGAAAGAATAATAATTTTTTGAGATTTCTCTTTTGTTTTTTTCTTCTTCCTTCATACACAGAGGAGTAAAAACTACAAAGATGAACATATATGTGAAAACCGTCTTGTATCCTCCAATTAGAAAGAAAATTAAATTTGTTTAAGATTTATCTTTTGTTTTTTCTTCTTCGTTAATTCCAAGAGAGGAGAAGAGAGAATCACATTAGCTGTTTATACAAATCTCAATAATTATAGTGGGGATCAATCAATTGAAAAATAAGTATGGAAAAAAATTAACTGTCATAACATTCCGCATTGATTGTAAACCCAAATTTAGACATGTATTTAATAGCAAGAACCGCTATCCCTCGTAAGTTTTTTTGAGTGGCCAATAGGGACCCATAATTTTTACATGGTATGATATCGAAGCAGGTGTTAACTTCAATAACGGCTATACTCTACGTGTTGGGCCCTGTACATAAATACACAATCCACATGTGCGGTAGAGTGTTAGAACATCATACATCTAATATAAACTAAAGTCTAGTTAGACCTTAATTTAATAGTTAACACCAGCTATCTCTCAAAAGGTCTTTTGGGGTGACCAATAGGGATCTAGAATTTCTACATAAACAACAATAAATTGTTTTTTATAAGTGTATAATTTTTTTAATTTGATATTTTACATTATTGATAGATCGTTGCCCATAAGAATAGCATGTTCACATCTCAAAAAAGAAAGAAAGAAGTCGCTAGTATATACCCGATAATAATATTCAAAGAGCATGTGTGTGGTACGTACGCGCTTTGAGTCGAAAGGGAAAGGGACATCATATTTTGGGCAAAGTATTCCCCCATATAGGCATATAGAATAGAATCACGGGACTGGCGGGAAATTCAGAATCCACGCCGAACTTTTATAAGGACATACACATGCATGATGCATCCATGCCCCAATAGATGATTATTGACTAAATTGCCCTTGGTGGCTTGCATTTTTAATATTATTTTTTTCAAAGTTATTTATTTATTTATTTACATGTCAAGCGAATGAATAATGATAATATTTTTCTAGCAATTACGAAGCCTGTAAGTGGAGCTTGATAATATTACATTATCTACAAATATGTAAATGTATGTTTGAATTCAAAATCTTATTTGAAATTGAAAGCTTAATCCAAGGAGTTTTGAATACTTTTTGTTACAAAAGACTGTCATGTATTTGTTTAAATCTTGAAAATTTCAAATTCGCTTATATCAATAATATTAATTTGATACTCAAATCCAACAAAATACTGACTAGTGGGGGGGAATACACGTCCTTATGAAAATGTGAGATTTCTAACAATAATAATGAAATAACGTGTAATCATTTCACATATATCCATTAGGAGCTTTGAGACAAATCTGGTGCTTTTCCACCTAATTATATTTTTTTTACTTTCCCAAAAGTCAAGTGGGATGAATTCTCACATATATAAATTAATATAATGCGGCAGAGACAATTATAACAGCGGAGACATTAGCAATATAATCGACTAATTACCAGAAGCCATCACTCCATACATGTACGCAAGCTATTGCTGAAAGTCGGAACAAATAAAATGACGACATATTCAAGTCTGTATGAGCTGAGATTTTTTACTGCTTATTGTCTAATTCTCCCGTCACTGACGTGCGCGACAAGAGAAACTATGTCACCTGGCTCGGTGGAGATTAATTAATTGATATTTCTTTGAAGATTCTGGTTTTTAATCGAAGACTCGTTCATACTTGAGAACTTGTCCACTATGTCACCTCGTCCAAGTTGAAAAATACTAGTTGTATGGAAAAAAGTTGATTATTTTATTTTTATTTTATATATTTGGGCGTGCTTTATTTAATATTTCAATACTATATATCCATTAGTACTAATTAATAATATAACGTTTTACCTAATACTTGATGTTATAAGGTAAGTAACTATGTTTTATTGAATACGATTGAGTCATTATCTTTATATAATATGATGTAATCTATTTTTTCCAACTTAATTATGTCGTAATATGGAAAACACTTAAAAAACATAATCATTTGTTCTTGTGTTAGTCTCTTGACATCTTCCAGCCAGCTAAAGGCCCTCAAGAAAAAGAGAAGATAACAATTGCATTGCTTATTATTAAAGGATCGATTTCGATTTACTACTACATATGGTTTTATGAATAGTCTCCACAGCAAAAATGGAATAGTGTGTGTATATATATATTGTGGAGGAAAATACTGAACATAAGGTATGCATATAAGTCACCTTGGTATGAGATGACGGAGACAAGACAATTTTAACCAATCCCAATAAAAATTATAAATGTTCCAATGTCAAAGAAACAAACAATTTAGAAAGCGGTTATTGAAGGAGGTTATAAAAAAGATTAATTAATAGACAACAGCTGCATAATCGTATCCTCTAAAGACATTAAAAATAGATGGCTCAGTTCGATGGCTGTTTTACCCCAAAGGAGGTCCAACCTTGAGGGGGTATGGATGTCGAAGAGGGTTCAATCCCAAAGGAGGTTCGACCTCGGGGTCCGAATGCCAAAGGGGGTACGGACCCCGAATATGGTTGCTGACCGAAGGAGGTTCAGACTTAAAAAAGGGTCCAGATGCCAAAATGGGTATGATCAGTACGAATATCGAAAGGGTTCAACCTCGAAAGAGGCCCAAATGATGAAGGGGGTATGAACGCCAAAGGAGGTGTAGACGCCAAAGAGGGTTTCAAACATCGATGGTGGTTCGACCCCGATGGGGGTGCGATCTTGAGACCACGTAGCTCCAAATTTGTAGAGAAAGCCTTTAGATCTATCCAAATTTTCTTTATGATAAATTAAAAGGCTGAGGGTGAGGAAAATATTGAGCTGAAGGTGCGTATGCAAGTCACCCCTAGTATGAGATGACGGGAACATGACAATTCTAACCAATCCCCATGACAGTTCTAATTGTTTCAGTGTCGAAGGAACAAACAGTTTAGAAAACGATTACGGAAGGAGGTTATTAAGAAAGATCAATTGACAGACAATCTGTATCCTCTAGAGACATTATAAATAGATGAATCATTCAGACATTTTATACGCATCTACTTAATAAAATATCAAATTTTGTAAACATAGACAAGTCGTAGAACCACGTATATTCTTATATTATTTATTTATTATTTTCATTATTTCACGCACTTTAATCCTTATGTGCAAATTTAGCATCGATATATATTATATATAATATTCCACTAGTTACCTTAAATTAGGTTTCCTATCATTCTCTGTTCACCTAATTTATCTATGCATCTCACTACAAAATGATTATGTTATTGGCAGAAGGCAAAAAAAAAAACAAAGATTCTTGATAAATTAACAAGAATGTGTATGTCTCTTTCATCTGCATCTAAAGCATCCTGGCACTTGGTATAACATCCCAACCTATGTAGTTTTTCGCGTACCAAACACACACACATGCATATTTATATGCCTTTGTCATTAAGGAAAAAATAAATAATTAAGAAAATTAAATAACAAGGTCGGATCGGTAATAACACTCGATAATTTAAAATATCAGAACCGCTTTGTGCAGACCAAATCAAGGGTTGTGGGTCTCACGTCTTGCACGTTCAATCTCACGCCGCCACGTGGACGACTTGGCAGTCGTGGATCCCACAATGACTGGGCGGTTGATTCAGTGTGATCATTTGGAAATTGCAAGAGAGGAAGGGAGGAAGATGTAATGAGATTTCAATAACAAATAAAATAAACAAAATAAATAGTAAATATCAGAGAGAGAGAGAGAGGGATATAGAGCGAGAAACGAGGCGCGGAGAGGCCGTCCAAAAACAGGCGAGAGAGAAAGAGAGAGAAATTGCGGGATTCTTTGTCTTTTCCTTGTGCTGATCATCATCGTCTTAACCTTGTTTTGTTAGGGCTCGAAAATTCAATTTTCCTTCATCAAATACTTCATAGTTAAGCAAGAAAAATAGAGAAAAAACCGAAAATACACTCGAAACTTTTGAAAGACACGCCGAAGCAACGAAGAACACGACGAGAATCGAAGGAAAGAGGGAGCATTATACGAATCTTCGGCTATCTTAGGAACTAATCCGATTTTTTCGTTGAAGATATCTATAATCCAGCTGTATATTTTTGGATTTCTGTGGTTCTGTTTGTAAATCATAATCGATTTCTGTAGTTGTGGAAATTTGGGATGAGATCCTTCTAGATTGGGGTATCTAGAAGGCTCGACGATTCGGATCTGTGGCGGTAGGGTGCAGGAAGTGGTGGTGTTGGGGGCTGGGTTGACGAATCGTCGGATGAGAGAGGCCGCATGTTTGGAGGAACGAAAGGGAGAACGATGAAATGGGGGACATTGCTTAAGGACTTCAAAGAGAAGGTCGGGTTAGCTCAATCTCCCTCAGTTACTCCAGCTTCTGCATCTGCTTCTTCTCCTTCTTCCTTGCCCTACAATCGCGTCAGCAATGCCTCATCGATTCTTCTCGACTTCGCTCCTTCTCCTGCGAGGTACGGCGCTTCTCTCTCTCTCTCTCTCTCTCTAAAAAAGAATTTACTGTAATACCGTTGTTTCTATCTGTACATTATTGGGCTGACTGCATTTTATGTGGGCATTTGTTCTATTTATTCAGTTTATTTGGATTCGTTTGGGTTGACTTTCTCTGGAATGCATTGGTAGTAATACCAGTTTGTGTTTCGTTTGTCTAACTTCGAGCTCAATCGAGTACTAACTCACTTTTGTGTTTGATGAATGAGTTACTGATTTAAATATGGCAATTTGGGGGTTTGGGGCTTTGATGGATTGTAATGTTTGATAAATCAGTATGGTGATATGGTCCTAAGTGTGTTGCATATGGCTGATTGTTTTGCTAGTCATATGCACAGCATTTTCCGTCCACATGGTCAGGGACGGAACCAAGAACTCATTTGAGGGGGGCCTGATAGTTTGGTGGGGGGTTCGGGGGCAGCGCCCCCAAAATATTTTTTAGTGATATTTATAGAAAAATTATCTAATTTCTGAGCCGAAAAAAATCACCTATATAAAAACAGAAACAAGTACACAACTTAAAGAAACAACTACAACACATGAAACAACTTCAAAAAACACTACCAACATCAGGAAATTGCTAGCCATCTTTGATGTAGAAGCCTGGAATGAGAATACAAGATCAGAGAATAGAGATCGAGGAATCGAGTTCATGTTTGATGTTCTGGATTTACCAGTTCCGTCTCTGTGTATATGGCCTAGGGGCCCTAGATCTACTCTAGATCTACTCTAGATCTATTAGTCTATATATATTAATATATATAATTATTTTTAAAAAAATTCTAGGGGGGCCAGGCCCCCCCCTTGGCCATAGTGTACGTCGGTCCCTGCACATGGTCATCTCTCCTAAATATTGGCATTCTATGGCATTCGAGTAACTTGGCCACTTGAATTCTGTGCGTGTTCATATTATATGCTATGTGTTGAAAGCTACATTGTTTAATGATCTGCAATTTTAACTTAAGAATTAAGAAGCCTATTAATGTTATCTTAGGTGTTTTTGGACTGTAAAATTTTTATGTAGGAAAAGTACCAATGAGAGGTTATGATTTAAACGAAATAATGTAAAATATTGAATTGATTACATGTGGTCATCTACTTACACATTTCTTTTATGATAGTACCCTGATGGCCCACATTTGCAACCTCTCCCATTCAAAAAACTCTTTTGATCCTTAAAAAAAATCAACACAAGATCAATTGGATCTATATTTCTTTCACAATGCTTTGAAGAATTACTAGAATTGCTAGTTTCTTAATAGAAAATATCAGAATTCATAGTTTTTACAGGAATTGCAAGACATTAGTTTCTCCCTCTTCCACTCTAAACTGTTTAGCATGCCACTTTCTACCCCCTTCCTGATTTTCAAGTTAATAGCTCCGCAATTTAAGAAAAAAATGAAGGTAGAGAATGGGTCACTTTGTTTCAATCCTTGCAACGAACTTAACAACCCATACCTCCTCTATTGATCATGATTGAGTATGTTGGATATGATCTCCACTTTTGTGATATGTTTGCACCATGAAGCCCTAGAGCACACTTCTGTTTATAAATGGAGGAAAAAGATTCCATAATATGTGATCATCGGTTTTCCCTTTTATCAAAATCATCGAAGATCTGTTTTCATGCTACAAAGGCACTTTGGCATGTTCCACCATCTTATCAAATATCTACTGTCTTCCTAAACCTTGAAGTCAAAGCCCTCAAGAACTTGTCAACATTATGTTTGTTTTCCTCTTCGGTGATTATGTTTCCTTTTCCTAATTTTCCTTCTTGCTAATTTTCTGCTACAATTCGTTTATTGCTCCACCTTTTTCCTTCTTGCTATGTACAGTTTGGAGTTGGGAAGAAAAGCGAGTGTGGAAATTTTTTTGCTATGTTTATTTTTATTTTTCTCCCTGAATAACCAAATTTATGTGTGCTATTCAATAATTATTTGAGCTTTTCTCATTTCAGGGACAAACATGAATTGGAATTGGACTTCAAGAGATTTTGGGAAGAGTTTCGTTCATCCAGCTCCGAAAAGGTTTTTGGTTGTCTTTATATTCCCACTCTAGAATTTTTACATGACTTTTTATTCATGCTATTCTCATTTAAATTTAATATATGTGAGGTCATTAGCTACTAATTATGAAAACAAGTAATTGGTGCTAATGAGTCTTGACCATTGCAGGAGAAAGAAGTGGCCCTGAATTTGACAGTTGATGCCTTTTGTAGATTAGTGAAGCAGCATGCTAATGTAGCTCAATTAGTTACCATGTACGGTTACTCTTCCCATCTTTCTGTGATTTGTTACTGTAGAATTTAATTCCTTCAATGCAATTATTTTATTCAAGTACTACAAAAAAAGGGTAATTTCTTGCCCATCACATATTTATTATATGAATTGTGGTTACTTTAGGTTCTGTTGCTTTGGGAGATTAATATAGTACTTGTTATATCCGAGAGAATGACTAAGGGATTGAATTGTATTTAGCTTTATAATTTAAAATTGTCACATTGGGTCAGCAGGTGTCTATTTGAACCAGTTCCTTCTACTACTACGCCATATTGTTATTTCCTATTCTCTCTGAAATTTCATTTGTGTACATGCTTAATATTTTAAAATTTTCATGGATTTCAGGTTAGTTGAAACACATATATTCTCTTTTGTTGTGGGAAGAGCATTTGTAACTGATGTTGAGAAGTTGAAAATGAGCAGCAAATCAAGATCTTTGAATGTACTGCAAGTGCTGAGGTTTTTTTCTGAAGTTAGCAAGGTTTGGCTGCTTGATGCTGTCTTCAACATCTTAAATTTTATCTCTCCATATCATTTTCTGTTTTGGCTTATATATTCCATATTTCTTGGCAGGATGGCTTCTGTGCAGGTTCAAATTTGTTAATGGCAGTAGAAGTTCTCGTGTCTGGGGTATCTTTTTCAATTTTCACTATCTTGATGAGATTTTCTTGTTGGCTCCAAAAAAGTGCTTCATTTTCTTGTTTCTTAAATCATTACACCAAAGCCTTTGTCTCATATAGTTTTGGGGGTGCATAATTAAATCCATTGAAATCAGTTTGAATGCATTACGTGAATTGCATTTCTCTTTTGGTAATGTGGAAAAATTTTCATATGCATTTTTTCCTTCTATGAATCAATATTGCGTAGTTTGTTCGAAAGCAATGCTTTGACTTATCAAAAGTGATGAAATTGTTTCAAATAAGTATTGCATTATGTTGTTATTGGGATTGCTACCATGTAAACAATGAGAAATGACTTGGTTATAACAATCTTCAAAATATGGAGTAAAAGATAAATGTGCATGATGACCAGCGTTCCCATATTGCATCTTTGATTACCTGGGAGCTGTAATTAATGCTTATCATTTGGCAGCCTATTGACAAGCAATCCCTTCTTGATTCCGGGATATTATGCTGCCTGATTCATATTCTTAATGCCTTTCTTGGTCCTGATGAAGCCAATCGAAAGCTAAAGGCCTCTAATTCTGAAGATTCTCACACATCTGAAAAAAGTCATGATGGGGATGATAGACAAATTCGCCGGCTTGAGGTAGTTCTCTTTTGCATATTGCTTGTGTTCTCTGTTTTGTGATGTAACTGTTTGTATTTTGTGTTTGAAACATGCTATTTTCAACTGTTACTTTGAAATTTGATAGCAATAGTTTTGAGCTCTGAAAAATGAGGTATTCCACTTCAAACCTTTCACATTTAGACCTTCTTTGGCATTATATTACTTTATAAAGATTCAAAGGAAGTCATTTTACCTTATCTGTTCAACCACATTGTTTCCCTTCAGTTTACCTGGGCATTTTTTTATTGAAGCAACCTTGGGAAGATTTTTACCTTGACAATCTCGAAAAAGAGAGGTTGACATATGTGTAGCTAAGCTACTTCAGATACATATAACTAGTGGATTAATTTTTGTTTTCATCCAGGTGGAGGGAAGTGTTGTACATATTATGAAAGCATTGGCTAGCCATCCAGCAGCAGCACAAAGTTTGATTGAGGATAGTTCACTTCAGTTGCTGTTTCAGATGGTTGCTAATGGCTCATTAACTGTCTTCTCTCAGTACAAAGAAGGGCTTGTTCCACTGCATTGCATACAACTATATAGACACGCAATGCAGGTAAGCATGTATCAGTTATCACAAGTGTTGTGCCATATCACAGTGATGGAACTGCGTGAAATATCTGAAGTGTACAATTAAAATGATTTTTTTTGCTAGATTTCTTGCCTGATACATCTTTTTTTTGGTTGCTGTGACAGATACTTGGTCTTCTTTTGGTCAATGACAATGGAAGTACTGTCAACTATATACGCAAACACCATCTGGTATGCTGCTGCTATAATTTCTGCAAGCAGATAAAAAAGCATTGGGATATTCCTAGGAATTTTGCGTGTTTTATATTTTGGAGGATATGGTGTGATTGGCTTATGTTGCAAACTCTCATTTTCATCTGAACTGTTTGGTTGCTTAAATTTCTATATATGATGACAAAATCTCTCTTCTTGCTTTTGGGTTAATAGCTTAGTTAACTGTGCATCAATGGGTAGCTCTCTAAATCTTTATCCCCTATGAATAGTTACTTGAATGACATAGTTTACTTGTTATATGTTTTTTGTTTTTAATGTTTCAATGTAAATCCACAATATTTTTTAAAGTATATAAGAAATCATGGGAAGTATACAGATAAAGGAATCATAAAGATTTCTTCCGAAAAGACAAGGTTTTATAAGATATAGAGTACTGAGAAGGGTCAACTGCAAAATATATCTAGATATTCATACGATTGTGTTCCCCTGATTAATTATGTCTTTATAAGTCTGTTTTGTTTTACCATGTTGAATCATAGTCTGTTGCTCTATCCATCATCTTGTGGTAAATGTTCGACAAAATAGAGAAATAGAACTTCCGATCATATTTATAATTAGACAGTAATACATGTAAGTTTACTCTTGCACTTGGTCATCCAAGATTGAGCTTTGTGCCTTTGTTTCGATTTTTGTACCATGCTTTTTCTTCTTTTCATCACTTTGATAAAAAATAAGGCTACATAGTCACAGAAATTCTTAATTGCAACTTGGGCTTCATAAGTTTTAAGCAATAATTTTTTTTGCAATGTGGCATCAAAGCTGCATATATTTGTATATCTTTTCTCAAGTTTACTAATTATTTTTTTATATTTGTATATCTTTTCTCAAGTTTACTAATTATTTTTTTACTAACTTGTCATTTCTATAATCTATACCTCTCCTCTGTGATGATATTGTGTGCTCTGATGCAGATAAAAGTTCTCTTGATGGCTGTTAAAGATTTCAATCTAGATTGTGGTGATCCTGCCTATACTATGGGCATTGTGGACCTGTTACTTGAATGTGTAGAATTGTCATATAGACATGGTAAGTAGTTTTTCAGAGTTTGTTCTATTGGGATAGGTGGGTTGGGGTTGAATAATATAGATTGATTGACAGAGATTCTATTAACTCTTGACAAAAGATTTATGTCTTAGTTTCTCCATTTTTCTTTTAGTTGTGAATATGAATTGATGCTAGCTTTAAATTTTTCTGGCACAAATTGCTGCTGACTTGATAAAATTTTGTACGTAAATTTGTAGAGGCTGGTGGTGTTAGGTTAAGAGAGGATATACACAATGCCCATGGTTATCAGTTTCTTGTTCAGTTTGCATTAGTTCTGTCTTCCACACCACAGAAGCTAGATGATCGGTCTCTTTATTCCAAGACTTCTTCCTACCAAACTCTTGCATCAGATAGTGTTGATGGATTGAATAATTTAAGGAAAGATGACTTTGCTGAAAATGAGGACACCATGCTCCAGAATTTTTCTCCTGCTTTGTCTAGGTTGCTTGATGTTCTTGTTAATCTAGCTCAGACAGGTCCAGCTGAGTCTACAGGGTCTTACGGGGCAAAAGGTTCCAAATTCCCTCAGACCAAGGCTGGTAGTCATAGCAGAAGCCGGACACCATCCTCTGATCGTCTTATTGATGACATATGGGAGAAGGATAATTGTAAAGTTAAAGACCTTGAAGCAGTCCAAATGTTGCAGGACATTTTTCTTAAAGCAGATAGCAGGGAGGTCCAGGCAGAAGTGTTGAATAGAATGTTTAAAATATTTTCAAGCCATCTTGAAAACTATAAGTTGTGCCAGCAATTGCGAACTGTTCCTCTTTTGATCCTGAATATGGATGGATTCCCTCCATCATTACAAGAGATAATCTTGAAAATTCTTGAATATGCCGTGACTGTTGCAAACTGTGTCCCTGAGCAAGAACTTCTTTCTCTTTGTTGCTTGCTGCAGCAGTCAATAACTTCAGATCTAAAGCATACCATACTTTCTTTCTTTGTAAAACTTCTATCATTTGATCAACAATATAAGAAAGTCCTGCGAGAAGTTGGTGTACTGGAAGTGTTGTTAGATGATTTGAAGCAGCACAAGTTTCTTTTGGGTCCAGTTCAAAACCCTAGTCAGCTGGAAAGAAAATCCAGCTCGAGCAACTTCAAGAAGCATTTGGACAGCAAAGATGTTATTATTTCATCACCGAAGCTACTTGAATCTGGCTCAGGGAATTTTCCAATCTTTGAAGTCGATATTACAATTTCAGTTGCTTGGGATTGTTTAGTGTCTTTGGTGAAGAAAGCTGAAGCAAATCAAGCTTCATTTCGTTCAGCCAATGGTGTGACTATTGTTCTCCCTTTTTTGGTTTCTAATGTTCATCGCCCAGGAGTTCTCCGGATATTGTCGTGTCTAATCACAGAAGATATTTTACAGGTCTGTTGACACTGATAGTTTTAGTATTCAAGTCGGTAGATTTTAAATATTTATTTCTATAACTAGCTTGTGATTCCTTAATTTAAAAGGGAAAAAGTTGAGAATTCAAATTGTACGAACTACACATGCCATGCATTAATGAGTATAACAGTTATTTTACTGTTTCTTAATTATTTTATCTTGGCATGCTTAAAATATTGACTGGTTGACATTTTTACAGGTTCATCCTGAGGAACTCAGTGCACTTGTTGAAATTCTGAAGAGTGGAATGGTTACAAGCGGGGAAGGAAATCAGTATAGGCTTCAAAGTGATGCAAAATGTGATACAATGGGAGCTCTGTGGCGCGTTCTGGGAGCTAATAGTTCTGCTCAGAGGGTTTTTGGTGAAGCCACAGGATTTTCTCTTCTACTTACCACTCTCCATGATTTCCAAGGTGATGGAGCACAATCAGCAGAATCCTCTTTAGGGGTCAGCATAAAAGTGTTCACCTATTTGTTGCGTCTTGTGACAGCTGGAGTATGTGATAATGCTATTAATAGGACAAAATTGCACTCTGTTATATCATCCCATACTTTCTATGATCTTCTATCTGAATCTGGCTTGCTTTGTGTGGACTGTGAAAAGCAAGTAATTCAATTGTTGTTAGAACTAGCTCTTGAAATCGTGCTCCCACCTTTCTTGTCCTCTGAAAATGGAACATCATCTGATAGGGCTGGACACGAGTCTGCTGGTTTTCTTTTGACTACCCCGTCTGGTCTGTTTAATCCTAACAAAGAACGAGTTTATAATGCCGGTGCTGTTAGAGTTTTGATCCGTTCATTGTTGCTATTTACTCCCAAGGTGCAGTTAGAAGTGCTGGATCTTATTGAGAAGCTTGCTCGTGCTGGCCCTTTCAATCAGGAAAACCTCAACTCTGTTGGTGCGAACTTGACTTTTATTTGTTTCTATTCCTTTTTCTCTGTCAATGTCTAGTTTCTTGACTGTTTGCTCTTTCTATTATATCCAGGTTGTGTGGAACTTCTTCTGGATATAGTCCAACCCTTTCTCTCGGGCTCATCTCCATTGGTGTCTTATACTTTAACGATTGTAGAAGTTCTTGGGGCATATAGGTGGGATTTATGGTGTTGTCTAGCAACCTCTTATTTGCAATATCTTTTTCACTTCAATTCGCCATTTTGTATTTTTGAAGCAAATTTTTGTTGTTGTTCATCTTTAGGTTGTCTGCTTCGGAACTCAGATTGCTTATTAGATACATTGTCCAAATGAGGGTGATGAATTTGGGGCATGTACTTGTTGATATGATGAAGAGGTTGATTCTCATGGAAGATACGGCCTCTGAAAATGTTCCCATGGCACCATTTGTAGAGATGGACATGAGCAGGATTGGACATGCTTCTGTTCAGGTGTCTTTGGGAGAAAGATCTTGGCCTCCTGCTGCTGGTTATTCCTTTGTCTGCTGGTTCCAATTTCGAAATTTCCTGAAATCACAAGCTAATGACTCTGAGCCTTCAAAATCTGGTTTATCTAAGAGGAGGAGCAGCTCTAGTAGCCAGCACCAGAATCGCAATATTCTCCAAATATTTTCTGTTGGGGTGGCGAAAAATGAAAACACATTTTTTGCGGAATTATACCTTCAGGAAGATGGTGTTCTCACCATGGCTACCAGCAACTCATGCTCCTTATCATTTTCTGGATTAGAATTGGAAGAAGGTCGGTGGCATCACCTTGCAATTGTACATAGCAAACCAAATGCTCTTGCTGGACTCTTCCAAGCTAGTTTTGCTTATGTCTATCTTGACGGAAAGCTTAGGCACACAGGAAAACTAGGATATTCTCCTCCACCTGTTGGAAAACTTTTGCAAGTGACAATTGGCACTCCTGTTACTCGTGCTAGAATTAGTGAATTAACATGGAGGCTTCGATCTTGCTATCTTTTTGAGGAGGTTCTTTCATCAGGATGCATATGTTTTATGTACATTCTTGGTAGAGGGTATAGAGGGCTCTTTCAAGACTCAGATCTTCTACGCTTCGTCCCCAACCAGGCTTGTGGCGGTGGAAGTATGGCTATATTGGATTCTTTAGATTCTGAGTTGCCTTTAACTACATCACAGAAAGTTGATGCTGCTAGCAAGCAGGGGGACTCTAGGGCTGATGGCAGTGGCATTGTCTGGGATTTGGAGACACTAGGCAACCTTTCACTATTACTCCCGGGAAAGAAACTGATATTTGCATTTGATGGTACTTACACAGAAGCTGTTAGAACTTCTGGGACTATCTACTTGCTTAATCTGGTTGACCCTATGTCTGCTGCTGCTTCTCCGATTGGGGGTAATTAGACTTTAACTTGTTAACAGTAAAAGCCAATATATAGGATGAAAATTAGTTGGTTGTGAGAACCCCATATTGATGTTTTTTCTCATCACTTTCTTGTGTTTTATACTTTTATAATGTTGTAGGTATACCACGATTTGGAGGTCTTCATGGGGATATCTATGTTTGTAGACAATGTGTGATTGGTGATACCATCCGGCCAGTTGGAGGGATGGTGGTTGTCTTGGCCCTTGTTGAAGCTGCTGAAACAAGGGATATGCTTCATATGTCACTCACATTGCTTGCCCATGCCCTTCATCAAAATCCTCAGAATGTGAGAGACATGCAAACATACCGAGGATATCATTTGCTAGCTTTGTTTCTGCGTCTTAGAATGTCGTTATTTGACATGCAATCCCTTGAGATCTTTTTCCAGATTGCTGCTTGTGAAGCTTCATTTTCTGAACCAAAGAAGTTAGAAAATAGTCCTGTTACATTTTTGCCTGCTGCAACTCTACAGGAAGACAGTTTTGAGGATATTAGTTTGTCAAAATTTCGTGATGAAGTTTCTTCAGTTGGATCTCATGGAGACATGGATGATTTTTCTGCGCATAAAGATTCATTTAGTCGCATTTCTGAGCTAGAAAATGCTGACATACCTGTTGAAACTTCAAATTGCATTGTCTTGTCAAATGCGGATATGGTTGAGCATGTCTTGCTGGACTGGACGTTATGGGTGACAGCCCCGGTTTCGATTCAAATCGCACTGTTGGGGTTTCTTGAGCATTTAGTTTCCATGCACCGGTACCGGAATCATAATCTTACAATCCTTAGACGAATCAACCTTGTACAGCATTTACTAGTGACTCTGCAGCGTGGAGATGTTGAAGTTCCTGTTTTAGAAAAATTGGTCGTATTGCTTGGGGTCATTTTAGAAGATGGATTTCTGGCTTCTGAACTTGAGCATGTGGTTAGGTTTGTGATTATGACTTTTGACCCACCTGAACTAAAACGACATCACATAGTGCGAGAATCAATGGGGAAGCATGTAATTGTGAGGAATATGCTGTTGGAAATGCTTATTGATTTGCAAGTGACAATAAAATCGGAAGAATTACTTGAACAATGGCATAAGCTTGTCTCTTCAAAATTGATAACCTATTTTCTTGATGAAGCTGTTCATCCTACGAGCATGAGATGGATTATGACACTTCTTGGTGTATCTCTTGCTTCTTCTCCTACATTTGCGCTCAAATTTCGTACCAGTGGCGGTTATCAAGGTCTGTTGAGGGTACTTCCAAGTTTTTATGATTCTCCTGACATATATTTCATCTTGTTTTGTCTAATATTCGGAAAGCATGTTTATCCAAGACTACCTGAAGTCCGAATGCTAGATTTTCATGGCCTTATCCCAAGTGATGGAAGTTATGTGGAGTTGAAATTTGTGGAACTATTGGAGTCTGTGATTGCAATGGCAAAATCCACATTTGATAGGTTGAGCTTACAGTCAATGCTTGCCCACCAAACTGGCAACCTTTCCCAGGTTGGAGCTAGCCTTGTGGCAGAGCTTGTAGAGGGAAATGCTGACATGGCTGGGGAGCTGCAAGGTGAAGCTTTAATGCATAAAACCTATGCAGCACGCTTAATGGGTGGGGAGGCTTCAGCTCCTGCTGCTGCAACTTCAGTCTTGAGATTCATGGTTGATCTAGCAAAGATGTGCCCCGCATTTTCGGCTGTCTGCAGACGGACAGAATTTCTTGAGAACTGCATTGACCTATATTTTTCTTGTATTAGGTTTGTGTCACAATACTTTCTGTTACAATAGTTCGTGTTTTGTATCTTTCTTTGTCTCCTACTTCAATCAGAAATCCTACGAGTCATGAATCTGGATCAACTAGTGCTCATGTCGAACCCTAGTTTTTTATGCGATGTCTGATCTTTGTTACTTGAGCAATTTCATTATTTTCCCGTACTAACTTCTTTTCTGGTTGGACTTGGGCTTTTTTTCTCCTTTTGGTGGGATGTGTCTTGCAGGGCAGCATATGCTGTGAAAATGGCAAAAGAACTCTCTGAGAAAACGGAAGAGAAGAACTTACACGATTCTGAAGATACTTGTAGCTCTCAAAATACATTCTCTAGCTTGCCTCATGAACAAGAACAATTTTCCAAAACATCAATTAGTATTGGAAGCTTCCCTCAGGGTCTGGTAAGTACAAGTTCGGAGGACATTCCTTTGCCTTCAACTTATCCTACTAATGATAAAGAAGATGTCAAGCTTCCTTCTTCCCAGCAGAAATGTATCAAGTCAATCCAAGACAATTCCCAAGTCATTCAGCACTTAAATGTTGATAATGTAGATCAGGTTTCTGTGACCTCCCTCACAAATGATTTCAGCACTTACATTGAAAAAGGTGTCGTGGATTCTGCCCAACAAATTGATTTCCAGAGTTCTGCATCTCTTAAGTCACTGGAGTCCCCCATTTTATCTGAGAAGTCGGCTGCCCGAGTTCCACTTACACCTTCAACTCCAATTATTGGATTGACATCTTGGCTGGGAAGTGCAAGCCAAAGAGAGTCCAGCGCTTCAATAACTGGCACTCCTTCCATGGACTCATCTTTTTCTATTAATGAATTTGATCCATCCTCAGAGTTAAAGTCTGATTCTCAAGGACCTTCTGCTGCAAATACATTTTTCGCAGTTAGTCCAAAGCTGCTTCTTGAAGTTGATGATTCTGGTTATGGGGGTGGACCATGCTCTGCTGGAGCAACTGCTGTTTTAGATTTTATGGCAGAAGTTCTTTCGGAATTTGTGACTGAACAGATGAAAGCTGCACATGCCATAGAGGCTGTTTTGGAAATTGTTCCGTTATATGTTGATGCGGAATGTGTGTTAATTTTTCAGGGTTTGTGCCTTAGTCGACTGATGAACTTCCTTGAAAGGCGCCTTTTACGTGATGATGAGGAAGACGAGAAAAGACTAGATAAGAACCGATGGTCCTCGAACTTAGACACTCTATGCTGGATGATAGTGGATCGCATATATATGGGTGCTTTACCTAGACCTGCCGGTGTACTCAGAACTCTGGAGTTTTTGTTGTCAATGTTGCAGTTGGCAAATAAAGATGGTCGGATTGAAGAAGCTGCTCCTTCAGGGAAGGGTCTTCTATCTATTGGAAGAGGAAGCAGGCAACTTGATGCTTATATACATTCAATTCTTAAGAATACAAACCGTACAATACTATATTGTTTTTTGCCATCATTCTTGGCCACCATAGGAGAGGAGGATCTCTTGTCATCCTTGGGTTTGCTCATTCAAACTAAACGGAGATTATCCTTAAATTATTCACAGGAAGATTCAGGAATTGATATCTGCACAGTTTTACAGTTGTTAGTTGCAAACAGAAGAATAATATTCTGTCCCAGCAATCTTGATACCGATCTAAATTGCTGTCTTTGTGTAAATTTAGTGGCTCTTTTGCGTGATCAAAGGCAGAATGTACAGAACATTGCAGTTGATATCATTAAATACCTACTGTTGCATCGCAGGGCTGCACTAGAAGACTTTCTAGTCGCTAAACCAAACCGAGGACAGCAACTGGATGTTTTACATGGTGGTTTTGATAAATTGTTTACTGGGAGTTTGTCTGCTTTCTTTGAGTGGCTTCAGTGTTCTGAACATAGTGTGAATAAAGTATTGGAGCAGTGTGCTGTCATTATGTGGGTTCAGTATGTTGCAGGATCGGAAAAATTCCCTGGAGTTAGAATAAAAGGTATGGAGGGTCGTCGTAAGAAGGAAATGATAAGAAGATCACGAGATACTTCAAAATTAGATCAAAAACACTGGGAGCAGGTAAATGAACGTAGATATGCACTGGAATTGGTTCGCGATGCAATGTCCACCGAGCTAAGAGTAGTACGCCAAGATAAGTATGGATGGGTTCTCCATGCTGAAAGTGAGTGGCAAAATCTTCTTCAGCAATTTGTACATGAGCGTGGAATCTTTCCAATCCGTAAATCCTCTGCAGCTGAAGATCCTGAATGGCGGCTTTGTCCCATTGAAGGTCCATACAGGATGCGCAAAAAGCTTGAGCGCTCAAAGTTGAAAATTGACACAATCCAAAATGTTCTTGATGTACAATTTGATATAGGAGAACCAGAACTGTTCAAAGGTAAACATGAAGATGGCCCCAGTGCTTCTGATACCGACTCTGAATCAATTTTCCACCTATTGGATGATAGTGTCAAACAAAATGGTGTTGATAGGGATTTGTATGAAGATTCATTTTTTAAAGAGTCCGTTGAGGTTAAAGATGCAGCTTCTGTTAGGAATGGATGGGTCGATGACAGAGCTAGTAGTGTAAATGATGCTAGTCTTCACTCCGCACTAGAGTTTGGTGCAAAGTCTAGTGCAGTTTCCTTGCCTGTGACAGATAGCATTCCAGGGAAATCTGATTTAGGCTCTCCAAGACAATCAGCTTCAGCGAAAATTGATGAAGACAAGGTGCCAGAGGATAAATCAGATAAGGAACTAAATGATAATGGCGAATACTTAATTAGACCATATCTGGAACCTCTGGAAAAGATACGATTCAAATATAACTGTGAACGAGTTGTGGGCTTGGACAAACATGATGGTATATTTCTTATTGGGGAACTCTGTTTATATGTGATTGAGAACTTTTACATTGATGATTTGGAATGTATTTGTGAAAAGGTATGTGAAGATGAACTCTCTGTTATCGATCAGGCCTTGGGTGTAAAGAAGGATGTGACTGGAAGTATGGATTTCCAGTCCAAGTCATCTTCGTCCTTGGGGTCAACGGTAAAGACATTGGTCGGGGGAAGGGCATGGGCCTATAGTGGTGGTGCATGGGGAAAGGAGAGAGTATGCTCTAGTGGTAATTTACCTCATCCTTGGCGCATGTGGGAGCTTAATAGTGTTCATGAGATTTTGAAACGTGATTACCAGCTCCGGCCTGTTGCCGTTGAGATATTTAGCATGGATGGATGCAATGATCTGCTGGTATTCCACAAAAAAGAGAGAGAAGAAGTGTTCAAAAATCTAGTGGCCATGAATCTTCCACGAAACAGCATGTATGAAACTCACTCCCATTTGTTTCAATTATTTCTTCTTTTTTTCTTTTCCATTTACAATAGTTTTGTGTCCCTGCATTCAACTGTCCTGCATATCACTAGTTTTACACTGTATCTTCTGTTCAACATTTCTTCAGGTTCGGTTCTTTAATTTTGCACATATGTAATTCTTTGCTGTTTTGCGTTAGTTTCATTTATCTGCTGTATGTTACACTTGAATTTCTGGCTTAAACTGTTATTATCATGAATGATCGTATATATTTGAAATAATTGCTGTTAGAAGTATTGATTTTATGTTGCATTTCTTCATCTTGTTACTTAGGTAAGTTTGTAGTTTCAAATCCAACCATGAGATGTAAATATGTAATTAATAAGGGAGAACTGTGTAGAACTTGTTACTGGTATTTTAATGGAGTGGTATAGAATGACGATATTGCATCGGATTTTTGTTTTCTACAATATTGTCTTTCTACTTAGATCACATATTTCCTTGTGTCCATGTATCGTGGAATTCAGTACCTAGTTTCTCTTGCTTGTATGTGCTTCTCGAGGTATTGATTTGATCTCGTTTTGGATTTATTTTTATAGTACCAATCAGTGAGAGAGAAAATTTGTGCCTTCTATATGAAAATGGCCTATTCCTTGATGAAGCCAACTTATCATTGATTTTCTCTGAGTGGATTTGTTGAAAACACTATTCCAGAATGAAAACATGTTTTTGATTGGCATGGTTGATGTTCAAAGTTAAGAATGAAGGAAGAGCTGCATTAACCAGCTGAAGTTTCATTACTCAAAATATCATTTAAAAGTTGGGATTGGGCAGTAAAATAACATAAAAAGACTTCTAGATTTAAGAAAATAGTTAAATGTCATGCTAACAGGACAAGGGCATACCTGATACGGTGTACTTTTGGCTTCCCATTTGTATTTGTTTGGGTATATTAATAGCACCACGAGCATGCACTTGGGCTGTTTTAGTGTACATATGCATCATGGAAAGTAATTAACTGACCCAGTTATTGACCTTGATGAATTTTTTATTTTAAAAGGAACAAAACCTTGTCAAGTTTTAAGATTATCAAAGAACCTTGTCAAAGTTTAAGATGATCATTTTAATTTTAAATTTACAGAGCTATTTTTTTTTTCTTCCTAGTATCAAATTGTATATTTTCTGTGTTATTACTTCTTTCAAGTTATTGATTAAATGGTGTGTGGTTGAATTCGTTCTTTTACTTTTAGATTTTCAAAACTTAATTCCTTGCATACTACTGCCTGGTTCTGTTGCTTGAAGCAGATCTTACTATGACGTAAATACATGAGTTTGGCAGCATGAACTAATTTGTTGATGCTTCGTATTTCACTCCTTCAAACTATGCATTGAAAATATGTTAAGTGGAAAATGTGAGAGTTAATTTGAAGTGAATGCATTCTAATCTTTCTTTGCTATTAATTTAGCTGCTGACACTTTGAATATATTACTGCCAAAGCATATCAATGTTTCCTTGTGATCTTTTATCCTTTGATTCCAGTTTATCTGCTTTAAGTAGCCTCTCATTATGTTTGGAGTTTTCATATCCTTGGCTTACATATGATTTTGATGTCTAGAGTTGCTCCGTCCTTTTCACTTGGAACTTAATATGGCTTATTTCTGAAATCTTCACCTTAGGTTGGACACTACAATTTCTGGATCAATGAAACAAGAGGGCAATGAGGGTAGTCGTCTTTTTAAGATAATGGCTAAATCATTCTCAAAAAGGTGGCAAAATGGTGAAATTAGCAACTTCCAGTACCTCATGCATCTCAATACCTTGGCAGGACGTGGATACAGTGATCTAACCCAATATCCAGTGTTCCCATGGGTTCTTGCAGATTATGAGAGTGAAAATCTGGACTGTTCAGATCCAAAATCATTTCGTAAACTTGACAAGCCCATGGGTTGTCAGACACCAGAGGGCGAAGAGGAATTCAGGAAAAGGTAAACCCTGTTTTACTGCATGCATCATCATGATTTATTTCTTCCTAGCTTGATTTTGTGGCCAAGTTCGTTGTTAGAAAACTCTTTTTATCATCTGTAGCAAGTCGTGGTAGGGTTGTCTCAGATATCTGTTCTATTTTTATTTTATTTTTTATCACGAGGAACCATGGGTCTTTGGCCCATGTATCACCAACTCTCCTAAGTACCTTGGCCAGGAGGTATATGTGGCCGTTGAAAATGGATCCCCAAGCTGGAAGGATGGCCAAGGTGGCCTCCCCTGCAAAGTTGAAGGTGCAACTAACCCTTTTTTTTTTCTTTTCTTTTTTCAGATACGAAAGCTGGGATGATCCTGAGGTGCCAAAATTTCACTATGGGTCTCATTATTCCAGTGCTGGGATAGTCCTGTTCTATCTTATACGCTTGCCACCATTCAGTATAGAGAATCAGAAGCTACAGGGTGGCCAATTTGATCATGCTGATCGTCTTTTTAATAGTATTTGCGATACTTGGTTAAGTGCAGCTGGTAAAGGCAACACATCAGATGTGAAGGAATTGGTTCCAGAGTTTTTTTACATGCCAGAGTTCCTGGAAAATCGGTTTAATCTCAACTTGGGAGAAAAACAATCTGGAGAGAAGGTTTGTATTCATGGATGATGGAACACACCAACTTATCTTTTTTTCATTTCTGTCCATCTATCACTTGCTATTTACAAAGAAGCATTTGAAAACAGTTCCCTTTCCTTTTAAAATTTTAACAACTGTAATCATATGCATCTGTTTAGGTTGGTGATGTCATCTTACCTCCATGGGCTAAAGGGAGTACTCGAGAGTTCATTAAGAAGCATCGGGAAGCTCTGGAATCTGATTATGTTTCAGAAAATCTGCATCATTGGATCGACCTTATTTTTGGATATAAACAGAGAGGGAAGGTGGGTTTCAAAAGTCCCTGCTATGTAGTAATAGTAACTTCCTCCATTTTTTTGGGGAGCTTAATAAGATTTTAACACCCCTCTGACATACGTAGGAGTACCTTGAAGATGATCAATTTTCTAGGGATCATATCTGTTTAATACATTTTCCGTTATTTAATTAGTATCTACGAAAATTGCAACACCCTGCCCAGGCTATGGCGTATGGGGGCGTTGTGCCCCAGGTGTTCATTTTCTAATCTCTCTGTGTGCTAGGCATGCTAGCAATTGGCCTGTCATTATATTTTTTCAGCTACCCTTTTTACTATCATGTCATAATTTTGTATGGTATTCTGTCTTGGACAGGCGGCTGAAGAGGCTGTTAACGTGTTCTATCATTACACATATGAGGGGAGTGTGGATATAGACTCCATTACAGATCCTGCTATGAAAGCATCTATTCTGGCACAAATTAATCACTTTGGGCAGACTCCCAAGCAGTTATTCCCCAAGCCCCACGTAAAAAGGCGTCCTGATAGAAAGCTCCTTCCACATCCACTTAAATATTCATCCTATCTTGTTCCACATGAAATACGTAAGAGCTCTTCTGCCATAACCCAGATTGTTACTGTCCATGAGAAAATTCTTCTGGCTGGGGCGAACAGTTTGCTTAAACCTAGAACATATACAAGATATGTTACATGGGGATTTCCAGATTGTAGCTTGAGATTTATGAGTTATGATCAGGACAGGCTTCTCTCCACCCATGAGAACCTTCATGAGGGCAACCAGGTTCAGTGTGCAGGAGTTAGCTATGATGGTCAAATTTTGGCCACAGGAGCTAATGATGGAGTTGTGTCTGTTTGGAGAATCAGTAAGAATAGTCCCCGTGCTACACGACGCTTGCAGTTAGAAAAGTCTCTTTGTGCCCATACAGCCAAAATCACATGCCTCAATGTTTGCCAGCCATACATGTTAATTGTGAGCGGATCAGATGATCACACTGTTATCCTATGGGACCTCAGCTCTTTGGTTTTTGTTAGGCAGCTCCCAGAGTTCCCGGCACCGGTTTCAGCACTTTATGTGAATGACTTGACTGGAGAGCTGATAACAGCAGCTGGAATTCTGCTTGCTATTTGGAGCATCAATGGGGATTGTCTTGCAGTTGTTAACACTTCCCAGCTGCCATCCGATTCCATTCTCTCAGTGAGAAGTTGTAAATTCTCTGATTGGCTGGACACGAACTGGTATGTTACAGGACACCAAAGTGGGGCCATTAAGGTGTGGCAAATGGTTCACTACTCTGACCAAAAGAGTGCACAAAGCAGATCTAATGGCAGTGGGATGAGTGGGTTAAATTTAGGTGATAAAATGCCAGAGTACAGGTTGGTTCTCCATAAGGTATTGAAATCGCATAAGCATCCAGTTACTGCTCTTCACCTCACAAGTGACCTGAAGCAATTACTGAGTGGGGATGCTGGTGGACATTTGCTCTCCTGGACACTTCCAGATGAGAGCTTGAGAGCATCACTTAGTCAGGGGTGAGAACAGAAAGGGTACTAGTGAAGTGTATAATTCAAACCCTAGAGGTCATTTAAGGACCAACCCAATGTGGCTCTTTTGAGTCCTTCCTTTGCTAAGGAAATAACAGATACTGTGTTGGGGAGACATGGAAACGTTAGGAAGGCTGGCCTGGGATTGAGACAAGTTGAGCAAAGGAAAACACTTAATTTGACCTTGTGGTAAAGGTTTATTTCCTTGACAGGCACAAGGCTTCCTGCGACTTAAATTCCTCGAGCCATTGGCTTCTGGTTGAAAAGGGCATGCTACATGCTGCACATTTTGTTGTATTATTGGGGATTGGTTTTCTGCCGCAAGAAAAATCGACTGGGTTTTTTTTTTATCCTGATGTAAATAGATGGAGTTACAACTTACAAACAGTGTGAAATTAAGTTGTATAGTGGAAAGGTCCACCGTGAGGGACTGATAGATGAAAGTACCTTGCTAGTGTAGAAGGGCTGGATTAATTATTCGTGTACAAGTTTTTGGCCAAATTTGTGTTTTTGCTTAGTCAAACGGGTGATTGCCCATTTCTTACGGTGAAAGTTGATCTCTCGATGTGGTTAATGACTTGCCATTTTCCATAGAACTGTGGATTGTACAATCTGCTAGATGTTCAGTCTTTTACGTGCCCAAAGATGCAATATAAAATTTAGGAGCATGCTGTGCAGCAAATTTTGACGGGGAGGAAGGAGGATAGTTTATTCCTGCAAAATTTTGATGCTTACCTTATCAATATCCTTGTGTAGCAAATCTCTCTGTTTACCACACTTTTACAAGTGACTTTTAGGCCAAAGTCCTTCCCATGGTAATGTTTTTTAAACTATGATTCCTGCTTTGGAAATTAACTAGAAAGAAACCCATGGTTTTCATGATGCTCTTCATCCATTACAGATCGTTTCTTCGAGTCCGTATTCTTTCCTTCCGCTTCTGTTTTTTTTTTTAAACCGTATAGACCATTATACATTTTTTTTTTGTTTCTTGAAGGTTTTTTTGTTTTGTTAATCCAAGGGATAATCCGATTTTTTTTATCTCCTTTTATCCGAAATTGTGGGTAAAACAAATCTGCCCTCATCTGCACTATTTGACCAGAGTTTTTTTTAAAGGGACCAAGAGAGTTGAAAATGACATTCATAACCTTTCTAATTCAAAAGTAGTCCTTTCGCTTCAAATGCCCCACCCAGGTTTGTCAGCCTGTAGGCAATAGAAGCTGAGTAACTCTCCAGTTGTTGCTTTCTCTACCATGATGTGGTTGTATTGAAAAATATATTTTGCTGATATGATTGTATTGAAATATATATTTTCGTGATGTGGATGATGATGTAACTTGACTTTTTGTAATAAAGATGAGATCCATTCTTTATTTTGGTGTAAATTTGATGGGATAGTATGAAGGACAAAAAAGTAATTGGCCTGGATAATGATTTTGTATTGGGAGATGTGTTTTACTGATGTGGCAGAACTGAATATGTGTTATGTTGATTTAATTGTATTTAAAATTATATTTTTGTGAGATAAATGCGGGACCCATTTTTAAAATTTAATGGGCCATTAGCATATGGACCATTGTGGTTGGCACTTCTCCTCCTCTCTTCCCTCCCTTCCCTACTCTTGATCCTCTTTCCGGTCCGAAATCTGAGCTCGATGCAAACTTCTTTGGTCGCCAATCGACGTGATCTGAAGTTGAAATCTCTCTCTTCTCCCTCGCTTCTTTTTCTATTAATTCTCTTCGATCGCTTTTCGTCGTCTCTGCTCACATCTTGAAATAAACTAAACAATGGTGTAGTGATCAACTAGCTTTTCATTGATACCAAAGGAATTACAGATCAACCAACGGTCTGAAAATAAGGGATAAGAAAAGAGAGACTAGATCCGATGTCGTTCTAACTATCCAATATAATCTCCTAACACTCCTTCTCAAGCTCCACATGAGTGTTCAGCATGTTGAGCATGAACAGATGCTGTCTGAGTTGAGCCAGACATGGACTTTGTAAACATGTCTGCTGGTTGACTTTTTGTGGCAATATGCTGCAACTGAATCAGTTTATTTTCTAAAATGGCAGTCTATTTCGATGTGCTTAGTCCTCTCATGATATACAGGGTTAATCGCAATGTGGATTGCAGTTTTGCTGTCACAAAAGATGACCACAGGCTTCTTGAGAGGTAGAGCAAGCTCATTAAATAGAATATTGATCCAAGTAATTTCTGCTGTTACTGATGCCAAAGATCTGTATTCAGCTTCTGTAGATGACCTTGACACAGTTTGCTGCTTTTTTAATTTCCAAGCTATGAGAGAATCTCCAAGCATGACTGTGAAACCTGTGACAGACCTCCTAGTATCAGGGCAGGAGGCCCAATCTACATCACAGTGTATAGTGATTTGGTTCAAAGCTTTGTGAGGAAATAATAAAGCTTGATTAATTGTTCCTTGTAGATATCTCAGTACTCTGTGTGCTGCCTTCATGTGTTGATCAGTAGGAGCTTTAATAAACCAACTAAGAGTGTTAACCGTGTAATATATATCAGGCCTTGTTAATGTAAGATATAGTAATCTTCCCACCAATCTTCTATACGACATAGGATCATCCATAAGCTTTCTCTCATGTATGGATAGTTTAGTATTTGTATCCATAGGTGAGTTGCAGGCCTTGGCATCTTTGAAATTTGAATATGCAAGTAAATCTAACACATTTTCTTTGACAAATTGTCATTCCTTTGTCAGTGTAGTCAATCTCAAGACCAAGAAAATATCTCAATATACCTAAGTCTTTAACTTTAAAGCAAGATGCAATGTAAAGCTTAATTTTTTGTAATAATTTAACATCATTTCCTCCAATAGTCATATCATCCACATAAAGTAATAACAATACTTTAGAAGCACCTTGAGTATAGGTAAATAAGGAGTAATCACATTTAGATTGTTTAAAACCAAACTTTAATAAAATGCCTTTACATTTTTCATTCCAATGTTTTGATGCTTGCTTAAGACCATACAAAGATTTATGAAGCTTACAAACCAGATTAGATTCATTATTTCCATATCCAGGTGACAATTTCATATACACTTCTTCATGCAAATCACCATTCAAAAATGCGTTATGAACATCCAAATGATAAACAATCTAGTGATGCAGCAGCTAAAGCAAAGAAAATCCTAACTATTATCATTTTAACTACCGGAGCAAAGGTTTCTTGATAGTCAAAACCTTGTGTTTGACTATAACCTTGTGCCACAAGCCTTGCTTTGTACCGCTCAATGATACCATCAGGCTTATATTTAATTTTATATATCCACGTTGATCCAATTGCTTTCCTTCCTTTAGGAAGTTGTGCAATGGTCCAAGTATTATTGATATTTAAAACATTAATTTCATCATTCATGGCTTGACACCATTTGGAAGATTTTGAGGCTTCTGTAAAATTCTTTGGTTAATGCTCTGTAGCAATTGCAGCTAAAAAATGTTTATGAAACTGTGAAGTTGCAACTAAATTGCACTCATAGTCATTCAGATAAGTTGACATTTTTCTATTTCTTACAGGGACAGATTTAGAAGATATATGTTGAGCATTAGTTGATCCAGAATGGTCTACATGAGTAACATATTCTAATTCAACATTTTCTATCTGTGTAATAGGTTCTACCAAAATAGTATTCTTTCTCAAAAGGATATTGATCTTCTAAAAATTTAACATCTCTAGATATATGCACAGTTTGAGTTTCCAAATCCATAAATCTGTATCCTTTAATGTTACAGTGATATCCTAAGAATACGTAAGGTTTAGCTCTAGGTTCAAACTTTGGACCTTGTTGTATCAAGATTTTTGCAAAGCAAAAGCAACCAAATACTCTTAAACTATCATAATCAAGCTCTTTATTATACAGAATGTGGAAATGACTCTTTTTTATCAAGTATTCTTGTGGGTAATCTGTTTATCAGATAAGTGGCAGTCAATATACAATAACTCCAGTATTTTTCTGGCATTTTAGATTGTAATCTAATTGCCCTTCCAACATTTAACAAATGTCGGTGTTTTCTCTCAACCACACCATTTTGTTGTGGTGTGTGAGGACAAGTCTTTTGATGAACAATACCCTCCTATTTATAATAATTTGTGAGGTTACGTTCTAATGCATTATCTGATATTATCACTTTAATGGACTTTTGAAATTGATTTTTGACATAGTTGTTAAAGTACATTATGTGATCTTTTACCTCAGATATTGTTTTCATTAGGAATACCCAAGTAGCTCTTGAAAAATCATCCACTATTGTCATAAAATATTTATGATCATCAACATATGTTACACTGTTAGGACCCCATACATCTAGATGGACAATTTTAAAAATACTTAAGCTCTTAGTCTCACTAAGGGAGAATGACTTTCTTTTCATCTTAGACACAATACAAACATGACAATTCTCACATACTTTTATAGATATAGAACCTGACATATTTGACATCTTAGAAGAAGGATGTCCTCAACATCTATGCCATAAATCATCCTTAGATACTGAATTTATCATCCCAATAGACTTCTTGATAGGTTTCAGATCATCTAGCAAAAAATAGAGTCCATCACGCATGACTCCCATCATACTTTTCTTCAAGGTGGTTATACCCTGCAATACACATGAAAGTTTGGTAAAAACTACCTCACAATTTTGTTGATTGACTAGTTTATTTGCTGAAATAAGGTTAAACCTAAAATCTTTCACACATAATACTTCTTTTAGCACAATCCCATTTCTCAGTCTTTCATTGCCTACATAACTAATTCTATGTCTAGTACCATTAGGCAGTGAAACAAAGCAATCAATTAACTTGCGTGCAACATATAAATTATCAGATAAACATGTTATATGATCTGAAGCACCAGAGTCTATCAGTCAATTTGAACTTAAAAGACAGTTACCTCCCACTACTGACATGGAAACAGTGTGGTTACCAGTGGTCTGCAAAGACAAGTTTCCTTTGATAAGAGCCAATAGTTGTTGACACTAATCACCAGAAAGTGTCACAGATTGACCATTTTGTATGTCTGAGTCCACTTGGTTAATGCTTCTCTTATCAGCATAAGAGTTGAATTTCTACCTTTTTGATTGAGTCTCATTGTCTGCTAGAAATCCCACCAGCTTGAAGCATTTATCGATTGTATGATTTGTCTTTGTGTATTATTTGCAAAAGAGTTTTTCTTTGTCTATAGGTCTTTTCCCATTTCTGAAATCTTTGTTACCAGCAAAGGGAGTTTTACCAGTAACCTGCATAGCCATGATATCTTGTGGATCTTTAGAGATGTTGATCTTTTTGGTAGTCTGGAAAATTTGTTACTTTCTCTCAACTTGATCAATCTGGGAAGACTTTATTGACATCTGGGAGTGGATCCAAAAGAAGAATTTGATTTGTGACATGCTCATAGCATTCATCAAGACCCATGAGAAACTGCAAAACCTTCTCCTTGTTCCTCTGTGATAGAGTAATGTTTGAAATACCATAGATACAACTACCACATTTGCAAGTCAATACTTCTTTTTATTGATCCAATTTCATTCCAAAGTGCTTTGATTCTTGCAAAAAATTCAGTAACAGGCTTTCCTTCCTGCTTAATATTAGAAATAGATCGTGTTAATTCGAAATCTCTAGTAATCCAAAAGAATATATGTTATTGAGATCAACCCATAAATCCCTAGAAGTTCTTGCAGTTGAGACACCGATTTGGATGTCTTCTGCCAAACAATTTGTAATCCAAGTTTTGACCAAACTATCGCACTGAACCCAATTTGGCATCACCATATCTCCTTCATCTGGAACTGGTAGAGATCCATCCACAAAACACATATTGTTGCATGCTTTTAGGGCAGTTTCAATCTGGTTTTTCTAGAGATGAAAATTGGTGCCAGATAGTTTCAACGTGATTAGGCTAGTGGCAAAATCGGAGTGAGTAAGATAATAGGGATTTCGAAATGGATTGTGTGAATTGCAAGAATTCTGAGGATTTGAAGAATGCTGAGCACGATCGAATGTTTGCGCAAGATGGAAAGTTGCAGTAGTGTCTACATGATGACCTTCAAAAGTGTATTCTGGGTTTTGAAAAAAATTCTTGTGCGCCATTGATGGAGATCGAAGCTTCGATACCATGAAATAAACTAAACAATGGTGTAGTGATCAACTAGCTTTTTATTGATACCAAAGGAATTACAGATAAGAGCATAAACTGATAAGAAGAACATAAGACCAGTGAAGTGTCAGAGGTGACACAAAGGAGACAACGGTCTGAAAATAAGGGAAAATAAAAGAGAGAATAGATGCGATATCGTTCTAGAGAGACTAGATACGATGTCGTTCTAACCATCCAATATAATCTCCTAACACATCTTTTTCGCCCAATTTGAATCCCCTCCAATCGAGCGTCCCACTGATTTAGAGTTGTATTTTGGATAAGAGGATTTTTACTGTTTTACACTATCCTGCTACTGGTGTTGCTCGCCTTGCTTACACTCCCCGAAAGCAATTGCTATCTTTAAAGGTGTAGTACTCGTCCTTTATCTTATGTTCACTGCTAATTAAACTCTGTTGTTGTTTAATTCAGTGCTTTATGGAACCCAGTTATTTACTTTGTCTCTTTGCGCAACACTATCCTTATATTAAGAATTTTATGCTAAGGAGAATCTCACGCTCGAAAGCGAGTCACCCTAAACAAACAACATCTTTCGGTGAGATCAATGTCAGCGACGGTTTGGATCTTGCAGTGAGATTCAATGGATCGGAAAATGAGAAGAATGTGAAAATGAGGGAGATTGAGGAGGACGAGATGACAGGTGTTGGAGGAATTTAAAATTGTGATTTGGGGTGATATTGAAAACATGTGTTTTAACTGAGATTTATGTGTGTAGAGGTTTCGTAGAAAAATACTGGGGTGCAAGTGTGCAACTAACCCGGGCAATATTTATCTTTGATTCTTCACTATAGACAAAAAAAATTCGCTCGAAAAAAATTATAACGAAGAGCGAAATGTACTTGTAAATTAGCGCGCGCTCGGCCAGTAGTAGTTAGATCGTTGATGCGCATCCAAGCTTATCCTGCGCACTCCTCCACCTCATTCAAATCCATTGTCATGTCTGCGGTAATCCCTTACTGTTTCATGAATACCTCCTTAGCTTTATTGAACAAAACCCAGATAAACACTCCTATCCATATCCCTAAATTCTCTCATAAACCCATCACCAATCCCTCTCTTAAAGACATTTGCAAGCGAGGCAGTCTTAAGGAAGCTTTCCAGTCCCTGAGTGGTTTACTCATTGATCGCAGTTCAATCTTTACTTGGCCTGATGAGGCCTATGGTCCTGTCCTTGAGCTTTGTGCTAATGAGAAAGCTCTAAAACAAGGCCAACAAATTCATACCCATGTCATAAAACACTGTGATTTATATGAATCGGTGTTTTTGAGTACTAAGCTTGTGTTTTTCTATGGCAAGTGCCGGTGTAAGTTGGAAGCAGAGAAGGTGTTTGATAAAATGTGCCACAGAACGATTTTTGCTTGGAATGCAATGTTAGGCACTTATGTGTCAAACGGTGTACCTTTAGGAGCTCTTGAGATGTACAGCGAAATGCGGGTTTCTGGTGTTCCTCTTGATTCCTGTACTTTTCCTATTGTGCTAAAGGCATGTTCTACACTTAAAGACCTCCGTTGTGGTGCTGAAATTCATGGGCTGGTCATTAAATATGGATATGATTCTGTGTTATTTGTGGTGAATTCACTTGTTGCTATGTATGCAAAGTGTGTTGAGCTCAATTGTGCAAGGAGGTTGTTTGACAGCATCAATGAAAAGGAAGATGTTGTATCCTGGAATTCCATAATCTCGGCGTATTCTTTAAACGGTATGTCTGTAGAGGCTTTGGGACTCTTTAGAGAAATGCAGAAGGTCGGTCTTGCCACGAACAGTTACACTCTCGTTGCTGCTCTTCAAGCTTGTGAAGATGTGACTTACAAGAAACTAGGAATGGAAATTCATAGTGCGATTTTGAAGTCAAGTCACTACCTTGATGTTTATGTGGCGAATGCTTTGCTGGCTATGTATGTTAGATTTGACAGAATGTGTGAGGCTGCAGGAATATTTGATAGAATGGACGAGAAGGATAGCGTATCTTGGAATACAATGCTTGCAGGTTTTATGCAAAATGGTCTATGTGATGAGGCCATGAGATTCTTCCATGATATGTATGATTCTGGTCAAAAACTTGACAAGGTTTCTGTAATAAGTGTTCTTGCAACATCTGGGCGATTGGGTTGTTGTTTGAATGGAATGGAAATGCATGCTTATGCAATAAAGAATGGGTATGACTCTGATTTGTTGGTTGGGAACACAATCATAGATATGTATGCAAAGTGTTGCCGTGTGAACTATATGAGCCACACTTTTCATATGATGCCTAATAAAGATTTGATTTCTTGGTCGACAGTCATTGCTGGCTATGCTCAAAATAGTTGCTATATAAAGGCCTTGGCATTGTTCCAGAAAGTGCAAATGGAGGGGATTAATGTTGATGTTATGCTGATAGGGAGTGTCCTGCTTGCTTGCATCGGTTTATGCCGTGTATCCCTAGTAAGAGAAGTTCATAGCTATTTAACCAGAAGAGAATTACTTGATCAAATGCTACGAAACAAACTTGTCAATGCATATGCAGAATGTGGAAGTATTGATTGCGCGATTCAAATGTTTGAATCTATTAACTACAAAGATGTTGTGTCATGGACGAGCATGATTTCATCATATGTTCACAATGGACTTGCAAATGAGGCTCTGGAAACTTTCTATTTCATGAAAGAATCTAATGTTGAACCAGATACTGTGACCTTCGTGAGCATACTTTCAGCTGCCGCTAGTTTGTCTGCATTAAAGAAAGGAAAAGAGATCCATGGCTTCTTAATCAGAAACAGTTTTGTAATAGAAGGATCTATTGCAAATGCTCTTGTAGATATGTATGCTTGTTGTGGAGCTCTAAAAGATGCCTATATTGTATTTAATTGTATCAAAAGTAAATGTCTAGTTCTATGGACTAATATGATTAATGCAAATGGAATGCATGGCCGTGGAAGGGATGCAATCAAATTATTCAGTAGGATGAGGGATGAAAAGCAAGTTCCGGATCATATTACCTTCTTGGCAATTCTTTATGCATGCAGTCATTCAGCATTGATCGATGAAGGTAAAAAATTATTTCAAATGATGCAAGATGAGTATCAGTTGGAGCCATGGCCAGAACACTATGCCTGCCTGGTTGATCTCCTTGGTAGGGCAAATCGTTTGGAAGAGGCATACCGTGTTGTGAAAACTATGCAGATTGAACCCACCTCTGAAGTCTGGTGTGCACTCCTTGGGGCTTGCCGGGTTCACCAGAATAAAGAACTAGGAGAAATTGCAGCAAAGAAACTTTTAGATATGGACCCTGATAGTTCAGGAAATTATGTCCTTATATCCAATGTCTTTGCTGCCAGTGGTAAATGGGAAGATGTGGAAAAAGTGAGAATGAGAATGAAGGGAAGCGGCTTGAAGAAAAATCCTGGTTGTAGTTGGATTGAGGTTGGGAGTAGTGTTCATACATTCATGGCAAGGGACAAAGCTCATCCAGAGTCCGACAAGATATACGAAAAGTTAGCCAAAATCACCGAGCATTTCGAAAGGGAAGGGGGTTATACAGCTCAAACCAAACATGTTTTGCACAATGTGGATGAAGAAGAGAAAGTGAAGATTCTCCATGGGCATAGTGAAAGGCTGGCAATTGCATATGCTCTGCTTCATACTTCTGAGAGAACTACCATTAGAATTACGAAGAATCTCCGCGTATGTGGTGATTGTCATACATTCTGCAAGTTAGTTTCTGAATTCTATGAACGAGAATTAGTTGTTAGAGATGCCAGCAGATTTCACCATTTTCGGGACGGGGCCTGTTCTTGTGGAGATTTTTGGTGATAAATCAACTTCCAAGAATCTGTAATTTTGAGGCATAGCAGGCGAAAAGCAACGAACAAATCTGGTGTAATGGACAAACATTTAATGATTTTGAGTGGAGGTGAAGAAAGGCTGGATGAGTAAATCTCATTGCGGCATGTATTATAGGTTCGGATTGTGCAGATCTTTTAATTAGGTTATCACATTGCAACGGTAAGAATTTCGTATGCATTTTTTCTTCTTCTATGAATTGATATTGCGCAGTTTGTTCGAAAACAAAGCTTTGACTTATCAAAAGTAATGAGATTGTTTCAAATAAGTATTGCATTATGTTGTTATTGGGATTGCTACCATGTAAACAATGAGAAATGACTTGGTTACAACAATCTTCAAAATATAGAGTAAAAGATTAATATGCACGATGACCAGCATTCCCATATTGCATCTTTGATTTCCTGGGAGCTGTAATTAATGCTTATCATTTGGCAGCCTATTGACAAGCAATCCCTCCCTGATTCCAGGATATTATGCTGCCTGATTCATATTCTTAATGGAGCGGTATAGAATGACGATATTGCATCAGATTTTTGTTTTCTACAATATCGTCTTTCTACTTAGATCACATATTTTCTTGTGTCCATGTGTCATGGAATTCAGTACTTAGTTTCTATTGCTTGTATGTGCTTCTCGAGGTATTGATTTGATCTCGTTTTGGATTCATTTTTATAGTACCAACCAGTAAGAGAGAAAAAATTTGTGCCTTCTATATGAAATGGCCTATTACTTGATGAAGCCAACTTATCATTGATGTTCTCTGAGTGGATTTGTTGAAAACACTAATCCAGAATGAAAACATGTTTTTGATTGGCATGGTTGATGTTCAAACTTCTAAGTTAAGAATGAAGGAAGAGCGGCATTAACCAGCTAAAGTTTCATTACTCAAAACATCATTTAAAAGTTGGGATTAGGCAGTAAAATAACATAAAAGGACTTGTAGATTTAAGAAAATAGTTAAATGTCATGCTAACAGGACAAGGGTATACCTGATACGGTGTACTTTTGGCTTCCCATTTGTAATTGTTCGGGTATATTAATAGCACCACGAGCATACACTTAGGCTGTTTTAATGTACATATGCATGATGGAAATTAATTAACTGACCCAGTTATTGACCTTGTTGAATTTTTTATTTCAAAAGGAAGAAAAACTTGTCAAGTTTTAAGATTATCAAAGGACCTTGTCAAAGTTTAAGATGATCATTTTAATTTTAAATTTACAGAGCTGATTTTTGTTTTCTTCCTAGTATCAAATTGTATATTTTATATGTTATTACACCTTTCAAGTTATTGATTAAATGGTGTGTCGTTTAATTCGTTCTTTTAATTTTTGATTTTCAAAACTTAATTTCGTTACATTCTACTGCCTGGTTCTGTTGCTTGAAGTAGATGTTACATGTATTAAGAAGTGCATTATGGATTATGTTCTTACTATGACGTAAATACATTAGTTTGACGGCATGAACTAATTTGTTGATGCTTCTTATTTCACTCCTTCAAACTATGCATTGAAAATATGTTTAAGTGAAAAATGTGACAGTTAATTTGAAGTGAGTGCATTCTAATCTTTATTTGCTATTAATGTAGCTGCTGACACTTTGAATATATTACTGCCAAAGCAGATCAATGTTTCCTTGTGATCTTTTATCCTTTGATTCCAGTTTATCTGCTTTAAGTAGCCTCTCATTATGTTTGGAGTTTTCATATCCTTGGCTTACTTATGATTTCGATGTTTAGAGTTGCTCCCTCCTTTCTACTTGGAACTTAATATGGCTTATTTCTGAAATCTTCACCTTATTAGGTTGGACACTACAATTTCTGGATCAATGAAACAAGAGGCCAATAAGGGTAGTCGTCTTTTTAAGATAATGGCTAAATCATTCTCAAAAAGGTGGCAAAATGGTGAAATTAGCAACTTCCAGTACCTCATGCATCTCAATACCTTGGCAGGACGTGGATACAGTGATCTAACCCAATATCCAGTGTTCCCATGGGTTCTTGCAGATTATGAGAGTGAAAATCTGGACTTCTCAGATCCAAAATCATTTCGTAAGCTTGACAAGCCCAAGGGTTGTCAGACACCAAAGGGCGAAGAGGAATTCAGAAAAGGTAAACCCTGTTTTATTGCATGCATCATCTTGATTTATTTCTTCCTAGTTTGATTTTGTGGCCAAGTTCTTTGTTAGAAAACTCGTTTTATCATCTGTAGCAAGTTGTGATAGGGTAGTGTCAGATATCTGTTCTATTTTTATTTTACTTTTTATCACGAGGAACCATGGGTCTTTGGCCCATGTATCACCAACTCTCCTAAGTACCTTGGACAGGGGGTATATGTGGCAGTTGAAAATGGATCCCCAAGCTGGAAGGATAGCCAAGGTGGCCACCCCTGCGAAGTTGAAGGTGCAACTAACGCTTTTTTTTTCTTTCTTCAGATACAAAAGCTGGGATGATCCTGAGGTGCCAAAATTTCACTATGGGTCTCGTTATTCCAGTGCTGGGATAGTCCTGTTCTATCTTATACGCCTGCCACCATTCAGTATAGAGAATCAGAAGCTACAGGGTGGTCAATTTGATCATGCTGATCGTCTTTTAATAGCATTTGCGATACTTGGTTAAGTGCAGCTGGTAAAGGCAACACATCAGATGTGAAGGAATTTGGTTCCAGAGTTTTTTTACATGCCAGAGTTCCTGGAAAATCGGTTTAATCTCAACTTGGGAGAGAAACAATCTGGAGAGAAGGTTTGTATTCATGGATGATGGAACACACCAACTTATCCTTTTTCATTTCTGTCCATCTATCAGTTGCTATTTACAAAGAAACGTTTGAAAACAGTTCCCTTTCCTTTTAAAATTTTAACAACTGTAATCATATGCATCTGTTTGGGTTGGTGATGTCATCTTACCTCCATGGGCTAAGGGAGTACTCGAGAGTTCATTAAGAAGCATTGGGAAGCTCTGGAATCTGATTATGTTTCAGAAAATCTGCATCATTGGATAGACCTCTCTTTTGGATATAAACAGAGAGGGAAGGTGGGTTTCAAAAGTCCCTGCTATGTAGTAATAGTAACTTCCTCCATTTTTTTTGGGGAGCGTAAGAACATTTTAACAACTCTCTGACATACGTAGGAGTACCTTGAAGATCAATTTTCTAGGGATCATATCTTTCAAACCTTTCACTTTTAGGCCTTCTTTGGCATTACATTGCTTTATAAAGATTCAAAGAAAGTAATTTTACCTTATCTGTTCAACCACATTGTTTCCCTTCGTTTTCTTGGGGCATTTTTTTATTCAAGCAACCTGGGAAAGATTTGACCTTGACAATCTCGAAAAAGAGAGGTTGACATATGTGTAGCTATGCTACTTCGGATCCATATAATGATATAACCAGTAGATTAATTTTAGTTTTCATCCAGGTGGAGGGAAGTGTTGTACATATTATGAAAGCATTGGCTAGCCATCCAGCACCAGCACAGAGTTTGATTGAGGATAGTTCGCTTCAGTTGCTGTTTCAGATGGTTGGTTTCTAATGGTTCATTAACTGTCTTCTCTCAGTACAAAGGTCTTGGGTAAGGACCATACCTGTTGCATCCTGGAAAACTTCCACACTGAGAAAGTGATGTAATGAACCAAAGTCTTTGAGTGCAAATAAGGTATGGAGACGCTCCACAAATTGTTGTAACAAATGAGCATCACTCCCAGTCACAATTATATCACTCACGTAAATGAAAATAAAAAGTACCAGGCTGTTTCGCTTGATAAAGAACAAAGAAGTGTCACTCTTGAAGTTCTTAAATGCCCAACTCAATAATGTCTCCTTGAGTTTATCGTACCATGCACGAGTGGCTTGTTTGAGTCCATACAAGGCCTCGGGAACTATACAGACATAGTGTGACTTGTGAGAATCAACAAACCCCTCTGGCTGAACCATAAACACATCCTCTTATAAAGTTCCATTCAACAATGCGTTGTTGATGTCAAGTGGTCTAACTGGCTAATTCATATGTTAAACATTGTATATAAAATGACACATTATTCATCTAGGTTTTGGGCGGGTTACTTTGAAGCCTTTTACTGTAGCCAATTTATTTTATTCTTTCTTTCATGTGTTGTCTATAGAGATATAGAGGGTGAAGTGAGGTTTTATTCTTTGATCTTGAATATAGAAGAAAGCTTTTCTCTGGATATTTCCTTGTGCTTCTTGTTGTTTCCTTGTGGAAATCTACATCTTTACATGGTATTGGAGCCATGTTCCAGATTAGGCATGGCAGTGGGGCGGGGCGAGCAAATTTTGTCACCCCTATTCCAGATTGTGATTATCCCAATTTCGGATCGTGATTATCTTATATTTCTTTTTCTCAATGGCGGCCATCGAGAAATCAGATCAGAGTGTTGTCGTCACCACTCATCCAAGTTCTTCCAACCCACTTGATGATTCACTTCATCTTACCACTGCAGATTATGCGGTGATGAAATTAATTGGTCTTGCACTCATTGGCGAGGACAATTATCATGTCTGGAGCCGTAATATGCTCACAACTTTGGAGGGCTGGAACAAACGCGGGCTTTTAGATGGGTCTATGAAGGAGATCGACACTGCTGATTCCCAATATGTCTCATGGAGGCATTGTAACAACCTTGTATTGACCTGGATTATGAACTACGTGTTTACCAAAATTGCAAATAGTCTCTCTATTTTTGCATCTGCTTGTGAACTGTGGGTTGACTTGCAGACCAGATATGCCGCTTCAAATGATGCTCGCGTGTATCAATTACGATAGGCGATGTATGAAATTCGTCAAGGCAACATGTCTATCACTGAATATTATACTAAGTAGAAGGTATATTGGAATGAATTTGTTTATTATAATGAGATATATGATTGCAGTTGTGGGGCGCGAGCGGCGTTGGATTAGTACCAGCAAAAGGATCAAACCATGATATTCCTTATGGGACTGAACGATTGTTTCACCACTGTAAGGAACCAAATTTTATCAATGGATCCTCTGCCACTTTGCACTAAGGCACTTTCTATGGTGTTGCATGTTGAGAGACAATTGTCGATCAATCTGCTGTTATTGCCCCTCCATTTAACACTTTTGCTATGGATTTTAAATCTGCTACTGAAGGAGGGGGAAAATGTTCAATCTCATGTTCAAGGGTGCCGAGAAAATATCTTTTGTAGCTACTGTCATAAACAAGGTCATTTGATTGACAAGTGTTACAAACTTCACGGGTCTCCGCCTTGACAAGCCAGGAAGAATCAACGTTATAGTGGGCAAAGGGGAGCTAATAGGAGCCATTATGTGCATCAGGCAGAGATAATGCCAAGCACTGAGTTAAGTCACAGCAACTTGCAAATGTCTCCAGAGTTGTGCACCCAGCTGATGAACTTTCTTAAGATGAACAACAATGCAAATGGCAATCAACCAACTGAGAGAGCTCATTCATACTTAGAAAGTCACTAAGGAAGTACATCCATTCCATTTTCAACATTGTCTTCAATCTTTGTTGTTGCAGATAAGGATAATACTCCAACTTTCTCTGTTTCAATCCTTAAATTCCCATTCCTTGTGCCTTGGTTGATCAACAGCAGTGCTAGTGACCATGTCGTTTGTTCACTTGATTTCCCTACTACTGCTGAGCCTTTACCAAATTCTTTCGTGTCTCTACCAAATGGTGACCAGCATAAAGTCACCCACATCGGTTCCCTTAGCCTAGGATGTGGAATTACTTTGAGTCGTGTCATTTGTGTGCCTTCTTTTAAGATCAATCTTATTTCAATTAGTAAACTAACTGCTTCTTCCCAATTTTCTGTTAACTTTACATCAAAATGTTATGTGTTGCAAGACTTTGGCACATTGAAGAAGATTGGAATAGCGAACATGCATAAAGGACTTTACTAATGGGATTCCAAAGTTTCATCAGTCAAGCCTGCTTTGTGTTCAGCTGCTGTGAACCAAGCTTCCATGCAATGGAATAATAGATTAGGCCACCCCTCTTCAACTACAAGCATGTTGTTGCCAAAACCTTTGCAAAAGGAGTTTTTTTTTTGTCCAATTTGTCCTTTGGCTCAGATGAAGCGAAAACCTTTTCATATCAGTGCATCTAAATCATCATCGCCTTTTGAATTAATACACGTCGATTTATGGGGTCCTCATTTTATTACTTTCATTGATAGATCTCGATTTTTCTTGACTATTGTGGATGATTTTAGCAGGGCTACTTGAATATATCTCTTGCGTTCTAAGGCAAAAACTCGGTCATTCATCCAACAATTCTGTAATTATGTTGAGACACATTTCCATACAAGAGTCATGACTATTCGTTTTGACAACGGTCCTGTGTTTAATACGGTGGATTTTTTTGCTTCCCGTGGTATTTTACATCAAACTACTTGCGTTGCCACGCCCCAACAAAATGGAGTGGTGGAACACAAGCATCAACATATCCTTAACATTGCTAGAGCTCTTCGACATCAAGCACAACTTCTTGAATCCTTTTGGAGTTTTTGTGTCTTAACGACAGTTCATCTCTTGAACTGATTGCCATCTCGTTAGTTGGACAAACTCAGTCCTTATCATATTCTTTTCACTAAACCTCCTAACTACCATGATCTTAAGGTATTTGGGAGTTTATGTTATGTAGTTGTTAACCCTTATTCACGATCAAAGTTTCAAGTGTGAGCACGAGATTGTGTATCCTTAGGATATCCATTCGGGGTTAAAGGTTATCAAGTGTTTCATTTAGAAACTCATAATATTTTTGTTTCTCAAGATGTTGATTTTCAGGAATCTATTTTTCCTTTCTCAAAGGACACCTCTTCTCACAGATCCACTACACCACCAGAGCTTGTAATTGATCCAAACTTGTTACCTTCCATGTACTTGCCTCCTGTTCAGAATGATTGTCATCTTATTCCCTCTCCAGTTGCTTTGGCTAAGCCTATTTCTGACCATGAGCTTTTACCTGATGACCTTTCTACAACTGCTATGCCAATTCGTCAATCACAACGAGTTAAACGGTAGCCCTCTTATCTCACAGATTACCAGTGTAATAGTTCTCTTGGCATTGCTCATTCCAATACTCTTCATTAAGCCAAGTCTACTTCGCCTTATCCCATTGGTGAGTCTTTAAATTACTGCAATTTTTCATCTTCGCATACTGTCTTCTTATGCTCAGTATCATCTCATCATGAGCCGTTTCATTTTTTGGTTGCTATTCAAGATCTTGCATGGCAGACAACTATGAATTCTGAATTGCAGGTATTACAGCATAACAAGACTTGGGTGCTTACTCCTTTGCCAAAGGGTCGCAAGGCAATTGGCTCAAAATGGATTGACAAGCTAAAATTTAATAAAGATGGCAGCATTGAACGCCACAGAGCTCGGTTGGTGGCTCAAGGGTTTAGTCAACGAGCTGGTTTCGATTACACAGAAACATTTTCTCCAGTGGTTAAAATGGTAACTATCCGGGTTTTCTTAGCTGTGGCCTCTATGGGGCGGTGGTCTCTACAGCAGCTGGATGTCCATAATGCGTTCCTCAATGGTGATTTACTTGAAGAAGTTTACATGCAGCCACCACCCGATTATCCAGTAGACAATCCTCAACTTGTATGCAAGTTACAAAAGTCCTTATATGGACTCAAACAAGCCTCGCGCCAGTGGAATGCCAAGTTTTGATCTTTCCTTTTTGCATATGAGTTTCAACAGTCTAAATCGGATTACTCTCTCTATATACACTAAAGAAGGGACGTGACTCTGTTGCTCTCTTACTTTATGTGGATGATATGGTGATTGGGGGAACCAATGAGGAGTTCATTTCATCTGTGAAACATTATTTGCAATCTCAAATAAAAATCAAAGACTTGGGGACTATGAAGTATTTTTTGGGTCTTGAGCTCAGTCGATCCTCTAGCATACTAGCTATTAGCCAAAGAAAATATGCTCTGGACTTGCCTCGTGACACTGGATCCTTGAGGCTAAGTCTCTCTCTTCACCCACAGAGCTGAATGTTCATTTGTCCATCCATACTGGCAATCTATTGTCTGATGACTTTAGCTATCGTCGACTGGTAGGGCGCCTGATGTATTTGACCCTTACGTGTCCAGACATCAGCTACGATGTCCATGCTCTTAGTCAATTCTTACAATCCCTTGCTGATCAACATATGCTTGCAGCTCATCCAGTTTTACGATACTTGAAGGCAAGCCCTGGACAAGGTCTTTACTATCCATCTCACCCGAGCTATAATATTTCTGCCTATTGTGATTCTGATTGGGGTGCTTGCCCGAGCACACGACGTTCTATTAGTGGGTATTGTATCATGCTTGGTGGTTGTTTGATTTCCTGGAAGTTGAAAAAGCAATATACTATTTCAAGATCTTCCGCGGAAGTCGAATATCATTCTATGGCGAATGCTTGCAGCAAATTAGTTTGGCTGTCCCATCTTCATCCAACTTTCAATGTTCTTTTTCCTCGTCCAGTGTCTCTGTTTTTAGATAGGCAAGTTGTCATTCATATTGGCAGTAATCCAGACTTCCAAGAGCGCACAAAACATATCGAAAGATCCTGCCACTTTGTTCGTGAACGGGTTGATCAAAGTGTTCTACAACTTCTTCATTTGCAGTCTAATGAGCGGCTCAGTGACTTCTTGGCCAAACCTGTTACAGTTGCACAAATTTCTTCACAAGCTGAACGTCATTGATGCATACAGTTCATCTTGAGGGGGTGTTAAACATTGTATATAAAATGACATAGTATTCATCTAGTTCTATTTGGGCGGGTTACTTTGGAGCCTTTTACTGTAGCCAATTTATTTTATTCTTTCTTTCCTATGTTGTCTGTAGAGATATAGAGGGTGAAGTGAGGTTTTATTCTTTGATCTTGAATATAGAAGAAAGCTTTTCTTTCTCTAGATAATTCCTTGTGCTTCTTGGCTTCTTGTTGTTTCCTTGTGGAAATCTACATATTTACATCATAGACACAACAATAGTAAGAATGACTCGATGTGCATGCTACTATTAAAATTAGATATGTCCGCATTCAACTGAAATCCTTCAGCTCCTCGATCACCAAACTCATCACGATTCATTGGTTCAAATTCATTCACTAAACTCATCACGATTCATTGGTTCAAATTCATTAGCAATGTTAGAGTTTGTGACCTGAATTCAGTTTGGTTTTATTCCAAAAGTTTGCGGTGCGAAAAATTTGGAAGAAGATTTTTTTTGGAAATTTTTGGAACCTATTGTGATTAGGGTTTCGGCTAATATTTATTCGTTGTAAAGCCGTCACTCATCTCTTATACATATTTTCTTCACATAATGAAATTCTCTCTCCTTTAATGATTTCCCACGTAAATCATTGTGTTCTTATTTTTTTTTATTGTTATTTCTTTGGTTCGAATCCATTGTTTGAAGCAAAATAATTGTCCTTACTATCATGGCTGCCCAACTCAGAATCGGAAACAGGGCATGCCGGGGTAATTCTCTGCCAATTGGGCATCCAAGTGGAGATCCATCGCGCCGGCCGCGGCGCTCACCAAAGTTGTCTGGTCTGTGCCGCGGGCCTGCCCTCCAATCAGCAGCGCCACCATCCCATTCTGAGTACCGCTGGAAACCAGTGCGAGGTCGCGCAAGTGGAGGTGGGATAAACCAATCGGGTTCCTTCGCAACAAAAGGATCGGGTGCAGGAGGCGGTCGTCTCTCGAATGGCAGAGGATGATGGTGCGCCAACGGTGGAGGTCGCGCGTGGATCACCTCTGCGGTAACAACGCCGGCTCCGACACCATGCCCCTGGTCGCAAGCTGGTGGGCCAGGCGGGGCCATTTGCGGTTGTGCAAATCGGGTGTGGAGGGCGCCGATCATCTCTCGAAGGTCGCCGATGGCAGCCCACAGATCCGCTGTCCCACTTTCGTCGACATTGGGTTGGATGTAATCATTGCCGGTGTGAGACATCACGCAGGAATGAGGTCGGGTTTGCCTATGATACCACTTAATGAGGCAGAAGATATGAAACCGGGATGATAGCTGGTCTTTAACGAGAACCAGATCATATTCAAACAGAGAGAATTATTATATTTCTTCCAAGCATTCAAAAGTGCCTACTACAGTTCTCATAAACACACACAACTCTAATGGGCTTCTCAAAGCTCGGCTCAGTACTTGCGTAGGTAATAATAGTAGAAGACAGTTCCATGTAGTCAACGGCAGTGGCATCAAACCACAGTAGTAAAAAAAAATTAGGATGTTAGAAAATTTTGAGCGTGAGAAAAAAATTTGAAAAATTTGTATTTAAAATGATAGTAAAAAGTGAAAATAGTATAAAATATGAGAGAGATGTTGAAACTTGATATTTAAATTTTGAAATGTTGATAAATGAAAAGTGAAAAAAATATATATTTTGTTGATATAGTTATATTGAGATTGTGTATTTTACTATAATATGAATAAGTAACTCGAACACAAATATGTTTAATAGAGTTTCGACCTAATTAAAAATTTTGGAGTTATAAATAGAGCCCACTGTGGATGCTCACTTGCATGATTTAACATGTAACATCAGGATTTTAGTAAAATTATTGCGTTTATTTTTCCTTTTTATCTTTGCAAGTTTGTTTCACGACCTTGAGACCTTGGGCCGGGTGGTTCACTTGCTTCATCTAATTCGTTCTCGAGACTCGAGAGAGTAACCAACATTCATCTCGAATCTTACTGCATGCCCACCAAAACAAAAGACGGATCGGCGAGTCCATGGGCTGAGTTGCACATTGAGCCATTCTTAACTTGGGCTTCAGTAATTTGATCAAAATTGAAGAATGTCAGCTGGCCCATATCCACTAACTTAAATCAACTTGACAATGTAACATAATAATAATAAAATAGAGACGAAAGGTCCCGAATCTGAGCCAGCTTAGAAAATAACTTGGGCTCGCCCCTGTCCATTAGACAAGCACCCTCCTTCAAAAAAAATTCTAGAAAATAAACACATTACATGGCCTATGCCAAAAATCCCCCCGAGATCGCTTAACCAATAACATAAAAAAATGAGATACGTTCCAATATATCATCAAAGAATGGAGGATAATTCGCAAAATCCAAAAGAGAGTGGCCGAAAACAGATGGATGAAGAGCTCGATCTGCTTTTCCTGTAACGTGGGAATAATATCCCTCAAAAAAAACAAAAACAGAAGTTAAGACAGAAAAAAGCAAGTAAACGCATGCCGGCCAATGTCAGTAAGAAAAAGAGAGAAAGGAATATACTTACAGGGATCACAGCCAGAGGGACATATTTGTACTTTTCAAAAATAATTAGGTAGGTTTGATTTGAAGGATCGATATGCATGCCTGATGAGTAGAATCTGTTAATTGGGTCCAGACTGGGAAGGAGTGAGGCTGTCACAGCATGACCTAGATAAGGCTAGTCACTGTTTCTCTTTCTCCATAGTCTGTAGAACTAACCAAAGCTAGATCATGCTGGCAGCTTCACTTTTTCCCTCTGCGACCTTCATATCTCTTGCACCTGACCAGTCAACTTCTTGCATGAAGATTCTTAGGATAAAAATTGAAACATATACATATGTATAGAAAGGAAGTTATTGTTTGTTGACTAGCTAGAAAGGAATGAATTAGAAAAGAGAGGATTGATCTCAAAACAAAGAGAGGCAAAGCATTTGGATGAACTACATGCACAAGACAAGTATTCTTTTCTGGCGAATAAGAATATAACTAACACTCAAAAGATCAATGAAGTTCGTGGTGCTACTAATTATGCTGAGAATATAAAGAAGAACAAGCAGTGGTGGGGCAAGGAGAGGAAGAAATTTAAGTAAACAGACTGCGATGAAAGAAAGTAAGAAACCCTAGCATCACTTATAAAGGAAGTGGAGCACTGGAGGCACAGATGTTACAAAGATAAATGAAGAGAAGAATTGAAGGTAGAACTACCGCACAGTGAGTATTGAAAGAGATACAGCTAAGAGAGAGAGAGTGTGTGTGTGTGAGAGAGACGGAGAGAGAGAGGAGAGGATATAGACATAGACGTATATAGACTTGGACACATAGATGTATGATGAGGGGTCTTACAGGTGGTGGAAATGTAGGGCGGCAGAAGCAGGCCACACACAGAGAGAGAGAGAGGAGGGAGGGAGGGAGTCTCGTACAAAAGAAATTCAAAAAAGAAGCCTGGCCTGACTGCCTCCTGCAATTATTGGAGGTTTTCAACATCAATCTCTCTATCTCTCTCTATCATCGTTTAGTTTTCCAACACAAGCTTCAATTCTCTTTCTACTCTGCTTATTTCTTTTTATTATTTTGTTGTCGTTCAAACTCAGTTGTCAATTCATATCATGCATGTTTTCACTGCTTCTCTCTCTCTCTCTCTCAAAGTCGCTCTCTTCCTCTCATACTGGTGTTATTGTTAAATAAAATAATTCATATTGAATTTATATATATAAGATTTTTTTATAAAAAAAATTGTGAGTGAATCAGTCGTGATATGATGTGGTATTATTTTTACCGGCAAGTGTTGATTATTTGTATCATGAGACTTATAATTATATATTTTTCATATTGAAAATAAGTGTTAAACTTCAAAATATTGTATTCTTTTTTTTCTTTTTTCTTTATTTGATTTTATTCTGTATATATTTGCTCAATTGTTTATTATTGTCTGCAAGATTCTATTTTCAACAGTTATATGTTGTCACTTTAATGTCAATTCACGTCTTTACGTTTCATAAATAATAGTTTTAATAATAATAATAATAATACACAAAAGCAAACATTAATCTTTATCAAGTGAGTTCACATTTCAATTGGACAAAAAAAATTAGGGTTTTATATACTTTGCTGAACATTGAAGAACGACAATTAAATCAAAAGCTGATGATCAGAAGATCAGACGGCTGTCTTAACACCAAGGACATTCTCTTTCCTTTGACCTTATCACTTTCTTTTGGAGCATTCGTTCTGTAAACCCTAGCTTGCAGACTCTGTAACAGTCTTTAAGATTACTTCACAGATTATAGACTCCTAGACCCCTGTAAGTGTAATATATGGACAAACAGACATCCCTTATCTATCGATCACACTACATTGTTTTGTCCAACCAAGATTCCCTTTTGGTTATTTGAATTAAAATATCGTTTAATTAAAAATTTATTGATTCATTTATTATAAAAATATAATATAGGACCGACGAGGCAGATGAGCATTAATATGAAGAAGATTTGTTTTGCTTGAGAACGCAAGAAGCAGTAGTTCATTCAATGGGCGGTTAATTAATTAACATCAAGTTTGTCTTGTCGGCCACAGATAAAGCATAATTAATCAAACCCAAAAAGCCGTTTAACTGAGTAGGCCCATTTTAGTGATGATTAAATTGAACGTTTATACTTCAAACAACTTACATAGATGAAAGTAAGTCGGGTAAAGCCTTCTTTCGGATGCTGAAAGATTTTATCATGTTTGTGTCAGCGTATACGTTAGTTTATACTCTGTTATTTATATCCTCAAACACTCTCAATTTTTACGTTTTATGATAGGTTTACCACTATGACCAACAACAAAAATTCCTTATCTCAAGTCAGTGATTCGATTTTATTTTATTTTAATTTTTTTGTCAAATTCGTCACTCGGACAGATTAAAATTCTAACTCTGATTTCAATTAAATTACGGAGCTCCCAAATCGAATCATATCACCATATCATGTTGATGTGCAAGATAGATTATAGCAGGTCAGTGTTGCCATATACGCGTGTGCGTAGTGTGTGTCTAAAATTGTACTCCCTCCGTCTCATTTTAATTGTCTTTTTATTCCTTTTTGAGATGTCCCAAAATGCATGTCCAGTTTGACTAATGAAAACTATTTTTTCCATTTTTCTCATTTTACCCTTAACTTGAAAAACTCAATAATTAACTCAATAATCATGTAAATTATAAATAAGGGTATAAATGTCAAATTGAAAGAGAATTAAATATTTTTTTAAACTGTGTGAAAAAATGAATGTGACAATTAAAATGAGACGGATGAAATATATCACTCTCATATGTATATATACACACACAAAAAATGGTTTAATTGTCCTTACGATTCGTCAAAAGCATACAATCACGCATGTGCATTAAGACACTTGTCAGCAAAATCTGTAGCTTTACAAAACAAAACCCGACCCCCATATGAAATCCAAAAGTATCATAAATTATGATACCTTTACCACTATGCGGTTCACGGATAAAGTTATTGGGATATATTTAGGGTCCATTCTTGGATAAAACAATAAAAGTTGATGTTTTGGACAAGAGGTCGTCGGTCCAAGGCATCGAATTAAAAAAAAGTAATAAAAAAATACATGTAATATTAATCCATCAACACAAAGCAGCACAATTTAAAAATAAGCTAAAAGAAGTCTTAACAATTTTTTTGTTTGCTACCTCTATTTTCTCTTATACTCTGAAACCCTTTATTTTCTCTTATATTCTGAAACAAACGGAGGCATGATATGAAGTAAAGTCTATATGCATTTTGTCAATCTCCGACAGTTAACAAGATTCCTATGTACGAAATATGTTTGCCTTTTACCTTGCATCCGGACCTAATTAGATATATTATTGAGTAACAAATTAATGCAAATTTGCGAGACACTGAATAGTGAATATGGCTCATCAGTGACAGCCCTGGGTGGAGAGAGGCCGGCCAGCGCCACTCTGTTAGGGCCCACAACTTTCAAAAAAATAATTATTATATATATATATTAATTTAGTCAAAATTGTCCTATTTAATTGTCCTATTTAGTTTAATAACATTACATACACTATTCAGCCAATATAAAATTAAAGTCAATAAAAAAATATATTTTATTTATTTGTTGTTGTGGTTGATTGATAGTGTTATGTGTAATTTTGTTGCTAGAATTTATTTTGTCTCTACATTGAGATTTTTTGTCACAATAACGGCTTGAAAGTACATTGAATGTAGCATTTTAAAATTGAGTATTGAGACTACATATATAATATTATTAACTATTAGAGTAACGATAGTCGGGTTCTACTACCGTCCAGTCTTGCTAAAGAACTGGACGGCGTACAGTCCATTCCAATGCATGACATGTGGACATTGACCGAGTCAACACTTATAAATGATTTTTTAATTTTCTTTTAAAATTTTATTAAGGAAAGGAAATGACAAAAATATATACAAAGATTTGACTTATTACTAATAAAAAAAATAACTGAAATGACAAAAATAAAAATAAAAAAAAAGCAACTGATGCTACTAGAACCCAGGAGGCAAGTGGCTATCGCAGTTATCACAATGACGATAAAGCTCCATTAAAACACAACTCAAAACAAACCAATCAAAACAGAATCACTACTCCTCTCCCCCAAAAAAATTGAAGAAGCTCTCAACAGTTATAAGATCTCAAAAAACCATAAAAACCCACATTGAATGGAAAAGAAACGTAATGGAAGAGAAATTATAAAGAATGGTAATACTGGGTGTGATTAGTTTGTCATGTATTATAGGAGTGAAAGTGTGTTATAGGCTTTTTATGGAAATTTGATGAATCGAAATGGCAGGGGAAAAGTCCAAAAAAAAATTAATAATGCTATAAACCTATAGAAATGAATTGACATGGAAGACAAATCTCTCTGTGTTTTTCCTGCCACTATCCTATATTGTTTCATTCTCTCTAGACATGTTTGATTGAGGGGTGAAATTTCTCATGTATTAGATATGATGTATGTATGGGCTCTATTGCTGGTATTGAGTGTGCGTGCTTTACCACCATTTTTTCAACATGAGTATTCTCTGTCAATGAAAAAAACATAAAGGGAATAGAAAATAGTTTTTGTGGAGAGAGAGAATAAGATGAAGAAGAAGTAGTAACGGTAGGGATAGAGGTATTTGAGTTATTTTGACAAAATATTTTAATTAAATAAATTTATTAATTTAATGGTTAAGATTTGATAATTTTTCAATAATTAAATCCAACGGTGATTAAGTGGACTGTACTAAAACAGTTATTTGAGTGTACTTGACCCTAGTGCAGCCCACGATAGTCTCCTCGTGCGAAAGGTTTTCAAAAAAAAATTTATTCCAAAGAGAGAGAGTACCCAACAAAATATTGAGGTCCAATGAGTTGATGGGTTACAAAAAGAGAGATAACACTCTTCTTTTTACAACTCTCATTATAGTGATGATAAATCTCACTCAAATTGATAATAATGAATATTCAAACACAATATATCTCTCACTCCATCCACAATAAGAAGATCAACCAGTCTTCCATATGTTGATAGGAAGGTTTTTAAAATCGAATTTGATAAAATGATATATTCGGGTCACTACGTCACAAAAAAAATTAAATGAGTTAGTAACGCTGTCAATTAAAAGTGATTTGACTAAAAAAAAATTATTACATCAATGTAATTAATAATTTTACATCCCAAAAAAATGTTTGGAAAATTATACTTAAATAATAATATATAATTTAGAGTTAGAACTCAGAAATATCAGTATTATCACTGTCAGAACTCAGAAGTACTATTTTAACTTTTTATGCTGATTAGTTTAATACTCTTAAAAAAAATTGATAATTGCTTTTAATGTGTAGCTGACGGCAAGATGCAGCAGAAGCAAGCTTATGATAAATGGCTTTTTATAGAAGATTAAATACCTGTTTGGATGAGCATATACGTTGTCATTCATACTCTCAGACACTCTCAGCTTTTACGCTTTACGATAGTATATACTCTATGGAACATATTCTAATCCAAACGGAGACTAAAAAAGAGCACAAGAAAGTATAGACTCTTCAGTAATCATATGATTAATCGGGAAAAAGTTACAACTCCTCAGTTTTTATAGATAACTTAATTTAAATTTACATGACATGTCTGTAGACTTATCATGTTGGAAAATATTTTTATTTTTGAAACTATTTTTTATTTTTTGAAATCACAAAAGTTTTAAAACTTTTATTGGGTCTCTTTTAGACGTAAAACTCTAAAATAGGTAACTCTTCCCTTCCATTTCTATTCTATTTAATATTTATAACACTTTTTTTTGTTGATTTATATTTGGAAAAAAAATTAATGATAATTTATATTTGTACCTGTAATAAATTATAGCTAAAAATTTATAATTCATTCTTGTACGAAATCAACGTACCACCAATTAAAATTTATTAAATTAGATATCATTTGTACATATATGTGATCCACTTTCTTCAATTTTGGAAGTAGAGCCCCAAAAGTTAGAGTACCCTAGCCCTTTATGATTCATTAGCGAATCCTAGTCTTGAGATTCATTACTTAGAACATAAGATTTTAGTACTAAATTCGAAATATATAGTCAATTTATGGTAAAATGCCATTGACAATATAAATTAAAAAATATATATCCCTAATAAAAAATAATATACTTGACAAAATGCACTATGAAATGTATTGTTTTATGTATTCACAATAAAATTACATTATTTTAAAAAATGATATAAATAAACATTAGATACTACATAACTCGTGTAATTAAGAATGACTAAATAAAACCTATCGATGATGAATTTTGTTGGAAAGATATTTACTTGCTCATTCTGGATATGTAATTTTTTAAAAAATATAATATATTTTTTAAGAGATAAAATATTTTAAAATTTCATTAAAAAAAAACTGTGCAATGAGTGTTTTCAAATGAAATATTTTTTTGATTTTTTTTTTTTGATTTTGACATGTTCAATGTCATATCAAATCCATGTAAACATTGAAATCTAGTATTTGGGCTAAAAATGTTTGGATTATTTAGTCCTGCTCCAAAAATCAATGCTCTAGATACAAATTAATCACATGATACTGTTTGTTGGCACTTCTCATATGCATGTATGCCTTTTTTTTAATTTCTCTTCATAAAATAAATGGTGCAAAACAGCAAATACATTGTCTTTTGATTGAAGGATTTTGATGAACTTCTTCTTAATTCCTTGCTTGGATAAGTTATAAAAAATAAAGGGAGAAATATGAAGAGAATTGGAGGAACGAATTATCTAATTTTTGTTGTCAAATGCTTCCTCCCTAAAATGGGGTTATTTATAGGTAAGAGAAACAAAAATAAAGTTATTTATAAGTGAAAGTGAAATATCTATTTTATCGTTATACATAATATTTTAACTTAAAAATAATGATAAATTTGTAAATTAAACCAATTTTTTCATTTATTTCTCTTATGATGACTATCTAAATAAGGAAATTGATAATTTCAATCTTTTATTTTCTTAACCTATCCAAATATCAGAAAAGAAAAATATTATACATTCTTTCATTTTCTCTTCCTTTATCTCTCCTTCTATTTTTTTCCTTCAGTCCAAACACACCCTAAACATTTACACAAGACCCTTGATCTATTGTCATAAAAAACATTAAAATGGTGCCAATATATTCTTTAGAGTTTTTTGAATATGTTTGTGTATACTCATCCATTGACTGAGATATCCGCATATATAAACTGTCTATATATATATATATAATGGGCATAAATTATATGTGTAATGTAGTCACACCAACCTTGTCTGCATGGTGGTGTGGGCGTGATAATATTCGATTTGTCAAGCTTTGGTTGATATATATATTTTATCATAATTTTTAATTGAAATAAGGGGTGCTTGTTTTTTACTTATGTGAGGGGAACATTTGTATATTCAACAAATCTGAAAAATGTTATATGCACCAAAAAATAAATTTTTTCTCATAAAATTCAAAAACTCGATTAGTGTCAAATTACACTGATCCTGGAATCGCAGCGTCTGCTATTAAATATAAATCTAAAACATTTTATATATTTTTTACCTCTTTTATTTTTATTTGGCACAAAACATATATCGTTATACTAATAGTCATGATCAAAATACATTCAATTTTTAAAAATAAATAAATTATTTTATGAATTGAAAAGTGGGGTCCGGTATAAAAATATTACAGCAGACTTTTTCTTGAAAGGGACGAGAAATCAATGTTAGGGGATTTGAGTGACAGAATTTCTTCAGTCCAAAACTGGTTGGTGCTTTTGATATCCCATCATGCATAGAGCCTTTACATTGCCTTTTTGTACAGTTGAGGGCGGCTTCTATTGGGTGTTATGGACTAATTGATTTATTAATCTTATCGATTTTGATGAGTGATTAATTAATTTTTGGGCTAAATATTTATATACAAAATAATTAATTGGTGAATGAAAAAGAGAAATGATGCACTTTAATAATCTTCCCAGCCTAGGAGCCTACTACACACTTGTTTTCTTCTGGTTGGAAGCAATAGAAATAATTCATTATATATCATATTTAGGATTTAGGATTTAGGATTCAAACATGTGTATATGATGATGATGTGGATCTCACAATTCTTTAGTACGGTAGAAGAGGGGGTTTAGCCTTTGGGGGAGCTTCAGTGCACTTTTGCATTGATTTTTAAACAGTTTACGCTATTAAACACACTTTGACAGTTCTGCAAAAAAGTGTATTTTTCTCTCTTTATCTACAATCCATGATAATAAAATATACTGATAAATGCATTGCACTGACCTTCTCCTATTCTCCTGTAGGAGACTGGAGTAAAGGATGCTTATACGAGATTAAGTAATTAATTAGTAGAAAAGGAATTTTGAACAAATTGATTTCCCAACTACTGGAGTTTCTTCCAACCCCGCGAGGCTTGAGCAAGGAGCGGACCCAAGGTGAAACACAACTTAAATTATAAAAGATTTTTATTCAATGAAAAATGGTAAAACACAACTTAAATTATTCTTTTTATTAACTTGAATATTTTATATTTAAATTTGTGACATTTAATTTTAAGGGGATTCACCAATAAATTCTTTAATAAAAATGTGTATTCACGTAAGGATTTTCATAAAAGTCACCAAACGGCTGAAAATTATTCTGGTATTTGATTTTGTTTGAAATATAAATTGAATTTTATTATGATATTATTCTCATAAGTTATTATCTTTGGTTGTTAGTTAACAATGTAATAAAATATTGACATTTCTATTGGATAACGTTTTGTTGATACACAAGGGTTTGATTGTTGATTTCGATAATATAGTTATTCACAGATTTTAATGCATATGCACAGGTTATTAAGTCAAGTAATTTTTGTACATGTGAGTGTACTTGATTTTCGAGAAAGAAAAAAAATTGATTGATCGACTCTTTACTAAATTTATCAAAAGTGAAAATATTAGTTTATCTTTAAAAACATATAGATTATTTCACTCGACTTTCTGGGATTGTATTTATATTTATTTTATTATAATAATTATTTTCTAAATAAAGAGTAATCATATGCTAATAAAAATAAAGATAGGTTTAAATGAGAGCAGGTAAAATTATTATTAATTAAGATGAAAATTTAAAGTTGTTCTTATTGAGTTAAACTTCAAATCATTAGGGATGTATTGGGTTATAAATTTTTCAAAAAAATTAAATAAAATATAAAATTCATATAAAGTAATTATCACCGAATAATCATAATTTTAATGGCTATAAAGATATTTCTCGTTGTCAGTCAATTATCAAAAAGTAAAAAAATAATAATAATTTGGGTTTTTTGGAAAAATGACCCCCCTTTTCATAATATTTGGAGATCTAACCCCACCTCTCATTCTATCTAAAGTTTAACCCTTTTGTCAAAGGAAAAGACGCTGCTGCCCTTACACGTCTTTTGATGCACGTTCCCTCCAAGAAAACCCTAGAACCCATGAAAACCAGCCTGCAGCTTGCTCGCCTCTTCCTCTCTCTTCCTCCATGTCTCGCACCTCTCAAGCTTCGAAGTGAGGTAGATCTCTCACCTCGTTCAGCATCTGTCTCCCAGAAAGGATCCTAACCTCTGGAACAAGGACCGAACGCAAGCTCCGTGTTCGATTGGACTAACATACTAGTGCTCAACGTCATTTCTATGTGTCCAGCACTCCATCCTTTCTCGGACTACTTATCCAAAGCTCCGAAGCTTCATCCGTCGTTGGACATCTTGTCCTCAGTTTTTGTTTGCCTTCTAATTTTGTTTTGAGAAGGAATATCACTAAACTAAGGTTAGTCTGGTGCATTTGGTTTTGAGAACTGTCATATATTACAACCGAACGATACAAAGTGAAATATTTATTTGATAAATGCATGTATTGTTCATCCAGAAGTAGTTTCGTTCAGAAAATTTTTTCGTTGACAAGTAGCTTTAACAATCGTTGACAAGTTGTTTTATTCTCGTTGAAATGGGTTAATGTTTTCGTTGAGAAATATGTTTAAGCTTGTTTATCTGTCTTTTTTTTTTCGTTGATAAATAGTTTTATTTTCGTTTATATATGTCAATTTTTTCGTTGGGAAATATGTTTGAAATTATTTTCGTTTATCCCAGATAACCATTTGGTTGATAAATATCTATATACTTTTTGTTTAGAACTGTATGTATTTTTGGTTTATAATTATGTTCATGTAAGTGTTATGTTAAGGACTGTGTATAAATTATTCGTTGACTACTTGTTATCTTTGTGATTCAGAAATGGAGGAGGTTAGCATATTGGTACGCTATTGTGGCTCTTGGGAACGGGTTGGAGTCAGTTATGCGTATAAAGGTGGGAAGAGTAAGGGTTTGATCATTCCAAATGATATTTCGTATGACCAATTATTGGATATGGTGTATGAATTGACGGGAAAAGATCGTGAAACATACAATGTTCAATTGAAGTACATTTACAATGTCCATGGTCCAACTGAGCCCGTTGAGATTGAGAGTAATAAGGACGTCCGCTTCTTCGTTCGATGCAATAGCGACAGGAGCATACCTGGAACATCTCTATGTGTTACAGTCACTGATAGAGACGTATCTGACGATGCTAATGATCTGGAATTTGATTTGAATGACTACCGATATGATATTGGGTTTACAGATTTGGTGGATGATCCGGCCGAAGTTGGATGCAGCAGGAACATGGAGGATCTTAATGATCCTCAAATACATGGATCAGAATTTAACGCAAATTATCATTCAGCTGGTGGAATCGACGCTTCTAATTCTATTAGTAAGTCACAAAGTTGTGGTAATGCGATATCCTCCAACCAACATCTTGTACTTGATGATGCATCTACCATTTTGAAAGTCGGAGAAATATTTCCAGACAAAAAGAGTCTGTTAAAAAAGTTATGCATTCATGCTCTTCATTTGCACTTTGAATTCAAAGTGCATAAATCGACAAAAATTCTTTTTGTTGTTAAATGCAAAGTAGATGACTGCAAGTGGTGGCTTCGAGCAACCAGAGTTAAGGATACATCTTTTTTCATGATCAAGGTATTTCGGGATAGCCATTTGTCTTCCTCTTGTTTTGAATATAATAATGCTCGACAAGCGACAGGATGGGTTGTGGGAGAATGCATCAAATCTAAATATGAGGGAGTTAGCTGTATTTACAGGCCAAAGGACATTGTGAAGGATTTCGAGAGAGTGCATGGAGTTGCCATCAGTTATGATAAAGCTTGGCGGGCAAGGGAAAGTGCACTACATTCACTGCATGGTACGCCGGAACAATCTTTTGCTGAATTATCATCATTTTTTGCAAAATTGGAATCAAAAAATCCAGGTACAGTAACACATATTAAGTCTGACTCTTGCAATCGTTTCAAATATTGCTTTATGGCACTTGGTCCATCGTTAAGAGGTTTTCGTACTTGTATAAGACCTGTAATTTGCGTCGATGGAACTCATTTGAAGGGTAAATATCGTGGAACATTATTCGTTGCCACATGTTTAGATGGAAACAACCAGGTATATCCTTTGGCTTTCGGGGTTGGTGATTCAGAAAATGATTATGCGTGGCAATGGTTTTTTGAAAAATTGAATGCAGCTATTGGATGCATTGAATCACTTGTTTTCATTTCGGATAGAAATGGTAGTATTGAAAAAGGAATTCGTAGAGTGTTTCCTGATGCCAAACATGGTATTTGCATGTATCACCTTGGTCAGAATTTGAAGGCAAGAAAATTTAGTGACTCCGTCATCCCTGTATTCTACAAGGCAGCCAAGACATACAATCAGATGGAGTTCCACCAGATTATGAACCAGATACGTAGATTTGATTCAGGTAATGTTTTCAATTATTTGACGGAAGCAGGTGTTCACAAATGGTCTCGCGCTTATTTTCCCGGAGAACGGTATAATATCATGACTACCAACATTGCTGAATGCCTGAATGGAATATTAAGGGATGCTCGCAGCTTACCTATTACAAGGTTGATGGATCATTTGCAATCTTTATTACAGCGATGGTTTCATGATAGACGCTTAGTAGCTGTTGAGATGAAAAGCGAGTTGACGGACTATTATGATAAAGTATCTGAAGAAAGAAGGGACATGTATGTAATTTTCAGATCATTATTTCATATTTTATCGTTGACAAACTCTCGTTGAAAGTACTTATCGTTGATAAATGGGTCAATTTTTGGTTGATAAGTTCGTAATTATGGTTGATATCCGAGTCACATGCCGGACATGTCTGAAACGACCAAGTCATAAGGTTGATAAACTCTCGTTGAAAGTACTTATCGTTGATAAATGGGTCTATTTTTGGTTGATAAGTTCGTAATTATGGCTGATATCCGAGTCACATGCCGGACATGTCTGAAACGACCAAGTCGTACGGTTGATAAACTCTCGTTGAAAGTACTTATCGTTGATAAATGGGTCAAATTTTGGTTGATAAGTTCGTAATTATGGTTGATATCCGAATGTTATAATTTATATAACTAAGTGCTCTTCTACTGTTATGTTGTTATAATAAATTTACAGAGCCAGAGTAATGACTGTAGAGCCTATTACTATACATTCTTTTCTTGTGAAAGACGGTGATGTTGGAGGACAAGTAGATTTGTCCAGTAAATCGTGCACTTGCAGAGTTTTCGATCTCGATCATATGCCATGCGTCCACGCTTTTGCAGCATGTAGAGCTAGAAAGATACCAACAGTTCCCTTGTGTTCGCCTTACTACCGTACAGACATGCTTGTCCTTGCGTATGCAGAACCAGTAAACCCTGTTTTGAGTTCAGAAAATAGTGTATCGGTTGATGACGTCAGAGAGTTGCTCCCACCGGAAACTAAGAGAAAAAGCGGAAGGCCGAAGAAGAATCGAATACCGTCGTCCGGAGAGCGAAAGCCTAAAAGAAAATGCAGTCGCTGCAATCGAGATGGTCACAACCGTCAAACATGCAGTGAGCCCATTAATCTGCCATCTGGCACGTCATAATCTGTATTCGTATTCGTAGGTAATTATTTTAAAGGATATTTCTCCCTGGTTGATAACTAATGTTATATATATGTAGTTGATAACTACTTTCTCGAATTTGTTATATGTATTTTCGTTGATAAAAATAGATGTGTGGGTTGAGATGTGTCGTTAAGCACATTTATTTCTCGTTGATATTTTTCTAAAACTGTCCACAATCAACACATAACATAACAGATTAACAAATCACTGTCAAATATTTTGCTTCAAATGTACATAAGCATAATCAAAACTAACTACCCAACATCACATTTTTCCATGTCTCCACAGCGAATTTTTTCCTGAGAAACTGCATGTCCTGAGCCTTCAACATCGTAATGTCCTTACCAGCACTTAGAATTTCAATGATTTTAATGCAGAAAATACCACAGTCGGAACTGGAAAAATTAAAAGAAAAATAGTGGATGTTAGTTATGACGTTGGATTTTTATTGTATTTCAAATAAAGTTACGCAACACTTACCCATTATCTTGCTGCGGAACATCAGAGGGACGCTCAACTGGCCATGGAGAGCCGTCAACGATAATACTTGCACGCACTAGAATTATAGGAATTAATTCAGATAATGGCTTCATCTCGGTGTTGAACTTCTCTTGTCTTGTGTGTTTTACAAGAGAGTCATAGCAAACAATCTTCTTCTCAGCCATATCGATGCAACCAGCAGCCCAATGATCAGAAGTAATATTTATTGGAAAATAAATCTTTTCCAACTTCGACCAGGATTCAGTTCCCCTCTTTGATCCGTTGACAAAAGATAGAAGACGATTGTCATTGTCCCATTTTAATGGATTTGTGTCTTCTAGATATAGTTTATGTCTGATCTGGACATATGACTGGAAGTAATAGAAATTTGTCAACCAGAATAAACGAGAATGAAGTATTTTATCAACCAGAATAAACGAGAATAAAGTAGTTTATCAACGAGAATAAAGTAGTTTTTCAACCAGAATAAAGTAGTTTTTCAACCTATATAAATGAGAATAATGACTTACAAAGAACGTGGTATCCATAATCGCACATTTTTGTGTGAAAATATCTGCATTTCCAGCTAATCTCTTACGTATTATATCCATAGCCACATCAAGATGCTGAAGAAAGATGTAAATCATCAGACATTTGTAATTAAAAATAGTATGACAAAATGAAGAACAATACGTACCGTATCCAATAACCATTTGCTTTGGTCCATCACAGTATCGAACCATTCTTTCGTTGCATCACATACATTGACATCTATGGTCTTATCCTTGTTCACGGGATTCATGTAGAATTCATCCATTTCTATTTCCCATTCTTTTGGGTATTCTGAAAGTGGGTTAAATTCTAGAAATTGTTGCGGCTTTCTCTTCTTCTTTGTGGGATCAACGTACGGTGACACCTGATAGGGGCCCCTCTTTTTTATCCGTTTACCATGAACACCAGTGTTTTCAGTTGCCAAGTTTGCCAACAACTGCAATTTCTCGTCATCTGTTTCTTCATCATCAACTGCTTCACCAACCTGATCCTCTGTCTTCTGAACTTCAGCAACAGATTCCTCAACCTTATCCACTGCAGATTTATCGACCTCATCAGCAGATGATTTTTGGACCTTATCAACCTCAATACCTTCAGCAGCCTCACCATGAGCGTCTTTATCAACCTCCACACCTGTGTTATCAACCTCAATATTAGATTCATCAACCTCACCTACAGCTGCTTTATCAACATTCACAGTAGTGTTATCAACCTCAATCTTTCCTTCAGCAACCTCACCAACAGCGGCTTTATCAACCTTCACACCTGTGTTATCAACCTCAAAATTTCCTTCATCAACCTCACCCACAACAGTTTTTTCAAACTCCACAGCTGTGTTATCAACCACACCCACAACGTTAACAACTTCTTTTGCATCAGACTTCTCAACCTCATCCACAGCAGAGTTGTCAACCACGTCATTGATATCTTCTTCAAATCGCTCACCCATAACAGATTTATCAATCAAATCACCAGATTCTTTATCAACCGTAGCATCGGCGTCTTTATCAACCTCAGACTTCAAACTATCAACCTCGATAGTGGAGTTATCAACCTTAACAGAAGTGGTGTCAACCTCAACATTCACATTATCATCCTGATGAAACTTATCAGATGTTTTTTCCGTCTCGTACATGGCATCCTTATTATTATCATGTGGGGCAATGTAAAATTTTCCAGAATCATCGTCAGTAGATTCAGATGATCCATCTTTTACTTGCCCAGCAATATTCGAAACTACCTTATCTAACTCTCTTTTGGAGTTCTCATCCAGCTCTTCTTTCTCCCCTCCTCTATTTTTCTCATCCCCCTGTTTGAAATCTGTATTTTTACTATATCCAGTCCTTCGCTTTTTCTCAATGTTTTGGCGCAAATTTTGGAGTGCTATGCGTTTCTTGCTCTCTAGATCCGCTGCCTCTTTTAGCGGACTCCCCTTATCCTGCATCAATCGTGTGCTCCTCCTAAGTTGTTCTGTCTGAATACGCTCCCCCCTTGGTTTCCTTACAACCTTTATTACAGTCTTCCTCTTCTCCATTATCTTTGTCTTATCTACTTTTCCGCTGTCCTTCTTGGATGATGACCCCATGTGAGCAGATTTTGAGACAGAAATATCCCTCACAACCATCTTTTCTTTCATCTGTGAATTTTTCAACTCTAAAATTTCCTGCTCAACCTTTTCGAGTCTTACGGAGATATCATCAATCTTATTTTCGAAAATGGAAAGATTTTCCCTTACCATTCCATTGATCAAGGCACTCACCCTCAGTCCCAGCTCCGTAGACTTCAAATCATCCACAATTTTGGCTGGATCTTCATTAGGTTCTGACCTGTTCAGTCTTTTTGCCTTATTCTTCAACATTTTTTCTTTACTCGACCTCTTCACTACAACTTCAGTGTCAACCATCAAATTACTTGTGTACTCAAGAGAGGCCTCCGCCTCTGTAGGAACCATATCAATCACTTCCACCTGAGTAAGAAGACCTTAAGTTATCAACAAAAATCATGTATATTATCTACGGAAAATATTATACTATAAACGAAAAATACTGCATTATCAACGAGAACAACTATGTTATCAACGAGAACTACTAAGTTATCAACAAAAAATACTAACGAATCAACGAAAACCATTAAATTACCAACGAATTTTTTTTTACCTCTAATCCTTCAAGCAACTCAATAACAGTCTTCGATTTTGGTGCTTTTGTAGATGTCCACTTTAACATCCTCGGAATCAATGTGACATCAACACAGTTTGCTAGATTTTCAGCAATGGAAGGAACAACCTCGTATGCCCATATCTGGAAGGCTAGAGGAAATCCTTGAAGATTGTACCACTCGAATTCCGTTCTTGATTTCTTCAACTTGTCGGCGCGTCCAACAAGTGAATTACTAAGTTGTTCCACTGTTTTCTTGTAGCACAAAGTACCCCAAGGATACTTGTTGAAAGAGTCAAAATGCTCAACCAGCCTGAAAAAATCAACATCAACAAGCAGCTTCGAATCTCTACCCAGAAGCACAGTCTCAAGAAAGTAGACTAGTGCTAGTTTGACCACATCGTCTGGGTCATCGCATTTCATGAAAACTTTTTGTAACTCCGCACAAGATATAGAAAATCTTCCTCCAAAATATTTTTCTTGCAACCCAACCTCAGGTTGCCCACCATACTCTTTCTCTACCATTTCTAGGAATTCAGACATCTCTGGAATGGCATGACAATTCAGGCTTGTTATCATGTTGAATTCCCGTATGGAAAAAATAGTCTTATGTCCACCAATATTAAATATCATCCTCCCAGCCTGTTCATCCTCATCTGATTGCACCTGTCGTAAAAGTATTTGGTGAACAATCTGAGCAGCCCATTTGATGTTTTTCAAATGGATGAACTGGCCGAAGCATGAATCCCTTAAACGTTGTAAGTTGATCATCGTTCAACTTACTTTTGATGTCGCTAAGGGTTTCAAAAACCCTTGCGAAAGACAAAACCTTAGCACCGAATCTCTTAGTTGGAGGAATTTTGAATTCCATTTATGAACTCTGCATACAAACTCATGTGGTTATGAGGCCAAAAATTAAGTTATCAACCTAAGTAAGAAAATCTATAAACCTAAAAATAAGACATTTTATCAACATAAAAATCTGTGTTGTCGACCTAAGTGACAAGAATAAACAAATAATACACAAAAAATTAATACAGTTATCAACTGAAACTTTGGGTTAGTTATTACATAAATACATGCACTTGGAGATTGCAAAATTTATCAACGAAAACAAATATTACAAAAGTTATCAACCTAAACAAATCTTTACCAACGTACAAAAACAATTTTCTAAACGAGAAAATTATACGGTTATCAACGAAAACAATGAATTACCATCATGTATAAATAAAGTTATCAACGAAAACTTAACATTGTTATCAACGAAAATTTAATACTTTAATCAACGAAAAGTATGAGTTATCAACGTTAATATGTTTCTTTCTATTCCCGAAAAATAATACACTTATCCACCAAAAGTATAAAACTTTCACTCAGTAACTCAGAAAACACTCTCATATAATCAAATAAAGGAGAGTTGTATGAGTGTGTATGAAACATCAGTTGAAATCTTTCATCATAAAAGCATCTAACACACACACGAGAACTGTCGATTTCCAAACGAAATGTAACAGATAAAACAAATGTAACAGATAAACCATCAACATAAGCCAATAATTTAGGGCAAAATGAACCAACAGTGACACCATAACATACAGAAGATAAATGACAGTACAGAAATAAAGGAGATGAAACTAACCTTGCTTCGTAGTCTCTCTTGTTCGTCGCGAAACAAGTATACCCACCGAAGTTCGTCGAAATGATGTAACCAGAGGAAGAAGAAGAAGGAAGGAAGAAGAAGGAAGAAGAAGAGTTGTCGAAATGAAAAACAAAAAACTGTTGAAATGACGTAAAACCGCATCCCAAGGCAGTTACTATTCATATTTACAGTTTTTTAATGTTTAAGGGCAGCAGCGTCTTTTCCTTTGACAAAAGGGTTAAACTTTAGATAGAATGAGAGGTGGGGTTAGATCTCCAAATATTATGAAAAGGGAGGTCATTTTTCCAAAAAACCCTAATAATTTGGGGGACTCAGACCGCGTGACTCAGGTACGATATAATGATGGACTTGGAGCCCAATTAACGACCTTAACACTTTGAGGCTTTAACAGGCATGCTGACCATGTGACCCAGGTAAGATAATGGATGGGCTTCAATCGTAACTAATGGGCTCAAAACTTATTCGGGCTGGGCTTCTTATCTGTCACTCTAAAGAATGGGCCTGGCCCACCAATGGTTAAAAACGTTAAATTTGGGCTACAAGCGCGAAGCGCCGAAGCCAGAAGCCTCGCGACTTCTACCTTTCAACTTCTCTGCAAGCCTGCAACAAATCACTATAGGAACTTAGGTACTAGCTCTCTGTCTGTTGCTATTGTTTCCAAATGCGTAGCAATGGAGTTCCATCTGAGTTTTTGCTTTTTAAGAGGAGATCGATTACTTCATTGAGACATTTCTGATAAGCCAATAATGGATTATTTATTTATTTATATATATATATATTTTTTACGCAAGTGTAGATCCTTTTCTGTTTTTTTCATTTTTCTTTCCGAATTCAGAAGTGCAATTTTTTTGAAACAATCGATTTATCTTATAATTGCAGATTCTATGGACTCCATAGTTGAATTTCATTTAGGATACATTGTCATTTGAAGCCATTACACCATGAATTTTGATCTTCACATAAAGAATTGGATTTCTGCCATAACTAGAGGATAGCGTGAGGGAAATTCGGTCTTTGAATATGAGCCACTTGTTCTCTGGCTGAAAGAATCCTGCTGCTCCATGTAAGTTCCTCCAACACATCTTCCCACATATGCTAATGCTTAGAAGCACGGCACTGTCTATGTATTTGGTCAGTGATCATGTATATCTTACTTTGAACATAGTTCTCTGGCCAAATAATTACTGAGCTCTTGAATATTTCATGTTATTTCGATTATATATTTCATGAAATAATGTTATGGAGGTGTCATTTTGCAGTAAAATTGTGCGATTTATTTGGGATACCATTCAGATTCTCCTATATATCTCCAACTCTTAGGCCATTAAGAATAGATCAAGTGTTTAGAGCCCCGATTTAGTAGGCTATCAAAGTGAGATACAAATTACATTTTAGGATAATGATCAGGAAAACTGTAAGAGACCTTAAAGTAAAGGCAATTGTATAGTTGAATTTGACCATCAATATACCTGAAAAAATTCGTTGTCTAGAGGGAGAAGAAAACAGGAAAAGTTTGGAGCATCTCCATTGATTAAGGATGGTAATACATTTTATATACATTACAAGATAAATTGAAACAAATGCTATACCTCATATTCTGCCTAAATTATATATCTCAATACATCTCAAATGGTTAATAGAATACTGGAAGTTGAAGATTGCTACCCTTTTTTTTTGGATTTGATAATTACAAGTTATGACAGAATGTGTTGTGCCACACTTCAAAGTGAAGCTCTGTCCCAAAACCCATTAGATGATAATCTTTTCTTCCTGCAACATTCGTATTTATATACACCTGCTCAATGTGATATCTGATTTGTACATGGTAATCTTCTTGCATTCTATAGATGTGGTCTGCTCATCCGAATCTTATGACCTAAGGATTTCAGAGCTATTTTGAAGAAAAAATACTTTTTCTCCCCACTTATCCCAAGCCTAAGGTTCATAGATTGCCTTACCTTTTCGATTAAATATCCTCAACTCTCTGAGGTAGCTGAAGAGTGGTTTGTCCGAAACAGGTATGAACTTCACGCAGAAGCCAATGGGCCATGTAAATGCCGCGATTAAAATGCAAGTACCCCACTGCCACACACTCAACTTCTCTGTATCTGCAAAGTCCTTTAGGAACTCCACCATCACGAACTGAAGTATGATAGTTATCCCCACAATTCCGATAAACAAATGGTTTTTGTGAAGCCCTTGAAATACATTTTTCTTCTCCAACTTCCTAGCATTGAACTCGTTGAAAACTTGGCAGAGAACAAAAGTATTGAAAATCAGCGTGTTATTTACCTCTTGACTCACATTGAAGATAGACTCACCTTGAAATTGTAAAATCAAGAGTATTGTTATCTGGTATAGTGCTTGTGCTAGAAGATTTCTCCACATAATGTTTGTTATAAGAGGCTCAGTCCTACCCACTGGTTGCTTTTTCATTAGCTCATCAGTGGGCCTCTCCGTGGCAAGGGCCAGTGCACCGAGTGTGTCCATGATGAGATTCACCCACAGCAATTGAACAGTTGTTAGTGGAACCTCACCAGCAGAAACTGCTGCTGTAAAGTTGATAACTAGTGCTGCAACATTAACAGTCAATTGAAACTGAATAAATTTCTGGATGTTGTTATAAACACAGCGTCCCCATCTTAGCACTGTTGCCACCGAAGTGAAGTTATCATCCAGAATCACTATGTCTGAGCTCTCCTTAGCAACCTCTGTGCCTTGGATGCCCATAGAGAGTCCTATATCTGCTTCTTTTAGTGCAGGAGCATCATTTGTGCCATCTCCCGTGACCGCAACAACATGACCTTTCTTCTTTAAGCACTGCACCATTAGAAGTTTGTCGAAAGGGGAAGACCTTGCCATCACAAGTATTTTTTCTACCTTCTCCATTCTCTCTTCATCTGTGTAGTTCCGAAATTCAACACCTTCCACAACTTCTTCATTATCCCCGTATTGTTCATGCCCTAATATTCCGCATTCTGTTGCTATTGCCTTTGCTGTGAAAACATTGTCTCCGGTGATCATTTTGATGCTTACTCCTGCAGATTTGCATGCCTCTACTGCCTTCTTGACTCCTGGTCGACATGGGTCTTTAAGGCCAACTATTCCTAGCAAGGTCAAGCCATCTTCCTTTAGTTTTTGCCTGCCCTCCTCACCATTAGCATCCCTCTTTTCTTCCTCTGAAACTTGTTTATGAGCAAAAGCAATGCATCGTAGGCTACTTGCAGCCATGCCTTGGATTATTTTCTCGAAGGTATTTCTTCCACTTTCAGTCATGGGATTTATAACCCCATTGCTCTCGCAATAGTTTGAGCACATTGCTAATATCATTTCAGCAGCTCCTTTCCAGTGCACATGAGTAGTGTTGTCTTCCTTGCTCTTGATTGAAATCCCACTTCTTTTTTTCTCTGAGTTGAAGGTTTCGACATGGAGAACCGTATATCTTTGCTTTAATTTTTCCATGTCCATACCAAGTTCTGAGACAGCCCAGGAAAGAATCGCCTTTTCGGTTGGACTGCCAGATAACTCAGGCACAGATCCTGATATAGGTTTGCTGACACTACCGGTTGTGTTTAAACCGACTCCTTGGTGGAAGAATTCGCAAACCTTTTGAGAAATTGCTCTGTAAGAATCTTCAGCTATGGATTCTTCAGCTAGCCAGAATTTGGTCACTTTCATTTGATTCAATGTCAAGGTGCCTGTTTTGTCAGTACAAATAACCGTAGCTGAGCCCATTGTTTCACAAGCCGCAAGCTTCCTCACCATTGCATGATCAGCCATCATTCTCTTCATGGAGTAGGCTAGTGTGAGTGTCACAGCTAATGGCAAACCTTCTGGGATTGCCACAACGACAATGGTGACAGCAGCAGCTACAATGCGAATGACGGCATTGAATACGTCGTCTAGATCTGTATTGCTGCCATTGTATTCTCTATTCCCATAGTCATCTTCTGTGTTTCCTGTGAAGTAACGAACTAACATGACTACCAGAACTAGGAACGCAACTGCAAGTCCTACCTTTCCAATAGAAGATGTCAGCTTGTCGAGCCGGGCTTGTAATGGTGTCCGCTCATTGGTATCACGAGAAATTGAGCTCATCATTTCACCCCATGCAGTGTTCATCCCAACGGATGTCACGAGCATTCGGCCATATCCATCCACGATCTTAGATCCAGAAAACAAGAATGGGTTCTTGTTGCAATCAACATCTACATGATCACTCTCCCCTGTCATGCTTGACTCGTCCACTTGTAGAGAATGCCCATCTAAGAACAATCCATCGGCCGAAACTTGATCACCAATCTTCAGAAACACAATATCTCCGACTAGGATATCAAAGATGGAGATCTGCTGGCGGCGTCCATCTCTAACAACATCAACTTTGATATTACTACTTATTTTTGACAACTTGTCAAACTGGGTTTCCTGCCTGAAATTGCTTAGAGCAGAGACAGCAATCACAAGGAAGACGGCTACAAATATGCTGCCTCCTTCGTACCAACCTTCCGCAGCCCCATGTTCTTTAATGCCAAAAGCAAGAGAAAGGGCTGCACAGACCAGTAAGATGAGGATGGTAGTGTCTTTGAAAGCATCAATAACAAAATACATCAATCCTTTTGGAGGTGGATGGTGGTAGGTGTTTGAACCAAACATTTCACGCCGCTTGCTGAGGTCGAGGTCACCTCCATGGATTCCGTCCTCCAAGTTCGTCCCAAGACCAGTGGCAACTCCTTCAGTACCTCCAAGCAATCCAAGAGCAGTCAAGTCTTTCTCCTTCACCATTGTTGTAAGTCTTGTTTGATCAATACTAGAAGTAAGGGCATCATGTGAAGTTTTTGGGCCAACATCAAGTGCAATGTAAGGTTGGTAGTTCTCCTTGGCAAGTTGCAGCATTGCCCGCACAGAACAGATCGTTAAATAAGCAATCCGCCACCGCTTTTGGGCTTTAGAGAAAGTGGCCGTGCTCGTGCTCATGTTAATGAGCATTGTAGCTGGCCTGGTTAGTTCCATATTAGAAGGTAGCAACGAATGGAAGGATCAAAGCCTTCAAAAAGATACAAGAAGAAGAGTGGTTGGGAAGGTCTTAGAAGTTTCATTCAAGTTGTGCAATTGGTGTGTATATATAAAAAAAAAATCTTATGCTATGACAACATGCCACCGAAATCATTGAATATAGCCTAGTTGCTGTCTATTTGAGTTGAAAATTGAAAACAAAATTGTGATATAGTTTGAACTTTCCAACCGCCGTCTGAAACCTATTGGCCTTGTCCTTGTAAGGTACCAAATGAGTTTCATGGGTCGATCCTGATTACATTTGAATCGGGTTTGGATTAGACCCGTATTATCCATAATTAATTATTTGTCCATAGAATTAGAGGGATTATCATCGTCCCCACAACTTATGTTTTTGACCCAAAAATATTGGAAAGGCGGCTTTGAGCTGAATTCCAGTACTTGTGAATAACTTGCACATCTGAAGTCTTCCGTGGTTACTTGTGTACATGGATATTTAATGTTTGTATAGCTTTATTACAGGTTAATGCATTTCCTCTGTATTTCTCCAACAACCCACAAATTCAGAAAAATATGAATTTGAATAATCCAACCATGACTATAGATTTTTAAAATGACGTTTTAATCTGGGTTTGACTGGATTTGAACCAAAATAAGGTTTCACCATTTGTTGCTTCTATGTGAGTTCATGAAGGAATTTTACTTTTTGCCGTCTTCCATATTAGAAAAACAAATGAAATTGGAGGATACAATTGAAACAAACTTAATTTTGTCATTTTTTGGGATCACCGAAGACCAGGTACAAGTAGGTTAGATTTGGATTCTTTTATGTACCATTACTTCAAGTCGATGTTTGTTTTTGTCAGGGATATTGATATTGGACTGTCAATGCTGGGAAGATGATACTTCGTGGCATGTTACATGCTATCCAGAGGAAGAAACAAATTATCACCCACCAAAGAAAAGTAATGTTTCCTTCCAAAAGTGTACATATCATTTGTTGTCTGGTGGAAAATTTTGAAAATTTTATGTGGAAGCAGGTATTATAGTCCGAGTTTAGACTCATATTAGTTGTCCAAATGACAGGTATGTTTCTCGGTTTCCTAAAAAAAGTGTACATATCTAAGTTCGATTTCTTGATAACGTCTGAAATTATTTTATGAATATATGTTTGAATTATGAACAAAATGTGTACGTCAAATTCTCTAGTGAGTCACTCTTTTTTTTCTCTAAAATTTGTTGTTTATTGACTCCAGTTTATTGACCATTGCAGCTATTGCATGGGATTTTTGTGAGCAGATAAAGCTTGGGATTCAATTGATACCGCGTGGATATTAATATTGGTATGATTTTCTACTCAAAACAACACTAAAAGCAATTAAAATACTCCACTGTGTTGAAAGATATTACTTGTTTAGTAGATATCTGGTGGACACGCAGAGATATTTTCAAAAGGGAATTAATTACTTTATTCAACTTTTCAAAAGGCAGAAATAAATGTTATGAAGGGAGAAAAACTATTCTTTTTTATTTTATTTTATTTTAAAAAAAAAAGACTAAAAAGACTAGCGGATAAAAGAAGTTTACAACTCAAACCTTTTTTGGTAAAGGGTAAAATGCAGTAACCCCTGAATTTAATTGACATTGCTAATTGACCCTCTTGGTTTTCAAAATTGGCATTCAAATCACCTGAACTGAACAAATCAAAATGTTTTTCAAGTATTATCCGTCAATTGGCTAACAGAATATGCTAGTGAGGATTTGAGTTGCATGTGTTGCAAGTTTTGATAGCGGCATAGTGCAGGTTCATATCACTTTTAGTCACCCAAAAATATGTCATGTTTCATTTTACATATTCCATTTTTAAAATTTGCATTTTGCACATTATAATTTATTTTTTGTAATAGTCCGCACACCCGGACAGATTTTCACTCTCCCGAACAGTTTGACCTCACACATTTTTGTTGGTCATGCTCTAACCTGGCCATCATTAGCAGGTCAATTTTCCAATGGGCAAGGGGAGAATCGTAAAGTATCGCTTGTTTTCAGTTACGTTTGTTTCGCTTTCGCAAGTAGTAGTACACCACCACCGCTATTGCTTAACCCATCCGATCGTTGCTCGAATCATCACTATTTAATTCAAAATCTGGGGATTGATTTCAAGTGTTTGGTTAGGTGAGTGGGGATCGGCTAATAATAAAATAATAATTATATGTGAAAATTCCCAAATCTCTTGGCCAATCACTTCCATCTCTGTCTCTCTCTGTGTGCTCGAAGTCATCTTTTAAAAATGTCAACTTTCTTGTCCTCTTCTTCTCACGTATTAAATAACGACTCACTTGTCTGGACTCGCAAACTTTCCAAGTAGCCGTCATTGCAACTTCCTAGCAACTTCCATGTCCAGACAGATTTTTCTACGAAACTGTCGAAGTCTATTTCCATTTCAACAATACAGAACGAGAGTCGAGAGAGAATGTTTGACCAACAGCAAAAACATAACCATCCATGACGTTTAAGACAGCGAAGAAAAAAGGGATTTCTCCACAAGCCTGTTGTTCTGTCACTGGTCACTTTGTAGTTTGATTTGTCTTCGACCTGATCTGGCATTGTCAGCATTGAATGAATGCCTTAAGGTTACGTTCGATGGCGCAAGTATTGCAGCTAGATTGAAAATAAGTGCAAGGACTTGAAGTACACCATCAATTTTGCAATGCTACGAACTAATGTTTCATCTTACTTGATATTATTATTGATGATTGTAAAATCCGCGCAAAAGATTTTGATTTATGCTCTTTTGCTTTGTTAAACGATCAGAGAACCAGATCGCACCTGCTTTAGCACGTGCGGTTTAATGAGGTCTATCGTTGAAAAGAAAAAAAAGAAAAAAAAAAGACTACAATGCTTTAGAAGGTTAGGATTTTTAAAATTTTAGCATGATTCACCATTTCTTTTGTTACTACATTATTTGCTATTGGACTCAAAGACAGACTTCAAAAATTGCGAAATGGGCCAAAAACAAACCCAATAAGTTTTTCAAATACGGGCCCCCATCATTCTAAAGAGAAGCTCAAAACATGGCCAATTTTATTTGCATATCCTTGACACGTGACCTGTAACAAGTTCCCCTAGATACCCCTCCTCTCCTCTCCGCTTTGCCTGCATCTGCCCAAGTAAATGATTGAGCTAGCCGTTGAAGAGCGCTCCGGTTATTGAAGGGCAGATCCGAGCAAGCAAACACACAGTATACGCTATCTCTCCTTCCTTCCTCAGTTCTCTCTCACCTCGATGTCTGATGAGATCTGATCTCCTCTTTTGTTGTAGATCGACGCTTCGATCGGGTCCTCCAACCTCTGGAAGACACCATTCTTGGCTCCGGCCGCCATATCAACTGGACGAAATTTGAGGTACCTAAATTTGGATTTCCTACTGTCTCTGGGTTATTGTTTCCATGGATTGGGCGTTGATTTCGGTTCTGTTTGCATCTGGGTACTGTTGTTGTTGAATTTTGTGAGGCTATTTGTTGAATTTTGTTTACTGTGTGCAAATCAAACTAATATTCCATAATCGGATATGGTGCTGTTCTTGTGCTCGATAGACTGGTAATGGTAATTGGATAATGAATGTGGAGTCTCGCCTCGTTTTGGTTTTGCTTATATGAAACGCAGTTCTGTCTTTGCATTACCAGATTGAATTACTATTGGCCTTTTTAAAGAACTATGAAATTGTTCTGTGGACTATTGCTTCCAACCATGAATAGATTTACAACTAGTACTCATCTGTAACTCTCCCTGGAATCTTATGCCTTCATGATTTTTATAGTCACGGTGTATTGAACTATTTCCTTCTGACTTCCTTTGTTCATCTTTGCGATTTCTTGAATTAGTAATTTGAGATTAACCATTTTTTCTTATGTAAGATTCCCCAGGAGGGGCTCAGAGCCTCAAACTCTGCACTTTGTTCTTTGCTCTCTAGAAGGCCAAAAAAGTTTAGCTAAGTTAGTGCCTTTATGTTAGTCTTTTGTTTCCTTTATGCTTAATTGGATTTTCTTCTTCTATCAATAACATCAATCTTAATGATACAACCAGTGCTGTCATGGGGCTTATTGAATGATTGGATTAGAATAATTGATTACGATTAACGAGCCGTGAATTGTTGGCATATAACACACACACATATATATATTTATATATGGATGCTTGACATGTAAATCTGTCTGTTCTTTTTTAAGATTGTCTCTGTTTTTCCTACAATATGCCTTGCTGTGCGAAGAATTTATGCATTCATGTTCTCCACTGGTTTGTCTATGTTCTGATTGTCTTCTACCACTGGTTTAGCCCATTTCATTGTTGTAGCGTTTTTTAGTCTTTTTAAGTTGTTTAGTGTGTCAGGGGTTAGAAAAATGCCCATACACAAGAAGCAGTTGATGGGCAGCACCGAGCCAGAAAGACTAAGTGGACAGAAAAATTGACTGATTCGTTTGTTGACATTTGTGTCGAGTTCTTTCAGTCAATCCCTAGGACAAGTTGGTCACCCTTGCCTAAACTTGATTGGGCTGTTATTCAAGTCAAATTCCAGTCGCAGACAGGTACAACATACACAACAGGAACCCTGAAAAACAAGTGGGATCAATTGTGGAAAGAGTGGGGCCTGTGGAAGAGGATGACTCGAGGTGAAACTGGATTGTGGTGGGATTATGAGAATCGAAGAGTGGAAATGTCGGATGAGTGGCGGGACCTCATGATACAGGTAAGTCTTTTATAGTTTTATATTTAAGTCTACTATATGGTATTCTAGTACGAATACGTAATCTGCCAGTGTGTTTTACTCTTATAAGAACTTGTGTTGTATTGTTCTTATTTTCCTCGCGATGTTTAGGGAATTTTAATAACTGTTTTGTTTTTCTATGTTGGTGTTGCAGGAGAACATAGAGTTCAAGAAAAATGGATATCGTTATTGTGACGTGTTGCTACCTATTTTCAATGGAAGAATTCCTACTGGGGAACGTTGTATCGCACCAGCAAGTGGAATTAACAAACGGGGAGGCTCATTTCCTCATGGAAGCGAAGGGTTCATTTTCTCATCAATCTCAATAATGGACAATTCCATATCCCCAAACCTTGACGAATATTCCGCATCAGCCACTACAGTCAAATTCGACCGCCCGATTCCCCTTCTCCGGGGCCCGATACCTGCCGGATCAAAGGACGACCCTTCATTTGGCCGGTACCTGCTCGCATTCAAGAGTCTGGAATCCTGGGCTGCTGCTTACCAGTCCTGCGAGTCCAAAATTATCGAGCAGTGCGAGGGCGGAACCCGAATCGGGTGCGCCATAAGTGCATCCCACAAGTGTAAGCCTCCCTGGTGGCGCGCTATCATTGGTTTGGGAAAGCCTGATGATTTGAAGAGGAGAGAGAGGTGTGAGGAGCAGGAGATGGCGGCGTGTTTGACTGCAGCGGAAGGGAAGTGTGCTGGCTTGGCGAAGGAAAAGCTAGCAAGTCCGTTCAAGGAGGCACGGATTGCATCGATGGAGAGGACGATGCCGGTGGAGGCAGTGAGGAAGATGGTTAGCTTATTGTCTGTGCCGGAGAGTGGTACGTTGGTTAACCTGATGAAATTGGGACTACCGAGTTCTGGATTCCCTATCGAATGTGAGCTTGGATTAACAAATTATAGAGCGAGTGAGTTGATGGGCTCTGATGCCAATTACGAATGGTTTTTTAGGTAATTTTTGTGGTGATTTGAGATTTAGATTGAAAAATTAAAGCATTTGACTGCTGATTTTCACTTCAATATGGATTTTGAATTATTGGCGAAGACTGTGGCTAATCATATGATTTAGTGCTATGAGTTTTTGACTTTAGCAAGGTTTGGTGAATGTATTAGTGATTGAAAGTTGTGGAATTTTGAAGCATTTGAACAAGATCTTAGATAAAATCAAATATAACGAAAAAAATATATGAAATGTTTCGAGTTTATTTTTATGCTTTGTTAAAAAAATTTGACACAAAATATATACCATGAGATTGGTAATTTTGATCAAAACTCATCCTTAATTTCTAAAAAATAAAATAAGTTTTTAATGGTTAAAAATACCATTACAGCGAGGTATTAGAGCAAATCTCAAAATTTTGTACTTACATAAGAGCAACTTCAATGGTTACAGCGAGGTATTAGAGCAAATCTCAAAATTTCGTACTTACATAAGAGCAACTTCAATGGTGCTTGAGTGTAACATTATTGACAATTTAAGAAAGATAATGTAAAAAGTGAAGAAAAAAAAATAATTTGAGTGGCAAAAAATGAAAAAAAATTGTATTAAAAATATGTGTATACTTGATATTTGTACTTTGTAGAATGGTGAGAAAAAAAGTATGTAAAAAGTAAAATAACTGTATTGAGATATGTGTTTTGAAGAATGTCCAATGCACTCGATCGAAGGTGGAATTGTAGAACGCCTATGAGAGGGAATGGACTCATGAACTTGTGTAATTGGATTGCACATGTAGTTGTGTTTGCTGGGCTACGATGAGCCCAACAGCTGCTTCTTTTTTAAGTTATTGTTTTTGGGCGATATGATCTTTTAAGGTGAACATTATTTTCACTCTATAATTCAGTATATTTATTTCCTATAAAAATTAAAAAATATTTAAAAACTTCATTTTTATCAAATAACTCCAAAGACAAGCAAAATAACATAGCAAACAAGTATCTCAACTGATACAATCCTACAATCTAAAAACAAATAAAACATACTGCAATCAGAGGTGAGACATCGGCACAGACACTAAGCTAATCATTTTCCTCACCGCCTCCACAGACATCGTCCACTCCGTCGAAGCAATTCGTGCTGCATAAAAAATTGCTTAGTGAAGAAGCATCATGGAACAATTCAAAGAAGAGGAGGGTTCATGAATGCTTAGAATTTGAAACTAATTTGTCTTTAAATTTTGTGATGTTTTTTGTTAGTTAAATGAGGTTCGAGATTCTTCCTTTCTAAATCTTATTTTATGTGAGAAAATGGGATCTTCAATTTTTCATATTTTTGGTTTGATTACATTAATATGGATGGCTGAAACCCTAAACTCAACCTCCCTACATTAATGTCATTGAAATGTGGCACAAATGATCAAATATGCTTGTTTTTTCCAATATATAATTTATGAAAGATGGTGCCTATTTGACAATAACTATTAAACCCAAAATCAATTTCATAATTATCTGCCTTGAAATTTCCTTTGTTTTTGAATTTTTCAAGGTTGAAGATTTATATTTGAATTATTCGGATTTATGGCCAATGACGAAGGAACTAAACTAGTACTTCATTCTCTTCAGGTATCTATTGATTGGTCTAATCACTGAATAAGTTAATATCAGACCTCCTACTGATATTATTAAACTTAATGTTGACGCAGCAGTGTGCAATGGGCGTATGGGAATTGGAGTGGTCCTGAGGGATTGTCATGGTGAGGTGGTGGGATCTGCAATGCTGGGTGGCACAGAGTGTGTGGATGTGATTCAAGGGGAAGCTTCTGCGCTGCTACATGGTTTGAACTTTGCTTTGGAGTGTCGTTTTTTCCATGTAGTTGCTGAAACGGATTCCTCAACTCTAGTCTCTCAAGTGCTGGCTCTGTCACCAAATTATTTTTCGCATGGGGTGATTATAGAGTCTATACAGGCTTTGCTTTCTCAATTCATATATGTAGATGTCAGTCATGTTCGCCGTCAAGCTAATTCGGTGGCTCATGAATTGGCTCAAATTGCTATTAGGCAAGAGCATGACCTGTTTTTAATTGAGGAGTTTCCTCAAGAAGTCTCTACTTATGTAGCTTGTGACATTGCTAATTCGGAATAATATATGAGATTCGATTGTGATCAAAAAAAAAAAAAAAAAAATTTGTCTGCTACTCTTAATAATTAAAAACTAAGAATTTGTCATCTATGGCAGTCAATGTTGATTCTTCTGTTATTTATTGAAAAATTGTCACTGGAATATCATAAAGAAAAAAAAAACAAAAAAAAACCTTTGGATAGGAAGAAAAAAAGAAAAAGGTAGCATAAGATCATTAATTAGTGGAAATCAAGAATAAAGATTTTCTAAAATAAATGGCAAAATATGTTAATTGATAAATATTTAAAAAATAATTAAAAAATACAGAAAAAGGTAGTTCATAGTGATTCTTGTTGAATTTAAGACTACAATTTTTTTATTATTAATATTTGTTACAAAAAATAATAATCATGAAGTCATCATCATCATCCTAACAAATTCTTCGTAGCCAACAAGGCCATCACCGTCCACATCAGCCTCTCTTATCATCTGCTCTGCCTCTTCATCTGTCAGTTTCTCTCCCAAACTCATCATCACTAGCCTCAGCTGTACATAAAATAAAAAAATGCAGAAATCACTACGTGTGATCGACAGAAAAAAGATTGTAGTCTATTAAAGAAGAAGAAGAAGAAGAAAATCACCTCAATAGCTGATATATACCCATCTTGATCTCTGTCAAAGACCCTGAAAGCTTCTCTTAGCTCCTCGACAAAATTTTCCTATAATTAAAAATGGCTCTAGTTAACCACAAATTAGGCCTCAAATAACTGAAATAATCATATATATTAATTTATGAGATAATTTTTCGTTTGGTTTATTTTTTATGTATTTTGAAAATGACAATCAAACGTGTTTTTCAAAAAATAAAAACGAACATATCGAAAATGAGTCATATTTTAATTTACCTTAAAATTTCCTGCCATAACACATAAGAACTCTTCGAATTCGATGGTGCCATTCCCGTCAAAGTCGAATTCATTTATCATTTCTTGAATCTCAAGATCCTTTGCAGCATGTCCATCCAATGATTCAATTGCTGTGGCCAGTTCTTTCAATGTGATGCATCCTACATATGACACATCACCAATGGTTTAGTACTGGTCAAAATTTGTTAAGGAAAGAAACACAAATAACGTAGATCTCTACTTCACTAATCTTAATTATTTGAAACATTGAACATCATGTCATAGAATTAAAATGACTAATTGTAACATCCCCACTCCTCTTTGGACCTAGTAGATATTATCCGTTTTGAAAAATAAGCATGCTAGATTGAAAAGTTTAGGCTATTATAAACTGTACTTCAATTCTTTTCCTTAAGTGATGTGAGATTTAAAGCATCAAATTCTTTCACCATTCGATAACTCGTTCAGTATCACCAAACTTACTTTGCATATATTTATGACATCAATCTATTCGAGTCGGGTGTTACACTAATTGAGATCAGGATCGGGTCAAGTCAAACCCAAAACCTGGAATCCAGACCCGCATTCTGTGGTATAAAGTCTACACGCCAAAAGGTCACACTCACACACACAGTGTATATATTGGTCCAGGCTCTACATCAAAATTTAAAATATACAACAAAAAAATCCCAGAACTTCCTATGCAGATATTGGGCCAGTCGATTCAATCTTTTTAAATCGATTTATTTTTCATAAAATGTATAAAAATAAGCTGATCATGGGTAATTGTATAATAAATACTCGCTAAATATAAATATACCGGGATCATACATACATACATACATACATATATATATATATATGCAATTGAAAAGTAGTAAGTTCTAATTTTTTTAATATGAGCAATAGAGTAGAAGGGAGAGGAAACACAGGTAGAGAAATAGACGTAGAGTAACTTAACATCAAATCAGCATATACATATATATATATATATATATATATATAGAGAGAGAGAGAGAGAGAGACCAACCATCGGAGTCCTTGTCGATCAGACAAAATGCTTCACTGAACTCAATAATCTGCTCTTCTGTAAACGCATCTGCCATGTCTGATTACTCTGAAAATTTTCTGAAAGCCAGAGAGAGAAGAGGAGGAGGAGGATGAAGAGAGAGTTCTGATATCTGCTTAGTTTGAGAGATGTTCGAGTTAATATATTTAAAAGTCTCCGCTTTACAACTTACTACACATTGAAAAAGTCAATGGTCTTGAGTCAACGTTGTTATGGAGGAAATAAATGTTCAACGGTTTAGTGAGCAAGTTATATTAATTGCTAATTGTGTTTGCTCAACATCTAAATTCAATAATAAAATGGCTGGTAGAGATTAATTAGGAAAATTATAACGTAGTCCATGTGAATAATGCACGTTCATATAGATATAGTTGTAAGGACGAATTAAGCACAATCAATCAGTCAAGAAAGAAATCAAGTAAGAGACACAGGATTTTAACGTGGTTCGGTCAATAATGCCTACGTTCACGGCGGCTGCAATGTTCTTATTTTCTCTCAATAAAATTCTAGGGTTACAAGGAATAAGGATTATAAATATATCTCCTCTTTTTTTGGGTATAAAAATACCAACCAGCCCAATACATAAAACTCATTTATAAGCCCAATATAACCCAAACTAAAAATAATAGTATCCATAATTAACAATAGTGTTCACATTCACGATGATTTTTTTTCCTTACATAAAAAAGATCTATGTCTTCTATTCTTGAAGTGAAAATGACTTACTTGATCGAAAAATCAAGATATACGTGATTTGGAAATTAATCATCATTGTGGTAAGAGGTTTTGTTGCTTTTGTTTCTTTCAACACTTCAAATTTAGAGTCCGTACGTCTTCTCCGATACTAACTCTTTGATATCTTCATCATTTTTAAGAAGCAAAAGTGTTTGGTGTCTCTAATTGAGACAAATTTTTGTGTCTCAATAAGGATAGTATGTGGAAAGGATTCATTGCAAAACCCACATTGCCACATCTAGAAAGCCTTAACTTACCGACTTTTATTATCGAAAAACTAAAAGCAATTAAACAAGTAGATGACTACTCTTGATTTTTTCTTCTTCTTGTATTTGATATCTAATGAGAGTAGAAGAACATGCTACAATGTCTGCCATGGATGATATTTTTTCATGATTTATTTGAGAGTGATACGGATGAAGGAGGAGAAGAACTTTCACACAAAGATTTTAGTGATGAATTTATTGAGATAAATGAATTACCTGAAGGTAATGATTGTCATTCAAATGAGTAGGTTCATGACGTAACAAAAGGTTCAAAAGTTGGAATGAGCTTTGATAGTTCAGAGGAGTTATTTGATCTGTACCAAGCTCATGCAAGATTGCAAGGATTCTGTGTCCTAAAAGCTTTAGGCGTTAAAGGCAAGAATGGCGAGCGAAAATTTCAAACTGTTACCTGTCATCATGTGAGGAAATGAAAAGTGTACAATGATGATCTTTGCACAAAGAAAAGAAGGACAAAGAGAGTTGGATGTACAACAAGATTGATCGAGTGCTTCTTTAGGTGAAGATGGACGTTGGATAAAATATGCATAGAACACACTCATTCATTAAAACCAAATGATTCCAAGTTCATGACTCCTTTTAGGACCATTTCACCATATGTGAAGCAGAAGCTTGAATTAAATGATATCGCTGAATTTCGACCAAGTAAGAATATCCGTGCAGTAACATTGCACGCCTGCGGCGGTGAGAATATGTGTTATTTGTTGAAAGATTATAAGAATTATATAGATCATGCAAAGAAGTTGCGTCTTTGCCCTTGGGGATAGAGATGCGAATGCAATTAGCAAGATGTTTATTCGTATGCAAGAGCACGATCGAGATTTTTTCTTTGCTATACGACCTCACAATGAAGGAAGATTGAAAATTGTTCTTTGGGTTGACGCTCGCAGTAGGGCTACATATGAGGAATTTAGTGATGCAACTACTTTTGATACTACGTATTTGGTGAACAAATACAATATGCCCTTTGCACCATTCGTTGGAGTTATTAGCCATCGGCAATCGATATTGTTGGGGTGTGCATTGGGTTCGAATGAAGAAGCTGGTACTTTTCATTGGATATTTGAGACACGGTTGAGATGCATGGGTAATCGGACACCACTTGCAATTATCACCGATCAATGTGTATGAGTATGAGAAGCACTTTGAATGAAGTTATGTCAAACACAAGGCATAGATGTTGTTTATCGTACATTATGGGGAAAAAATCCTCGAAAAGGGAGATGTGGGCACCTTTATATGTGAGAGATGCTTTTTGGGCAAGAATGTCTTCAACATAGATAAGTGAGAGTATGAATGCTTACTTTGATGGGTATATACATTCTAGGAGTACTCTTAATGAAATTTATTGAATAATACGAGACTGCCTTGAAAGACAAAATTGATAAGGAGATTCAAGCAGATTATAGAATGATGAACATTGTAACCAAATGTTCCGTAGATTTTGAGTTTGAAAACTAGTTTCAAGACGCATACACAGTTGAAATGTTTGACGATGTCCAAAAGGAATTAGCTCGTATGATGCTTTGTGATTTAATTGAAGATGCGGAAGAGCTAAGCTCGGATGTGCATACAAATAAAGTATAATAACAAAAATTTGTGAAGCCCAATTTAAGTTTGTGGTTTTAGTATGAAGTTGAGTTGAATAGAATTACCTTCGAAGACATTTAGTGTAATTGTAAACAATTTGACAATGCAACAAATCTTTACATGGGTGAGCCTAAACTTGATTCCTTCCTAATTAATTTAATCTGCTATTCGTCATTCTTCCTTTTGTCATCATGTATTCAATAGAATAACTGTGACACGATATTATCTAATGAAATAAAAATGCATTGGGTGCCACTGATTTCAAAAGAGACATCAATTATGTTGGTGAATTGTTAAAAGCTAAACCTTCGTTTTTATTTTGCTATTTGAAATTTGTTAACCTAATTATATTTTCAATATTGATAATGACTTTTAATAATTTAGAAATTTTCATGTGTATAATTTCGACTTTTACTACGAAAAGGTCAATGATAATGTCCGATTGAGATTAGCTTCTAAACAAGGGCCATGTAAAAAATACCGTGCTCGCAACGCAGGTGATTCTGCCAAGCTAAAGAAAAAATAAAATTGGGGTTTTAATTTTTGAGAAAAAAATAAATAAAATTGGGTTATGATAAATAAAAATAAAAGAAAATACAACCAGAAATTCTACTCTAGGTAAAGTTTCTATTAGCACAGCTAACGCAGCGAGCGCCCCCTCAGCTTCTGTACTGATGAATTTCGCCGGCCGTTCTAGTTTCTTAGTTGTGGTCTGAATTCACTCCACGGGAGTTGCTTTCAGTCGAGGTAATTCTGAAGCTCGTGTAAGTAATGAATGCTCAAACTTCTTGATCTTATTGTTCAATTCTTTAATCTCCGCGGTTCGTTATTTTCTGTTGCGATATATTGGTCGTGTGTGTTAAAAAGAAATTGAATTTCTTGCTAATGCTTATTGGCATCTAGTGTAAAAGGAATTAGAGTTTAGGGTTTTGTGGGTTGTGCCGCAATACACAAAAGCAATTGATGCAGATCTTATTTTTCCAAGCTTTATGCCAAACACGTTTTCTAGTAATGGTGCAGATGAGAAAACTTGTGTTGATTCGCAAGGCTTTGGATTACTAATCAAGCGTCTCGAGTAATGGTGGCATGCTCGTGTAACTTTGAACTGAATTTTTTTTCCTCTTGGATTAAAGAAAATTACTTAGAAATCGAAGCAGAGTATTCGGTAAAAATCGAAATTTGGATATATGTTTGGTTCTACTGAAAAGTATTCATACTGAGTTTGGATCCAGTTTTTCATGCAATTTTAATCAGTAAGTTGACCATGAGGACATAAGTTTATAAGTTTACCAGAGAAAAAAGTTTGGAGGTTTCTATGTTTAAGGTTACACTTAGACAATTAATTAACCTTCTTGTTCTAACAATGCGTCAGAAATATCTGGCAATTTTGACTCTGCATTTGTAACCGACATCCTGAAATCCCTGATGTTGTAATTCGAAGTAATATTGTGTTGTGGCTCACCAATATAGTCTCTTATGATAAGGTTCTAATTTGGCATTGAAGATTGAGGAAAAAATGAGCAAGAATAAGAAGAACCCGCTTGTGTTTTTGGATGTATCAATTGATGGGGATCCAGTGGAAAGAATTGTCATTGAGGTAATGCAAATATTGATGACCTTAAAAATTTCTCTCAACTCCTCAACTGAAATTTCTTGCCTTTTTTTTGCTGAAGGAACTTAAAGGGTGGCATTTTACTTTTGAGAGTCGTATAACTATATATTTTTCTTTCCAAATTGACAGCTTTTTGCAGATGTTGTTCCCAAAACATCAGAAAACTTTCGGGCTCTCTGTACAGGTATTATTGAATTTGTCAATGTTGTTATGATTTGGTATTTGGGTATCATCCCTTGCTCCTCGGCTATCATGATTCATGAATATAGTACGCGTATTGTTTTACCTTGTATATTTGATGCTTATGTTAGTCTTCTACGGAATATTTTCTCTAAAGCTTATTGTCCTTGTCTTGTGCGAATCAAACATTTCCCTTAAGTGGGAATGGTCTCAGGTCAAATTAGTTTGTAGATGGTATTGGAGAACTTATGGTGACAAACGAAGTGATGGATCCAAGAGGAAAGCTGAGAAACAATCAAACAAGTTAACAGATAGTAATAAATTGAAGTGGATGCAGTGAAGCCCAAAAAAAATAAAGAAAAAATAAGTATTAACATTATAAAGCTTAATTCTGTAAGAGAACAAGTAATCTGCCCTGAAAAGCACTAAGCGTGCTATTACGTAGTTCTTCCTGACCATCAAGTAACCGACACAAATATGCAAAATTTAGGCCAGTGTTTCACTCTCGGAAGTGACTAAGTTTGACAAAGAGGGACCAGAGAATTTTTCCTTTTGTGGTCGCTGCATTATTTCTCAATTGTAATCAAATAATTATGGATGACTACAATAGTGAACTTTTTTTTTTCGGTGGTCTGTTGTAGGTGAGATGGGTATTGGAAAATCTACTGGGAAACCTCTGCACTTCAAAGGATCGTTTTTCCACCGAATCATTAAAGGATTCATGGCCCAGGTATGTATTTTCTTGCATTTATGTGTTTTGCTTATCATCAAAATTTTGAAGTTGACATTGTTCACCTATTTTCAGTAGTACGTCAATAAAAGATGCCACTTGCGTGTTTCATTTTCTGTGCCCTTGTCCAATCAATGCAGAAGGATACTATTTTTGATATGCTGTTTGCGTGGTTCTATATTGTGAATTTTTTCTTTCCTGGTAAAACATTAGGTCTGTTATTTCATTCAAAAGAAAAAAAGGCTGTTCTCTGCATGCTGAGTTCATATGTTTTGTAGTTTGGGTGGCATGTGGATTGGCTTTTTGGAATACGGAATGCCTCTTACATGGAAATAGACTTGGTTAAGACTTAAGACTATAGATGGCTTAACTATTCGTGAGTCATTGGGGATAAAATTTGTTTTTTCTTTTAATCTTTTCCCAAATATTTATCTTGTCATTTACAAGTTGTTGAACTTCCCTTGTCCCAACAGGGTGGCGACTTTTCAAAAGGAAATGGTATGCACCTTCCGCTCCATCTCTTCTTCGACTAACGCATATGGATTCCCTGCTCAACCTCCATATTCATGTTCGAAATGTGAGGATATATCTTTAATCTGTTTGCAGGCACTGGTGGAGAAAGTGTTTATGGAGGGAAATTTACAGGTAGATTCTCCATTGATCAGTTATTTATGCATGCACAGCTGACATTTTTTAATAAATGGTCATAATAGGTTGAATTCCCACTGCAGATGAGAATTTTAAATTGAAGCATGATGGACCTGGTGTTCTCTCTATGGCAAATGGTGGTCCAAACACCAATGGTTCCCAGTTCTTTATCACCTTCAATCGCCAGCCTCATCTTGATGGGTACTTGACCTTGTGATTTTTCTTTAAGTTGTTGACTCATTAGTGCCTTATCACATTCCCCTTCCAATTGCTGTTAGCCATTATCTTAGAAAACTTTCTTGTATTTGAATAGCGCATATATTTATGTGGTTGACTTCCCACTTATCAATTTTTTCCAGCAAGCATGTGGTTTTTGGAAAAGTTGTGAAGGGAGTGGATGTTCTGAAGAAAATTGAACAGGTGGCAACGGGTGATGGGAAGCCTACACGCCCTGTAAAAATTGTAGATTGTGGTGAAACCTCTGAAAGTAAAATTCTGGTTCCAGTTGAGAAAGATACAGGTAATCCAATGAAGGTTTTAGATATAGATGGTACGAGTTCATGATGCATCTGGTAATTTAATTAAGCGGCTTGTGCCTTGTTTCTTATCCTATGTAATTTGGATAGGGAAGAAGAAGAAGAAATTGGCAAAGCTTCCTTCTTCTGAGGATAGTTCTGATGGACAAGTTAAAAGAAGAGTCAAAAAGTTCACGAAGGATAAAAGAAAGAAAAGGAAACGGAGATATTCCTATTCCTCCTCTGATTCATATAGCTCGGATTCTTTTTCTTCAGATTCGGATACAGATTCGGATTCATCCACAGATGATTCATCCAGTGATGGGAGACATAAGAAGAGAAGGTCATTGAGAAAATACAAGAGCAAAAGAAAGGATGGGAGAAGCGGTAGGAAGAGAGGCCGACGTGGAAAACGATCAAAGCACAAGTCCAAAAGGTCTAGTTTTATACAGTTTGATGGATTGTTGGTGATGTCCTTTTCCCCAGTGACTGTATGATTGAAATTTTCTTTATTGTTTGCTTTCAGGAGCTCAGAGTCTTCAAGTGACACGGAATCTGAGAGCTCTAGCAGCAGCTCTGATGATGACAAAGCTGATCCTCGTGAATCTGCTCGTAAAACCAATGGCTCGAATCATGCCAAAACTAAGTCACCACAGAGGAATATTGGTAACCCATCCTGTGTTGTATCATGGATTCTTATATTTTATTTTTTTCCTTGATTTATACATTACATTGAGATAGCAGTGCCCAATAGGCCAATATTTTCATTGATATTTGAGCGCATGCTGTTGTGTCTATGCCCACGACTGGTTGTGATGCTACAGATGCAGGGAGAAACTCTCCAACCCGTCTGTTGGAAAAAGAATCTGATCCAGGACGACAGAGTCATCATGAGCTCAAGATTGTTGCACACAACACATCACATGAAGAAGGTGAATTGTCTCCAAAGGATCATGAGCTTCTAAGAAATGGTCATCGCATGGAATCTAAATACGTATCAGCTGATAATCGGCATTCCTACTCAGATGTATCAAGAAAATCCAGGTTTTCACTCATCCTGAGTATAATCGGGTTTTAAAAAAAAAAAATTGTTATTTTGATATGTGTGCTTGAAATGGTTATGTTATTGCACTAAGGAGATTCAAATGGCTTTGAAGCAGGAGCATGACTCCAAGCCCCAAGAGAAGGGCAGGCAACAATAAGAGTAGTTTAAGATTGATATCTGAAAGAACTGACAGAAGTCCAGTAATCAGAAGTAAAAGTAGAAGTCCTGCTCGGAATCTTGCCAGGATCAATGGGGGAAATTCTTCTAAGAGCACATTGTGCACTCCTCCCCGCAAGGCCCCAGAAACTTCTGCCTCTAATCGGGGACAGAGAGTGTCACGAAGCCCTTCACCTAGTGGTGCTGCAAAGCGCATTAGAAAGGGACGTGGCTTCACTGAACAATATTCCTTTGCACGCAAGTATCGCACCCCTTCTCCTGAGCATTCACCGCGCAGGGCGAATCATTACGGTGGAAGATTTATGAACAAAAGAAACCATGATAGGTATTACTGGTATTCACTCTAGAATATCTTGGTATCACGTCACTGAAGTAGGTTATTGATTTCCGTTATCAACAGGTTAAACTTGTTTTTTCTTTGGTTTTTTGAAGGTATTCAAGCTATAGAAGTTACACTGAGCGCTCACCACAGAGACGCTATAGAAGCCCACTGAGGGGACGTAGCCCTCCCAGGTCCTCCTCTAATATGCATATTTTACCCCATCACTGTCTGATCTGTACTTTTCTGAATTTTACTAGAATATGTTTATGTGATCATAGCAGCAATTTTTAGTACTTCTCTTTCTTCTTTTTATCTACTAATTTGTTAGTTACGAGCACGGTAGATATCATGTGGGAATGAATGGGGTATTTTAACTTTATTTATCCTAAACAATGTATTGGTTGGAGATGATTAGTTATGCCATAACATCTAATGCATCGAAGTTCGTTAACAAACTGCTTTTACATATTTGCAGAATTGATTATATTCTTCATTACCTTACTGTTATTGTATTTATGTTGTGCCTTGCCTTGTCCTTTAATTTTGAATTTTTCATAGGACATCTGACATCATTAGGGACCTAGAAAAAATATTTATAAGTTAGCTAAAACACGAGAAAGGAAAACTTGGGACCTAAATAATGTAAATGCATCAAAGATATAGATGATAAAGTTTTTGTAAAGGATGTTGAATTTAGTGAGAGGTGGAGGAGTTACTTCATAGGACTGAATGAACCAGGATATGTAGTTGACTTGTAGGATTGACTCAATTAGGGATTCTGTTTCTGATTTTTTAGTAGCTCAAGCTTTAGCCCGCATTTTGTTGCTTGATTATCTATATGCTCAAAATTGCATGCCAGCAGTGAATAACTCAATAGGGAAGATAACAATTTTGTGGATGCACGAAACCTAAATATGGTATCTGGAGAACTGCACTTCTTCCTTAGATGGCATTCTATTCTTTAGACCTACAGTAAGTAGATGGTGATCAAATCATTTAAGTTTATGCTTTTTGCCTCTTCTGAGCCTCTCCTAGTCTCCTGTAGTTATTGGAGAAAATATTTTACTGCTATTTTTGATAGGCTTTGTTTGGGATTTTAATCATTAGATAACTGGTGGAGTGATTTGATTATGCAATCTGTACTGGATATGGTATTCATGCTTCAAAAGTATGCTTTTCCTTGGGGCTTGGGCAGGTGGAGGCACAATCTAATTCCCTTATTTTTCTCGTCTTTTAGATATCGGAGCAGGAGAAGTCGAAGTAGGAGCATTTCTCGCAGTCCTCAGGGTTATCGTGGCCGCTACAGGGATCAGAGTCGGAGCCATAGTCCAATACGGAGTCGTAGTCCTGGGGATAAGCGACCTGCCGTTGGTGAGGCATTAAAATCTCGTCTTGGTCCCCGAGTGGATCATCAGCGTTCACAAAACAAAGATAGATCCAGGTCCAAAAGCCGTGGGTCCTCACGATCTAGATCCCCTGATTCTGCACCACCGAAGCGTAGTGGTAGAGCAGCCTCTGCGTCCTACAGCATTTCAAGATCGAGTTCACCATCTGGAAAGCGAGGCTTGGTCTCCTATGCAGACGTCTCTCCTGATGTTGGAACTGGGTAGATTCCTTGTGGCTGTTGTTCATTTTGAGGGATAAAGCATGTTGGGTTTTCCATCCCCGCCATCGGATTATATTTACTCTTCACCTCTTTATGCAATCCATTCTGCTTGATGTCCCTGTAAGCTGCGGAGCTTGGGCTGACATGCATATTTAGCACTCCAATTTTCATATGTACTCTAGAAACTTGGCTGATTGACTCACGTACTCGGGAAATCGCCTTTTACATTCCTGATGACTGAATAACTTGTTTTTCAGTATTTGTTGTTTCGTACCCTTTTGGTTCCCGTCTCCGCAGGGATGAGGGAACTCAAAATGGGCATCTGGTCCTTAGAGATTGTTGGACCCTTCGTGGAGAAGGGAGTGTTTTTTTCTTGTTCTTGTTTTGGTACAAATCGCCCTTGCTGGCAAGGGAGGCTGGCAATCGCCCATAGTAAAAGCCAGAAGCCTGGCAAGTGGCCCTTATCAGCTGGGCTTAGCAGGGTTTCCAAAGACCCAAGAAGCCAAATCGAACGTCATTAAGCCTCAACTAAATAACATGATCTTGAATTTTAAGATTTAAGTATAAATTAGACTAAAACTGCACAAGATCAATGAACATCCTGTTAAGAGTACTTAAGACTACGAAAGTCTTACATCGCTTGGTGAAAGTCTAAGTGATGTTTTATTAGTCATTCGAACTTCAAACTCAGAATAGGCAATACGTCAAGTGAATTGAGTATATCATTCTCTCGTGTTGGACATTTCGTATGTCCTTATGGACGGACTACCCACAGGTGAGAGATACCTCAAAATAATTTCATTATCGATGTTTTATACGACTTTGCTGGAGTCATTTTTCAATTATTGATAATTAAGGGTTATCGCATCTTTTATATTATACTAATAGCTACATTTCCTAAAACTCTTTGATACTAATTTTAGATGGCTCGTCTTGCATTATAGGAACGGGATTGTCATTGTCCAAAATGCAAATAATTTCAGAGCACAAAACTCCAAAAATCGAAACAAGAAAAGCTATTCCCAAGATGCAATGGGATCCTATTTCATTATAGTAATTACTAGTATATTCTACCAAGGAAGTAGTAATCAATCATAAAGCATTGCTTCCATAGTTCCATAGTTTTTGTAAATACAAAGACAACTATAGAGCATGATTTAATAAATAAAATAATTAGCCCACACAAGAAAATCAAAATTCTACTTAGTTGTCTGTGAAGCTGCCAATCAAAGGCCAGAACATCATGGTCCCATGGACAACAATTTCGGCGGGAATTACAGTGTCATATCTAGTAACCGTTGTTTTCTTCGCCATGTCAAAGAAATGACAAGATTTAATGACATGATGGCCCCTCAACATGACTGAAAGACAAAAATACCTGAGGGGCATTATAGGAACGTCACCAATCTAGCCGGCTAGAGAACAAAAGCTTCCGTAACCAGTAACAGTCCAGGCGACTCACAGCGAGCGGCTTCGAAAGCCACTCCGCATGCTATCTCCTCCTACATATACACCCACAACCATGAACTACAACAATTTCAATTCGTCTTGCCCATTCCGACTTCACAGACCAAAATGTCGCTGCCGGCTAACTTAGCCAGTGACCCGGCGAGCCCAGAATGGTTGAACAAAGGCGACAACGCGTGGCAGCTAACAGCAGCGACTCTTGTGGGCATCCAGAGCGTACCGGGTCTAGTTATTTTGTATGGGAGCATCGTTAAGAAGAAATGGGCGGTGAACTCATCGTTCATGGCCCTATACGCTTTTGCGGCCGTGCTTGTTTGTTGGGTCGGGTGGGGGTATAATATGTCATTCGGTAGACAATTCCTTCCACTTCTCGGACGACCAGAAACGTCGCTGGACCAGAAGTTTCTGCTGGATCAGGCTTTTATAGGGTTCTTACCGAATGCGACGATCGTTTACTTCCAGTTTGTGTTTGCGGCGATTACGTTGATTTTGATCGCCGGGGCTTTGCTTGGGAGAATGAATTTTCATGCATGGATGTTGTTTGTGCCACTTTGGTTGACCTTCTCTTACACGATTGGGGCTTACAGCATATGGTGTCCGGGCGGGTGGTTGTTTAAGAAGGGTATTATTGATTACTCCGGTGGCTTTGTGATCCACTTGTCTTCTGGTGTGGCTGGCTTCACTGCGGCTTTTTGGGTAATTAATCTTAACCGTTTGATTAATTGGTGTGAAGGCGTGTTTGGCATTCTCGACTAAATTTTTTTATAAGAAATTGTTAAATATAATTTGACAAGAAGATAACGACAATAAATAATATTTTCAAAAAAAAAACTCTATTAGGCTATTATAATTTAATCAAAAGGCGAAAGATAAAATAATGAAATCGATTCATGGTAAAACTGAAAAATATAGGTGGGGCCAAGGGCAAACAAGGACAGAGAGAGGTTTCCACCAAACAATATACTGCTGATGCTGGCAGGGGCGGGCCTACTGTGGATGGGATGGAGTGGATTCAACGGTGGTGGTCCCTACTCAGCGAACACAGACGCATCTTTGGCCGTCCTCAACACCCACGTGTGCACTGCCACCAGTCTGCTCACTTGGCTCCTCCTTGATATTCTCTTCTTCGGAAAACCCTCTGTCATCGGTGCCACACAGGGCATGATCACTGGCTTAGTTTGTATTACACCTGCAGCGGGTAATAACTAATAATCCAATCTCTGCTTGCACAAATATAAATATATGCGTTTACGTGGTAATTAACTGACTGCAAGGAATTTTGTCGAACAGGTGTTGTGCAAGGATGGGCAGCCATTATAATGGGAATTATGTCAGGCAGTATCCCATGGTACACAATGATGGTCCTCCATAAGAAGCTCTGGATACTCAAGCAAGTCGACGACACCATGGCTGTCTTCCATACCCACGCAGTGGCCGGATCCCTAGGTGGCATCCTCGCCGGCTTCTTCGCCGAGCCCAAGCTCAACCGCATCTTCTACTTGGTTGATGATTGGGAGCACTACATCGGCCTAGCCTACGGCCTCAAGAGTGGCCACATTGGCGCTGGATTGAAACAAATGGGAGTTCAATTGATGGGGATTGCGTTTGTCGTTGTTGTCAATGTCACCACTACCAGCATTATCTGTTTGTTGATCAGGTTCATTGTTCCGCTGAGATTGAGTGACGAGGAATTGCAAACCGGAGATGATGCTATCCATGGAGAGGAAGCTTATGCTCTGTGGGGTGATGGAGAGAAGTTCGAGTCGAAGCACACTTCGACTTATGGTGCTGGAGAGTTCCCTCCTTCGAAAAGTGAAGTTGAAATGGCTTGATTTGGGTTCTGTTGTGATTGATTTGCTTTATTTTCTTCGATTGCTAGTTCACTCGGTCTTCCCTTTTCATTTATGGTAGATTATTTCAGCTTTTGGTATGACTCTGGACATTGGAATACTGTAATAAGAGCTTAATCGTAAGAAATGTGTTGTTTGAGTACTAAATGAAATGAAATTATGAATAATTGATACAAATATTTATTAACTCTTCGTTTTTTGGTCACTTTAAGTGTGAACAGAAACATATTTTGATATAGATTACCCGTTGCCCGCAATTAATTTCAAAGCAATTAAATTTGCATAAAGCTGGGAGGGTTCATTAAGGGACGAAGTTCTTCCAACAATAATTTTTTTCATCCATAATATTCGAACTCGAGACCTTACTTAAAAAAAACAAGCACTCTCCGACTTGAACCAAAGAAATGTTAGGTATAAGAGACATATTTTGAAATTATGAATAAATGATATGAAATTTATACGAGACAGTTGACAATGAATTTATTAAAAGAGAATAGAAAAATACACGAGTGAAACTGTGAAAGTCACTTTGCTAATAAGTGGCAAGAAAAGACATTTGCCACAGCAACAAGTGGAAGGAAGTCTTTGATAAGCAGGTATCGTTCCACGAGGTTAAACAAAATAAATAAATAAATAGCATAAGTGGAAATAATAATGTAAAGCTTTTTTTTGGAGAATTTTGTGATTGAAAAATGGTAAATTGCATATTTCATCACTCATGTTTGATGAAAAGACAAACATTTGTGATGTTTGGAAAAAGATAAAAACACCCTTATTATAATTAAAAATTTGGATCAAATACATATAACATTGTGACATTATGAATATGATAAATAATAATAGATTAAAGAGAAAAAAAAATCTCATATAAAATTATGTTAAAAACAACAAAATTTGATTCCAATGCAAAGTAAATCAATCCTGATGAAGATTATCTGGTCTAAAATATCCCGAACAATTGAACTAATGATCCATGATTTAACTTAAAGACCAAGATGATCTAATCAATGATTACAAATCAAAAATAAAATTAATTTTTAACTATAATATGAATGATATTTGACTTATTTACAAATGTGAGTGTTGTTTGTCTATCCATCAACATCGAATGTGAGGAATAGTATATGTATTTCGGTAATACTAAAGGTACATAGACTGTTCATTCCATAATGTCCATAAGTGACGTGGCATGCTTTGTAGGATGATGACTCAGCAAGAGGACAAATTTTGAAAGCAAAACAAATTTGATTTTTGAAATGTAACCAACTGACATGGTTAAAATAAACCATGGTAAAAAATTAAAAAATTTAAAATAAAGTAACATGTTTCTACTTTCTCTCTCTCTCTCTCTCTCTCTCTCTCTCTCTTCGATCTTTTTCTCTCCATGTTGGCTCCGACCTTCTCCCGATGACCTTGACTTGATTCCGTTGAAACTCCGATCACTGTATTTCACTTGCTGGGCTCAGTGGTGGCTTGGGATGCGACGGTGGTGGAGCAACTCAGGAAGGCAGGGGCCGTGATTTTGGGCAAAGCGAGTCTTAGCGAGTGGTACAAGTTTCGGTCTTTGAGTCACGTGCCGAACGGGTGGTGCGCTAGAGCTGGACAAGGAGTGGTCAGTCTCACTCTCTTTACTTGCAAATTACATTTGAACATATATGAGGCTTACGTTGATGATTATTGAAAAAACTCATGAGTTATGTCTAATTACTGAGGTAGATCTTGTAATTTTGGGTTTTTGTTGATTTTTTTTTCAATTACATTCTTCGATGGATTTTTTTTCTTAATTACTTTGGAATTTTTATTCCATTCATTTTAACATTGAACTCGCACTAAGATTCATAGTATTTGTGATATTTTTTTATTTTATTCGTTATTACACTGTGTCTGAAATTATACTATAAACTTGCACTATAATCTTAGTGGTAATCAATATGTGGCAATATAATTAAGAGTAATGAGAGCCCTAGTTTGAAGCCTTAATACATTGTGATTAAAAATTGCAGGTTAAATACACTGTGGCATGGAGCTTGTGGATTGAAATACAATTTGGAACTACATTGATAGCTGACAATGCATTGTGAGATATGGGTGGCAGATTCAGATACATTGTGGCACTGTCATTATTTTTTAAATTGATGAATTGTATTACATTGTGGACAATTGTTAGTATCTTATTTACACGGAATAAATGATTGCATTACATTGTGGCAAGTGCTATTACATTTTTTTTATGAATATAATGGATTAGATTTTGGCCAATATTGTATTACATTGTAATATGAGAAAATAAATTGTAATACATTGTGTTTTTGTCATATTACATTGTTCAATCAAATGGGTTATTGTTGTACTGCATTATCAACTTTACTAGCTCTCAATGTAATAATGTTCAGACTTCATTGATAAGAATAAAACTATCATGTAATAATGCAAAAAAAACAACAACAATCAAATTGAAACACAATGTAATAAGACACTGCCAAATTGAAACATAAAATAATAAGACATTGTCTAATAACCAACACAATGTAAATATACACTGTCAATCTAAAACATAATTTAGTAAGACACTGTAAAACTAAAAACACAAGATAATAAGACACTGCTAAATTAAAAACACAGTGTAATAAGGTCTGGTTCTTTCATACGCATGAAAATTGTTATCTCTAATTTGAAATATTAAACTAAGATGAGATAATAATGGTTGATATGACCAAATTATGAGATAGGAAGTCTTGAAAAATGTGCAAAGAGAGAGAAGCGGGAATGGTAAATATTTTGGGCGGGAATTAGGTTTTGGCATAATAAAACAAAAGTTTGTGTTTCTCTAAAAAATCTATGTGGCATGCAAAGTCAGCATGCCACATAGATTATGTAAATTATGGACCTCATTTCTTATGGATATTTAGAGTCTGTTTGGTTTGCATGTTTTCTATTTTCCTTTTCTTAAAAAATAGAAAAGATGTTTGGTTGATCATTTTTATTTTTGTTTTCTAGAAAAGGAAATTATATTTTCTGAAAAAATAGAAAATGTCCAAAACATGTTTTCAAAAAATAGAAAACACGGACCGCGTCTCTTCCGTCAAAAATTTCCGAAACTCTCTAAAACAAAAATTGCATCTCTCTCTTGCGCTCTCTCGCGACCCTCCTGCGCAGATCCTTCTGCATACCTTCGTCTTCATAGTTGCAGCCTTGCCGGTAAGATCCAAGTCTCTTCCATGGTTTTCATTAGATTTCGTTTTGATTTTCTCTCGCATAAGATTCGATTACAACAATATAATTAATGATTGTAGGTATCATTAACCATAGATTGCTTATGATTGTTTTTTTTTTGCTAGATCAATTTTATTTAGTTGACTCAGGGTACCCAAACACACCAGGATATCTTGCCCCATATAGAGGTCAAAGATATCATCTACGTGACTATCGTGGACAAGGACGTCCACGTGGTAAGGAAGAGTTATTCAATTACAGACACTCTTCAGGCCGCAATATCATATAGCGTTGCATTGGAGTACTCAAGGCGAGATTTCCTATTCTGAAGTTAATGCCAAATTATCCTGTGAGAACACAGAGAAAAATTCCAGTTGCATGTTGTGCACTTCACAATTTCATACGCAGAGAGCATGCATTGGATAGGTTATTTACTCAATACTCATCTGAGATGATGGTAGTCCAGCAGGACGAAGCAGAGTCAAGTCAAGGAGCAGCAGTTATTGACATTGATGTCACCCAAAATGCTCAAATGGGACTCATTAGAGATAACATTGCTACACAAATGTGGGTTGACTTTTCAACAAATGCATGTTAATATTATGCATGTTAGAAATAATATATGATATTATAGATGATTTGCATCATGGATGATTAGAAACAATATTCATTATTATGAATGATTTGCATTATGGATGTTCTTGAAATCAATATGTTGTTTAAAATATGATTTAACATTTGTTTATCTTACTATTATAAATATTTTCTTAAGAAATTATCTAGAATGTGATAATAGGTACTCATACAAACCAAACACAATTTCTTGTTTTCATTTTAGAAAACAATTTTTATCATTTTTAACCAAACACATTTTCTACATATTGAAAACACTAAAAATAATCTCTAGAAAATGAAAATAGAAAACATAAAATATTTTCCAAACCAAACGCCTCCTTAGCATTTCCGTATGTATTTTACCCTAAAAAAAAGGATGGTAATTCAAGGTGACATTAAGCAATTTTTGTTTGTCTAGATCATTACGGTTTAATTCGTGTCATTTGGTATCATTAATTATATTGTTGTAATATTTAAAGGGAGAAGTTATGTATTAGTCCCTAAACTTTTATGAAATGATTAAATTACACACTGTATTTTATTTTGGATCAAATTGCCTCTTGAATTTTCAAGAACAAATATTGTTATCTTTCCCGTTAAATTTCATTAATGTGTCAATTTATTTTCATTAATGATTGAAAAGTTATGTATTAATCATGTGTCGAGTTTGAAAGACCTGAGAGGCAATTGAATTAAAAATATACGATATTCGAGATAAAGGGCCATCGATATATTTTAATGGAAGTTGATGGGGGCAATTTGATTGAAAATAAAATACAAGATGTAATTTGATTATTTCATGCAAGTTCAGGGCCAATACATGACTTTTTCCAATATTTAAATGCATAATTTATAATAATAAAAAAAACAGAAAATCGCACGCATGGAAGATAAAGAGTGAAGGAGGAGGGAATTATTTGAAAGCAAAAGGGAAATTTTCTTTTTATTTTCCTTGGAAAGCAGGGAGGATTTGCTGGAAAGGTTGAAGGAGAGTGGAAAAGTCTTTCGCCCCGAAAAAGATAGCAACCAAAAGGCTGTACGGACGCTCTCTCTAGCAACATCAGATCCGTGGTTTTGGGGATGCTGCTGCTTCAAAGAGTTGAAGAAACTTGGAAGCTGAGAGTATAATCTGCTACTTTTGTTGTTGCGGAGCTCTACTGTAAATATGTAGCAGTAGTGAGATCAAGCAATGGAGTCTGAATCGTCGTCGTCGCTGGATGAACAGGTTGTTGCTGGAGGAGGAGGAGCTGATAACAGAGGCAAGCATCGTATTCTCGAAGAACTCAAGCGCGTCGAGCAAGAAATTAAGTTCTTAGAGGTTCGCTTCTTTAATCTTTTTCTTATTTATACTTCAAAATTTCCTGCTCTCTGGGCTTCTTCTTTTTTATGCTCGTTATAGCTTAGTTGAGATGCTATGATTCTTGCATTCAAAGTGCCTTAATGAGAGGATTATTTTTTAGATTCGTTGTGGATTTGGTTGTTCTTTCAGATTTGTTACTTTTTGAGTACTTGCCTAGTTTATCCCTTGTAAATTCTTGGAATATAGTTTTAGGTTGGGATTTTACGATTGTATCCAGATCTTACATTATTGCTAAATCAGTACCACCCTGTGTTCTGCTGTGATTATCAACCTTGTGCTTTTACGTCCAATTTGCAATATACTTATTTGACAAATAAGTTCTGATTGTTGAATACCTAATGTTAAGGTGATTTGTTGTTGAATTTAACAATCTGAGGGTCTCACAGACACAGTTTCAATATGTGCTCCAAGCACCTGATGAAACTTGGAACAATGGGATTGCATTTATTGAAGAAATCTGAAGATTGTGAACAATACTTGAATAGTTGGATTGACATGAAGAATAGACCAGATTTTGTAGTACTTTTATTATGAAAAAAATTTACCTAGCTACCCAGATCTATGGCTAGAGCAGTAGAGCACTTTCATCTCTATACACTGGACACCACCTTCAATTCAGATGTTGCAGTCATTCTGGTGGTCCACTACCAACCTCTTCAATTCATTGTTACTGGTTTGACTAGTTTATGGTCAGATTCCATTATTCCAAAAGTCTAATTATATCCCATCAGGATGAACTTAGACCAAAGAGTGGCTGAGACTTCCTTTCACCTACATTCACATGCATATGCGTCTAAAGATCTTTCGAATAGGAAAGAACATGGAAATCATGCCCATTTTCTTTTCCTTGGTTTTTCCAAATTTCATTGTTATCCCATCATTTAGCTTCAGCTCGCTAGAGATTCATAGATATTGGATACAATTTATAATTCATGCCAATAATAATACTCAACTGCTATCATCTACTTTGATATACACACAACTGCTGCATGAAATCGCTCTTCTGTTGGCATAAACTTCATTGTAATTTGATTAAGCATTCCCTACTTTTTTTATTAATGTAATATTCTCCTAAATCTGCAGGACGAATTGGGGGAGCTTCAGGGAATAGACAATGTATCAACCATGTGTGAGGAGTAAGCAAGCAAAGACCTAATGCATAATAAGCAATTTGCTGAAGTTTTTCTTCCCTAACAAGCTCTGGAAATTATAGTGGAAATTGGTCCAACGTTGGCTTGCTCATTCAGCAACCAGTTGCTGAGATTCATGCCATTCCTTTGTCAATAACTTTGGGAAAAATGATGGTTGAAGTGTGCCTAGCATCCAATCAGATAAAATGAATAACTAGGACTAAACTTTAATTCTTTTTGTTGTTTCAGGTTGCTTCGTTGCATCGAGACTATACCCGATCCTCTAGTTCCTGTGTAAGTGCTATGATCTCAATGACATCCTGCTGTTACAAACTTGCAATGCATCTTTCTATCTCTAATGCTCAATAATTGTCTATTACAGAACAAATGGCCCTCTGAACCCAGTATGGGATCGGTGGTTTGAGGGGCCCCAAGATTTACAAGGATGCGGATGCTTGATACTCTAAATTTGTCGTCAGATGCTTGAGGCTTCAAAGACTCGAAGTGAATGTTCAGAGTTCGAATCCATGGAAGTGCTAGGCAATAAATATGAAAGACTAGGGGTTAAGATGCTAAGAAAAAAAGTTCCATTGTTTTTCATAAAGTATCAGTCCTCAACTCTCAAATTATGGGTGATGCAAATATAGCAGAGCAATGTAGAAAAGATTTTCAAGATCTATATGCAGAGAATATTAGTTTCAAGCAACAGAGACTTGACCAAAGCAAGCAGAACAATGAATATATACATTGAAATTCATCTAGGGATATATATTGAACTGCAAAACATATATAATACATGGATTTATTCAGTTTAAAGATCTAAGTTCAGTTATTTCCCACAAAAGAGAGAGATAGATTCACATGTATGTACACTTCGATGTTTAAGGGGGTCTGTCAAAGCTTCAATGCAGGAAGAGTCACAACCGTTCCATTTTTGTTATGGGTCAGCCTACAAAGGCAATCAAATCACAGATACAGGAAGGCAAGTGCAGGGATAAAGAAAATAAATATATAATCTACAAAGCTTGCGCGGACAAGAGAAGTCTCACTTGGAGCAGATGTTCCTCGTCCGAAATGTGAAGAGAGAGGCGAAGATTTGTAAGAAGAGACTCTTGCTCCCAACTCAAAGGACCAGAAGCGTATAATGCCTGCATTGTTGACTTGTAAGCACAGAGCTCTAATTTATGAATGTCATATTCCAGTTCGTCTGCAACTAACAAGGATACTTGTTTCTTTCTGGCCAAAGATGGAAATGACGACCCGGCATCGGAATTTTCACATTCATTACTCCACAATTTATTGGCACTATTATTACGGTCATCAAAATCATTAGAACTACAACTAGCAACAGAACATTGGCCATCATTATCCATCGACCGATGAGGCCAAGATGAAGCATGTAACCCGTAGGTTGTTGCTTTACCCATTGTAGTATCCATCGCAACCAATCCCTTATTGAAATTCTCTTCGACTCCTAGCGTCCGAGAAGAAATATTATCAACCGTGTCCACTAGAGGACCATCACAGTCTCCCATGCATTGCCTTGATTTTCTTTTCTTGCTTCTTCCTCCAACGAGCAGGTTCCTGGAAGATGGTTCCAAACTTCTCTTTGTTTTTCCTTTTGGAACATGTAATTTGAAATGGACACAGGCATCCTTCAGGTCTCCCATTAAGACTTTCTTTCCTGACCATGAACCTTCACCTTTAACCGGTAACAAAGCCCTGGAAACGGAACTTGAGTCTTTACGATTTTGCCCCGTATGTCCATTTGCAAACCTTTTATTTTGAGCGACCTGCACCCGCATTGGCCGAATATATGTTAGTCTCACATCTACGATGATCTGGCCAAACGGCACAGGTACTGAGTGTAAACTCCTTTTAAACATATATGGAGAAACTACAATTCAATATTAGAACAAGAAATTGAAACAGTATTTACTTGACCACACAAGTGCTGAGAAAAGGTATCTGGCCACTATATGACTCAGACTCACTGTGGAAAAGGACCCGCATCATACAAATGGATGCAAAGATTACATTCAAAAGGAAAAGTGGAAGACAGATCATCATTAGTCTTGACAAGAAATATATGCAAAATATTAGAAGATATAAGATAGTTCAGTCAATGATAACTATCATTCTTTGACAAATCAAAAGATCATAATTACGAAACCCTGTGAAGATTAACAAACAAAAACATAGAATTTCTTCATTTTATCATCTATCAACAAATCATGGGCAAGAAGAAAAGAAAATATTGCAGAATTTTAATCCCCTTACACTAAGGGCAAACTTCCATTTTGTTTAATTTTGTAAGAACTGATAATTTGATATCAGATAGATTATATGGTAATGGAATGCAATTCAAAAACTCATAAATGGCACGCTGAGTGAAAATTTACTAGATGCCCTCACCTTCCCAATAGCTGACCATGTATTACTTTCCCAAACCTGGCGAATTCTGACATTAGATCCATGAAATTCTTTAAGATGAATGGATCCACGCAATCTAACAACAAATCTGTCGTTCTTCAGCACGTTCATCACCTTCCCAACCCTCCAACATTGTTTTTCAAATACCTCAACCACATCACCGACCTTCCATCTTTTCCCCATCTTTTGTGGAGGCAGCGGCCTAACATCTACCCCATGCACCTTCTCCATGACTGGCGTTCCTTTCTGGTCCTTGAGGAATCTATACCTTACAACATAGTCATCACCATCCATGAAAACTACAATAGCTGGATACCAGGAACCACAAGGCTCACGTTCTTTCCTTAAGACCTCAACTGTACTCCTCTCCTTCAACTTCATGATTTTATTACCCTTGAGCTTAAACCTGAAAAACCATATGGGAATTATTAATTTTTAAGAATGATGAGAGAATCCTACTTTTCTATAGCAAATCTAAGAACCCAGTACTCGAAACCACGAAATGCCAAGATGAAGAATTTTCCAAAATTGAAACTGAATTCTCAACTGGTGTAGCAGAAATCAAATCATATCCAAGGTCCACTTAGAGAAATTTCCAACAATTACGGAGTTGAGGCAAGCAATGGCTAATACAAATCTATCACCATATCCAGACAAAAGCATATGCCATTGTAGGAAGTCCAATTATAAAGAAGAGAGAATCCAAGCTTCAAATAGCTTCAAGAGTCTAATCAAACCCAGAAGAACCCATAAAACCAGCTTTCTTAAGAGCAGGCTGTCAGGCACAAATAAATCAAAACTAGCAGAGTAGAAATCAAACATCTTATAGTTACTCAAACATCAATTCATCCATGATTTAACACTCCTCCATTAATACCCATAAATGGATTTGAACCAAGAAACTAAACATAAATTTTTTAAAAAAAAAGTCAAAATTGAACTGACCCAAAAGAATCCTGATGAGAAAAGAAGATTTAACGATGATAATATTCAAATACAGAAGGAGAATAATTGAGAAATAAAGAATGCTACTGACCTGAGACCCTGAAAGAGAGTCGAAAGCGAAAGGGGGCACAGCTTTGTTGTGTTGTGGCTATGACCACATCTTCAAGCAATTAACTTCTCTGTTCTTCTGACCAAAAAAATTTCTAAATGCTTTTAACTCGATTGATAATAACTTAGACCCGTTTTACGTTGCGTATTATCACGCAATGACTTCTTTTATCAATCATATTGGATCATCGATGATCGATCCCCTACTACTTCTATTACTACTAGCCTAACTCCACGCCCACATCAACCTAATTTCACGGAGATCGCAAGAGAGAATTGAATACTTGAAAATCTTACAAATTTTCGTTAAATTTCTCTTTTCATTTTAGTATTTTTTTCCTTCCATGACAAGTCGTATTTTTACATAAAGTAGGACATGATTTATTTTTTTAATCGGGAATCACATCGCCAGATTTTTTATTATGAGTTTAAATTTGGTCGTTAAACTCACGCGTATAAATTTTTCATGAGCATCTCCAATGGAAAACCCTCTTCAAATTTTTTAGTTTCTCAATTAAGTCTTACCTCCGTTATACATAATTTGGGTTCCACGTAGTTGTTCATATCAGCAAAACACGTCATATCAATAAAACACGTCTTTTAATATAATTATTTCACTTTCCATTTACAAATTTCAAATATGAACATCAACATCATCCCTTCATACTTTTCTACAATATTCTACTTTTTTTTATCATTTTATAAATATTTCAATATAATTTTTTTAAATCATTATCTTTATACACTTTAAAATTTTCAGTGTTATAAAACATCATCCATTGGAGATGCTCTCAACATTGATAAATTGAGTCAACGTGTGACCAGTGTGCTCAAATATATTATCCAATGAAAATTGAACTCAGGATTTTTTGATATCATACTTTAATTTAATAAGTTGAATTTTGGATTACCAATTTAAAAAATTCAATCCCAACCTCTTTTTTTAAAAATAAGTTCATAGAATCCCACCCAACTTGATAATTCCCTAGGAAAATTTATGATCCATACGTCTATGTTATATATATCAAAGGAATTTGATCATTAACGTTTCAAATATAATACAATATGATTCCTGTCTGTGTTGAATTTGCACACAAGTTAAAGAACTGAATTAAAAATAAAAGTACACAACAATTATACGTGATTTGGTAAGAATGTCTATGTTCACGGGTAGAGTTTGTATTTCTTGTATTTCTCTCAAATGGTTACAAGAGGTATTATTTATACTACAATCAAGTAACCGCTCTCATACTTCCTATCCGCTCTCCTACTTCCTCTTCTCGCTTCACGTGTGCAATCCTCATTTAAATTTTGAAGAATAGTTTCACTTGAATTTTGAAGGAGAGCTGAGAATATCAAGATCACCACTAAGGCGGAATGAGGTTATGTTCCACATTTCCACTCGTTCGTGCCACGTCTAGCCTCCAGATGTCTTTCGCCTCTATTGCCACTTGACTTCACATTTTTACGATCCAAAATTCCTAAATTTTAGTGACTAAATTAATTAAAAAAAAACCTAATTGACATATGAAAAATAGTGTTATGCTCACACTGACATACATAGGAGTGTATTATTGTGCTTTACATAATTTCAGTTTCTTCAATTTTTGGCATATAACAAACCTGGGTGAAGAAGAAGCACAACCCAATCCAATCTGGTCACAATAGAACTAGCCAATCAGATGATCTAATGGCTTTAAGGGGAGGTCCAGTGTTTAAGTGCACCAATTTTTTTTATAAATCTATTAAAAATTTATTAATGTATTATAGTATTATAAATTCAAAAAGTATATTTTTTTTGTTTGAAATAAAAATTAAATTTATTGTGATATAAAATTAAATATTTTGAATTCATATTCAACTATTTATAATTGTCATATAATTTTTACAAGAAATTTGAATAAAAAATATATATTTGAATTCAAAAATGTTATAGAACCCAATTTTTATTAAGCTAACTCAACCCAAGTCTGCATGACCTCTATGTTGATCGGTCATGTTGGGATTTTTTCAAAAATCAGTTAATAATATTATTAATTTTTCATAAACGAAAATATTTTCTTTCTCAAAATACATGTTAGATTTTAAAAAAAATACATATTCGAACTAGCGCGTAAAAATATTTATAATAAGACTTATTGTCTATAGTCTTTATTGCATTTTTTCTATTAAATTATTTTTAAAAGTAATATAATTCATATATATGATGTGTAAACTGTCTATTCGAACACTATGATGATAGAATATATATTCGTTATTTTTTGCATTTCTATTGAAATTATGTAGGGTACCCAAACCCTAGAGTTTATCACTTGGGACATTTAAGATTTTAGTAGAGAATTCATCGAGGTTTGGTGAATCCAACATTTTTAGGTTAAAGTATGAAAATTCGATACACGAACTCGTTAGGATTTAGCGAATTTGTTTCTCTGGGGGTTTATAACCTTATTGTTAAGGTTACAACATGAAAATTCGATACACGAGTCCGTTAGGATTTAGCGAATTCGTTTTCATTAGGGTTTGACACTCATTGTTTATGCTACAACATGAAAATTCGATATACGAGCCCATATCAGTATCCATAAATAAACACTGAAAACTATGTAACCCACATGTTAGTACAAAAAAAATAATATAATTAAGCATGACTAAATAAAACCTATTGATGATGGATCTTGCTAGATAAATCTTTATTCTAGATATCGATTTTTTTTAAAATCTAATTTATATTTTAAGAGATAAAGTGTTTTAAAATTTCGTTTTAAGAAAAAAAATGTTCTTTAAGTTTTTTAATGATATATTTTATTTTTAAAATTTTAATTTTTCATGTCATACGCTTACAAAGCATGTCATGTAAACTTAAACTTGAGTTAATGTCCTGTTACAAAAACTTGGATATTTAGCACCACCCATTTGAATTTGTGTTAAATACCCCCACATTAAATGGGACCCAGTGTTGTGGGCCTTAGAAGTGGTACTTGGTTTGGACAAGAATAGACGGGAAAAGCCCATAACATGTCAAGTGGCCCAATTATTAAAAGTTCAAAACTCAAAGATTGGGCCCGATCATGTATATTAAATTATTAATAATCACCGTTCCAATTCGGCCTAGAGATCGAGCCATATTTACTAGGCTAGGCATGATACACCGAAATGTTGGGCTAGATTTTGCGAAACATGTTTTAGGACAAAAACGGTACAAGGCCCAATCTCAGCTTAAACATATCCACTTGTGACAACGTTTGATCGGTTATAATTTTTTTTTTTTTACACAAATTGAGCTGGTTGAATGGTTGGTTATCAACGGTTATTTTAATTATCGATGAATTCCATTAGAGAGATGTACATTATTTAAAATTACCTATCGATGGATTCAGTTATCATAACTTTAGGCAAATAAATAACAAACCCATGACCTATGCATTTAGACCGACAAGTCCATCCCTACAGTTTGGTTGACAGAGCCCTCATCCCATTACATCTAGGCTGCAAGCCCTACGGCTCCCTTTCTATATTTATCGGTGATCCCATCGACACATCATCGAGCGTAAAAATTCACATGCATGCATGTTTGAAATTTCAATTCACATTGTGTACGATCAATAAATGGACACCTAATCCTATTAATTTCGTGCAGGTCGGCAGTTGATCATTAAATAATCCTAATTTTTAGATCTATCGGACTTTGTCAAAATTGACTTCAAAAGACATTAAAGTCAAGTCATTTCCTAAAAAAAATACATCTTTTATCTTCCTAGACTCACAATAAATGAATTAGTCAAGTTATCAACCCTTATGGTTTGAATCCCTCGTTTTCAATTCCCCTAAATAAGAAAAGAGAGAATCATTTGGATGATATATCACGGTAAATTTTTATAGGGCCAAATTGTACGAATTCAAAAAGTGTTGAGTTTTGACTGTGCTGAAAACAATACTTTTGTGGTAGCATTTTGAGTTTTGATTGTACTTAACCTTACAAGTATTGAGTTTTGATTCTACTTATCCTTCTTAAGGTGAGAAACTCCTTATGTGTATTGGTCTAACGACTCGAATTTAAGTCCATATCGAATATACGAAAAACAAATTTGTATAATACCATTCTCAACTGTTGTGTGGCTTTAATCTCGTAATTTCGCATTCAATAATATATTTTTTTTGTAATTTTCTTTGGTTTTTATCCTCCTCTGTGTGGGTGTTGTTCTCTCTTATGTCCGAGTTGTTGTTCTTTGTGTGGGAGTTTGCTTTCTCTTTTGTGGGATTTGTATCCATCTTTGGAGAGTAGTTTTTTTTTTTTTGAAATATGACTATTTTTCAAAAAAAAGAAAAACCCCCCGAAAAAAAATAGGTTGAAAAATGGCATCTTGGACATCTGATTTGAAGCCTTAAGCTATGATACAAATTGCTTCCTGGACGCAACATCGATCTGTAGGTGGCCCAGAACTATGCGCCAATGAAGATTTCTCGCCCAGCCTCGTACTCGTATGCTGCAAAAGCAAACATCAGGGATTGAAAAAAAGGAAAAACAGCAAATTAATACGTAGAACAAGAGGGGCCTAGAGAGAAAAATTGCCTTCCAAGTTCCGGACAAGGATTAGAAGGTATTTTTAGTTTATCTTCACGTGATTAGATGGGTATTTTTTTTTGTTCTTTTTTATGCTGTAATTTTGTGTTTGATAGTCTGCATGTAGAGCTTAGATGCCATTCAGGGGTTGAAACAGTAGATTAGAAGACGTAGATAACTTTCTGAGGTTGGTTCGCTAAGCAAACCATTCAATTTGTGATGCATATTTACAATCTAGTGATTTGGGTTTCTTATTGACTTCCATGCATGTGAGTTTCACTAGAATACGATATGTAAATTGCAAATAATAGTGTGTCATAGTATGTATGTGCTTCCATGGAAACCAATCAAAAGGATTTCTGTAATTTTGTCAAAAGATGAACAACAGTTGTTTCCGGTCTTTGTTCCTACCAAACTTGTTACTTTCTTATTTTCTGTTTGTTCGATTGCTGCTTAGATCCAAACAATGTCCTTTAATGAAGAAAAGATTCCACTTTCTGGCCCCTTGTGCTTCCACTCACTCTGCTGTTCTGTTTGAACACCCTAAAGCCTTAAAAAGTATTATTATGAAATGGATCGAATTTGTGCTGAACATTGTAATGGCTGAAAGTGGGTCAGATTACTAAGTCACTATCTCATTGAGGTAGAAAAGACAGTGGGAGAATGTTGGTTGGTCATTTGAGAGCAACTGAAAGTGGGAGACAAGTTCCACTCTTGCTTCCCTGGAACCCTACACAAGTTCAGTCAAAATACCTCTCTTCCTTATAAAATAGCTAATTTCTTTGTCCAAATATATATGGTAACTATTTATTTGGCCATATTAGGCTCAACTCATGATACCACTACTCTTCTGTGAAAATCTTGAATAATATTCGTCATTCTTTCACATGTCATCATTGCTTAGTCGCTGCATACTGTTAATTAATCTTGTTACGATCTAGTTAATTCTATGAATTCATTTCACTTAATCCACTGTCTCTTAGTTCCTTGTTCGAGCTATTAGTTCCACCCATAAGTGGAGCATACGCCATCCGGTCCTCTGTTCTTTTTTTTTAGCCAATCAATGTTCTTAAAATTGTGTGAAATGCTTGTGTTCAAAATGAGCTTGGAGATCATGACAATCTAATAGAATCACAATCATGCTTATCAATAATAATGATAGTAATAGTAACAATCTCGGATCATATATCATGAACTTGTCCTTGCTAGGTTCAACTTTACTTGACAAGTTGAGACTGTGGTTTGGTCATCTCCTTTTATTCTACAGAAGAACTGTATCATAAATTTTTGAATACCATTTTGATTTGTTAAATTACATAATTTTGCTTCCAGCTGTTATGAATTGCACATATGGGAATATAGCCCTGAAAAATGTCAAAATCTACTTTCTGTTAACTTCAAACAACTTTCCTCTGCATGGTTGAACATCATGTCGGACTGCATATTTAACCCAAATTGGTTTGTCACTTTGTTGATGCCTGAACTAAGAAGTAATTTGTTTGTTGCAAAAGTGTGGAAATCATCTTGCTGTACTTGCAAATAGTTATTTTGCTAACTAGGTTGTCTGTGTAGAAGGATATCCAATAATCCCTTTTTTGAGGGTTTTTTTTTGCATCTTCACGAATCAACCGGGCACTGCATTCTGTGCTTTCGTTTTACTTTACCTACATATATAAACAATTTGCAATTATGTCAAGCAATATATATTTGATGATAGCATTCAAAACCCATATTCAAATTTGCTTCAACTGCTCACATGGCACTCAAAAGTTCTCTGGAGCCACCTATTGATCTTATGTCTTGATGGCATGAGATAAAATGGAGTTATATAGCGTACTGAGTGGATTTCTTTCTATGGAGGAAATTGACAGGATAAAATGGAGTTTTATAGTGTACTGAGTGGATTTCTTTCTATGGAGGAAATTGACAAGGAATTAATTGTATGAAGTTCAGGTGAAGGACTATGTTAAAGTGGCATTACATTGTTTGTAGCAAGGCTGCGCCAATGCTGGATCATCCGCCAGTGATGGAGGATCCTGACCAAATATCATCTTGCAACTCATGTCATCAAAATCTGCAAATCAGAAGGTATTCCATAGTTAGTCAAGTTCTATTCAATCGATGGAATTATTCCAAACTTTCATACAACGGTTCTAAACTGATCGATGGTGGAGTATTTATCTGTCGTGGGGCTTTGCTAACCAACTAAATATTGGCACATGGAAATGCTACAAAGATTTAATTCGAGTGCCTTTAATAAATGAAATTTATTTACTTGTGCTCACACTATATATGAGGCAGGTGAAAGAAGAATAATTAGTTTTATGAAAAAGATTACAGATGGAAGTCAGTGTATATCAATCAACAATATGGTGGACTACACAACATTAATCATGATATCTTGTATGTTTAATTTTTTGGTCTGGACTTCGGGCATTGTGCATTTGATATTTTCTTAAGCTTTCGGCTAGAATTTCTCTTTTGACATTAGATGGGTCTACTTGCAATGTGGTTTGTGCATGGGGCCCTCCATTTACATGATGATCATGGCCTCCACTTTATGTTGCAGCTATAATTACTCTTTGAAGGATAGGTTTTTTCTATTTTCCTGATATTTAGTCATTCTGATTATAGTCCATTACTTTATGAGGAAATAGTTATTTGTTGTTTCCAATATGAGTAAGTTGCTCATTCATACTGTAGACCCTTTCCAGAATAAGAAATCACACTTCCTGGCAAAGCAAATTTTTTATATGGTGATATGCAGTGTTATTATGCCCAAAAATGTGAAGATAGTTTATCTAGAAACTAAGAAAGTAGTATTTTTCTTACAATAGGTACGAGTTTTCTAATCCTAGATAATTTAATCATTCACTCCAACCCTTACTGCAGTAAATATGTGTTTTTTTCTTTCCAATAACCATAGGAAATGTGTGCTTCAGTATGAAGTTGTGTGATCATCTTGCCACTAAGATGCATGCTGTCTAAAGGCATTTGCAACAATTCTTATATAAATAGTTACTGAGTGGAGGTTCTTACTGGGAACCATGTTGACTGACACTCCCAGGTAGTCTTTTATGAAGGTCTGAGAAGGCATTTTGCAGAGGTTGGTGCACATCCCCGCACAATTGCTTTCTTCTAAGAACCTGTGTAGAATTAGGAGAAAAAAAGTTGTGGGTTATGTGGAGGAAAACCAAGGGCAATGAAAAGTATTAAAAAGTGTTTTTTGACAATGATTAAGGTTATAGTGACTATAATAGTCATGATATAGCCATGAGAAAGGAATTGTAAGCAAGCAGCATAATCATTGGTGCACATTGTTTTTAGGTATATAACGTGTCTTAGGTTGGCAAGATTTGAACCCATTTGGATTGAAAATAAAGGAAAGAATGAAGGGTTCAGTTACCTGCACTTTTTTATGTAGACTTCATTCTTTTCTTTTTCCCCATTGAGCTCTGATTCGCGCACCTAGCATGGTAAAATTAATTCGATCTTTTAGATTTCATTTCAAACTTCAGTGAAACATGTTACATATGCATGAGTTTGCATCCCTATATTGTGTGTGTACTCAGCATATGCAATCATGCATGTATATCCATGCCTATGTATGGAAATTACTGTACAAAAATATTGTGGGATTCTCTCTCTCTCTCTCTCTCTCTCATTTTCATAGTTTCACATTGTCCTCTAGTTCTAGATTGGCTATTATGAAATAGTCTTTTCATCGTGTGAGGCAGAGGATCTTAACTATCTCTCAAACAAGAATAGCAAGTATTCTCCCTAATATATAAATAATTATGGAGTACTGCCCTCTTTTTATGTCCATAAATATTTTATGGAAGTTCACTTACTTGACAGGGTCCGACAAGCCAAGCAAAAAATACAGTTGTGAAGGCAGCAAAGAACTCCCTTGTGAATTGAGATTTGGGTAGCATTTTCCTTATCTGCTATTGATCATCGATCATAAACCAGTACTTAGATTTTGCAACAAATGTTATGAATGCAGAATATGCTAAAATGAAAGAGCCGAGAGAGAGATTAAGAACAAACTTTGAAGCTCCCCTTTAAATTGCAATGTTACAGTAAGAAAGTAGCATAAGTTGTAGAATAGGATCCTATGGCCAGGTTTGAAATGAAATTTTCTAATTATTATTTCTTTGCCATATATTTTTCATTAGAATGCTTGTTTTTTATATGCATGAAGAAGAATTTATTTTGCTCGTCTTTCCAGACCTGGAAACGTAGACATTTCTTGCTTGTATTATAGTTTGCATCGACATTTCTTGGATTCTAGGAATGTTCGATGCAGACGTCTTTATCTAATACGATACATATATTAATTCTGTAATGTGGTTTAGATAGGAGATTATCTCAAGTCTTCAATCAACTTGGAGTGCTTTATTCTAAAGGAAGATGCGAAAGAACATCAAGATATGTGGACAAACTACAAAGTAAGTAGATAACCCAGCCCTCTATGTCCTTGTTTTAGCTTCTTCTTTATTTGATAAACAGAGATGATAATTCAATAAAAAAAGAGAGTTTATACAAAAATTTGGCTCGGTGGTAGAGTTGTAAAAATGCAACCTAGAGGTTACAGGTTCAATTTCTAGAAACAACATTTGTCTTAGAAACAACGTTTGTCTTGTGCACGTGTGTTGTTTTCAATGTTGTAAGACTTGGATCGGACCGGCACCCGGCCGCCAGTCCGATCCGATTGTCTACATAAAATCGGTTTTGTTATAATAAATTATAATAAATAATTTTTGTTGTAATAAATTGTAATAAATGGTACTTATTAATTATTAATGTGTGAAATTATATTTAGGATTTTAGATTCCTTATTTTTCTCTTCATAAAATATGAAATCATCTCCTTCTTTGACTTTAATGAGAGAATATAATCTTCTTGATTTTGTTTTCATTTTCGATTTCGAAATTAAACCTCAATATTTATTGTGACAAAATAGGAATTTGTAATTATATAAGGTAAATTTGATAAAATAGGAATTTCCATTTTTATTTCGCAATCATCTTTATAATTATATAATATTTTTTTGACAAAATAAGAATTTTCAATTATATAAGGTAAATTTGACAAAATATAAATTTTCATTTTTTGTGTATATAAACACACTCAAAATTATAAATATAATTATATTTTTATGTGTGCTACCGAACCGGCCAGTTCAACCGGTCGGACCGGGAACCGATTTCTTGGCCGGTTCGGGTTTGAAAACATTGGTTGTTTTGCTTTACCTTATACAGAAACAGATTAGCCGGCATAGCTGTTCATTAAGGCTTACGACTGTCTGTCTCCCTTGTTTTAGTTGACAACCTATTCCTTGTGTTAAAAAAGGTTCAAAATAAAGAAAAATGGGTCCCATTGGATTGTCTGCAAGTATGGATTACTTTGCTCTAGTTTTTTTAAGCGGAAAAAACGAAGATGGGAGAAAAACAACAAGGACAAAGACGTACAGAAACAAGAACTGAAAAATTAACAAGAAACTTGCCATGGTCATGATTGGTTTCGGAAAGGCCATCTCAAGAGCTTGAACCATGAGCTCACGTTGTTGGATTGGATTGAAGTTCATGAACGTAGCAGTCGCTGCCTCCACCAAGCTCTCAAAACCAGTCTTATTGTTTCTTATCCCTGAAATATACGTTCATCGCTTATAAATATAAATGAAGAGGAAAAAAAAAACTCAAAACAAAATTAAACAAATGAAAGATAAGGAACCTGTTACAGCTTGTACGCTTTTGGACAGATGGTTTATCGCCATTTTATCGAACCAGTTATCATTGTAGACACTGATTTTTCCCGTGGAGTCATTTGCTTGCTTTACTCTGGTCTTATATGTTATTTGGCTTGAATTTTCAGATGGTCTGTTGAGTACTGCAAGAACGGGCGAATATTCGTGCCTACGAATGCATCTCCCGCGAGCAACAGTTGTGAAGGAGAGCCTGCTCTGTGTAAGTAGCTCGGCTTCCATGAATATGCTTTTGTGATAAGAGAGAGGTGGAAATTGAGGTTTGAAATGTTATTTGTGCTTATTTAAGAGATAGGGTGTGTAAAAGAACAAAAAAGTGCATATAGGGAATAAGGTGGAGGCTGATGACTAAGATCCTTTTTTTTGGAGTGTAGCTAATACAGAATACTCAGCTTCTTATGCATCATGAGATGCTTCTTCCAGCTATATTTGTTTGCATTTGTTCGGCTTGATAAACAATTTATATGTTGATAGCATATATGTTGTTTGAAATATTGTTTAAAATATCGTGATTTTTGTTTTAAATGGGGTCTAAAATGTTGTGAGACGTGACTGTTGGTTCAATTTATTCTGATAAAGCAATCTCCCTTTGTTTTTCCCTGCCATATTCATATTATCGTTAGGAATTAAATTCAAGGTTTCCTTACATGTCGCGTCCAACAACTCTAAACTCCAAAGAGGACCGTCTATTAATTGGAAATATTCCATAATTAAATTAAGTACGCGTCGATTCATTTGAAATACTCCATAATTAAAGTAAAAGAAAAAATGAGAAATGAGTATTGGAGATCTATTTTTAAGAAATAAAGATGCATATAGTTATTCTCGCGTTGCTTAAATCCATAAAAATTACAAAAATAAGCTCCACCAAAGAGTTAACCAGAACATTCATGTCCATGTAGGCATGATTGAAAACCCATAAAAATTTTAGTGGACCAAATTGATTGCTACCCAATAAATAAATTGGGGGCCATTGTAACCGTTTGGTAGAGATGACCTTACTCTATTTTTGTTCAATATAGTATTCCGATAAAAAATAAAAATAAAAGGGGTAAACAAGAAACCTAAAAAATAAAATAATTTGGCACGTGATTTGTCATGTGACATTGGTTTTTTTTTTTTTTTTTTGGGTTTATTTGAAGTATTTTGGCTCTAACAATATATTGTAACAGTATATTTAACAAGAATTTAGTATCAAAATAATTTTTTTTGTTGTGTAATAAAGCATTTCTTTTGATGTATATTTAGCCCCTCTATTTTTTATGTAGATTTTTTTGATAGTTTAGAAATATCATATAACCAACTCATGTATTGATAAAGAGTGTGTCTGAAAATATGCCTAATAAAATATATGTTGTATAAACGCTCTACTAAATAGACATGAACATTTGTATTGTCTAGAAGATTCATGTCGGCAATCCACTGAAGTAGTGAAAGTGCCAAGTGTGTGTTGTGTGGCAAGCAAAGAGTGTACGAGTGGTTGTAAAACTGTCTTTATATCAATAAAAGGAAGTTCATTTGGGTCCTCAAATTCTTCATATTTACCCCTTAATTTTTATTGGCTTCCATGATTGCATCCTCTACATTCAAGAGGAGGATTCAATTTCTCCATCCTTACCCTTGCGAATAAAACCCAAATACTATTTTAGAATCCGAAACAGAAGATTTAATTATGATCACACATTATCTGAGATTCAAAGTAGCTATTTTGTTCCTAAATGGTCAAAAGTTGCCCACTTGAGACTTTTGTTCCACAATGGAACAGGATCATAGAAGAATGGGAAAGCATGTAAGCAACATCAACTTTATAAAAACCAATTGTAGATTCCAAAGATGCAGTAGAAAAGGAGAATTCTACAAGAATAACAGAAAATGCACTACGATACTAGACAACTGGGACATATAACTATCCAACAAGCATACCTATTCTGGACTGGGAAACCAACTACAACTATAATCACAAATCCAAGGAGTCATAACACATTTCCTAACAAAGATGTTCATGTTCCTGAGCAAATCCAGCACTGCCTAACAAATATACTAATCACACAATAAAACCCTACTGGAAATCTGATACTAACAACTTAATCTTTTGAGGTTTTGTTGATAAGGGACTTGTGAATGTGAGGGATGACACCACCACCAGCAATAGTTCCTTTGATGAGAGTGTCAAGCTCCTCATCTCCTCTAATGGCCAGCTGTAGATGCCTTGGAGTGATTCGCTTCACCTTCAAGTCCTTGCTTGCATTTCCAGCAAGCTCAAGAACCTCTGCAGTCAGGTACTCCAGGATCGAGGCCAAGTAGACAGCAGCAGTAGCTCCAACCCTTCCATTTGCTTGAGTCCTAGACTTTAGGTGCCGATGAATCCGACCCACTGGAAACTGAACATCCATGCAAGAAATTACCGTTGTTAGATCAACAAATACTGAATCGACTCTAGAAGAAGGGGGAAAAAGTCTGTACACTCAGTTTTTCAACATTATCATTGCATTTTTTCTATCTGAGCAATGTTTGTGTCAAAAATGGCATGCACCAGAGTATAACTAGTACTAATGAATTCCACTAAGATATATCAAAATTATGGGTCTCTAACATACTGGAAATAGTGCATAAAATGAAGGATCATTTGATTCACAATCTTTCATTATTTTAACACAATTCATGTTGAGTAATAATTTCTGATAGGCAACCAAACAACACAGAAAAAATACCAACATCAGATAATTATGGAATTCGATAACCTCAAACCCATCAAAAGGTCTAACTGATTGTATTGTTCTTTGCAATTCTGATATTTTGATTATCTGAATTGCAAAGAACAATAAAATCAAAGCATTTGCACTGTCTATTTCTACAAACATTTAACTAATTGCAATGCCATTCGCATTCTTAATATGCTGCTTGAGAATCAGACACACAGCACCAAGAACACCATGACACGAATAAATGACAAAGAGATAAGTCCAATATCTAATACATTTACAGAAAAAACACTATTAGCCAGAATAGTTATACCCATGCAGATTCAAATCTACTTGTTGTTAACTTTTATCATTTTACGTCGTATACGGTAAGCATACTAATAGATTAGAACTTACAAACTACAGAAATCAGTCTCATCACATCTAAAATCTTAATATAAGTTTGAATATGTACGACAAACTAGGATAGGAAAAATGGCCAGATAGACAAAGACGGCGATGTACAAGTGCATACAAAACGGTAAAAGCAAAATATATTTACCTGAATACCAGCTCGGGATGACCTTGAAATCGGCCGTTTCTTGTCCTTGTCCTTGTTAGCTGCGGTGGTCTTGGCCGCCAGAAGCCCCTTCCCGCCTTTTCCAGCCATCGTTCTCCGGCTACTGTTTTTCCAAAATGAATACCATGTGAGCAATATGAGATTTAAACGTCAATATTCTTAGATTATAAAAATAATCGCAAACAGAAAGAAAGACTTCAAGAGAGCCAGATCTCTTCAATTTTTGAGTGTATGAAACAAAATTGTCGAATTCTTCAGACATTGTGGTCTCTGAAGCTTTTCTCACAAATTTCACGAAGAAAACCTCAGCATCCCAAAAGAAGACTAAGAAATCTATGATATATAACAAAGAGTATATGGGCCAAGAATGAAAAGAAAAACAGAAAATATCAAAATCAAAGATAATGAAACAAAAACAGCAGTAGTTGAGAAAGAGAGATAGACCTGAGCTGCTCGAATCGTAATCGGGAAGAGAATTGTGGTTTGAAATGCGTTATTTACTAGTGTTATTTAATGTGGAGAAGTTTTGAAATGCCTGAAAACAAAAATGGCGGCGAAGTTGAGGGGGAAATTTTTTATAGTTTTTGGAATTCAAATATTTTCTTATTTTACTAAAACGAACCGTCCTTTTCGTTAATACCCGGCATATCCTGTTACCATGAGTCGACACGTGGCGTATTGTGTATTTTTTATGATGGAAATGTTTTCACTGTGCTCGGTCACCGGCTGCTCCTTAGGAGAGACCAAAACTTCCGACGTACAATCACCGCCAGAGTGAGTCTATTAGTTTGCACCCTAGGGCGGCGCGTGGCCAGCATCGAGTTGCGTTTCAGTGATTGGCATTGCGCGTTAATCGAGGGGCTAAAGAGGTTTATGGAGGAGAAAGGTTTTGCGGTTTCATTGATGATGGATACCGAAGGAAGTGAGATCAACACGGCTAGAGCAAACCTCAGGTTATTATAGTTTGAACTTTTACTCCTATTATTTTATACGTTGAGCGTTCGTACTTGTGATGCACCTTGTCCAGAGTTGGATTATAATTGCTTTGTTGAATTTATCAATTTTCTCAGTCTAACATCCGTTGTAATGATCTTACCGGGTTCAGCTGCATGAATTACGTATTCGTAAATCCAGATTCTCCAATTCATGAGTGACTTGATGAAAATGTGATTTGGATTAGGGTTGGTATTGCATTCTGGATATTTTTGTTTTCTTTTGTCCAAGCAAATTTTCTATGGATGCATAAGATAAATGGGGTTCCCGTCTATAATGGTGGCTGGTTGCAATGCTGCCTTCTGTCAGCGCTGGTTTACAATTGGCAAGTTCATTTACCATTTTTGACAATTGGAACTGCCAAAACCGCTTCCTCAACTATAACCACCGCCTCTTCTATTTCATGACTTGGCCTCTATGACAATTGAGTGCTGCGCAACAGCCATCTTTTATCCTGCATTGTTGTCAACATTACGGTGGCAATGCCATTCAATTTCCCATAGATAAACCCTCCATTTGTTGCAGTAAACCTCTTTGAAGTTGTTTTTACTACTCTGCCATGTTTTTAATTTTAACCATGCCCAATCGTATAAATTTATCTCGTCTTGCACAAGTTAGGCAGTCAGGTTCCCTTCCTTGGAAGGGATGCTCATGGGTCCAACAAATGTTAGAAGTGGGATATGAAGTGAGAGAGGTACCCTCCTGTTTCCACATTGTTATGTTTTTTCTGTCGATTATAAATATATGATGGAATCCTACCTATTAAACCAAACAAACTACTTAGTTTTGCATAGTTGCTGAATCGCTGTGTAATTTTTTTCCCAACTGTGATAGTGTGATCGGAGATGACAGAGGTCGGGGTGGGTAATGAACTCCTTGCTAAGGGAGGAATGATAATTGATAGGTGCATGGTCATTATGGCGATTGGTCCTGAACACACCTGCCATTCTGTAGATCTACAAGCTAATCTTACTTTCTGGAGGTGAATAACTTCCCACAGGGGAAATGAATAACTTCCCAGTAAACAGAATGAGTTGTACTTGGAGTTAATCATATGCCTAATCTGAGGCAGGAGAAATGCATGCTTCCCAGTAGGCAGAATGAGCTGTCCAAAGAATTAATTCCTCTCCATTCCTTCAATTCTCTCCTTCTAAGTGTACTTTGAGTTTTTTCCCCTTTCAAGAACTGTTTTTATTTGAGTGATCATTATAACAAATTATGAGCTAACTGCATATGTTCCTTCATCATTTGATTGAAACTTTTGAACGGAATGGGATAACATTTTCCTCAGAGACAATTTCCTTGTTAGCCAATCAACTCGATTCCATAACCCAAAGTTAAGATTTTTTTTTTCTTTTTTCAAAGAACTACTTGGTAACAATTGAGTTACTTAATTTCCTAGAATTTAGCAATTTATCACTAGTGTTTAGTTCTTCTTTCAGCGTTTATTTCATGAGGACCTTTGCCTGCAGTCTTTTAAGTGAAACATTTTTCCCTCATGCCCATCTATAGTTCTAATTTTCACTTAAAAGGCATATCTGAATGTCTTGTGCAATTGACTTTACATATTGCAGAAGGCATTGATTTTACTTCTGTATTGTCTGTAAAGTGTGCTGAGGTCATTAAGCATCTAAAGAGTTCTGTAACAACTAACAATATTTGAACCAGTAAGATGTCTTTTCTACCAGTCCTTTTGCTATCATTTACCATTTTAAACCATATTCCTGGCTAGTTATACTAAGCTGGAGTTGCAGAAATTTCAAAAGATGGTTGAACTTTGTGCAGAAGTTTTAATGTTTTCTGGTGAGTCAACATTGGATCGATTTCCTGCCCAAATATTCCCGGTCCTCAAGAATGTCAATATTTTCTGTTCATTATCTGTTGAGATTTTGGAGTTGATATTCTATGCTGCTGCAAGAATGGGTAAGCAACCCTTTCCTTTTAGGGTTCTGTTACCAACGTACTTACCCTAAATAATTTGATGTTGTGACTGTTGTCAGAGTGAATTCATAAGAGAAAACACATGGGATATGGTATCCCCAAACAATTTTTTATTTTGGATTCATTCATTTAGAGTTTTAATACGCTGATTGCCAACCTACTGCTACCCTATCCTTTATCCGTGTTTACGTAATTGAGAAAAATGAAAATGTGTGCCGTGATTTATTGGACTTTATTTTATCTTTAATAAGGAACTGTCAAAGCATGTGATGTCATGCACTTTTGTAGTTGCATATTCATGGCTCGTTGATCTTTGGATTCCCTCCTATTTCTCCCTCTCAGCGAGAACACATGTCTTTATTGGTCATAAATTTGAAGGCATATGATTTCATCTTATGTGAATTAAGTCTTACTTCAATTGGTCCTGAACACATCTGCCATTCCGTAGATTTACATGCTAATCTTAATTTCTGGAGGAATGGAATCTTGTTTGTGAATGTAGTGCCCTGCTTCCTATGATTTCCTCGCTGGTGGGTCATTTTTTATCTATAGATTTATATAATATCCTCCTTTTGCAGTCTCACAGGGAGGAAGAAGAAGCCATTTTCGGGTTCTGAGTATTTCTGATAATTTAAAATTTAGGGTGAATTGATTACCCACAGGGAAAATGCATAACTTTCCGCTTTCCCTGTAAACTGAGTGAGATGTGCTTGGAGTTAATCATATGCCTCATCCGAGGCAGGGAAAATGCATAACTTCCTGGTTGGCAGAATGAGTTTTCCAAAGAATTTATTCCTCTCTATTCCCTCTGTTGTCTCCTTCTAAGTGTACTTGGAGTTTTTTTCCCCTTCCGAGAACCATTTTTATTTGAATGATCATTATAACCAATAATGAGTTAACTGCACATGTTCCTTCAAAATTTGATTTTGAACTTTTGAATGGAATGGGACAACTACCTTGCTAGCCAGTCAACTTGATTCCATAACCTTTGGTTTAGATTTTTATTTTATTCAAAGAACTACATGGTATTCTACAATTGAGTTACTTAATTTCCTAGAATTTAGCAATTTATCACTAGTGTTAATTTCATTTGATTTCATGGGGAGTTGGGGACCTTTACCTGCAGTCTTTTAAGTGATTTGTTTTTTTTCTGGGCCCATCTATAGTTCTAATTTTTGCCTGAAAGGCTACAAGACACGTTCTATCCATTGATTTAATAGCTGCATGTCTTGTGCGATTGACTTGATATATTGCATAATGCATTGATTTTACTTCTGTATCATCTGTAACGTGTCCTGAGGTAAGCATCTAAAGAGTTCTGTAACGATCTTCAAACCGGCAAGATGTATTTTGTACTAGTCCTTTTGTTATCATTTACCATTTTAAACCGTATTCCCAGCTAGTTATTCTAAGCTGAAGTTGCTGATATTTCAAAAACTGGTTGGACTTCGTGCAGAAGTTTTGATGTTTTCTGGTGAGTCAACATTGGATCAATGTCCTGCGAAGGCATTCCCTCCTGCCCTCAGAAATGGCAATATTTTCTGTTCATTATCTGTTGAGATTTTGAAGCTTATATGTTATGCTGCTGCAAAAATGGGTAAGCAACCCTTTCCTTTTAGGCTTCTATTACCAACGTACTTATTGATGTTGTGACGTTGTCTACATGAATTCATAAGAGAAAACTCATTGGATATGTTATCCCCAAACAATTTTTTATTTCTGGTTCATTCATGTGGAGTTTTACCATGCTGATTGCCAACCTACTGCTACCCTATCCTTTATCCGTGTTTACGTAATTGAGAAAAATGAAAATGTGTATGCCGTGATTTATTGGACTTTATTTTATCTCTAATAAGGAACTGTCAAACTATGTGATGTCATGTACTTTTGTAGTTGCATATTCATGGCTCATTGATCTTTGGATTCCCTCCTCTTTTTCCCTCTCAGCGAGAACATGCGTCTTTATTGGTCATAAATTTTAAGGCATATAATTTCATCTTACCTCAATGGCAAGCCTCCCACCCCATGACCATGAAGTCAAGAATTCAAATCCCCCAACTCCCAAAAACTAATCTATAAAAAAAATTATTTCATTTTATTCTATAGACATTGAAGACATGAAGAACTCACTGTTTTCGGAGTTGTATTAAGGAGCTCATTGTCATTGGCACCTTAAGGCTGTGCTTGGGAGAAGGGTTGATAGTGGTTCATAAAAGTAAATCTTTGCTTGGTATTTAAAAGTATTGGGAGGGGTTAAAGGTTTCTATGTGAGTGAACATCTCCTAACTCCTCATTTTCAAGGATTGGGAAAATCGTTGTTGGGACTTGAGAGAGGTTCATGAACCCCTCCCAACACTTCGAGGTGCTCGCTTCAAGCAGTAGTTTGAGAATAAAAGAACCACTCCCAACACCTCCCCAAGCACAGCCTAAGAGATTTTGTCTTTTTTGGTGTTTCTGTTGTTCAACAAGGATTTTTTCAATAAATCGACCAATTTGGTTTGTCTTTGTAATGTTATTTAACAGTCCAGGAACTGCTATAATACATGCTTTGTAATTGTATGTTCTTACCATACCCTAATTCATTTGTCCGAATGATACACCGATAATAGTTGAATCTTGTTTGTATTTAATTGAAGTTTTTCCTTGTGAGTCTGACATTTTTCATTACGAATTAGATTTCTTTAGATGTGACTGAGACAAGAAAAGTCTCCCAGGTTGCACTCATTTGTCATTAGATTATGAGAATAGTTTGTGCCAACAATATTTTTCCAGTACAGATTTCTTCCTCTTTTTTTTGCTTTCGGCAGAATTCGTGAAAAGTATCGATAGGTCATTAGCGTCCAACTCAACCATCTATAGCAATCGTTTGCTTTCTTGTTGAGACCTAAGGGTGTCGACGGTCGATTTTTTCCAATTTTATGACTTGGAATTTAATCGACGGAGGATATTTTTTATAAATTTTTTAAAAAATAATCGACCGATGAAATTGGTTATTTTTTCTTACAACCCTTTGCGAAATTTAAATTTGAATTTGTTTGAGGAACATAAAGGAGGCAGTCAGATAAGCTTCTTATTTCAATCTGTTGAAATTAAAAGCAATAGACTGAGTTCCGAGCAATACGAATCGTCTTCTTGATGTGGTTGTTTTTAAATTTTTTCCTAAATGTTATTGACACCCCTTAAGGTTTACGTTATTTCTAGATATACCCTCGTATTTTAAAATTTTGACAATACACCCCCTATGCTTAGATTTTATGTTTTGTAACGTAAGGTCTTTTGTCCATTTTTGTTGGACTTTAGAAAAAGTTTTAAACATATATAAAGTGGTAATAGTTTCTACCTTTTGTAGGTATCATTAGCTACAAACGCGTCAATACCACTTTTATTTCAGAAAGAAAGAAGTGATGGTAAGAAAGAGCAGTGGAGTGAAAGTGGGGATTGTGTTTCCTTTGAGTGGGTGAAGTTTTCCATTTCTTGAAGAATTATCCATAAAAAGTAGTCACTAGATCTGTGTGTTTGATGGAACATTCTGCTTTAAATCTATATATGTGGCAATATTTGATGGGAGGGTGATGCAAGAGTTTCCCTTTTACAGTTACTCGATTATGTATCCTGTAAGAGGCATGGACATGAAAAGATGAAGAGTTATTATCATCAACATGAGCCAACAGGAAAATGTAAAACCATGGGCTTGAATTTGTGAGAAACTGTGAGAGAGAGAGACGGGATTGGTGCAGGAGAAAAGGACATGCCTGACTGTGAATGCTGAGGTATATTTATACGTATATTCTCAAAAGAAACCAATGGTGACACTGAACAAGTATATGATTAGGCAATTTTACCACTTGTTACATAGTTCGTTCAATTCTGCGATTAAATTGAAAACATGAGCTATATGTTTGTTTCATTGAGTTTCTTGTTTTCCTTCAAAGTCGAGGTGTAATTAGCACCTCTGGTGTCCTTTGGCACTCGGGGGTTTAGTTTGGTTGGATTTTGTGATGTTATTGACTTGTTTACCTTTTGTCTACCCAATGAGTGGAGAAATTTACTACATGGATTCTATTTGGTAGAACTTATAAGAGGCTCACACGTTGTTTTTCTAGCTCATGAATTTATATGCTCTAAAATTTTACGTTTTAACACTTATGCAATATATATACAATTTATTTGACATATTTTTTTTTCTTCAAAAGTATCTATCATAACTTCAGAAATACCGAATACTAATAATTTTTTGACTAATGCTAGTAGGTCTCGTTACCTAAACCCTAAACTGAATTTAAAAAAAAAAATATATATATATATATATATATATATATATATATATATATATATATATATATATGCGTGTGACCTATAAACCAAAGATGGCCCTTATATCAAGACAAAACATCCTAGACAAAAGGGATGTTTTCCCTTTTGAAAAATGAAATAAAAATCGACTATAAATTATCCAACCCGTAAGTAGTCTTTCTGATTCAATAGCCTTTACATCATGAAGGGGGTAATAATTTTGACTTGGTGTACACTTTTGTTAATTGCAAATGTTATGGGCCTTGCCCTTCATTAACGTAGATTTGACACATTATCCACCTCCTTAACAAAATTAGGTAGGAAGGCTATGAGAAGCCCACTCAAACTGACCGAAATGGAGATACTGGGTTCTGCAAGTTCTGGCGAAAGGAAAGAAAAAAGAGGCCCACATAGTGGGACTGTAGACTGTAGAGGAGATGTTGAGTGCTGCCTAAGGCGGAGACAGGTGGTATGTGGTGCAAGCATCTAAAGAAAGAAACGACGATGGATTTGAGCTTTGAATTGACGTAATCGTCTTCGGTGACCCACGAGTGATCCTAACTCGAAACACGTGGCTTCATCACATTGAATTTGAATCCAATAAGGATTGTCTCTCCACGTGTCCTTGACGACGATATCTAGCTAGAAACGAAAAATCCATTACTTCCTCTTGTAGCTCTGATTTAACCCTCTGAAAGCATCAACCGTCAAGTATAATTATTGAGTAATGGACCCACGATCCATCATCTTTTCTTCTAAATCAAAACCCTAACACCATGTATCTTTTTTCTTCTAAATCAAAACCCTAACACTATAGGGTCAGTGCATTTTTAACATTGACTTCCAAAAAATATAGATCTACATCATTAAATATATTTTGTGAATCCTGCAATAAGATTGTTTTTTTTTTCTATTTTCAATCTACGGTAATAAAATACATTAATAAATGTACTGCACTTGTGTTCACATCTTTCAATGTTTGAGAGAGGAGAAAAAGTGAGGGAAAGAAAATTTTGGCGCTGAAACGGAGAGATTTATAAGGAGGTGAGTGTTTGGGGAGATGAAAGAAAATTTTGGGGAGTATATTTGAGGGTAAAATTCAAGTGAGTTCCACTTTTTTTTTTACCCTCAAAACTGAGGGGAAATCGGGTGAAAAGTAGCAGCTTCAGTGGGTCTCAAATTATCAATTTACAACTTTGTAAGTTTATTATGTGAGTTTATAAAAGGTGGGTTCCATATGATTTTACAATTTTATCCCTATTCAGAATATGTAACATGGTAAATTTATATCAATTTTATAAATTATTAAAATATATTTTCTTACTTTTTTTTTCAACTTTTTGACTATTTATATAAGAGATTGTAAAATTAATTTCCCTTTTATTCCTTTTACTTTTTATTTTCCTCAATTTTTTCTCCCAATTCGCATTCCGAAAAATAGTATGAAAGTTCAGCTAAATTACCGTCCTATCCACCTTCCGTTACCCCTAGACCGCCCAAAAAATGGGGGCAAAGTGACAATAACCACCGTTGTTGTCCCATCACATACCACTTTCCAACCTCCATTCAAAACAGCGGGCATTTGAACTTTGGAAATTTGGATGATGTCAATGACAATAATACCCTTTTGTCTTTAATTCATCTAGCCAATTTATTATCCAAGTTGGATAATTCCAACGATGACATTTTCGTAAAAACAGCGATACCGGGCTGAGATTAACCTGAAGAGTGAAGACGTTGGTTTTCAGGAAGTTTCCCACGCGACGATCGTGAAGGACATTTTACAGAAGCCTTGATGGTTTGAACGGTTGCTCATCACGGGGAAGCTTAAAACGACCGTGTGTTAATCAGTTTGGGCAGATACTCTGATAACGTGGCAGCTTGTAAACAACTCGCAGGAAACGATCCTGGCCGAGGCAACGCTTCGACACACAACAGATTGAACCCTGATTCCACGTAGGATGCATACGTGGCGAAAACTTCCTACTCGGCTAAATCCATTATAGCCCAACCGCCATTTATAAAAACCGGGGAGCCACTGGCCTGCTCCTCAGCTTCTCCTTTGGAAAGCCAAAAACGACGCAGAAACGAAACGAAACTCTTTATAATTATTTTTTTCGCCCTGATTTTCTAGGACTTTCCCGTAGATCGCATAGGCAAGAGAGAAGCAGAACTGAAATCCGAGAAGAATGGTGTTTCCGGTGGCCGATTGTGGTTTATACTCTCGAATCGGAAACGTGACGTTCGCGTTTCGTTGAGTTTTTCGTGGACTCTAGCGGCATCTGGAAACCCTAAGCAAAAGCGACTTTACTTGGCAGAGCTTCCAAGTTATTCCGTGCTTTGTGTATCAGGATTAAGCAAATTGTAAAATAATCGCAGATAAAAGGTACCTGCTTTAGCTTAAGAGTCTTGAATTTCTGTAAACGCGTTGCTCTTTTCTCAGAGAGACTCGGTTTCTGTGTCAATTTGATTTGCTGATCTTTTAGGAGAGAGAGGGAGTGTTGTGGAGTCATCATTTGAGTCTCGTGCATCGGTTGATGCGTAGACTCTGGTCGTCTCCCTTTTTTTTGCTGTTTCCATCTCATTTCCTATTGAGATTTCTTTGAAATAATCGCATTTCTTGAACTGGAGAAGAAGAATCAAGAAAGTCTATAAAAAATAATCGATTAGTTTGGATTTTAATTTGACAGTACTGAAGCTCTCGCAACTCGACTGAGCTTTGAGGATGGAGAGAAATTGACCCATATTATCAGTGTCTTTTCCGATCATGCCTTTCACGATGAAGATCCAGCCGGTTGATTCTCACGCACTAGAAGAGCCGACTCTATCGGAACCAGTGAAGCCGGTGGTGAAATCCCGGTTGAAGAGGCTGTTTGAGCGCCAGTTTCTGAGAAACTCTGTTGCAGAAAAGCCCGGTTCGACAGAGGAGCCACATTTGATCAAATACGGTTCAAATGAAATATCCGAGGTCGAGCCGAGCTCGGTCTGCTTGGATAAGATGGTGCAAAATTTCATCGAGGAGAGCAACGAGAAGAACGCCACTGGTGGGCAGCATGGCCGCAACCGTTGCAATTGCTTCAACCGTAATGGCAGCAGCGATAGTTCTGAGGATGAATTGGACTCGTTCGATGGATCCAAATTTTCGTCCTCTCGAGAAGCGTGTGAAATACTCAAGGTAAGGATTACAGAGAGAAATGTTTCAATTTTGTTCTGTTCCTGGTAGTTTCGTGGGTCTGAAATATGTTCTTTTATGTTGATGGACAGAATTTGGTCCTTTGTGCCAGTGCTTGTGAGAGGAATTTGCTTGCTGACACTGCAATGATCGTTGAGAAGAACAAGATATCCAAGTGCAAAGATAATAGCTGCAGGAATGTTGTCACTGATGGATTGGTGGCTCTCGGATACGACGCTGCTGTCTGCAAATCTCGCTGGGAAAAAACCTCCTCTTATCCAGCCGGTAATTTCTTTTCCTAAATCCTTGAAGAAATCCGAATTTTGTGTTTGTTTCCTGAATAGAAAAAACAAGCGCGAATAGCAATTGCATGGCTATCTTTATCGGTTCCTCTGTTCGTTGGATGAGAAGATGATAGAAGTAAAAGAAATAATCAATCTTGATGGTTATAAATTTTTCTGCAGGCAAGTATGAATACATAGACGTCATAATCGAGGGCGAGAGATTGCTAATCGACGTCGATTTCAGATCAGAATTTGAGATCGCTCGATCAACCAAGAATTACAAAACCGTCCTCCAGTCGCTGCCCCACATCTTCGTCGGCAAGGCCGATCGTCTCCAAAGGATCATCGCCGTCGCTGCGGAGGCAGCAAAGCAGAGCTTGAAGAAGAAGGGAATGGACGTCCCGCCGTGGCGACGAGCCGGTTACTTCAAAGCCAAATGGATCTCCCCCAACATCGAAACTGCACGCGCTCCGCCTGCACTCGACGACGATTCAAAGCTTCACAAGGAGAATCCTCTGGCTGTCACAATCACCAGCGACGTTGATCCAGGCTGTGCGAAGAACATTGCGGAAGGTAATGTATTAGAGGAATCTATGTCTACTTTTGATGAAAATTCGGAGGAAGAAAAGGTGCCGGTGGTGAAAGGACGAATAATACCGGCGGTGGCGAAGTCAAAGAGTGTGCGATCTGGTTTGGCTTCTGTGATTGAAGACGAAGCCTAGAAATTTTGCGCCCTTTCCCCTTGTTTTTTTTGGGGGAGATTAGTGAATTAAATCTATAGCATATAGTATATTGTATATGGATTAACTAGAACTGACAAGTTTGCCGGAAAATCCCCCTCTGCTGTTTTTTGTCTTAGGGTGTGATTTAGTAATATCAATAAGATCTTGAATAAGAACAGAGAGCCCGATCAAGTGCAAGTTTTGGTCAATTTCTTGGTTATTTCCTTAACTCGGTTTTGATTATATATTTGTTCTATCCAAATTTAGGGTTATCTTGCTTATCACCAGCCGTGCGCGAGTCTTTTTATGTTAATGAAATAAGCTTGCGTGTTCTTGTTTTTCCTTTTGTTTTACGTGTTTCTGAGTTTTTATGTTAGTTTTTTTAGTTATATCTGTTATGGTAGTTGGAACTTGAAAATCTAAAAAAAAAAAAAAAGTAGATAGAAATACAGAGCTGGTTGCTTCTTGTTATCCGTTGAAAAATGGGGTTTACTTGAGTTTGAAGGAGACTGGTTGATCTCCTGGAAACCATTTGGTCAAATGCAAGGCATGGCCTGGGTGGAAAGGTGCTCTTAATTTCTTTCGTTGTATAACTATAGTAATAATCTTGTCAACAATAGTGACATAATCTCAGCTCAAAATTAAGAAATATACCCAGATCCGATTCCAGAGTAATCTGGACAATAGTGTCTCAAATTCTGGACCATGCTATGGTGTATTATTGCCCCACAGCCCCCCTCCCCCTCCCCCTCCCCCTCCCAACATAATATTGATAGAGCATAAAATATGATTTTTAATAACCTGTAAACTGTAAAGTGTGTAATATATTCAATAAGTTATTGTAGTGTTTGATAAAGCGTACGACAGTAGAACTCCCTTGCACATGTTTGGTATAGCGTATAAGCTAGCTTATACTCTGTCAGACATACTCTCAGACACTTTCAGCTTTTACGTTTTACGATAGCTTATACTCTATCACACATACTCTCTACCAAACATGTGCTACAATAAAGTAATTTACGACAGGAGAACTCTCGGGCATATGGGGAAAGGATTTAGCAATTGTGAGAATGTTCTGGTGTGTCTCGTTTCAGTGTTAGGATGAGTGGATAGAGTATATAAGTTTTTGAGTACGTTCGTTTGAGAGTATATTAGCTTATAAGCTCGATAGATTATAAGTTCAATTCTATTGGTCAACAATTATATGAGTTATATTTAAAAAAAATTCTCAATTTCTCATTTTGTCCCCGTTCTCTCACACATTTGTCTTTTTATCTCTCAAAATATATGTTAGATTTCAAAAAAAAATTATATATTCAAACCCAACGCATAAAGCTTTTTTCAACAAATTCATATTTCATAGCTTTTATTTCATTATTAAACTAATTTATATATCTCTAATAGTAAATTGACAGCTTATGTGCTATTAAAATTTACGCTTTATCAAACAGCACACAATTTATACACTACACGGCTTATACGTTATTAAAGATACTCTCAAATGAACACATTTACATTGAGATAAAAATGTATAAATTATGTGAGTGAAAAAAAAAACTAGGAAACGCTCTATCAAATGTGATCATAGACTTTGTATTAATTCAGAGATTGAATAAATAAATTAATTAATTAATTATACGGATCGGACGAAAATTTTGACCACCCTATCAACAGTAGTCTTCTTCATATGTTTGCCATTTGCTAACATGCGCTAAATTTGTCGTTTTTCCCCAGTATGTTTGCGATTTGCTAACATGCGCCAACTTTGTCTTTTCTACGTCTGGTACTGACGACTGGACCAGGCTTTTAAAATGATGCTTTTTCTATCTCGGAAATTGAGAAAGATGACGTTACTTTTAATTTCTTTATTGAAACAAATATCATTACTATATATATATACACATTATACTATAATTTAAACTACATTTATTATTCATATTATTATTATAATATTTTTTTTCCCTGCACAGCTCACGCTATCCATTCCCTACCTAGATTATCAAAGGCTTGGTGGGCCAGATGATTGACATTAAGATAGTGGTTCTTATTAATGGTATTTTTTACTTGAAACTTGAAAGATGAGAACAACTTCTCACCTGTCTTGTTCTTCAACTCTCTCTTTCGTGTCTCACTCAGTTGGCTCCTAACTGCACTTTTACTCCACATCCTCCACCTAAATTAGTTGGTCTTGCAAATGTTAGGACAGTGCATGAAACGGTGCGTTTCTCCTCTGTCCTAACTCCTAACTGACTAACTCCTAACACCAAACTCATATTTTCTGTTTGTCAACAAAAATAATGAACGTAACTTTCTTTCCTGGCTGTGAAAACTATAAATGTTCATAAGCCTTGTTAGAGTTTTTGATCCAAAACTTGTTTGGTCCGACTCGAAAAATTTACGGTGCAATAAAATTCGGTGAATAATTTTTTTGGGAGTTATTGGGGTTCTGTGACGATAGCGAAGGCCTATATATATATATATTCGTTATAAAATCGTCACTCGAAACACTTTTTTATACCTATTTTTTTGACATAGTAAATTTCTCTTGTTATATCGTGATTTTTCCTCTCAAAGGTTTTCCACGTGTTCTTGAATTATTATTATTTTTGTTGCTTGTCCGAACTACTTTCTATCGAGCATGAATTAAAGGGAATCACATTTGATTTTAAGGAGGCATACGCGGAAAACATAACTCTGCCCCACCGCCTAATTAACCGAAGTTGAAATTAGTGTGCCTAAAACCAAAACATTTGAAACAAGCCAGCATCTTCCTCTCACGTCAGACTTATTACTTTTACATTGTTAATAATTAAATCAATTTTCTTTTGTTTTAGTAAGAATCTCTGTCAGTAGAGAGACGTTTAATAATCCTTGACAAAACTTCTGTTTTATACCATAAAAAATAGCACTGGGGGGGACCAGCACTGCACTTTGTACTCTGCTCAAGAGAGAGACGATGATCTCGTGAATTGTTTTTTTTGTTCCTTCTCTCTTTTCTTACTGAATATTCCACTTTTATCCTCTCTTCCATGGAGAAGCAAACGATAGGAGGCCAGCAAGTGTCGGTGGAAAGGTCGCGAGAGTCTTGTTTCTTTTGTGATGGATCATGGATTATTATTATTCATTGACCACCAGAGCCAATCAAGATGGATGCAAAATCGAATTTGGGCCTTACCCGGGCCTTTATGGACATTGACTTTGGCCCAATTGTAGAAGCATGGGCTAATCCAAACACAATTTTTTCAATTTAGTTCTTCATATCCTATTATCCTTCTTTCGCGTGTTACTTTCTTTCAATTTTTTTATTTCGTTCTTTATATATTATTTGGTTTGGTGAATAATATATTATATACAAAGACTAATAACTTTTCTTTTGTCTTAAAACTTGAGCATATTCCTAGAATCTTACATTACAAATTTGATTTGAAAAATCATCATAGAAGCTTATCCTTCGAATATCTTATATGGACATAAACACGGGTCATCAAATCTGTACATATATGAGTTTTTAATTTGACGACGGACTACATTAGATTAAAGTTCAATTCGTAACCACATGAATATTATTTTAAATGAAAATAAAAATAAACATGTTTCGAATTCGTAAGATATTCATTAGTAGACTCTCACCCGAGTGATTTTGAGTGGGCAACTAAACCATATTATGAGTCAATGAATAATAGGATAATAAATTCATGACAATTTGAGACTAAAATTAAACAATAATGTGTTGTGAGTCAATGAATAATAGGATAATAAATTCATGACAATTTGAGACTAAAATTAAACAATAATGTGTTGTGAGTCAATGAATAATAGGATAATAAATTCATGACAATTTGAGACTAAAATTAAACAATAATGTGTTGTGAGTCATGCATACTTTGACAATTACACAAAACGAAGCCTCCTTCTACAAACCTTCCAAGCAACTAAATACCAATAGAAAACTTTTTCAAGATTGACTTCTAAGGTTGGTCATTTTAATATAAATTCATCAAAACACATTCTCATCTTTAATTAGCCACGAACTCTTGAGCTCTGCCTGTCCATATTTGTTCTTGCTTGCTCTATCAATGGCGTCAAATTTCTCAACCCATTTCATCGAATCTGCCCTTCAGTGCAACACCACCTTCGCACCGTCCTACACTGACCCGAACCAGAAATGGATAATTCGCAACCACATGCTCTCTCTCATCCAAAACTGCCCTTCTTTAGTCCCTTCAGTGGATTCCTTCATCCACAACAATGGCAGCATAGTGAACCTTCTGAAAGCAGAGGGGAAACTCTCTGTTTCGCCTCCGATTCCACTCACAATTTGGGTCCATGAAAGCTACCCTGCCATGGCTCCTATGGTGTTTGTCATGGGAAGCTTCGATTCTCCGATTCATCGCGACCACCCTTTCGTTGATTCGTCTTCTGGAGCAACCTCTGTTCCTTATCTCCAAACATGGCAATACCCAAGGAGCAATCTCGTCGAACTCGTTAACAATCTTGTCAATCTCTTCTCAATTGACCATCCTTTTCTGTACTCTCCGACCAATTCCACCTTCACTCTCCCCTCCGTGGTTTCGAAGATGGAGGCTCTGGATAGACTGGCAGGCATGGTTCACTATGATTTGGTTTCCATGGAGACCAAAACGGAGGAGGAAATCGAAGAACTATCACATTTGCAAAGTGAGATGGAGAAGAGAGTTCAAATTACAAATGCATTGATTGATGAAATGGAGATCGAGACGAGTGTTTTGAAGAGGAGAGTGGAAAATTTGGTGATGGAATCTGATGTGGTGATGAATTGGTTGAGAGTTCAAGATGGAATTACAGGGTATGAAACAGAGGATGCTTTCGAAGGTGTTGATGAAGAGTCGAAAGTGAAGATTGATTGCTTGGCTGCAAGTATGGCTATTGATGATTTGATATATTCTTTAGACAAAGCAATTGAAGGAGGAGTATTGAATTTTGAAGCTTATATTAAGCAAGTGAGAGTCTTGGCTAGAGAGCAATTTTTCTCTAGAGCCATGCTTGTGAAGCTAGGAGGTCCTACTGTACTTCATTAATGCAAAGATTTGGTGAGAAACTATGTTTTTTTTCTTCTTCTTCTAATTTACAGGAAACTAATTGATTAGATTCACTTCATCTGGCTTAAATTCTTATGCTTTTTTTTCAGTTCTGTAGGGTTTTTTTAATGAACATAAGGTGATCGAGGATATGCAAATGTTCTCATTAAATTTATTTTTAAATTGCACAAAAAATGGTGCTACATATTTACTTATATTAATAAAACACGTATTTTAATACAATCATATTACTAAAACATATTTCTCAATTCAATTTTTATCCTCTCCATTAGTTACGCGATTAATATTTTTATTTTTTATTAATATCAACAAAATTACTCCGAGTTGTTCAATCATTTGATAACTAGAGTCATTCTTTCATTACATGATTGATTAAAAAAAAGTTAAAGCAAATCATCATTTATTTCTGTAGATAATTAAAAAAAAAGTTGAAGCAAATTCATCATTCATTTTCATAACTCATTGAAATGTTTGACCCAGTAAACACGACGCAGAGAGGTAAATATTGTAATAAATTTTAGCAGACAACTTGTGATCTAACTTCTTGTCGGCTAACCAGGAAGAAGAAAGTAAGAATTAAGAAACTAGCTCCACCTGGCTTCATTTAATAACACAATCTAGTCCCTACAATTTAAATCCCAATCACATCTACTTTTTTGGACGGTTCAAAATAGTAAGGAAAGGATCCGATGTTCTTAAGGTCCACAGGAAACCCATCAATCTCCTCACTCCATGGATTCCTTTCTTCACGATCGACGGTCCTCAGAGCTTTCCAGATCGCACTACTGCACTTGAACCCAGACCCAAATGCAATCTGCCACACACGATCACCTTTCTTGATCCTCTGTTTGGCCTCCACGTATGCTAGTCCATACCACACTGTACTGCTCGAAGTATTACCGAACCTGTACAAGGTCATTCTGGAAGCTTCCATGTCAACCTCACTAAGCCTCAAGCTGCTCTCCACTTCGTCTAGGACTGGTTTCCCTCCCACGTGGATGACCACGTGATCGATGGCCTTCTTGAAATCGGGCACGTACGGCTTCATCTTTGCCAAGTGGTGGTAGAAGTATAGGATTTGTTCTGATACGGGAAGGACCATGTAGCCAAGTGTAGTGAGGTTCGCTTTTATGGTCTTGATGGCCGCAGCCATGAGATTTTTGGAGATGGTGACGCCAACTCGACCTTCGCCGTCTTCATCCCGGAAAATGCACTCGTACGAAGGGCCAAAACTGGCGGTGTTGTTATGAACGGTGTGGATGAGCTGATATTTGGAAATGATACGATCTGACGGTCGATTTGATAGGAGCATAGCGGCCCCACCCACTCGAAACAAGCAATTGATGATGAGTTTTGATGGATCATCGCCCATGTAGAAGTTCTGTGTGATGTTCTCCGTGGTCACTACTAGAGCATATGAGTTCTTGTGTACCTTATTTTTATCAAAATAATTAATTAATAAGTAATTAAACAATTTTTAAGGGGTCTAATTGATAGAAAAACGAACCTGAAGGAGCTGTTTGGCAAGCCCAATAGCGATGAGTCCAGCACTGCAGCCCATCCCACTGAGGTTGTAGCTCCGAACATTCTCTCCAAACTTATATTTGTTCACTAAAATATCACAGAGAGAGGGAGTCACACTAAAAATACAGCAGCTCACAATAACAATCCCAATCTCCTCACTATTCAATCCAGTCTTGGCCAACAAGTCATCAACCGCTCCGAACATGGCCATCTCCGCCTCTCTCCTGGCGTCTTCCATGCCCATGCACGGTGGTTCCCTCAGCAGTGACTCCGGCAAGTACGTGGACTGACCTAACCCTGATCTCTCCAGCATTTTGTGCATGAACCCTAAGGTTGTGTCGGAGAAATTCCCGTAGAGCCTTGACCGCTCTATCATTGTTTCTTTGGAGCATTTCTGGGTTGTTGGGGGCTTGTAACACGTGAAATCTAGCAAGAAGACTTTGCGGTTTGATATGAAGAGGAACAGTGTGAGGGAGATTATAAGGGTTAAGCAGAGGAATGATGCAATGGAAGTGATTGAGTTTGTGTTGATGTCGATGAAGAAGATCTCCGACAGATCTTTAGAGGCTGTGGAGATATTAGACATGATATGCAAGAGTGAGTTTATTTTTAATCAAGAGAGGTGTACTTGTCTTTGAATGTGTTAAGATATGAATGGCTAATGGCTCCATTATATAGAGAGTTGGAGTAGTGAAATTATTTAGAGAATAAGCTAAAAATGTTGTAACCGATCTCACACAACCAAAACACACACAAGCACAAGAAATCAGCAAAAGAAAATTGAACACGATAATTTTACCTGATTCGGCCAGAACGTGCCTACGTCCACAGAGGAACTCCTGATTCTTTTTACTATGAGAAAAAAACGGCATAACCAATACGAGTCTCAATATAGGGCTTATATAATAACTATAGTATCACTCTTATACAATTACAAAAGTATCCCTCTATATAAAAAGAATTTCAACGCAACTCTATCACGAAGGGAGAAAGTTCAGTCCATCATTATAACGAGGCACACCATAATTCAACAAGAAAGATATTTATGTTGATATATGATAATGACTATATTAATCTTTAAATTATATACTCGTATAAATTATTCAATTATTCAGACACACCCTGTCATATATTGATGAGTTGTATCGAAACTAATGAGACGATACTAAAATTTGGATCTCAATTATCTCAACTGTTAATTTATACACATGATTAAGTGAAATCGTGAACTACACATGTCTCTGTTTGTGTCAGCATATACGCTAGTTTATATTTTATTACTCACTCTCTCAAACACTCTCAATTTTACGCATTACAAGAATTTATACTGTATGAGACATACTATCATTCAAACATACTAATGATGTACATTAAATCTTATGAGTACAAAAGAGTAGCTGTGATAATTGATATAACTGTTGAGATCTGTATTGTTGTTGATATTTTAAGAATGTCGAAATTATCAGTAAATATGATATGACATGTAATGACTCATTACTATCTCATTAATTCTAACACATCGTTACATGACATGATGTGTAATGACCCATGAACATTGAGAAATTTCTCTATCATACACTTCAAAAGTCTCTACTTCCGCAATCTCGAAGCGGCCTGAATATTGTACATTTTGAAAAATCGTCTATCCAAGTTTAGAATTGGTCAAATATGAGAGATCGAAAAATATTAATCATGACTTTTTATGCCTCTATGTAAAATCTTAGTTCATCCGGAACGGATTTGGAAATAACTCACATTTTGCGTTCATCGGGTGCTTGGATTTGAGAAAACCCTCCAATCAAGTTCAAAATTTGTTGCACATTGCCCGATCAAATAAGCTTATTATAAAATTTTCTACGCAGGTACCAAGTTTCAGCTCTTTCGAAGGTCATTTCATACTTGAATATACACACCTTGCGTCCGCGAGGCACATAATATATTATTATATACGAAAGAAAGGTTTATACCTTATTATCTATGAATTCTTATTGCCGAAGATTTGGGCAATCTATGTTTCCGACAGAAGTTGAAGTCGCTGGATCTCATAAATTCGGTCACGCTTAATTTTCAGCCATTCAAAACTTGGTCCAGCTGTGTGCTGTGGCCTTTCTAAATTTTGCATGTATTCAACGTTCTTTCGGACATATGAATAGGATCTTGGGCAGAGAGCAACTAGCTAGTCTTTTGTCAATGGCGTTATGAAAGGAAATATGTAGAGCAGAGTACATTCCTCTTTGGGCCAAATTTAATTCATGATTCTAATAAAGTGAGAACGGGGTTAGAGACGGTGTCAGAGATAGTTTCAAGATAAATCCTTTTCGTATGAATAGGAGTGTGAATAGTCGGTTTTGACTAATTTAAATAAATCATTTAGTTAGTTATCAATCGATTACATTAATTTTCACTTGATTTTTACGAAAAATATGTAATTTTTTTAAAAGAATCGGCCAAATTGTTCATTTTTGGTCAATTTTAATTTTCTCGATTTTTTTGGGTCTAGAACGTGCGGTGTCCACAGTTAATCTCATTATGACTAAATACGATCGAGCCGAAATGGTTCTTCTACTAAGAGGACAAAAGTCTCCAAATAAATTTTTTTTCCATTCACAGGACTCGAACTTTAGACATTGCTTAAGCAAAACAAGCACGTTACCACTAAACCAATCAGTTGTTAGTATTTTGTCGATTTTTTTAACTCTTGTAGTGAGTGTAAAAAAAAAAACTATAATGGAACCCACCCTAGTACTGCCCTACATACTAAAGAGGGACCAGACGTAATTAAAGACTAAAGAGGGACCAGACGTAAAACATATGGGACTTGCCGGGCAATGGAAATTCATTTCACTATTCTACTTGAGTGCTACAGCTTGAAAAAAAGGTGGTGTCAGTGAGAGCCAGTCCGGGATTTGGAATATAGATGTGTTGGCTGCATCGCATTCATACTCGCTGTAAATTGCACATTCAATTTAAGTTTTGGTATACTATTTAATTAATTATATTATTTCGTCAACTGTGTTAATTTTTGTATACAGAAGCTCTACGCCTCTACGAGTCTCAAGTTCTCAACCACCTCTTCATATAATCAGTCTTATGCATTAACATTCTTCCGAGGCACTGATTGTGGGCTGGGCAATCGGCAGGACAGTGGAGAGCCTTCTCGGGCCCATAAAATGTAATGTACCGTCTTTGTTGAAAATGTGTAGACTTAGATAATTGGTTAGCTAAAAACTGCATTCAATGCCTGGCTTGGCAAAGTACTATGAATAGGAGGAGCTTTATTTCCAAGAGTGAAAAGTACACACAAGAACAAAGCGGGAGAGTTATTGCAAGGAATATCTACATAGGAAGTTTGTACAGAAAAAGAGAAAAGAGTGAGTGGGTGAGTGATTTCATATTATTGTTCTATTCTTGGTGGTGATCACTGTTGAATATTGTTGTACCGATTATTTTATTAGTGAAAATTTTGAATTTGATTACGGTATTGTGGTTTTTCCGTGTGGAGAGTTTTTGATGTGAAAATTATGGTGTCATTTTTGTATTATTTGGAATTGTTTCCTTGACATATTTTCAGTCGGATAAATTGATATGATATATTGTGTCACTAATTACATATCTAAGAAAATTCTACCAAAGAAGTTTGGTATTTAAGTAAACCACTCGTATCCCTTCAATCTTTATTGAGATATGAACATGAGGAGTTTGGATACAGATGGTGAGACTCAGTAGAGAAGAGACTGGGAGAGATATTATATGTTTCTTGAAGATGGGACCATTTAAGATATTGAGAAGGCTGAAATGAATGGCCAATTGAATTTGGCAACACTGAGAGAAAACCAATTTGGCTTTTGACTTTGTATTTTGTGGCTATAAAATGCAATGTGTTGAAAATGTGTAGATTTAAGTAGTGGTTAGCTAATGCCTAGCTATACTAAGACTTTTGGTGCTATTGGTCCCAACAATATTAGTGTGTGATACCTTGGTAGTTTTTTTTTATTAGTATTACCGGCACGACGAAACTAATAAAACAACAAAAGGCTAAACAAAATTAACAAATTCATAGACTAATGAGCGAGCTTTCCCTCTTTTTTTTTAATGAAAATGGTAAACGTCTATATAAATTTACATAATCTATGTGTGACATATTAACTAAACATGTCACATATCAAAGCGCCTCCACAATAAGATCGTCGGGTTCTCAACCCACCTCATCAAGCGAATCCAGAAATGGATCGCAACCATAGACTTGTGATAGCCATGCTCTTGTATCAGGTCGAAGAAGAAGAAGATTTGAGCATGCAGATTTGAGCATCTTTGAAATTGTTTAATGATTAAAAGAAACACTGGTTGTAAGTAAGCTGGCAAAGTTTTATCTGATCCGGATGACTGATTTATCCAACTTGAATTAAAGTAAGTTTGGACATAAATTTGATGTCTGAAATTCGGATCAAAACACGCAAATTTTTCTGGTTTAAAACTGAATTAATATCCAAACACAAATGACTTATCCGATTTAATTGTCTCGATATACAATAGTACTCTATCTTGATTATTTGAACGACAAAAGTTGGAATCTCATGTAATCAACCGTTGATGTATCCGTTGGATTGCAGTATCATCAATTAGAGGTTTGTGGTCAGAAGTATAAATCAGAAACGGAGAAGAAAAATACGCACTACAAGAAATTGAGTTTTTAACTGCGAACCAATTCCTAGATCCGCCCTGTTGATTGTGTCACCAGTCACCACTGCACTCATGCATATAAGATAATTACATTGATACAAATTCATAATTTACAGTATCGTGCGACAGAAAACAAGCATGGGCTCAGTTGCAGAGAAATCGGCTCTGATAATATGCGGCGACTACATGGAGGACTACGAGGTGATGGTGCCCTACGTTTTGCTTCAGTCCTTGGGAGTTCGTGTTGATTCCGTCTCTCCCGACAAGCGTCCCGGCGACAAGTGCTTCACCGCCATCCATGAATTCATGGGGTTTGAGGTAATAATGCCTGTGTGCGCGAAATTATTTCGATTTAAAGTATGAGAATTAATACTACTTACTCTGATTCTTCTATCTGTGATTTCAGTTATATACAGAGTTGCAAGGTCACTTCTTCACTCTGAACTCAGACTTTGACCTGGTGAAACCAGAATCCTATGACGCCCTGATCATTCCCGGAGGACGATTCACGGAACTTCTGAGTGACTACGCCAAGGTGGTGAACATCGTCAAGATATTTGCGGAGGCAGATAAGCCGATAGTCACAAGCTGTCATAGCCAGATCATGCTGGCTGCAGCAGGGCTTCTCAAAGGCAAGAAATGCACTGCATTCACAAGCTTGAAGCCTGTAATTGAGCTCGCCGGCGGTATTTGGTGGGAGGAGGCAGGAATCTCATCGTTTCTTGACATCACTGCTTCTATTAAAGATGGGAATATAATAAGCTCAATTGGTTGGCCAGGCCATGAAATTTACTTGAAGCTTCTGCTTCAGTCAATCGGAGCCAAAGTTTCCAGGACTCGAGAGAATTCAATCTTGTTTATTTGCGCGGTAATTTTGAATTTCAAAACAGCAATTCAGCTCCCCTGATCTACCATTCTTGCTTGAATTGCATTTTTTTCCCTGTTGTTATAGGATTATGTAGAAGATTACGAGATAAATGTGCCATTTCGAGCACTCCAAGGTTTGGGCTTTAAGGTTGATGCGGTTTGTCCGAGCAAAAAAGTGGGAGAGTGGTGTGTTACAGCGATTCACGACGACGAGGGAGCACAAATCTGTAGCGAGAAGCGAGGACATAACTTCCGTGTCAATGCCAATTGGAGTGATGTCTGTGTTGATAAGTACGATTGTGTTGTATTTCCCGGAGGAAGGTCGCCGGAATTGCTGGTCTCCGATGAGAAGGTGCTTTCTCTAGTTATGGAGTTTGCAGATAAAGGTAAAGTGATTGCAGGTATTGGACAAGGCCAGTGGGTCCTTGCAGCTGCTGGAGTTCTCAAGGTAAGAGAAATCATAATTTACTATCTTGTTGGTTTTTTTTAATAACCAATACAACATTATATATATCAGTTTTGGATATTCTATACGAGTCTAAACTTGGACTTATTATATTTGAGCGCACAAAAAATTCACCGGATTCAGTTTGGAGAGATTCACCATCTAAGCTATCAGTTTAAGCAGTTGTTTGGGTGAAAGGGGGAAAACGCAATCTGATTTTTAAGTGGGTGTTTGTCTTTGATTAATTAGGGGAAGAAGTGTGCGAGCAGTCGTGGAATGAAGGTTATCGTCAAACTGGGTGGTGGAGAAGTAGGAGAGTCCGTGGAAGAAGGCTGTGTGAGTGATGGCAAGCTAGTGACTGCCACTGGATGGCTTGCACTTCCAAATTTTGTTTCTGAATTATGTGGCCTGCTTGGATTGTCTGTGGTCTTTTAAGGTGTCATTGCCATCAATCTGAAGAACTACATGTCTTGAAGTTTATCTTTTGAATTATCGCTGCAATAAATGATAAATAAACAATTTTAAGATTGAAAAAATTCTCATAATTTGTAACTTTATGATGGTACATTATTTACATTATTTTTTTTCCTTTTATGATAAAAAGACAATTTCAGAGAATTAATATATACTTCTCCAGTTATGTAGTAGAATGGAATATCATATCATAAATATTAGTTATATTGTCCACTTTGAATTATTTGATTCTCGTAGATACATTGAACTCACACTACTTATTATTGGATCGTTTTACTTACTGGTACTTAGGCCCATAAAAATGGCTCTTATATGTGGTAGAAAATCAAACTTCGATATAAATCACATGATTTGAGCAACATAAACTAATGTGAGATACACATATCGCACTATTTCCTTTTTATTTTATTTTATGGCAAAAGCTATATTTTGTGTAAACCTAATCGTATTAAGGTTAAGTAAATTTGGTAATTTTATGGATGACTAATGATGGTTTAAAAATGCAGTCTTGTTAAATATCCCAAGTATTTACTCTATTGAGGTAAAAGCAAAGAAGACTCCCATTCGATTAATTTTACATGTTGATAGAGAAGAAAAGAGTATTCTACCACAAATAAAATTTAAGTACTTTGATGACCTCATTACCTGGTGATATAGAGAAACACTACATCAATACCCACCGGTGAGTATTTTCTTAAATCATTTGTATAATTTTTTTAGTTAATATTAAGTCTCACGAATGCTCCATAGGGAGGCACATAAGTTGTACGATTAAAGAGATAAAAAATAAATCTAATTTTGAGCCCTAAAATTTAGGATATCATTCTAAAAGGTTCATTTTGGACATGCGAAAAATATCAGTAATAAATTTTAATATCGTTGTTACAATATTATGTTTCATCAACAACCGTTAAATCATATATTTGATTGAAATCATTATAATTATTTTGAAAAAAAATCAACAATGTCTAAAAAAATTAAAGATTATAACGCGCGTAGCGCTGATATACTATACTAGTCTAGATTAAACCGTAAGACTTTTCCTTCAAAATTCAGAGCCATTAGCCCCATCGCATAGATCACGTGGCCTCCTGCGACTTTTGTTGCTGCTTTGTCATCTCCAGCTTTTTGAGGTTCATGAACCTGCTTTTGCTCCTCTTTCAAATCTGTCTGTTCTAGAGCCGTCGCTTTCTTCCTTGCGTTATCGGTTTTTTCTCCATCGATCACAATATTAAAAAATGAATGAAATCGTATGCACACATAAGTTCCATTTATTTCAAAGGAAATCAAACTTTTGGAAAATATATTTGTTCATGAGAAAAATTGTTAATTTTTTTTTCCAAAAGGAAATTTTCTGTAACAGACACTAAAAAACTAATTTTTTTCCCTCCAAAAATGATGTATATAAAAATGGGCATACATTTTGACTGTCTAAATCATACTATCTAGCCTCTAAGTTTACTCGTTTTCTCGATTATAAATGGGTTGCAAAATGATACTTCGATGACAGAAATAAGATAAATATCATACTATCTAGCCTCTAAGTTTACTCGTTTTCTCGATTATAAATGGGTTGCAAAATGATACTTAGATGACAGAAATAAGACAAATAAAATTTGAAGGGCATGAACGAGAAATAGGGTAAACTTGGAGGTATAATGAATGGTTTAGCCCATTTTGATTTATTTGCACTTATATTTTGTTTTTAACGACGAGCTACTATCAGGTTTTGGGCTTTAGGCCATAGGGTCCATTCCGTCATTATTCATTAGCCCGTCAAAAGTACTGGGCTCAACTAACAGATAAAGCCTTCTTCAAAAAAAAAACTAACAGATAAAGCCCATCTCTTTCCCGCTGTGGAGTGCAGCGTTACCGTGCAAAAAACATCTGCAAAACCCTACAAGGCTAGATATTCACCAGGACAATTCAAACAGGTTAATGGACCCTCCCCCCACGCACCTGACCACATCGAACCGGACCCGCAGCCCTCAGTCGAAGTTACCGTCCCATCCGGACTCAGCTTCCGCGACGTCATCGATCCACAAGCGCAAGTTGGCGGTTACGGCACCGGCATCTGACGACCATGCCCCTCCCTCCTCGTCATTCCATCCCTTGAAATTCTCTGCCGACACGCGGGATGGAACTCTCACTTCCAAAGACGACCTTGAAAGCATCTCTGCACGCGGGGCCTACTCGGACTCCGATGCAGGGAACTCAAAAGCGGACTTAGTAGTCGACGACGAAGACGACGCTTCCATGCGCAGTTTTACTGCCGCTCGCCTAGAGGCGAAAAACGCTGCTAGTTCAACCGCCGTTACGAGCAGCGTTTCTGCCAGGAACAAGAAGATCAAGTCGGTGAGTTCTATGATAAAGATCGAGCACTCTGATGGCGCAAAGGTTACTAGGATGGGCGCATTGGGCCCTCCTGGCACGGCAGGGAGCGCGGCAACAGGGATAATTGTGAAGGAAGATCCCACCAAGATATTCACAGAAAATTTGCAGACAAGTGGAGCTTACAGCGATAGAGAAGAGACCTTGAAGAGAGAGGTTAATGGCCTAATATGGTGTTATACCCAGTTTTTTTTATACCTGGATTCTTTTATGCAGAACCTTGCAGCAATATTTAAAAACACATCGTTTGTGTTACTTTGTTTTTATTATGATTCTACCTCGTGTCTAAAAGGCATGACAAAGATTTGCCTTAGAAGTTCAAATATTAGTTAATTTTTGTGGTTAAGTGTTGTTGAATTGACAAAGACTATCTGTGATTCTCCGTGTAATATAGGTGTTTTTTTGTTTGCGGAACTGAGTAATGGAAGTGATAATTAGTGTTTTTTTTCAAAATTTCAGGAGAAAGCAGGAAGACTCCAGTTTGTATGCTGTTCAAATGATGGTAGTGATGAGCATATGGCTTGGTATCAATTTATCTTTTCTTTATCATTATGTTCTCTATCTGTTATGCTTCACAAAATATCCATATAATGTCTATGATGTGCTACACTTTTCGTCCTACACCACTCTAGTATTGCTGTATATTTGTCAAATGGATAAAATTTGAGTTTGTTTTACCAATTTTATGAAATGGTTTTGTTTCTCAGGTTGATCGGATTGAAGAATATATTTGGGAGACAGCTACCTAACATGCCAAAGGAGTATATTGTCCGTCTTGTAATGGATAGGTAAATTTATATTTAGGATCTAGCCTTTTGTGAATAAACTGAATTTTCTCCTTTCTTTAATCACCAGAAGTATCATTGTGGATTGAAGCTTCCATTTCCATTCAAAATAATTTCATAAGGTAAAAGCCAAACATAACAATTCCTCTGAAATATTCAGATTGTGATGTCGATCATCAACCTTTATCCCAAATGTTTGGTGTCGGCTACGTGAGTGTGTGAGAAAATCAAGTTATTCATTTACCATTTGTTTCTATTTAGAGTCATACTCTCATCAACACTTATTGAAATTCATATCCTTTCTTACTACTTAAAGTCATGTATTTTCAGGTATTCCTCCTTGGTTCCTACTTCCTACTCTCTCCTGTACAAATTTCATCTACTCTCTGCATTGTTACACCGTTATCTGCGTTGAACATGCCCATTTTCTGTCTCTGAGTTGTGACGTCTATAAAATTGTGTTGCAATAGAAAAATATGGCAAATGTGGGCATCGACATTGCAATAGTTTTTAATTTTTGGACAATTGATACTAGTGGGTGAAAATAAATAAAGGCTTTTAAGTAGATTTTCTAGTGGTTTTAATAGATAAAGAGGTAGCTAAAATGTATCCCTATTAGTCTCTTATTGATGCCTGTGGTGTAATAATAGGTAAAATAACTTGGAGCAAAATTAATTTAAATGGTGGTCAAATTTGTTGACGTCTTGGGATTGTGCAAGAGTTTGTTTATTTAAATGGGTGTTTTTGTTGCTGACAAGATTTAATTGGCGAACGGGACAGAATATATGATATGTAGAATAGGACTTCTAAAAAATGTTAATGCTTGTAATGAAGATGCATGGTGCAAAATTAAAGGAAGAGAAGCAGAGTGGGAGACATATAAGTAGTGATGTAACTTTATTTCTTACCAACACTTTCTATAAGGCTTAGCAACTAAAAGCTTGCAAGTTTGGCATAGCTATTTACACATTGATATATATATATATATATATATATATACTCATATCCACTTTAAGAAACAACTCCTTTATGCTAAAGAAAACTGTTTCCCAGTTACTAAATAAGTCGCAATAGTATCATCTCAAACCTAAAAATAACGATTCTCATGTATAGTATAGGACATCAAACATCCTTTTGGAAAATTCAAAACAATCCCCTCAACAGAATTTAAACAAGTTCTATTTAATAAATTCTGTTTCTTGCTCAAAAATATATTCATAGAAGCTTTTAACACTGACTCGCAGAAGCCATAAGTCCATTATGGTTATCAGACGTAAACAGGTTGTTGGTGGCATCACATATCGCCCATATGTCAGGTAATTTTTTGCTTGTGTTGTCCTCACGTCATTTGTAACATTTGTTTCTTCTGTCTTGTTGTTATATTGTATGCTTACATTCCTGAAAGATTGTACTTAATTAGTTCATCTCTTTCTAAACTCATGTAAGAGCGGGATAAATTGCCTTTCGGACAGCCTTTCTTTCATTCACTAAGCCTTTCCCTTGATGGGTCAAGATTTTTTGTTCGGTGAATCTGAAGATTTATTCTAGTAAATGATACCATTTTTCATTGCATGAGACATTTTTTACGTCCTTTAATAACACACTTTTCTCCCGTGTGTAGCCAAAAGTTTGGGGAAATTGCTTTCTGTGCGATTACAGCGGATGAACAAGTAAAAGGCTATGGCACGAGGCTGATGAATCACTTAAAACAGCATGCACGTGATGTTGATGGGTTAACACATTTTTTGACATACGCCGACAATAATGCTGTTGGCTATTTTATTAAACAGGTCCGATCATTTGTTTTTGGCACAATTGTCTTTTGTTTTTGTGATTTCATTGGTCATTAGCATAAACTTGCAGTAAGTTAACATTTTGCTTTTTTTTTTTTTTTTTTTGAGGAAGACTGTTAGCCACGCGGTGCCTTATTCATGGTCTAGGTGGATTGTTGTTATGTGTCATTGAGAATATTTTGATATTTGCTTAAGTTTGTTGATTGAGATAGTTTTTTTTTTTATCACTTGTATAATAGAATTTGGCTGCTTTTGGGTGGATACTACATGCCAGCCTCATTCTGAAACAAATGGAGAAAATATGATGTATAATAACCTCACACATATGATCACTCATTTTCTTGTGGAATGGGAATGGGACAGACATCTTGGGATCCAAATTTCCAATCTCACTTAGGCACATCATGGATTCAAAATGGTACTAGTGGTTCATCAGTGACTACTAGTATCTGGGTTTTACTCAGCAAGGGTAGGCCAATGTTTTGTGGTTTTTTATAGATTGTTTAACTAAGTTAATAACTTCTTGAACCGTTAATGATAACTCATTATCTTTGTCACCACTATATTAAATCTCCTTTTTTGAATCTTTTGTTTATAGTTTCTTGCTAACAGTTCTTTTTGATGTTTTTATGCATCGCCGTGTTTGATTTTAAGTTGCCCATTGATCTAATTACTTGTAGGGTTTTACCAAGGAGATTTATCTTGAGAAAGATCGATGGCATGGGTATTGCTCCTTCACATCTATTATACTTTAGACTCTTATGGTTTGTTGTTCCATAATGTAAATTATTTGTAATCGACCTCCATCCTGAAGTTTTTCTGGTTAATGCAATTATGCTTTGAGTATATTACAGTGTGCTTTCTGCAAAAAAAAAAAGTGAAAATTTCCCCTTTGATCATTTCTCCTCAGTGTATTTATGCATATATGGCTTTATGGGATTACTTGGAAAACAACATGAAGGGGGTAAAGTAATGAAGCTGTGAACTAATGGTTCTATCATATATCTTGCTCTTCTGCATTTTGTAATTCATTGGAATTCCAGGTATATCAAGGAATATGATGGAGGTATCCTGATGGAGTATAGGATTGATCCTAAGCTTCCGTATACTGATATTTCAACTATGATTCGACATCAGAGGAAGGTAAAATTAGTTATGATCTGTTATTGGGTGTCCTTTTCTCATGATTATTCCCTTAGTTGAGATATTCCAATTTGTGTCTTGAGAACAATGAATATGATATAAGTATAACATCACATGTCTGAATTTTCTCACTGCGTAAAAGCTTAGATTAGATACCAGCTATGATGATTATTCAAGTGAGTTTGTTTTAATTTTGCCGGTGTTAGGTCATTTTTCTATTCACATCTGTTTTGTTTGTGATGTTGGTTTGCTAGGCAATCGATGAAAAGATAAGAGAGCTCTCCAACTGTCACATTGTTTACCCCGGAATCGATTTTCAGAAGGTAAATGGGATCAACATTTCATACAGAAACTTTGTATCACATGGCAGTAGATATCGTAAATGCAGATTTTATGATATGCTGCTCATAAATGCATTTTTTTCTCCTAATCAAATGCTGGAAATCATAAATTGTGCAAGGTCTTAGAGCACCACTAGCTGAAGGGGCGCTGCTCCTTAGAAATTTTCCCATAGACTGGTTTCATATCAGAAATTGTGCAAGGTTTCAGTCATTGTTCTTTAGTAGAAATTATTGGAGCTGTTAGTATCCCAAAAAAAAATCCCAATAGGTGTTTTTGAAATGATGTTGTTTATGAAAGAGAGACTGCAACTGATGCATGTAGTATTTTTAAAAAACAATTACAACAATTTTTTTTGCTAGGTCCACTTCTATGCATGAATTGTCTGTTTCCAGAAGTTGCTGTTATCTTTTTTAAGAATTGTTTGTTTTCGCTTGATCTAAGCTGCTCCATTTTTCAATATATGATGCTTGATTTGATTATACACCTTCACCTTTGATCTTGATTATAATGAAATACTTTGTTTCATTCAGAAGGAAGCTGGCATTCCTAAAGAACTCATCAAAGTTGAAGATATTCCGGGCTTGAGTGAGTACTAAACTTCAGATTATTGCATGATTGAGTTCATCTTAGCTCCGTATTTGTGCCAAAAACGCTAGTTTTTTTTTCTCTATAATTTCTTTTATGAATGTTTGAATCAGTATAATTTGACAAAAATTCAGTTGGTAGATTCTCAGTGCTAATCAGAACTTTCTGCTTAATTTTCTTACAGAGGGGCTGGGTGGACTCCAGATCAATATGGTCACTCGCGTTTTAGAACTTTAAATGCTTCTACAGATAGTGGCATAAATCTAAAACATTTGACGACATTCATGCGCTCACTTCTCAAGGAAAGCACAATTTTTTTCCCTGTTTGATTTTGATTTGTCTTCTAGTGATTCTTAGGAAAAGAAATATTGATAACTTTCTTATTAACAAAGTATACCAAATGCACATATGGATTTAACCATTTTAATATTTTATTACTTTTTTTGGAGTGAAAAAGAGTATATATATGCACAAAGGGCATCAGGGGGATTGTTCGTATAAGAAACAAGTGGATTAATGTATAAACAAAAAGTGGACTTCATGGAAATGTGTGGTATCGGATGTTTATAACATTATGTTTTTGCAACTATGTTTTTAGTTTATTTCATCCGATTTTAGCAGTTATATACTTATATCCTTTGGAGAATGTGATTCTCTGAAGCATTTATTTTAACATCTTAATCTGGTTCACCAGGCAATGTTTGAACATGCTGATGCTTGGCCATTCAAGGAACCAGTTGATGACCGGGATGTCCCTGATTATTATCACATCATAAAAGATCCTGTGGGTAAGTTGCTTTGTATTCCTTGGTGCTGTTCGTTAATAACTTTACATTCTCTGTTTTTAAAAAAGTTGGTTTGCATGATGAGCCTATGGTTTATGTGCATGCGACATTACTCAGATTTTTTTTTTTCGGAATGTAAAAGTGAATCAAAAGGGACATAATATGAATGCAACATAAAGAAAGGCAGCCTTTCACTAATGCTAAAATGATTTTTTTTTTGGTGAATGCAAAAGATTACTTTAATATTGGGTATTACAAAGTGAGGACAACAAGAGAGAACGAGCATAGGAGAGAGCAATACAAAGAACGAAAAAATAAGTTTTGAGTTGCATTGCGATACGTGATTTAATTATGTTCTTGGTCATTGATTGTTTTTAAATTCAGTAGATTATGTAGTTCTTTTTCCCTACCATATTACTTCATATCTTTTTAGATGAAGAACTTCCTTTGGTCAATGCCTAAATTATTTTTCGCTACAAGTTTGGAATTGGGTGATGTTAGTTAGCATTCAGGTCCGACTTGTTCTTGGCATAATGCTACTCCTTAGGTTGGAGTCCCCTCTCTTGCACTAATAATAATAATAATAATAATAATAATAATAATAATAATAATAAAGGGAGAATGACATAAAAGGGGTCCTTTGAGAAAACCTTTAGAGGATTTTGCCTTTTGTTGTTGTACATACAGTTTCTCATGTGTGATATTTTGGTGTTTTAATATGATCATATGCTCTACTGGTGCCTGCAGATTTGAAGACAATGTCCGAAAGGGTAGAGTCGGAGCAGTATTACGTAACGTTTGAGATGTTTATGGCAGATGTGAAGAGAATGTTTTCCAATGCACGCACTTACAACTCACCTGATACCATATATTATAAATGTGCAACCAGGCACGTTGATACGTTACACGCCCTTAGCTCTTGTTTTTTTTCCCCCTTCTTACCCCTCATTGTCTGTGTTTCTTACCCAAGACCTTTTCTGGCAGGATGGAATCTAACTTCCAGAACAAAGTTCAGTCAGAAATCCAGTCGGGTGCCAAACTTCAGCACTAGTAATTAAACCAGTGAGCATATTCAAACGCGTCCCCAAGACCAAGAGGAAATGATGGCCAAAAACTGATTAATTTTTGTGGGCATTGCCTCCACAATAACTCAATAAGTCGACATTTTTTGTGAATATTTCTAACATAAAATTTCTTGTGCTAAAAAGTGAACTTTTAAGGTCTCCATAATAAGTCCGATTAAAGGGTAAAAAACAAAATCCTTAGTGGGGCATAAAACCTCTAATTAATTTCAGAATCGATTGTTTTCAATCTTTCCCATTAATCTACAATTCAAAATTCCACCATTTTGTTATTTTATCGTGTTTTATTTCATCATTTTCCTCATGGTCTACAAAAGTTAGCAGCTCAGTTGATAAACTAAGTAGTTTGTAATTCGAGCCTCACTCACCTTTCCTAATTTTTTTTTATAAAAAAAAGCAAAAATTACTATTTGATATCCATCAGAATTCATGATCTGATTCAATCAGCAAATCATAACAGTAGGTAACGTTTTCAATCACAAAGACTGGAAAAAAAAACAAGCCTAATTTTAGTTTTTGCTATTGGTCTTTGCGATGGCATTGGGATGTAGTGAAGCCAAATCAGGTAAGGAAGTCCCACCTGGAATGAGAGTGGAGCCAACATGCTTCTGCAACTGATCAACAACTGGTCCTCGGTGAACGAAAGGCATTCCAATCATATTTGCTTCATTTGCCAAAGGCTGCACAGGAGGAACACAACCAACATTATTAACTCCAAGATTGTGGGGATTTTCGACTAGAGGAACCAGGGTGGTGTCAGTAAAGCTGGGGTTCAATTTCGGGTTATGCAGAGTTGTATTAGAAACAATCGGGGCTGGCTGGTGGAGGAATTGATTGGGGTTTGGCTGCATTTGTACAAAATTTCTAGATGTATCCACTGGACTAGTAATAAAAGGCATGCCTGCACTTGGTAGGCCGGGCATTGTTAAAAGTCTCGGGTTCACCCCTGTCATTTGTTTAACTGCTGCTTCAGCCATCTTCACCTAAAAGAAAATTCATATAGCAGACTTGATCAATAGAACAAGAAACTGAATCAACTGAGTACATAGTATACATTACACATGGACAACCTTCCACAAAGCTTGCTACAACCAAATTAGTTACACATAATTTTATATTTTTAGAATACAATGCAGTAATTTAGTCAAGGGAGAACATGTAGCCCAATGATAGAGTTACATGGTTGCAACTAAAGGTCACAAGTTGCTTGTCTCCGAAGCCATCCACCATGAAAGTCTTGTGCACAAGAGTTGTTTACCAATGCAACGGTTTATCAAAATACTTAACTATTGTAATTCTTTGTTCAACTAAAGAACTTCAAGGATTGTCAAAAATTAGGTGACTACACTGACCAAGGGCTTGCGTAAAACATCACTGAGCATCAAGTGTATACAATTACTATGTTAATTATTGACTTGAGAGTCCATGCCATATTTATAATTTCTCTCATTTACATACAAAGATCAAGCTCCACTTAAACCCAAATACAAGATACACTAAAGTTAATTCATTTTCATGAATGATGAAACCATTGTGATAACTTCAGTATTAATCATAGCACTCCACCAGAAATCTGAATTTACCCCATGCTACATAGAGGATCATTTAAGAAAGACAACCAAATCTGAAGATTTATATTTCAATTTTAATGTATGTTTAGTTATTTCAGAAACCTCGCAGTCCTAAAATTAAGAGTTCTCGTTTTCCTGCCCTCTAAAGTAAATCACAATGGCACTGCTAAACTTCAAAAATTTTCATATGTTCAACAAGCCATATAAAAAATCAAATCAAAAAAAATACACAAATTGAAAACTAACCTTTGCCCTTAATGTCTCAATATCAGCTTTCAAAATTCTATTGTCAACAGAAGCAGTATCACACTTTTGGTTAATCTCAGTGAGACGCTTCAGTAAAGAAGAGTGCTTATCCTTTAGCTGACCAGACTATAAAAAGCACGTATATAACTTCATTAATTATTAAACATAGGAAAAAATTGTTGAGACAAGTGTCTGAGTGAGAAAGAGAGACAAGGCAAAGATGAAGCAAAAACCTGTGTTTCTAGTTCATTCATCTGATCTTGCTTTCTTCTTCTAGAGCGTCGAGCTGACTCCCGATTCGACAACATCCTGAGCCATCATTAAGCCATCAACATACAAATTACAAAGCCCTGTCCTTCAATTTTCAAAGGGAGGGGAGTATTTAGCAGTTGTATTAAACTTGCAAACGTTGAGTTTGAGGTAATTCACAGATTTAGACATTTAGTGGAAAATGAGCCTGTCATTTACAAATATTTTCTAAAAGCAAGTCCAGTGAAAGAGTCATCCCCTCAGAAAAACAATCAAAACCTTTCGGTTTGAAAAACATAGGATTCCAGAAAATTGTCCAGATCAAGTTTTCTAGGGCGTAATGCCCTTGTTCAGACTAAGTACACAAAGCTATCAACCCAACGTTCCTCTTGTTTGAACACAAAATTTTGGATGTCATCAAGGCATTGGACCCATTGACCAATAAGAATTAGTTGGGTAAGAGCACAACTAAGTACATATTAACCTTTCATAAGATTAACAGACAAAAATAGGCAGTAACAAAACAAAGGATGGGAAATAATTTCCACAAAAAGCTTCTCACTCTTGCAGAAACTTTTCAAAGAAAACGAATGTATGAGAGACAAAATACTGGTATGTCTGGTTACCTTCTTGCACGTTTTGTATCAGCAGGATCCATATTATCATTAGTTTCAGTCTCCCCTTCAAACTCATCATCATCTGAATATTCCCTTGATGACCCGCTAGTTGCTTGGGCCGGTAGTACCTCCAATTTTTTTTGAAAACCAGGTAAGGCAGCAATACCAATTGGTATATCATTGGCCTTACTTTGTTCCATCATGAGAACATGTCCAGTACCTATGATGAGTAAACAAGTATGAGATTGCCTGCTTAAAATATGAAACTCATAATGGAATGGAAATTTTCCCATGAGTCATTACAACTTTACAAGTTGGAAACCAAGACAATGGTTGGTCAAACTCCCAAATAAACATGACTGATTCCCAAGGAAATTGCAAGATGAACCAAGGATAACTGGCTAGTTAAGAGAAAAACATAATAGACAATTAACAGACCTAGGTTTCAGTTCTGGCCAATCTATATGATATTAGCCTTTGAATGGAATTGCTAGCAAAACAGTTCCACTAATCCTCAGTTGTCGCTGGAATACCCTGAGATTCCAAGATTACACATCCCCACCCTAAAAGTATTTTTAAAAGACACTCAATAACGATGAAGAAAGGTTTTTCATACTCAACAAGCCCTTTTGAAGTCTCAATAATTTTAAAAAACTCAATCTAGTTTATAAAAAAAAGGCAGCACATTGCATTGCAAAATAAAACAAGTGTGTGATTATAAGATGAACAATGATGGATTCGATTCCACAAAACCAAGCTCACAAGGATAAATCAACAGTCAAAATCCAAAGGTTCATAGCACCTGTCATCCACAAGAGTACATATCGCTTGAGAAAAATTATGGAAGGAGCAAAGTTGAAAGCCTTAAAATTTGAATGTAGTAAAAGTAGTATATAATGCAAATAATTTCAACACATTCATGGCTGAAAAATAAAATGCCACGTACCATTGGCTTGGGATTCTAGCCGAGAAGGGTCTGAAGCCTGCAATTGATTTTTGGGTGAAGTTGAAAAACCTTCAGGCTTCATAGATGACGCCAGCACACAGAAACACAAAATAATAATAATTAAGCACACAGACTTCCATTAAAGTTCTAAATTCAAAGGGTCATTCCCAACTCTGTCTCCTATCATATCTATGAACAGTTTAAATTCTAAAATAATTAGTCACATCATAATGTCCTAACATATTCGATTATGAAGATAAGAGAAAAAGATACCCGAGACTGGGCAACAGCAGCGCAGGCGATTTCGAGTTGGGACTGGAGATATGCGCGATACTCATAGGAATCGCTCGGAGCTTCTAGCGCGTGATCCAAAGACCCCGGCGGAGGGGCAGGAGCTGACGTCCTCTCGATCTCGATCACGTTATCATCGTTACCTTCCGCAGGCTTCGACGGTTGCGCACCCGCAGCAGCATCATTGTTGCTAAGCAGAAGAGGTGAAGCATCCTCTTCCAGAAGTCTCAGAATCGCCCATTCCGATTCGCTACGGTGCATCTCCGGCGTCGGAGACTGCCAGAACGAGTCGGAGAAATCACCAATCGAGGACAATCCGTTCATCTCTCTCCCTCTCCTATTTCCTCCTCGCCTTTTCTGACAATTGCTTGGTTCAGTGGTTTCCTAACGTTCGCGATTTTTTTGATTGAAGAAATGATCAGCTGCAACAACTATCACATCATCCCGGTGCAAGATTAAGCCACTCTCAGATATCAACGGCCACTATAATCTGACTTTTTGCAAGTAAAGTTGGGTTAAAAGAATAATATAATACTCTTCGCTGGACCAATGGGCCTTAATGGGCTTTCATATTCATATGGGCTCAACTCCAATTAAATGGAAATATAATACAGTAAATAAAAGAATCAATTTAAGCAAAACAGAAGGAGCGAAGTGAATTGATCTCCATCTCCGTCGGTCGCCAACCCAGATTTCACTGCGTTGTCGGTCAGTTATTTTCTCGTGGTTTCCCTTGTTTTCTATCTGTTTCTCTCTGAATAGTCAAGGATCGATCTCGCTCGAGTTTTGATGTTACGAATTTTTCCCGTTTTACTTATAAGTTTTGTTCCATTCGCATTAAGCTAAACGAACTACTTTTTCTTGATTACTTTTGTGATTTTTTTTTATCTTAATCCAAAGTCGAGTTTAATTCATTCGATCTATACCTTAAACAAGAACTCTGTGTAGTTTTTAATGCGTCTTTGTTTTTCTCCTTCAGTAGCTGTATAATTCATATTCAATGGCCGGGAGAACTCCGATTCCGCAGAAAAATTCAGCTCTTATTGCAATGATTGCAGATGAGGTAATATGAGTTCATGGCATAAAGCTTGTCTAATTACTTGAGATGTTGCCACTGACCATCTGTGTGCTTAAGCACAACTATATGTGATTTCAAGTTTAATCTGCATTTGATTTTTTGTTTTCTTGATAAATTTAAGGATACAAAGTATGTTGATGGTAGTGTTATGCTTGTTCATATGTGACAGTAAGGTTGCATATTAGAATTATAGTGTTATTTGTGAAAATTTGAATCATAAGTGTTACAGTGGAGTCTTTTGTTATGCTGCTGATTGCATTTAACGTTTGAATTTCTGCATCATTAGCTAAGTCTTTCTGGCTAGACGTGGATTAATGAACAAATGGGCTGCAAGATGACTTAGTAGAGGATGCTGATTTTAACTTCTCCATGTATACATAACTAGAGCCTAAACTAAGTGCAGCCACTGTATTTGTATGTGGATTTTTGCATATGGGTGGGTAGAGAGAGAGAGGATGGGTGGGGTTTCTTTGCACCGGTGAATTGCTAGGGATTTACATAGCTGACCCCAATTGCTTTTCATTAAAGCTTGTGTCAGGTTCTTCCTTGCTACTAGAACACCCAACCAAGAAACTATTATGGTTACTCTAATCTGTAAAGCAGGTTTTTGGCCAAGCAGTCAAGGAGGCGGCCTCACTTGTTCTTGATTCAAAACCCTAGAGAAGAAAGAGAGAGTTCTGTAAAGGATTCTAAAGTTTGTATTTCATTTCTTGCCCAAAACAAAAGCATGCATGATGCATCCTCTATCTAGGATTACACAATGGACAAAACAGTGCCAGCTAGTCTGATACTTTTCTTCTAGAAACTACATAAAGCTTAACCAAAACAAATACGTAAACCATGCATTAACGACTATAATAATAATAAAGGTACTGGACTGGACCAGGAGGGAGTTGCGACCCAAAGCCCATTATGCGTAATATATATTCGAAGCTTGCTCGCCAAGAAACCGTCACTGCGCTGCTTATCATGACCCCAACCAATCCCTTCATGACAGAGACGTAACCTTAACAGCACAAAACCAGAACTGCACGTAACAGCTTGTCGTTGGGAGAAGGCTATATGGTGCTTGAATCAAAAGAGAGGATTAAGTATTAAGTCTGAGTATGGCAGTTTTGCAGGCCTAGGAAAAATCCCAATGGCTATTGGGGATGACCTGTAGAGGGATGGAGATTGGCTTGGCCTTATTATAAGCTTGAAAAATTGGCAAATTATTTAACTTCTCTATGTCACCATGTTAGGCTGGGATTAATTATGGCTGATACCCATAAGAAACTAGAATGCTGTCCCATCTTCACCTCCCACTCTTTTCCCATGAGATGAAGGGTGGGCAAGGTTACATAAAGCTCACTGTATTATATTCTTCAATTTTTTTTTGAAAAACAATCAATTTTAACGTTACCATTTGCAAACTAGGCTTATAGCATATCAGGTCCAATTTTCTTCATCATTTCATTATGAGTTTCATAACATGTTTTTACAAAAATTAGAAAAGTATAACCGAAGAACCTACTTATTGCTTCTGCAGAAAAGTAATTGTATGTCATGGTAGATTTTATCGTTTTAATATACATGTATTTTGCACTTGAAGTGGTGCTGAGGGTATCACGAATTTATATTTATATTGCTATTGATGCCCTGAACATGTAGCTTATGTTAAGGTTTTTGTCATAGTTTGGAAAGTATCTGATGAGTCAGTCATTCAATACAGGACACAGTTGTAGGATTTCTGCTTGCAGGAGTGGGTAATGTTGACTTGCGGAGAAAGACAAATTACCTTATTGTGGACTCAAGTATGATCTCAAACTCTGCATGGTTTTCTGCCTTCAAATCGTGTGGCTCATATTAGCTCTCTAATTGATCACAACCGATTATGGTAATTGGTTTTTGTGATATATTCCAACTATGTAGGTTCATCATGTGTTTGATATCTTCTCAAATCACTTAAGAGTTTTATAGGAGTTTAGGTTCATACTGATGATTGATGAAGGCACATATTGAGTATCTTTCTTACTGGGTTTTGTAAGAAACTTGCATGTAAAACAGCTTGGAAATTGGTTTCCCTCTTTCTTTGAGAAGTAACCTATAAGAAATTCAGATTGCTCGGTTGAATAATTTTTTGTTATTGTTCTTAATGGATTAGCATGCCTTTTGTGATGTCCTGTTCATGACCATCTTTCGTAGACCATGAGTAGGTGGCTTAAACTTTCACTATCCATTATGTATTCTGAGGTAAAAAGTTTTGGCACGTGATTGTAAGGTCCTCTATGCTTGCCAAATGTTCAAATATTGATGTGAAGGTCTAGTACCTTATTTGGTTGTTCGGGGTTCTATTATTGAAAATTATTTCCATTTCTTGAGGAAGTAAACTAACCCCTCATTTTCTGAGACTATGGCCATCACAAGAATAGAAACCTTTCATTCACTTCTCAAACCTTGTTGTCCTTGGAATATTATATAGGCAATATTGCTGATGGCTGAAGAAGCAGGTTATGTTTTTTATGTTAAGTTTTTAGAGTGATTTCTGTTAAAGCCTAAAGGAATGTTTGGTTGCTTATTTATTTTTTTCTTCTCTCAATTAATTTTTCAGAAACTACTGTGAAACAAATTGAAGATGCGTTTAAAGAGTTCACAGCAAGGGAAGATGTTGCAGTATTAATGATAAGCCAATATGTAAGTTGTTCCTTGTACCCTATTTGACTATTTCCTAACGAATTAGTTAGGCTATCATGTTTTTGTGCAAAAGGCTTCTGCTGATTGGACAGATGAACATTTATACACAAATATGATGGCTGTAAGTGAGATGAAAAGGAACCTTCTCTTCGAACATCAGCACTCCAGCTTCTATAAAAACCTCGTGTTGCCATTAATAGTAATACTTGGTTTACTACTTTGCTTGGGGAAGAAACAAACAACAGTAAGAAGAAAGGGAAAAAAAATGCAACAATAATACAAGAATGAGATATTATGCAAAGCAATTCGCAATTCGCAATGCCGGACTAGTCCTTCATACAAAGCTTGTCCAAGGGTCCTAATTTGAACCTCGAGTGCTCTCCTCTCATACCAGCAATTTCATTTTAGGTGGAAATTTTACAGTGTGGATATGAGCAATTAACGGACTACTTTCAAGAAAGTTGTTAATAATATCTAATTTTCATGTCCTCTGTACTTTTTGATGGGAGGTCTATGTGTGCTTGCCTTTGCTTCCACTGCTGTTGTTTTGATTGTCTCCTCATGACTGCTTGGACGCAACACAAATTTTTTGTTATTCATCTCTCTTTTCATGATGTTACCCAATACAGACATGAGCATATGTTTCTTTCCCATGATTTACTGAAGTGACTAATAACCCTCTATCATCTAATTCTCAGGTTGCTAATATGATAAGGTTTTTAGTTGATAGCTATAACACACCAATCCCGGCCATCTTGGAGATTCCTTCCAAGGACCATCCCTATGATCCAGCTCATGATTCAATTCTGTCGCGAGTGAAGAACCTCTTCTCTGCCGAATCAGTAGCATCTGGGAGACGCTGAGTATGGATATGCACAGTGCATGATATTCTAAAAAATTGAGCATAATTTATAATTTGTTTGGTTCTTTATCATCGTATACTGCAAACTGTGAAGTTGTTCAGTCTTCTTCACTCATGCAGAAGTTGCTCTCCATCTTTCTATCGTTCATAGTTCACCTTCGTCTATGATTGTATTATCAGCTTATGTTTTTCCGAGGTACTTGAATAAGTAAAATAGTCGAGAACAGTGAGTGTAGTCAACTTTGATTTGCTAGAATCAGTTCATGCCATCTTGTTGACCTATGTTTCGTAAGGTTGATGTGGGGACTGGGGAGCAGCAAAGGGGAATATGCAATCATGCAAGACAATTGAACTGACTAGCAGACCAGACTATTAGTCTATTAGATAGGGGGTTGAATGCAGAAATCGGTCTCATTTTTATTACATCAGTTCATTTACTTGGATTGGTGCCCAGGATCTAACGATTTTTTTTTTCAAAATAAAAATTAAATTCATCGTGAATGAAATATTGAATGCTTAGACCTTAGAGTTGTCATCTTGAATTTGATTATTTTTATTTAGAACGAAAAAGTCATTGAATTTGTTAGGGGAATATTACACTTTTATTATAAAATAAAATAAATGAATACTCTGGCATTACAGCTTACCAGGAGGAAAGATTTGTATCATCTCACATTCCCAGAAGAAATAGCTACTTTTATTATGCGATTTTGATTTTGATCGATGAGATTGCAGCAAAACAGGTCACAGATGTAAATGTTTGATACAATGATAATGTGTTCAAGGAAGTGCAGATTTTAAGGATTTTATGAATGTCTCTATTTCCTTCAACCCTTCCTCGGGAGATTTTGCATCACCAAGCAGCTTCACTATTGCACTACCTACAATCACCCCATCAGCTCCCCACCCAGCAAGCTGCAGCAAGATTACAATGAGCAAAATATAGAGCTAGAATCAATGACTAACGAAGCTAAAAACGACAGAGAAAAAGCTAACCTGCGCCACATGCTCAGGTTTGGATATTCCAAAGCCAACTGCTACAGGTTTAGTTGTCGTCTGTCATGACAAAGATCAAAGGCATGACATGCTTTCTTGCAAAAATGTCCACTTTCATGTATCAGTTCTTCCATAATTTGATGCTTCAGATATGAATCTTATATGAAAAGGGTATTATCTAATATGAACCTTTAAGTGAGATTTATGCAAACACAAACAGCACAACTAAGTGACCCAAGAAAAAGGTACCTAATGTCTATGGAACAAATGAAACGACTGCAATTAAAAAAGAAGAGATCTACGTGACAGAGAAAAATCGGAACGGAAATAGTTCTCTCAAAATTCTAGATTTCTAGTTCAGGTTTGAAAGGCATCTAAAATGATTCTATGACCATCAATTTTCTTGCTCAAAATTCTCACCTGGAAATTTCGATCGTTTTATTAGGACAAAGTTGAGGATTTGATGGTGTTCAAACAACAAAGAAAATAATCCGCCAATTTTTCATATCAAGTGCTTTGCCAATTTACTTATTTGAAAAAAACCAGACCTCCTTGATTTCCCGCAAAAGATTTTGAACCCGATCACTCGTGTTTGCACGGGCACCAGTAACTCCAGTTGAACTCACCTACACAACAAAACAGTCAAAAACGAACCCCTCCCAACCCCTCCGAACACTTCTCCCAAGCAAGGCCTAAGGGAGGGGGAAATTTACGAAGCTCGACTGTTCAAATGATGATAAATAAGAGAAATTATTTGGAAGCTGTTCTTACAAGATAGACAAATCCCTCTGATGCCTCGACAATGGCTTTCATTCGATCATTTGGAGTAGTAGGCGTTGTGAACAACACCTTACAACAACAGCAATGTGAATACGTAAAATCAGTAGATGATGAGTAAAAAGCACATAGTAGTCACTACAGAAGGTTTAACATGAAAGCAATGCAATCACAAAATTAACATGTTCTGCTCGGCCATATACCAGTGGCAGAGCTGCTTGGGAGGTCTTTTTAAAAATTTTCTCAGTCATAATCTGGGGGGTTTGGGTTTGGGTGTGGGGGAGGGAGAAGTAGAAGAGATTCAAGAATGCCTGATTGAGAACATTACTCTTCCAGGTATCCTGAAAAGAAGAAAAAAAATACCAGCTCGATGTTATTCTTGACGGCTTCTATTCTCAAAAGTTCACTCTCCTCGAGAGAAACGTCTGGGACAATAAGTCCTGCAAACAAACGTGGAGTTATGGTTATAGATCAAAACCGAATTAGTAATGGAAAAACTATAAGAAAACCTCCACCCGTCTTATTTTACTGTAGGGCTCTGCACACAGGTTGCACATATTCCTCGGTCCCCCACCCTACAACTCGACTCAAGAAGCCAAACCTCTAGAACGTTACAACAACCAAGTCTCATTAGAATTTTTTCCTGGGACATGAAACACATCCTTCACACGGTCATGGATCATACCCTAGAAAAATCCAGACAGTCTGAATTGACTCCAGGTTCAGAGCTTAAAATACAAAAACATTACAGATTAATCGTGAACCTATATCTTTGTGCAAGTAAATCATGCCACCTTCACCTATCTCTTTAGAACTTCACCAAATTGACTTCATAATGTTCAGCAATTCGGGGCATGAGGAAAGCCTAAAGGTTGTGCAAAGCAAAATAACATATTACCTTTGACACCAACATCTTTCACAGTCGACATAAATTTGTCAATTCCACGCTTAAGAATCGGGTTGTAGTATGTGAACAAGGAAATAGGAGAAGATAATTGAGGAATCACCTGCCAATATATCGATAACTTCTAAGAACATTTAACCAAAAAATTGAAAAATAAAAAAGCAGCATAGATAATCAATCATGCTTGTCTAGTGTCTACCTATCGATACATATATCTACATAGATGCTGAGCTAAAATATGGGGAAAAGGATGCACAGATTGTTAGGTGAAACTCTAATAGTTGAGCTAATAATAAGAGATGAATGGAAGGTCCAGAATCAGCCTTTTTTTATAAATGCAGCAATCTAAGTGAATGACAGAAATGATTTATTGATCAGAGGTATTCTTCGGCCTTGACTGTGAGTGTGATGTAGATACTAAAATTCAAGAAATTAGTCACAGAAGTGATACCATGATGACCCCAGATGATAAATTTTGCGTCAGATAAATTTCGATTCTCAAAGATGTAAAATCAGAGAATAATCGTTGAAGAATACCAGGCAAATGGCATCTTTTCACTGGAACTAGGTTTTTCTGTGATCATATATTCATATTCATATCATACCTCCTTCAACATTGAAACAATAGCGTCCAAGTTAGTCCCTTTTGCCAAGGAACGAGTAGCAGCAGCCTAAACCAAACAAAAGAAGAATAACTAAGAGAGATTTGCAAAATTGGACTCAATATCAGAATACAAGCCATATCACTTCATCGACTAACCTGAATAACAGGACCATCCGCCAAAGGATCAGAATATGGAACACCTAGCTCGATAATATCTGATCCTGATGAGGCCAGAATCTTGAGTGCTTCCGCGGTAACTGAAAGATCAGGATCACCGGCGGTGATGTAAGGAATCAAGGCCACCTTCACACAGAAACATCTAGATTAACAAATTTCACAAGATTCAAAAATGCAATTTCATTTCAAACCTTCCAAAACATCAACCAAAACATCACGCAAATAAATAAAAAGACAACATGCATGCATGTAACGGTGGAGATATGCCCACTTTGCCTTGCTTCCTCAAATTGGTGAAAGTCTCGGCGATACTGGCAGCTGGTGTGGCGGTAAGAGAAGCCATTGGCGTGAAACGCCTGATGGAGACTGAGGACTTCCGAGAGGGAAAACGAACGAGTGAATGGCTCTCAGCTTTCTTCAAACCAAGGAGGCAAGTAGTCTTCAATGAAACAGCCATTCCGACGCACGGTTTTCAATCACCCTTCCCGCTCTGCTTGGTAAATATAGGCCCGGTAGCGTTTTTGTGGTGATTTTAAAGTAGTAATTTTGATTGGTGATGAGAGTAGCGGTTTTGGATGATTTTAGTAGTAGTTTTTAAAATAGTTCAATCAGATATTTAGTAAAATATTAAAATATGAATTTTGAAGGCTTTAAAAAATATTAAATTACTGTAGAAATAAAGTTTAAAAAATAAGACATGCTCTTGTATTTTTACAATCCGTCTCTATTCATGAATTATATTCCATAAAGGAAAACATGATAGAAGACATCTGAGTTCAAGAATCACGACAAGCTAAGAAAACAAATCTAGTAATTGAATTAAAATTCTAAATTCATGTTTGATACAGCTTATAAGTTAGCTTATACTCTGTCAGACATACTCTCAGACACTCTCAGCTTTTACGTTTTACGATAGCTTATACTCTATCACACATACTCTCTACCAAACATGCGCAAAAATCCTGAAATTTCCTTATATAAGATTTCACAACACAAATCAAAGAAGACAAACATTCGGGACATATACAACACATTTCACCCTGAACATCTCATATTCACTTTAGAAAATACAAGTTTCAGCATAGTACCTAAAACAAACTAACCATATACATTTTGAAGCATCTTCATCAACATACTTTTGCGAAGGGTTGTGCAAATGAATAAAACACTTGTCCCTTGATTAGATTTTCAAAAAGGAAGGTTTGAGTGTTGACCAACTCATCATGATCTGAAGGTTTGAGTGTTGACCAACTCATCATGATCTTCAATCCCTATCTCAGCTGAATGCACCAAAATTTCATTATATCCTTGAAATAAATATAATTCGCACATTGCAATAACATTTCAACTAGATTTTGTGTTGCCCTATCCACTGCACTAACAACCTCCTTCAATATGTTTATCATCAACAAATTTACCTCTTGACTTGCACTTCTTTGAAGATCTGCCAACTTCAAATTGACATTCTAAATTGCTCTCACCCTCTTCAACATTGAAAGCATTCAATGTGGCTTCATTATTGGTCATCATCTCATCAATGAAAGCAATTGATTCAACATCACTATTAGAAACGAAATGATTTCTTCTCCTTTTGATTTCTCTTGTGGTTTCACCTTTAATTCCTTGACCCTATCCTTTGCAAATAGCTTACATAACTTGTCATAGTTATATATAGGTTTGTTCCTTCATTTTGCAGCTCGAGGATTCGACTACATAAAACAAGATGAAGCACATGTGATTTTGAATATATAGAACACAAACTCAACATTAATGTAATATAAATAATGGCAAGCAAGAACCTTATACCTGTAAGGGCACTTTGAGGGCTGCTGGAGGAGGTGGGTTATTGAGGGATTTTAAAGGTAGATGGTTGAAGGGATATTCTATAAATATTGGTAGTTGTTCGGCGGTTGAGGCAGAGTTGTGGGCGGCTATGAAGGGGCTTGATTTAGCGTGGAATGAGGGGCATCGTCAAATCATCATGGAGATGGATTCTCTCTTGGTTGTCAATTGGCTAAAGAGAGGCGAGATTCCGAATCTTTCTCTAGCTAATTTGGTCCATCACTGTATTGAGCTTCTGAGCAGAGCATGGGAGGTCCGGATTGTGCATATTTATAGAGAAGGGAATAGATGTGTTGATTTGTTAGCAAGCTTGGCGTTAAAGTTTGTCAGGGGAGTTAGATTTTTTCAGGAGCCTCCGAGGGAGGTTTTGAGTCTCTTATGGGAGGATCATATGGGTATTGCGTGGCCTAAAAGTGTTACTCATTTGATGGAGAATGCTTAGTGTTGTGTTGGGTTTCCCCCGTTCGTAGGATCAAAAAAAAAACCTTATACCTGTAAGTATGCCCATGACTGAATTATAAATAATCTCTTAGCACAAAACATGTCACATATGTGTAATGCAGTATGTAATTTTTTCAACCAAAAAAAAACATAAATCAATCTTTTTTATTTTAAAAAAAATCAACTTACATAACGTATAAACTTAGCCATCAAACAACCAGTGCACCAATAGAAGAAAGTGTGTTAATGTATTGCGCATAATTCTGGGTCTATTGTAGGAAAATTGGCAACAAAAGATGTCAAATTAAAGACACATATTCAGAAAGACTATTTTGTTTTGAATGAAATTATATTATGTATATACACACACAAAAAGTTATATACAACACATAAAAGGCATGAGAGATAATGAAAATCAACTTTATTTCAAAAAAATGGACAATTATGAACTAAACTACATGATGAGGTCTAATAAGAAATGTCTTGTAGGGTCTAAAAATCTGATGATAAAATATGTTTGTCAGATTAACTCAATAAATTTTTCCGACACATCGGGTTCAACAAGCCATGTTAAAGTAGTTCGATTATATATGTAACACCCCAGTAAATAGCCTATGTGATAGGGCAAAATGATACGAGAAATAACTATTGCGATTTTATATGTGTGAAATGATAGGTGTTTAATATGAGTTAAATGTTACGGGCGCAAGAATTGCTAGAATCATAATGAAGATAAATTATTAAGAATTTTGGAAATTAGATTTATTAAGTATTTTAGAAATTAGATTAAAAGTTGTTAATGGTTAAATGGGTGATGGCACTTTCGTAAAAAATCGTTGATTTAATTGTGGAATAAGCAGGGAAGTTAAGGGTAGAAGAGTCAAAGCATGCAAGAAAATAATTAAATATAAAGATGCACGAAAACCAAGAAACCCTAGAGGAGGAGTTGGCTAGAGGGAAGAAATCGTCGGCGACGGAAAACGAGCAAGCAGTTCCGGCTACCTCTGAAGGAGATTTTGGTGTCACAGTGTAAAGCGAGGGGAAAGGAGTCGACCTATACCAATTTCGGATTATTAGGAGGAAGAACCACCAAGCAACGGCGATGGAAAGGGCACGGCGGACTGCCTCTTTCTTTGCCGCGAATCTCCCCACTCCGGGCACCGTTGTACTCTCGGGATCATTACTTAACCGGAGCAGTCATGGCCTCCACTTCCTCCATAACGGCGGTGAACCGACTCTCTTGCCCGACGGCGTGAAGGTGAGAGAAAAGTCAGCTGGGTTGACCCGACCAGGTTGACTGGTACACACCCATGTGTGTTGATCAAATTGACCTTCGAACTAATTAAAATAAATTATCTAAATAAATTAAGATAAATGGTTTTATTAAATGTTAATGAATGTTGATATTATTATTAGTTTTATGTACAACTTCTTACAATTAAATTGTTGGAATTACGAAAGTGTACAAAAAGTAAATAATACTCACCAGTGTCCGGAATAGAATGTTCAATTAATGTTAACCTTACAATTCATGTCTTTGTATATGTATATATATTTATATTTATATTATTGAGTCATTAAGATGAGACTGATATTGTAATTGATTGGATATGCTTGCAAAGTGAATTGTTTTGTTATGGTTTGTAGAGATTTTGGTTGGGGTTTGTGATGTCATGCATTGCATTTCAAGGTGTAATTGTTAAACTGGTAAAGGAAAATATTTATGAGCCTGGTATATCTTTCATAGGGAGGGTGTACTGGAAAATTATGGTTAAGATAGATTGGTAAGGAAAATGTGTATTGACTGAAAAGTGTTATATGGTAAGACACTGATTAAAATCCTGATTGATTGCTCTATGAAGATATGCCAAGGTTATGGGCCCAAACACTAGACTAAAGTGTTGAAAATTGAAAGGGATTAACTTAACTCATTAGTTAGGCATTTATGTATCATAAGAATTTATGCTCATTCACATTCATGCCTAAGTATTATTTATTGGGTCTCGGCTCACTGTGTTCCGTAATGCAAGTAATGAATTCTTTTATGATTATGTTGATCTAGTTATTAATGGCGTGACTGCAAATCCATGAAAATGTGTTCATCCGTTGGGATGAGGTTTTGTTAGTCCATTATAAGAAAATAATTTTATTTAAGTTTTGCGGTTATAGCTAGTATTTCATATTATCTTGAATAAGTGAAAGTTCGCAACCCAATGACAATGAGCATTTATTGTATGTCACTGCTTTAATTACGATTATGAGATTATGAATGTTGAATGCTCATTGACATTTAGAACAATTAAAATTGAGTTATTAGTGGGCTTATTTAATTATTGATACATGATGCTTATCTAATTTTATCCATGGGTTTATCCTCATATGTAGAATCGGGTGATGGATTGAGATATAATATAGGAAACGTTATGGACTATGAGCCTATGAATTAGGGTTCTGTGGACGGGACGTTATAATATACAAAATCACCCAATCCATCTTTGAAGATATCGTGATAGGCTGCCCAAGATTTCTTAATGTTTTTTATATGATTTTGAATCTTTTTCTTATCCCATTGAATATTTGGAAACTTTGATCGCCTTAGTAAAAGCTAAGATAAATTTTATATTAAAAATGGATCGACAAGATAGAATCTCAATCTATCATGAACTATTAATAAAGCCAAGTTTGAAATTCTTTTGACACTAGTCATACGGTGACAGTGAACAAAATTTAAAATTTAAAATTAGGCGTCAAAGAATCGACTATACTTAAATTTGTACACTGTAATTGAGAGTAGACATACACTCATGATTTCTTCATCATGTCAGTTCCAAAATTTCTAACTCAAAAGAAATCTGTAAGTGTACCCTTGAATCTCTAACAAATCACCAGATGTTTTGGGATTTAATGTGGAGAGCTGTTTCTCTTGCTTGGAGCTACTGCTGCTGTAATTGGTAACCCTTTCGTGTTTATATATATATATATATATATATATATATATATATATATATATATATATATATATATATGCACATCAATTCATATGTAATGTAGATTAGGGTTTGACATTTGATGGATGTGCTTCAACAGGACCCAACGCCGATAATTGCCGGAACAGCAGGGAGATTAGCTGGCCATGCCTTTGGGAATGTCCAATTGGCTCGTGGCCAATTGACTCTGTCATGCAACAATCACGAGCTCGTTAGGTTTGATGGCAATTTAATCATCTATGCCCTCCATAATTATTTTTCATCAATAAAATGTCCTCTTCATTTTATCAAGGGAAACAATAAGAACTCCATAGTTCTTCCCCAGTATATAATTTTCTTGATTTTCATGGAAATTAGTTGTGGTGCCCTCTGCTGAACCCATGTTACCCATCCGTAGGGGGCGCTGAGCCTGCGGGGCCTATTAGATTTTCTGTCTTCCAGGTTCACAGGGAACTTCAGGATACAACGGCACAGTTAGAAGTCATCAGACATGAAATTAGAAGCGTATATTGCTGCTTTCCTTGTTCGCATTCAGTGAATTTCTAACACGTGAATTTCTAGGCAACATGGTGTCTGAAGAACTTCTTAGAGAGGATAAATCAACGCCCACCATTTCTCATGCGTAGTGCTGCGATTAAACCATAATGTCTTTTGCATCAAATTAAATTTGCATTTGAGATTTTATGCATTGTGTTCGATTCAATTACTCTTTGAATTTTGTGGTTCCAGGAATGCAGTCGAGCAGCCTCAGATTCATCCAGTATTCACAGCAAAGCTACTACTTTTGCAAGATTGGCTGAATCCCCTGCCTTGAAGTTTGGCTCAACAAATATTTAGTAAGGAAGTGGGAAGCTGAACACTGAATCTGATCTTCTCACTGTTTTGTCAGTATCGTGTTGGAAGCTATAGTGGAGGCAGAGGTGGCGCACAACGCAAAAGAATTTTTCTCACAGCCTCATAATCAAATTAAATATGAATAAAATGGTAAGAAGTTATTCTACCAGCCTCTTATTCCGAAGACTGTGAACAATCCTCTAAAGCCATTAACTATATTTTTATTTTATTTTCCAGATATGTGGACGGAGGATATTCCTATGATGTCAAGTTCCTTGACTGTTTCCTTCCAAAAAAAAAATGGCTGCTTGTGGTGGGTAATGAGTTATTAGAGCATCAACTTCGGATTACTTATTTCTTTATTTGTCTATACTTTAGAAAATCGACACTGCCAGGTATATCTAATAAAAGAGTCTAAAAAGATTTCAAATCATAGACTACAAATTTTAGGGAGGGAAATTATAATTTTGAAATTCAAACATTTATGAATTGTTTCACTCGAAACACTTTAACATACAAAAGTTTTGTAATACTAAAATCTGTTAAGAGAAACTAGTGCGGGTGCTCTTAGTTACAAACTTGCAACAGTCAGCTAAAGATAAGAGGCTAAGACTTGGCCTTTTCTATTAAGAATGGATTAGATCCTCGACAATCATTGGTAATCTGTGTTTGGTTGCACTAATCAACGGACCATGTTTTGTTAACATGATTTCTGATTTTTGTTTGGAAATGATTCCGTCAGCTAACATAAGCATAACGGGACACCACTGAAACGACGCCGTTTGAGAACAAGTTGAACAATTGGTTACAAATGTAATTATCAACAAAAGCAGCCCCTTTTACGCAAAATATGACATTTTTTAGCCTATTTGTCTGTTTCACTCTTTCTTTGGTTCAGCAGAAAGCGAACCCAAACCAAAAGTTCGAACTTTGAGCCAACAATCTCTCTCTAAACTAATTGCATGTAGATTCTATTGGAGCCCTAGCTCGCTACCTGGACTCATCCTTAACTCGGTCGAGACCAACTCATGGCGAATAACCCCTCGGAGACCCCCAACGACGATTTTCTGGAGCAAATTCTAGGGCTTCCGAACTTTGCTACTTCAGACACCGGATTGGCCGGAGCGGATGGCGGTCTAGCTCCTCCGCATATGATGCTTCAGCTCAGCTCCGGGGACGGCTCAGCTCACATTGGCGGCGGTGGCGGCGCGTACCATGGTTCAGTGTTTCCTTTGGGGCTGAGCTTGGACCAAGGGAAAGGAGTGGGAGGGTTTTTGAAGCCCGAGGAGGCCACTGGGAGTGGAAAATTGTTTCTTGACGAAGTCGTTGATGGTAGAGCTTCCTCCGCAAAAAATGTAAGTTAAATGATTATTATCTATTTCAGTTTCGCTTCGGTTTTTGCTTGCCGGAAAGGAAACCAATAGAAACGGCGTGAAAACGAGTACTAAAAATCGTATCTCTAATTATTTATTAAAATATTTTGTTTTTTCTTGTTCATTTCACTCAAAAAAAATTGGGTACCGAAGGATTTTGAAAAAATTTAACAGATGTCTGTTTCTGTGTGTATTTTTTTAACGTTGTTGGAATCAGGACAACTATGTCCATCATTTTAGTGGCAGAGATGCTTCTGGACGTGTCTTCTTATGAGTGAGCGGACAAGGCAAAAAAAGACAACGGATAGAAACTTAGATTAGGGTGGTGTTTGGAATGATTTTGTCGGGGAGGTTCCATGTTGAGCATTTTGACAAGGAAAAGCATACAAGATATGTTTCCGAGATGGGAAATAATAATTGGAGGATGAATTAGAAAGAGAAAAAACAAGATGGTGAGTGTGACTGCCATAAAGTGGTAGCAATGTTTTCCCTATCAAGGATTGGGGTTGTGGTATTATTAAATAATTTTTGGGCATTTATCTATCTGCTAAATCTTTGAAATTACAGTTCTGCCATCAGGATCCATCCTTGTTGAACTTGTCCTAAAGGGGAAGAAAAGAGAAGAAAGAATCAGTTCAAACTTAATTAGATATATGGAATTGTGAAGAAAAAGGAAAATATAGCCATTCATAATTGGAAATTTATTAATGAATGGTTAAGTTTTTTGTAAGGTTTAATTTAACTCTAATGGTATAGAAAGTCTGGAGTACTCATTTTGTGTTTAGTTGTCTTTATTGTGTGTAGGTTTTTAGCATCAGAGGAGTGTTTCTACTTCTTTACCCACAGCGAGAAATTGTATTTTTTTTTTCCTAATTTTGATACTGGTGATCTGATTTTGTTATTGTCAAATCATGTTGGGAAGGATATTCCAACATCTCAACAATTGCTTGAAGTTGTGGAGCAAAACATTTTTGTAGAATTTTTTTTCCCTCATCTAATTCAATGGATTATTGTTGACTTAAATTTAATTTTCTTTGGATTTACTTTTCTCTGAACTTAGCAATGATACTGCTAGAGTCTATGAAATTTGTATCTTAATGTTGCATCCCCTCCCACCATCTTCTTATATCTTTTTCTTTCTCTTTGGGGACTTTTTCCTCCTTGATCTGCAATTAGAACATCTTGCAATGCTAATACTCCTACTTTCCTCCCTTAATTGGGCTGTATTTCAGAGTTCAGACTTCATATAAAATTGGCCTGTCACTTTGGTGGTTTCTTTGTTGGTAACGAAATTGCCTTCTCTTTTGCAGGTTTTCCATGGGCAGCCAATGCACACAACTGTTGCTGCAGCACCTTATCCACCAGCAATGCGCCCAAGAGTTCGAGCTAGGCGAGGACAGGCCACAGACCCCCACAGCATTGCTGAGCGGGTAAGCTTAATTTAATGCCACTCAAGAAAATTAATATTAGAAAGAGATCTTATCTTCATGCATCCTGTTTTAATATGCCTAGTTGTAGTGGAAACTGAAACATTTTTTTTCCTGAAATTCATCCCGCAAAATAATATATATATATATATATAGAAAATACAATTTTTTGTACAATTAGTATGGAAGGACTTACTTTGAGTTTTTTTACTTGATCTATAAAATCAAGTTCTAAGTATTGTTAGGAAAATCAAGTTAAGAGCTAAATCGTCGATGGGGGGATCTTGTAGTAGTTCAATAATTCAACAATTTTTCTTCCTTTCCTCCTCTTTTAAGTATTTTGTATTTTCAATCCTAGTAATGAATCGGCTCCATTTCATTCGTATGTTACTATTTTTTTTGAATGGATTTAATAGGTTACTATCCTTCATTACATGACCTTATGCCCTTATGGAAAACGTTTATTTGGAGGATCTATATTCATGAATATTCCAATTAATAAAGATAGGCTTGTGTTGTTGAAACATATCAGGAGATTATACTTTGGAGTTGTTCACTCATTGTTCACCTTTCTCTTCCATTCTCTCCCAACTCCCCACCCCGAAAATGTTATTTTCTGTAATCCCTTTTTTTGTATTAAACTTGATATATTCTTCCCTCATTGCTGTTGCATGATCATCCTTGATCTTCTTGTGGACAGTTGCGCAGAGAAAGAATAGCAGAAAGGATCAGGGCGCTGCAGGAACTTGTTCCTAGTGTCAATAAGGTTAGCAGTTTGATGACTTCTCTCTCTTTTGCCTTTTCTTTTCCTTTTCCTTATGAAATGGGTTTTCCTTTCACTGCATTAAATACGCAAAACCATTCTACTTTTCATACTTATTTTTGTTTATGTTGAAGCTAATTAACTAATTATAGAAGCAATACATAAAATCCTCAAGTTTTTCAAAATTTCCCTGCTGAAAATGGAATATATGAAATGCAACTTCAGTGCTACTGTGCTACATTAGGTTGGAATTCTTATAGGTTGTGCTTCTATGCGCTGACTGTTAAGGATAACTTTTGGCCCTTGCGTTTGTTTATAAACGGACATGCCCTCATGACCACTATTAAGTTTCTAGATGAACATATGCCATTTGTGTGAATACTTTTGGCTACAAAGTTTCGTTTGTCATTGGGAGACTAAACATTGTTCGACAGTTCTATTGTGCGTGCATTATTGATATTTGATAGCAGATTGGTATCATGCATGCAATAACAATCAGTATTTGTCATGAGTTGTTTAGAATTTGATGTTGTTATAGGGTGTATAGAAGTTTGTTACAAGATGGAAAAAAAACCGATTCTTTAATGTTTGTCGTGTGTATAACATTTGGAACAAGCTAGATACTGGATTTCGAATTTTGGGCATATGATGGAACCCCATATCATAGCTCTTGTAACTTAGTTAACCAATAGGTGATTTGCGGTTAAGTTGTTTAACTTGATGACTTGCTTGAGAGGTTAACTTTGACAAAGTTTCACTGAAATCTTCACTTCCTCCTTCCATTGATATCCCATATGTTTCTGCAGACAGATAGAGCCGCTATGCTTGATGAAATTGTGGATTATGTGAAGTTCTTAAGACTCCAAGTAAAGGTATGACAGCCAGTTTTTCCTTTCCTATCCAAGTTCCTATCTAGTTCTATGAATTTTCGTACATCTTTAGAAAGAGTATAGTTGGATTTACATCTTGTCATCTTCATTAATGTGGCCCGCTTCCTTCTTAAAGCTAAAGCGAAATGCTTCTATTTTTTTGGTATGAAACAGATAAACACTTGTATTAATATGGGGGATCTTTTTTATTTTCAATTGAATTTCTCCCTCATTAATTAGTCCTATCATCACTTAATACGTCCATTTAAGGTTTTACTTACTCCTTAAGTGTCTGATAGTTCAAAAAGTCTGTTTTCATCACGTGCATACAAAGTCTTATGATGATTTGTTTCCTTAAGAAATAAGTGTAGAGTTAACATAATTGATTGTGTAATATCACATCACTTGTGGAATGTGGATATCCACATGCCAATTATTGTTGGAAGCATTATCCCTTTTTTGGAGTCCATGTTAGTGTGATTGCTTTTAATGTCAATAACTTTCATGTGTATTATGATGACTATTGGTCTTGTACCATGTGTTTTTATGTGATATCAAGCTCTACCCCCACCAAGGCCTCTGTTAACTTGATAATTGAATAATTAGACTAACTTACCTTATATAAGATACAATATTTAATTTAAAGAAATCTCTTTTATTTAATTGCATACTCGGACGAACGCATCAGTTGGCGAGTTGGGTCGTATGTAATCTCGAACCCCAAGTTCGAGCCTCATCCCCTCCCCTGATTCAAAAATAATAATTACATACTCAGTGTCTCTCTCGGCCCATATTTGAAAATCTTTTATCTGAATGAAAGGTCTATGGTTGTTGAACTTTATAGTAGTTGTTTAATCCATAATATATTATATATTCTCCTACTAACAGGTTTTAAGCATGAGTAGATTGGGTGGAGCTGGCGCAGTGGCACCACTTGTAACGGACATCCCATTGTCATCAGTTGAGCTACTGACAACAAATTCTTTACGGGATGATTTGTTCGTTTCCCTTTGCATGTCAAAGAAATTAAGCTTGGTTTTGTTTATCAGGATGAATCGGGTGAAGGTGGAAGAAACCAACCAGCCTGGGAGAAGTGGTCCAATGATGGTACAGAACGGCAGGTAGCTAAGCTCATGGAAGAAAACGTCGGTGCTGCAATGCAATTTCTTCAATCAAAAGCTCTTTGCATCATGCCTATCTCGCTTGCCTCGGCCATTTACCATACTCAACCACACGATACTTCCAACATCGTGAAGCCGGAAACAAACCCCCCTTCATAAAACTTCTCCATGGTTCAGTTGCCGGTATCTACCCCCAGTCCCACTTTTAATTTGTCTTGTTCCAACCTCACGTGATTAGGTTTTTTCCCCCTTCAAATGCCATTAAAGTCAGATGCCATAGTTGTTGCTTTTGCCTCTCTTTTCCAGCTTTTGTCAAAACAGGTTTCGATGTCAATGCTTAAAAAAAATGCAGGCAGGCCCTTTATGTCTTGACAAGTTCCAGTTAAAGGAGGGGGAATTGTCAAAGCTTACATTTGATATCCTCTGCTTTTTTTCATTGTATCGCTAGTGGGGGTAGTGGAAAATGGTGGAAGCACTTTTGTAGTGGGGGGCTCTGGTTTTTGGCAAGTGCGTTGTGGGACCTTACAAAAGGGATAGATATAGATTATATATGAATATTTGTAATATTGTATGTATTTCATAGGCAATGGAAATATGGAATGCAATGGAATGCATAGGTGGAATGGATAATGCCTGGTTAGTTGGTTGGTTGGGTGTTATTAGTGCAACTTCAAATTAATAGAGTTCTACTTTGTTTAAAGGGGAAGTGTGTCGCAAAGTATTTTTTGACTTCTTTTATAGGTTTATTCTTTAATCATTATTGGAAGAAATATCGTTGTAGACAGACAGATTGATACTTATCAATTGATGGGGTGATCTGCAGCAATTTGGAGTAAGGTCGTGGGCCGAGTTACTACAAACAAATGGCCCAAACCCCATCTACATCCTCTTCTCATGGACTCTGCGGTTATTTACATTCAGCAGGCATGGTCTCAAGATTGACATATATCTCGAGTTCAGCAGGCATGGTCTCAAGATTGACGTATATCTCGACTTCAGCAGGCATCAAGGTCTTGGCATGGAGGAGGTTTTGGCTCACTTGGTAGAGTGGTATTAAACCATGCAGGTCCACACCCAGTCTGATTAGGGTTTTGAGTGCCGGGCTGAGATACCGAACGTATATCAATAACCCAAATCAAACAAGAAATTTTAGCAGCCGAAATATACTGTATAGGACAACATGCCCTAACCCAGTTGCCTTACCGGTGGCTTCTCTCCCTTACTTAACATGTCGACCATCTGAACTACTCGTTTTGGAGTGATGACTTCCTGCATTTAACGCAAAATCCACAATATCTAAGTCGGATGAAAGCGAATATCATGGACTCACATAATGATTATAAGTATATCCTTCAGATCAGTTGGAGTAATCTGCGCGACGGTAATCATGGGAGCATTCACGCAGCATCCCTGCATAAACCTTATCAAACTATCGAACAACCCATATTAGAGCAAGGGAAAAATATCAGAAACCTCTTATGTAACATAATTTTTATTCAGTCTAAGCAACTTCAACACCAGAATGCTTAGGTTTTAGCCCCATTCCTTAGGAGAGCATATGATGATGAGGGCATGCAACGAGATGACCGAGGATTAGAACAACCCATTCAAGATGGTAGTATTTTTCCTTCACTCCAACTAACAGCATCCTAGTAAGCACTAGCCAAGCAAAATCACTACTAAATCTGAACTTCCAATTTCATGAGGCAGCCATCCATGATGGTAGTATTTTTTCTCTCCCAATTATGTCATTCTTATTTCAATACTAGCCAAGCAAAATCACAGCTAAAATCTGAACTTACCATGCATTCCATCTCTCCAACAGAGAACATGCCATCCTTTGCTTCTTCTGCATATAGAAAACAAAGTCAAATGCTATCAATTTCAAAAAATCTTAACATGAGGTGCTGTATGATTTGAGTAAAACAAATTGATGTGGTATAAAATTCACCATTGCGCTTCACTCCCAAGTGCTTCAGCAATGCATACCAATTTCTCGTAAACCACGTATCATGCAAGGTGTTGTGCCACAAACCAATGGCTGGTATTTGCCCACCTGATAAACGAAAGGAACAATTCAGGGAGGGAAGCTGCAAACTTGAAAAAAATGGTAAATTGTATACAGAGAGGAATCACCTTTGTCCAGTTGAACATGGAATGAAATGTCGCAGCCTCGCATACTTATAGGAGCAACTTCGATGACTTTAGCCACCTGGAGCATTCACAACTCACTTGTTTCAACTTTTATCTATATAAAAAGTTTAAAGTCAATGCCTATCATGCGAGAACGAAAGGAATTTTGTTCATCTTAAGCTATTTGCAGTGAACTATCCACTTTGGCCCACTCATCATCCTCATAGTTTTGTCCCCAAAAAGTACTGTACAAGGTTAAGCGCAAGTACTTCAATTCATATAAAAATATTGATCCACACAACACATACCTAAATCTCTCGGGCATCACAAATAAATCAAAGACCGAGCTCAAAAATGTCTACCCTCAAATACATATGTTGGACTTGGGCTGGGTCACCTATGTGGGCTAGACTCAACCAAGTCCATTTACCTTGGGAGTTGAGACAGTTGTCTGCTCTCAACTGCCAATATACGTTAAACACGTATATTGGCAAGAAGAAAAACTGGGTTTTCTACCGCTTCTCTTTTTGTTGAAACAAAAACAAGAAATCAGAGCTTGCTGAGAAAAAGAGGTGTTCGTACTGTGAAGAAGATTCTGGTTCTAGTAATTAGATATCATCACGAAGCATTGAAACATACTTCGATTCTGTCAAAGTTTGGCGTACCGATCAAGAAACTAGTAAGTGTTTCTTCTTCCTATCGAATCTACAACATAAATACCAAATATTCTGTGCTGACAGAGGGACTAATCCCTTAAGTCACATATTTAGACAATTCATTTTTCCAAGACAAGTAAACCTTGGTGCAAAGCCTATACTCATAGAAGAAGAAATTATTTCTATGTATTTTCTTTCTTCCATTCTTTATTTCACATTTTCCTGCGGGAAGGAGGGGCCGGGACGATATGGCCTTAAATAAGACGGAATTGCTATGTCAAGTCTATCAATGCTATGATATTTTGATTCCATTACCAAGTGTGACATGCAGTTTGTACAACAGTGCAGAAGCAATCGACAAACTATGCCTCACAATTGATGGTATAGACGTATATAGTAAGTAGAATTTTGAATAGAATGTAAGATTTCTATACATTACAGTTCAAATCACCTAAGAAGAAGCTAACTTTTTTTAACTTTACGATAATCAGCTAAACATTTCAATTTGCACATGTGGAACCCACGAATTCACTTGCATCTTGTACGTAATAATTGAGATTCGAAACTACTGGGATCTATATCATTTTCGCGTAGACACTGTTATTGGATCTACCCTGCCAACAAATTTCTTTTTCATCTTCCATCCAATATTTTTTACAGTTCAGGATTGCCTGGGCTTCCATTACAGCTCACACATTTTTCTTACAGATCCAAAACTTCAAACATATCTATGTGAAATCCGCTCAACGATATTCATGATCTTACAAACATTGAAATCGAGAAGTATAATAACATTTATCATGAACAAAAATTCAATCTCGAACAGTATGAAATACCTATAAATCTGAACAAATTAAAACAAAAGCCAATTATTTTGCTGATCCTCGTATCAGATTATTGATATATGTATCCAATCTATAACATAGAGTGAAGTAAAAGTACGTATTTTTCCCTGTGTTTTCATGGAGCTCAAAGAAGAAAAAAATTGAGCTCAAAAACTAGCATCCTTGAGCATTTCTTTCAGAGACACATTGTCTCTCCTTAGACTTCACGAACAACCCAGGCCTCTGGCTTCTGATCCTTTCATGATCCGTAGCCTTTTGCAGGAGTTGATAAACATACTGTTGACACAAGATCACAAGAACCCATGTAAGTTTCATGTAAAAAAAAAACTGAAATTATAATTTTGTCTCCAAAGCCAAAAGAGAGAGTCGAGTGCTTACTTCCATGGAACATCTCCAATCAACATCCAGTCACCGTCTTTGTCTTCATAAGTAGGAGCATATTCAGATCCATTGTAGCCTTCCCTCTCCGAATATTGCCCAATCTTAATCTTCAACATGTTGTCCAACGCCTGTAAGAGTTCTGGGTAACTCTTGTACAGTTTAAGATCTATTTTTCTAAGATATGGAGCTCCATCAATGCTCACTTTCACATACATCCCAGCAGCCTCCGCCTCCGATTTCTTGAAACTGTTTTTGCGAAATGACTGAACCGGTGGCCATCCCACTACTTGTGCCCTGACATTTCATCAAACACCTCATCAACACACAATAAACATACATAAAAGCCCTCATTAATTCAACAAATTAAAAGCCATCAATTATTTCTTGGTTTTGATCACTACTTACTTTGCAGGAGGACTTCTGTCTCGATTGACAACGCTAGCACTACTGTCTTCAGAGGTCTCTGGTGATGCTCTCTTTTTGTAACTCTTTACACTAGCAGACGATTGTTTCTCCGGCTCATCGCTTCCTGGTAATCCCAATCTCAACTCAGTTGCTTTCAGATTGAGATGATCCTTCTCGTATGCCGCCATTGATTCTAAATCTTGAACAAATTGGGTTTTCTCAAGTTTTTGATCTGTTTTGTTCAATGGAGAGTAGATTCTGTTCGCGTTTGATGGGAAATAATGACATGATTCACTAGAGTTTTATAGAGCGGACAATATATCTTGGTGACTAGTTCTGCTCGTGCATGGACTTCATTGATTGAGAATTTGAAGATTGGAATAAACTAATCTCACTCGCATGTCATAAACGCGCTTAACTAATGACTAATCCGACGGTTTAAGTTCTTGGGCCTAAGCGAAGGCGCGTGGGAGAGGTATCGCTATACTTACGGGCAGTGACAGATATTGCTGCCGGTCACATGAGGAGCACCGTGGAGTTTGGTGTCCTCGGCGAGGGGGACAGAGAAGGACCAGGGAATGGACGCCTGAGATGCGATTCTAGAGGGGATATTATGGAGCGTTGGATTAGGGAAACAAACCATGTGATTGGTTTGGGTCCCACTTTTAATGGTCGTTGATGGGCATGGCATAGACATGTGATTGCCTCGTGGGTTGTTCATCGGCATGTGGGGTTCCTTTTTTTTTAATTTTTTAAAAATTAACTTCATGGGATGCTCTGATTGGCCGATGATTCTGGTTAACTGATCCTGATAACTGTCCCTGTTAAAGGATCAACACATTTGACCATTATATTTTAAGTATTAATTTTAATTTCAATAATTAATTATATCGTGAGATGAAATATTAAAAGTAATTTATTTGGTAACATTGAATCTGTATAACCATGGGTTTGTGTGTTCCAAATTCATGTAGCATATTTAATAATCTAATCAGAAAATAATTGAATTAACTAAGAAGAGAAGATAATTTTGAATATTCATTAATGGAAGATGATGCATGCATTTATCTTAAATACACATACGCTTAGACATGTCAATATGGCTTATAAATTACTCAAAATAGCATAGTAACATCGAGAGTAGTTTTCAAAAATCCCACCAAAAATTGTACGCTTTTTAATTTAAGTCTGCACGATTTTATTCTTAAAAAGACCATCTAAAATTGAAAGAGTCTTGAGTCGTAACTTATAAAATATTTTGGTCTCTCAATTTTTCGATGAGAGACATTTCATCTTAACAAATTTGTGTTGTTTAATTAAATTATATGTATATATCAACTAGGGTCAATCTCTTGCGTAAAATCTCAATCTTCCATAGCAAACGATTTATCAAAATTGGCCAGTCCAACTTTAATTTACAGAACCATGCATATTAATTTATTTAAAGACAATTAACAATGTTTGCTAGCTGGTGCCAATGTATAAATTAAGTGAAACCAATATATTCGAACCAAAAACAACAATAAAGAATCAATAACACAATAATTTACGTTGAAAACCTTTAAAGGGAAAAAAGGGTCCGGTCTCTCCGCTCCTATCACAGTCCCCCCAAAAATTATTCATCCAAATTTGTCGCACCGCGAACTTTTCGAATTTGACCAAACTGAATTCGGGTCACAAACTCTAACATTAAGAATCAACTATTCGGGTTAGATTTGCCTTTTAGGGTACAATTACATGTACATATCAATTCACCCACTTAATACAACAAAACCAACTCATCAAATGAAGAAGGAAATAGCCAGGAAAAATGAAGCAACTAATGTGGAAAATTAAAGAGCGTGTGTGTGTGTTTATTCTTGTAATAAAAAGTAGTTCTGGCCACTAGTCTTCTTTGTGAACCACACCCATGAGACACAAATCAAAAGGCTCCTGTCCACTACCTTTTTCTTCGATCTCCAAACCAGATAATAAATTGATCTTTCGGCCGGGTGTCTTTGCATTGCAATATCTGCCACCCTCCTTGTTAGACTCAACTTGTACATGTTATATGCACTTGGAGCATGGATCGACTTCTGTACCCTCTCGATTATAATTTTACGTTTTCTTTCTGGATCCACCTAAGTTTTTAGAAAGTATGTAATTGTGAATGTAAGTCAATTTATTCAAAGTACGCACAACAGTTTTAATCACTAGATTACTCAATTCACCATGAGGTAAATATTATTGATTTGAGTATCAGGGTATAAACAAACCAAAATGACTCGAGTCTCTTTTTACTTTTGTAGAATTCAGAAGGTTCGCGTTACATTACAGCCTTCTCATCTGCTGATGTGTAGATCATACATAACCAAGTGTAAAAGAGTGATCTATATTATATGCTTATCCCTATTTTTAATATAAATTTTTGTGTTTGATACGTATATCCAAGACTCTTGCACGAACGAATGTTCACCGGCCCTATGAAGCCCAGATGAGTTGGGTTGTCAACAATATTGGGCCGGCCGACATTCTGGAATCTGGATAGGCCCAATTGGCCGACGTCAGAAAGTTAATTGTGACATAAAGTTGTAATTGTCCCCACAATGAGGGTAAAGCTACCAGCTTTTTGTGTATAATAATAAATGCCGAGGGAGCTGGAAAGTGTAAATGATCACATCACGCTGGTGTGACGTGTCAGCTAATTATCTGCCGATAGTAAGATGTGGGCCTTTCACACGTGTTACTGGACTTTGACTTTTTGGACTTTGTAAGACGGTTCATAGTAATACGTAATACTCGGGCTGTGTCAATGATACTGTGTATTGGGCCCATGTAAAGGGCCCAAATATGAAGAGTCATTCAAAGTCTGTCCATTTCAAGCTTGTATTTAACCAGGCAGAGCCCACCAATGGCAAGTAGAAGTGGGTCAGGATATCCGGCAACAGAGGCCCAGGACCCAATTACTATTTATGGTGGTTGTCACTGCATTATTACATGAGCAATAAGACAACGTATAAGACTTGTTGGCCACACAAATTTGATCCCCGACTCTCCCTTCAAATTAATTCCTTCTCAATCAATATTTTCAATAATTCTATCATCTCACACGAATGGCGTACGTATGGCGTACGTATATATATATATATGTCACCTTAAATAGCAATTGGGTTCTTTTGCAATTAATTTTGATGGAACAGTTCCAAGGAATGTCGACCCCATAATAATTAGTATAGCCTGGCAAATTAAATATTTTGCCAGATGGAAATTATTTATTGCAATTAAAAGGTCGTTAACCGATCTCATGAAAGCACCGCATAAATTCAACTCAATTATCCAAACAGCTTACACATATTATAAGTTTTGAATTTAAGATCGGCACGATGTTATCTTTAAAAATGTCATTGAGAGATTACTTGTATATCACATCGATTGATTATACATAACTGATGTGAGATACAACTCGACTACTTAAGTTGAAAGTAGGGTTTTTCAAAAACCACATTATTTGAAGCAGAGCTCACAAAAATAGGGTTTACTTTGTCAATTAACAGACACCAAGAATCTATCATATGAGCATTATATATATATATATATATATTCAATCTCCTGCATAACCACCGCCCATGAATATATATGTGTGAAGTATAAAGTATAAACTAACGATATATATTTCTGATCAGTAATCATTGAGACTTGTAATTCTCTATATAATTAAAGTACAAAGAAAAGAGGGAACATTGTCTGATAATTAATTAATGACGGTCGATTAATAATGACTAATCCAATTTAGAAACATTTAATAATAGTAGGAGTGTAAGACCTCTGATTCTTTGTAGGGCAAACAGGTGTCAATATGGTAGTAGACAAAATAATCTTATAAAACGGGTAATTTTCTAATTAATAGTATATACTATTAAGAGGGTTTTCTCTTAATTAGTTATTACATTAAGTAATTTAACCTAGTCAATTATTGCATTATATATACAAGAAGTGCGTATATATATATAGTGGGATGCCCTGAAGCGGCGCACATGGGAAGGGGTTTGACACAGAGGAGACACACAGCCAAATGACAGAAAACCCAAACCAAACAACTTCACATGCCCACAATGAATGAATCTTTTAGCACGTGCTTTTCTTTACCCTGTTGGGACCCACCCCGTTATTCTTGTCCCCATTTGGCAACCCCTTTTTTTTCAAGTGCCAGTTGACCTTGTTGTAATAACTGAGATTAGGGTTTTGATTATTGCAAGTTATAGACCATAGAGGGTTCTCACATATGAATGTCCCTAAATATAAAAATTAAGTGTTACTACTTTAATGTAAAACCAAACTCATTTTTTCAGCACATTTTCAGCCATTGGATGTGGAAATTCATATACGAACATCTGCATACGAGAATTTCCATATATACACACACATATGTTATAACCAATTTGGGGTTATTCCATTCGACAAAATGATCGAGTTGGTTCGAAATGAATCCCTTCAACTCTTTAAGTTAAGATCATCACGACTTACTTAATTAGCAATTGATGAATATTTTTGTATCTAAGTATTGGAAGAGATGACTGGAAAGAGAGAGAAAAAACCATTGTGGTTGAAATATGAATTAACCAACACAAGCTCCCTTTTTCAGCAAACTTTCATGGTCGAGGATATTTTTGTAGTAATAGGTGGTGAAAGGAGAGAAACAAATAATATACCACAGAGACCCAACATAAGGGTATAGTTGAAAAAAATGATCGGTTCTAAAATTTGATCCTAATGAAAAAATTAATGTAGTTATTCGAGTATATGGGTTGCAATAGAATTGATATGCCCAAAGTTATAATTATTATAAAGATGCCAATTCATATATATATAATTTTATGGCTTATTTTCTTGCTTTTCAGACGAAATTTTATCCAAAATAAATAAATATAATGAGCGTGGCATGCATGTGGGTGCATGCAATTTAAGACCAACATAACACAAAGCAAGCCAGAACTGCACATATATTTTTCTTAGCATATATACACACACATACATATATATATATATATATATATATATATATATATATATATATATATATATATATGTGGGCTATGGCTATAATAACAAAATGTCAAAACAGGAGTTGGCTATGGGTTTCAAATAATTGCACAATATGTATATACTTCTGGTATCCGATCCTGTGTGCGTTATTTTTTGTTGCAACCCATAAGAACCCACACAACTCGATCGACATTTACTTTTGTGTTTGTGCATGTTTTTAGAAACATTACTTGGGGTGCTATATACATCATTCAACCATTCTTGTACAATATGTCTCTCTATATATTGTGGAGAATATTCTTTCCTACTTCTTTTTTTAAAAAAAAAGATATATCTGCCAAAAATAAATATAGTTACAAACAATTAGGGGATTAATATTAGGGGAATTTACTTAAATCTTATGTGCGTGTGGATATGACGGTATGAATTTAGGCTCATATTGAATATTTAAGAGCATGTCCAATAGATAACCTAAAGTAAGTAAAAAACTTGTATTAGATAACCCTTTTTTATTTTGGTTAAAGCACATATAAATGAAAAGATAAACGTCTGCCTCACGTTTGTAAAAAGATTAAAGACCCACTAATCGTAGTTAAAAATTACATTTATTTTAAATTTGTAATACTATATCTTAAATTATCGGCATTTTAAAGTTATATTATGAATTATTAGTTCAGTTATTCATGGTATTTTAAATCCGAAGATCTTAATTTTGTTCAGATGTGAGGTGGTATTTGTCATTTTATCAAACATGAAGGGTGGTATATGCAATTTACTATTTAATGGAATAAGGAGAATGTTTGTCTTTTTACATAGATGTAGAGTATTTATCTTTTCATCAAATGTAAGGCGTATGTATTTAGTTTTTTGTAATTTTCATCAGTCACATAAACCCTTGCCTATTTTAAGTTTTTCCCGTACTCCAAGTTTGTGAGTTTGGAGTACTCTTAAACTTTTCCAAAAGCTCATAAATTATTATTTTATTTCATCTCTATAACTTCTTTTTTCTCTCCTTTTACATAATATTAAAAAACATGATGTGATATTGAAAGAGAGGATGTGGGTTGGATAATCAAAAATAAGTTTTTTGAGTTAAAGGATTCAATTTGACAAATTTGTATGATATTACTTTTTATTTTTATAAAAGTTGCCTTAAATTTATCGAATTTCGTAATAGGAGATTCAAAATCTTGTCAAATAAAAAAAGGTGGGTGTGATTTGATAATCGCAAAGCATTTCGATCAAATCGATTTGAGGATCCCAAGTAATGATTACAAGGCACTCATATATATGTAATTAATTATTGGGATAATATTTTTCGTGCTACAAAAGTAAGTAGTCCACTTAGAAAGTGCACTTCTTTTCGAGTATCTTTAATTTAATAAACATACCGATCCAATGTAAGGTTGTGAACTTCCAAGCAAAATTAGGGCAAAACTTGGAATTACAACGCCCTCCAAGATTTACTTTGTTTTGTCTAACTACAAATTAAGCAATATTAAGCCACCTAAATTAGGGTTTACAACTTTAATGGTGAGCCAAACACTGCATGATTGAGAGAGAATTGAAATTTGAAAGTCCTAGCTACGCACATGCATTACAAACTAGCTACTTCTCAATCATTGTAATGACTCACTTTCAGTCCTATGATTCTACTGAAAATGGGTACAATTGATACCACCAAAACTAATCCTCTCTCTCACTCTCTCTACAAAACAATAATAGGAAGAGTTCATGGCCATGTCGTCACCAATCCAGGCAAAGTTTTGAAAATACAGCTCATACAGCTTGCCACGTGTCACCAACCCATTAACCCAAAAATAACAATAATAAACAATAGTACCCCTCAATCCGCATGTTAATACCCACAAAGCCCCAAACACATAAACTCTTCCCCCAAACGTCTCTTAATCACTACTCCTATTTCAAAAGATAAGCACACTTTGTCTCTTACAACCATTTCAGACTGTGCACCCAAAATAAATATCTCTCTGTCTTTATGTGTGTGTGCTGAAGAATAAGAGAAGAACAAGTAAGTTCATGGAAATAATGAAGCCAAAGATGGGTTTTGAGGAGACTGAGTTAAGGCTGGGGTTACCAGGAAATGTTAGTACTGAAGGAGGAGAAATGGCAAGGAAGAGAGGCTTCTCTGAGACTGTTGATTTGAAGCTCAATCTTTCGTCCAAGGACTCGGCGGCAGGGGAAGATCGGAATGAGAAGGCAAAGAATGGTTTGGAGAAGAACCTTCTCTCTGCAGCTGATCCAGCTAAGCCTCCAGCTAAGTAAGTTTTCATTTTTATTTTTGTTTATTTGGTCTCTTTATGTTCTATGATGAGCTGCATATTGATCGCATGATTAGGGTTAGGTTTAACCATAATTTTTTCATGAGAGAGAAAAAGAGAGAGAGAAAGAGAGAGGGGCATGATTATGGCTACCTCATCTTTTTACATGTATAATCCCGACGGCATTAAACCCAAAAAAAAAAAAAAAACTCCTTTTTCATTCTAAATTTTTTGTTAGTACATGATAAAATAAAAATGAAACTAATAATTCTGATTATAATTAAATGTGTGGCAACACACACGCTAGTTAACTAGCTCATGTTTAAGTTTCTTCTATCAGAGGGAGAGGGAGAGAAATTTGATTTCTGATTAGATATTGACTGGAGAAAAAAATTCAAGAAAATTTTCCCACACACTGTAATTTAACTTCACATCTTGTTTAATATTTCTTGGTTCCTTTTTTTTTTTAATTTATTGAATAGTAAATCTTCTGAAGTACTTCATTTTAACCGTTCAAATGTATAGGAAATTTCCCTTTAGTTTTTGGTCAAAAAACTTGGACTTCATTATCCAAATAAAATATAATTAAAAATTAATAATGTAGGGCACAGGTTGTGGGTTGGCCACCAGTGCGTTCATTCAGAAAGAACATGATGGCTGTCCAAAAGAGCACCGTAGATCATAAGGAGAACACTGAGAAGGTCACCGGAGCAACCTTTGTGAAGGTAAGCATGGATGGTGCACCATATCTTCGGAAGGTGGACTTGAAGATGTACCAGAGTTATCAAGAACTCTCTGGCGCCCTAGGAAATATGTTCAGTTCCTTCAGTACTCTAGGTTTGTGTATAGTATAAAACTAATTAAATAGTTGTTTAATTTAATTATTAATGTATTATAATTAATTTTTTTAGGTTAAACATGATCAATTGATAATTAATGTAGGTAATTGTGGACCACATGGAATGAAGGATTTCATGAATGAGAGCAAGCTGATGGATCTTCTCAATGGCTCTGATTATGTACCAACTTATGAAGATAAAGATGGTGATTGGATGCTTGTTGGAGACGTTCCATGGAAGTAAGTGTTCCTTCTAATTCCATATATAGAAGTGTATTCTCTAATTGTTTGAAAATCCAATCCAAACATTATAAATTTGCACCATTTTGTTCTTCTTGGTCTATCGATATTGGTTCTTACTCAATCCCAAAAAACTCGCTGACCATGCGAAAGAGACTACACTTTTATCTATGTCATTCGATTAGATTATGTCAATCCCATATGAGATAAAATCTTAACATTTATTGTTCTTATAGTTAAATAGTATTTAAGCCAATTACTATATATTAACACTTCTTGCATTTGGACCAGGATGTTTGTTGAATCATGTAAGCGTCTCCGAATTATGAAAGGAAAGGAAGCAATTGGACTTGGTAAGTCTAAATTTGGAAGCATTAATTAATTGTTAATATCTAGTAGGGTATTTTCTCTATACTCAGAACTTACTTGCCTTCATTGATTAATTCAGCTCCAAGAGCTATGGAGAAGTGCAAGAACAGAAGCTAGGGTAATGAGCAGCAGCTTCTTTGATGTGTCATACAGTATATGTATTGAGCAGGGTGATTGTGTATTCTTATGTTTTGTCATGTGTAAAATTGTGAGATACTAGGTAATAATTACCATATAAGAACAGTAAATCAGTCAAAACTCTTTCATGCTAGTTCCAAAACTTGGTCAATATGTCTCGCTTTGTTTAGTAGTTTTCAGTGGCTTGTCTCAATAACAATTGTAATAATTAATGTTGTACCCTGTTTGGTGTAGTAGTTGTCGTGCTATTTTTCTTGGATACTATCTTCAAATTATTTGTTCAATATTTTTTTCTTCATTTTGTCTTTCCATGAACTTGTTAGGGACAGGGAACAATATCATGTGCTTGGTTGATGGAGAATTAATTAATGCCCATTTGTTTAGGTTTGGTGGATTATATTTTATTGCTGCTTGGTATCCAATAATAATATTCTGATAGTTCCTTCAGAAATGGTGGAGGCAGCAAAACCAAGAGTCTACAAATTTGGGGTTTCATGGGTTTGACCATGGATTTAGGTCCCATTGGTGTTAATTGTGCATTAATGCTTTGTTCTGGCAATAGCTAATATGAAATTGATAATGTCAATAGGTTATGAAGCAACATGGGCCTAAAAATTAACTCCATTTCTCTTTCAAAATCTTGGGTCTGATCTTTCTGAAAGCAATATTCACTATTCATGTATGGTAAAAATTGGCCATTAACAAAACAACAATATCCTAGCTAGGTAAAATCATATGGAACGATTAGGAACATGAACCTTTTTATTTTTTATGAAAGAAAATGATATCTAATTAATTTTATTAATAGCCTTATTTATGGTGGAAGAATATGCACTTTACCACAAAGACAATGATAATGTTACATAATGGTAAGGTGCATGGTAGTCAGACTCCCACCAAGGTTCAATCATCTCGAGCCATAAGCTCATACAAATTTTCTAGAACTTCGCTTGGCGTGCATAGTTTGCAGGCTAGTACACAAACCCGATGAGTTTACCCAGGATAGCAACCCTATCAGAATCAGATAGCCATTATACTCTCTTTAAGAGACTGAACAGATTTCAGACTTCTGCTTGAGATTACTAGGGCTTCATGCATAGTTTCATAAAATCACGCCATACGTCAGCGTCAGCGCTGCCACAGCAAAGCTAACTCATCGACCATAACTCACATTAAACATGACAATTCTTACTTGTGCAGAAAAATTGAACAGAACCAAGAGTCCAGACTCCAGAGTGCATTCCGTAGTGCTAATGAGTCTCTGCACTAATAAGGCTTGCGGCCACGCCACTGAAGCTCTGGAAAAACTCATACAACATGAGAGCAGCATGGGACAGAAATTGCAGAAGCCGTGAACCTTTTATTCAAGAAAAGAATAGTTATCCGAACTTGAAAGTCCATAGTTTATATCACATTATTGCTTTTGCATTGAACTAAAACAACATTCGACATCTTTCTTCTTTTTCTTCTGCTTGGACAACGATTGGCTGATGCTGAGGTACAGGCAATTTCTACAAGGCAGTTGCCTCTGACCACCCTTTTGACAATTACAAGTATTTTGGATCCACGAGGCACAAAGCCTATGGTAACTTACACGAAAAGATACAGAGCAGTAAGGATGATATCATCATTTTATCACTCCACAAGCACATTACAGTGATGAGTCTCTGTCCTTCTCTTCTTATTTTCATCAAAAGTCTGTAGAGAATAAACAGCAATCAGACAGTCTTTGTATTTCAAAAGTGAAATAAGCATCGGCAAATTTCCATAAGCTCTTTTTAACAAAGATGTATATGTGAGCCACTAGTCAATTAACAAAAGTGTTAACATGCTTTGTTCAAATCAAATCTCCTAAAACAACACACACAGCTACTTTAGCCTACAGTTGAATTTACCTGCTGAGAAAGAAAATGCGGAACTCGAACCCTCTTTGACCCATCAGCGAGACGTTTACACGGAAACTGGTTTTCCAAGTCAAAACTATTTCTGACCTGCAAGCATATATCAACAAACATGGAAATGTAAGAGATGAGAAAGAAACTCTAAAATTGCATACAATCCATTTCAAATCACATAATGAACATGTCACCCTTAATTATCACTCAATTTCCCCTATAAGTGCCCCTGAACTAGCAAGCATATCTTCAAAGGATCACAGAATTCTCTATCGAGATAACTATCTTCTGTGTTAATCACTCAGATATTATTTGATCTGGTTCATATTGTCACTAGTTTTATAATTCTGTCGACTCCACAGTTGTTAATAAATCTTTGACCAGACTACAGAGCACATCAATATAATATAAACAACTGAATACTCAAGAATCAACTATTTACCTGGCTATGAATGGTAAGAATCAAGGAATTTTGACACCCTGATGCATGCACACTCTCTAAACTGGGGCACTGTAGGAGCAATCTGTCTGTGCAAATAGAAAGAATAGAATACGTTAGAAAAAAAAACATTTATGAGTGCACTAACAAATCATCATGAAAGAAAAGACAATTGAATTATTTACTGCGAGAAAAAAAATAATATACCAGGATGCAAGTTAGTACAGGAGTTTAGATTCAGGTCTTTGAGTTCTGGACAGTTCAAATATAGAGCCTGCATTTAGATTAAAAAACTTAAAACAATGAGAGACCAATCAACCAGGCACACTATTGTGCTGTTATGGTAAAGAAAAATTCTCACATCTAAGCCCGAACAACCCCATAAGCTCAGCTTTTTTAACCGGCCATGTTTGATGATGAGTTTCTGGTACATAAGATGTTGCTGCTTGTTAAATGATAACTGCAACTCAGACTCATTACTTTCTTCAGTCGAAGAATAATGAGAATTTGGATCAGATATAGTCATTCCACAGTCCATGATTTCAAGAAGGGGCAATTGAGCAGTAGCAAACTGAATGCCACCTGAGAGGACAAAAAGGGTTAATTTATGAACAGACCCTCATAGAAAACTATTTCTAGGAACATGATCAAGTCAGTTTGCAAAATTTAAGTTCATCAATGTATAGTCCAGGTATGGAGTTTACTTGATGTAATATTTGGACAAAGGGCAATAAGTAGTCTTGACAATGTTGCAGGGAATACATTGCATATCATCCCTATACCACTGTCGCTGACACTTGACCTGAAGCAAGATAGTAAAGTCAAACAATATGATCATGGTAAAGATTGGACTACAAGCAGGGAAACGAATCTAATCATCCCATGCCAAGATGAAATAGGAGCAACATACCCGCTCAGATCAAGCAATTCCAATTTTGAATAGCTTGAAGCAATGGCAGCAACGGATGCATCAGTAACTTCAGATCCAAGAATAAGTGAAAGCATTCGCAACCACCTGAAAATGGAACATTCAAGCAGTGGTCAAACTTGCTAATCATGGTTCAGCAGCAAGTCTCGCCCAATGTTATCATTCAGGTTAACAGTAGAGCAGGACAGCTTGAGAAAATAAATAAGCTAATACTGGTTTGTTTGTTTTTTTAATTTTCAAAAACATAACACAATTTTCATTCATATAATGCACAAGCAATACAAAATGCCATATAAGAAAACCGTGTTGCAAACCTTAGGTTTGCAGCTGTAAGAGCAAGCACAACAGCGTGAGAAAGCCAAACTGATGCAATGTGTATATTTTGCAACCTCGGGCATGTCCTTCCCAAACCATCAACCATTGTAATAAGATCAGTACTATCATTTTCTTGTCGAGAAAATTCTAGAGAAATCTCCTTCAAATTGGGGCAGTTAAAAACCTACAAAAATAATGCTCAGATAAGCAAAAACTATTTAATTAAACTTCCGTGGGAATTTAAAGAGGGAGAGAAATGTGAATAGACATTAAGGAAAGATCAGTCCATAAATAACAGCGAAATAAATAACTACCGTCTTAGAGAGAGAATGAAGGTCCGCAAGCCAAAGTGTAGAAAGACTTGATGAACAGAGGACAAAACACCCTAAGTTTGTACACCCATCCATCTTAAGGCTTGTAAGACAACGTTTATCAACAACAAAACGCCCCAGTTCATCTCTGCATATAATGGACTCACCCAATCAATTAACAAAACTTCTAAACTTCACCTCTTCTAAAAATTTGTACATATTACTTAGCATTTCAGTAGTATGACAGCGAAAACATGGATTACAATCAATCCCAATCAGTAAAGTTTTATAAGGAGAAGCTGTGTCACGATGTAAAGCATTACAAGCTTAGATGGAGAGGAAATGAACAAGTTTATGAAACAGTCATATGGTAGATACTGACTCAAAAGGAAGCCCCGCATAAGATTATGGAAATAGCCAATAAGGTAAACCATTAGCATGACAACAAACATGTGGGATCATGAAAGTTGTTTCTGGCACGCCATGAAAGTTGCTTATGGAAATAGCCGGTTTCAACGGGCTAGGCTGAAAATTTCCACGTTGTGAAACGATTACAGAGCACCAGAAACAAAGAGTCTCATGGACAGTGCAAAGAGCAAAAAAGTACGCTTAAAAAAAGAAAGATGATCAGCCATGCAATGAATAGGCTTCATCGTGAGTACGAGACAATAAATAAATAGCAAAAAGCAACATCACAATGGAAATCACAAGTTCAAAAGTATGAAGAAACAGAATAAGAGTCATTCGTTGGCACAGAATTGCACCAGCTATACCAATTACTTTCTTTATTTTTATCATTTTGATTACTCAAGGGGATGGGGATTTAAGCCCTGGCCCTTAGGCAGAATGGTGAGAAGCTGCACCACTTGAATTAGCGGTACCCCTCTCAACTATACCAGTTTCATATAACATCAAAGATTAATCAACGCCTATTTTGACAGCATCATCATAACCAAAGTCGTCTTGTAGGGTTTTATAAATAACATGCACAACACTTCCACCAGGACAATTAATTAGCAAATCCAACCACAAAAGAAATGCAGATCCCTAAAAATAAACAGTAACAGTATCTCATAGCAGCTGCGCAAACAGGAACCAGCAAAATGTAAATCATACCCAGTGATTCGGTTGACGGAATGATGAGAAGTAGAGATCTCCATAGACTCCAAATTCGGGCAAGAGAATGCAATGCAAGCCAACATTGTTGCATCCAGATCACTGCAATATTCAACAAACAGGTGGGGAAATTTGAGAGATCAGATCAAATATCAATTTCAACAATATCGCCTCTGATCTATCCAATGATCTGAAAATATGATTTGAATTAAATTGAAACTGCATTTGTGATTCTTCGTTCTTGATTTTAAGATTTTTTCTGAGTTTTTTCCAGAGTTTGATCTGATTTGTAGTCTAAACTCTTCTTACACAGTTGTTTATTTCGATAATATATGGCACTATATCGCCCGGATCAACACAATATTTCTGTGAGATCTCAAAGCAAAAATGATCCGATATTTTAATTTGCTAATCAAACAGTGACTAGCTCTTTCGCCTTTCAATTCCATTCGTAGATCAACTGGCATATAATATAGTAATCATTATAATCATCCATTTCTGATCTACTATGTCCTGGTCGTGTTCGTTTATCCCATTCACGTCAAATTATCTTAACCTCCTCCAATGCCAGCCAATGCACGACATAGAAACCTAGATCTGAGTGCAACACAAAGCGAGATCCCGTCATAAAAGATTCTAACCTTTCCATACTAAGTGTAAGCCTAACAAGGTTTGGACACTTCTGCAACACCGATCCAGCGAATCCGAGCTGAGCTCGAGCAGGAACTCTAAGCTTTAGTTCCTCAGCCGCTCTCCACAGCTTCCTCACCGTCTCCCTCCACCCCGTGCAAACCTTCGCCGCCGAAGACAGAACCGCCGGTGGAAGCCTCCTCAGAACTTCCCAAAGGCAGTTCGTCGGCAACCCCCCCAATCTCGACAGATCCGGCTCAGTTTCCTGGATCGAGATAGCGAACTCATTAATTCCCGGCGTCGGGGACTCACACTGGAAATCGATATCTTCGAAAGACAGCGCCCGCCGGAGATTGGAGTATGTGTTGCGTGGGGGAGCTTGCGGCGGACGGACTGACGAAGCGGAGGATGTTATAGCGGCGGAGGAGTCAGTTGGCGTAGCCATGATAGTGGTGGTGGTGGAGTTGGACGGGGTACTTATGTGGCATGTGTGGCCTTTCTTGGGAAGGCCACATCGGCCACAATTATAGCTCCCGCGGTTCTTCTTAGAGTTCTTGAAGTCCAAGAAAGGGATGGGAGATGCGGCGCCGGAAGGTGAAGGATGGGACTGGCGGTGCATACTTAGACGGTAGAGAAAGACTGGCCGAAAGAGAAAGATAGAGATCGGCAGAGGAAGGAGGGAGTGAGAATAGTGAGGCGGAGAAATAAAGGAAAGAGAGATAGAGAGGGGGCAGAGGGACGGTGGGTTTAGTCACGATGGCGCGGGAGATTGAGCAGTTTTGGCGCTCTGGTTTTCAAGTGAAAATAGAAAAAATGAAAAATAATGAAGAGGAGCGTTCTTGTTTGTTTGAAATTACCGGGTTAACCCTTCATTGGCGCGTTAAAAAGGTAATAAAAATATGTCGTTTGTTTCCGTTATAGAAAGATCTCTGTGTTCTCCTTTTGTTTGATTTTCCAGATTTCTTCTTTTTTGGATGTTGACACGTGTATTTCTAATAATACGTATAAACGGAAATAAATTTAATTCCTACAAATATTAGAAAGGCACAGAAAAAGAAATTACAATAGCACAATACATGAACGTTGTCTTTTATGGCAATATCTAATTTCAATTTTTTTTATCCCAAATAAAATTGATATGAGAATTGTAAACATCTTGAACTACATTATAGGAAACTTCATTAGGATATTCCTCCAAAAGAAAAATGTCCGGACTCTTGCCTAAAAGCTAATTGCGCCAACTTGTGAGCCACATAATTGGCATCTTGACGAATATGATGCACATGACTATGAGAGAAACATTGGAGTAGGGATTGAATATCTTGTACCACCACACCATAGAACATGTAATTTGGACCATTTCGCAAGAACATGATTAATCACCACTTGGGAATCTGACTCTGCTCTATCCTTCAAAGTCCACTATCCTAAGCAAATTGCAACCCTACCAATAGCGTCATTGCTTCACCTTGACAAATATCAATGCATCGTCTACCCTATAACATGGCTGATCCAAGTACATCTCCCACACTATAATGCAGCACAATGCCCATGCCCAACGTCCTATCCCGAAACACAGCATCCACATTGACTTTAACAACACCATGGGATGGACGCTACCAAGGCTGAGTGCTACTCAGACTCGATCTTCGTTTACCTGAGTGGGAAGAAACTTGTTTAGCCTCAGCATGCGCAGTTACTAAAGCTCGAGCACCCGTTGCAATTTTAGGTGGAATAATACAAGTGAACTCATGCACCGCTTTATTTATGTTGAACCAGAGCAGTCAAAATATGCATGGCAAAAATAATCATCTTCTCTTGAGACTTCGTTGCAGCCATGAACCTGGAAAACCATTCCTTAAACTCTTCTCCCACCTTGAAATTGATATGTTCGATAGGTGCAGCTCATGCCAAACCAATGATGCCATAGGGCACTCAAAGAAAATATGGCAAGAGGTTTCAAGGGAGGCTCCACAAACCTAGCATTCTGTTGGAGCATTAATCCCTCTTCTTGGGCGGTTTTCCCTTGTAGAAAGAGAATTACCACAGACCTGCCACAACAAATGCTTAACCTTAGGAATAGTAAGGAGAGACCATAAACTCTTCCACATTGAACTAGGTTCCCCAAAGCCATGAGATTCATCCAACCTCTCTCCTCTCACTAATGAATGTGCTACATGATATCCAGTTTTGATTGAGTATGAGCCAAACTTGGATGGGCGCCATATAAGTTTGTCAGGAGGCCACCTCAAACTTATCGGAATAACAAGAATTTGATTTGCAATATCTGAAGGAAAAAAGCCCGAACTAGAGATTCCCGCCAATAACCCTCTCTAATATCAATTAACTAGGCCACCCGTGATGCTGGAGAGAGACCTGACCCCATAGAAAACTACAAAGAGGATCCCCCTAGAAGCCAAACATCTTCAAAAATACTAATATTAGTCAAATCCATTCCCCACTCTCCATCTCGCACTCTTTCGAAAGACCTCCTGCCCCACTTGTAAACTTGACCACAAGTATGATGAATCTAAAGCCTTTCGAGTTGTCCAAAAGGAGCCTGCAGAAAGTACTTACCACAAAGTACTCGGGCTGCTAGAGAATTTAGGTTATTAACTTATTAATGATCCACACCCTTGCTTTTCCAGGAGAGAGAGAGAGAGATTAAACGATTCTAAATCTCTACAGTCTATGCCCCCATGAGATTTGGCCACACACACACATCTTTTGCTAACTAACCCAATGCATCAGATTTGAGGACTCATTCCCCCACCGAAACCTCCGGATAATACGATTAATATCATCACATACTGTAACTGGGATTTTAAAGCAATTCATCAAGAAAGTAGGAATAGTTTGGAGCATCGAGTTCACCATAACTTTTTTTCCTGCCCGAGATAAACATTTACTCCACCATCATTTAATACGGCCCCAGATGTGATCCTTAATCTCATCAAAATGCAGCGTTTTGGCTTTACCAATCATTAACGGGCCATACCCCCAAGTACTTGTCGTTTCCCATAATATAGTGAACCCCCAATATTTGATGAATATCCCTACAAGCATAAGAATTGACATTGCCACTTAAATATATGGAGGACTTAGGTCGGCTAACTCGTTGCCCCGAGCATTTTTCATAAACCATTAAAATATCCTAGAGGACCCTAATCTCTTGGACTGAAGCTCCACAAAAAAATGAGGTAATCGTCAGCAAAAAGAAGAATAGAAATTGCAAGTGCTGATATACTAACCGCCACCCCATTAGGCCGCCCTCGGTGCATTGCTCTCTTAAGTAAATGAGATAACCCCTTTGTACACAATAGAAGTAGTTAAGGTGATAAAGGGTTTCTTTGTCGCATTCCGCGAGTAGGCTGAATGTTTTTTCTTTTCCATTCTCCATTAATCAAAATAGAATACCGAACAATGGTAATACAAGTCATAATTAAAGATATACGACCCTGATGAAAACCAAATGCTTGTATCACTGCTTCTAGGAAATCCTATTCAATTATGTTGTAGGCTTTCATCATATCTAATTTCAGCGCAAAGTGATCCTTTTGGCCGGACCTTCTATTCTTCAAAAAGTACATCGTCTCATGAGCCGCCATAATGTTATCAAAAATTTGTCAACCTGGGACAAAAGCTCATTGGTTCTCTGAGATGATTTTTGAAAATACACATCAAAGCCTATTAGCTAGCACCTAAGAAACAAGCTTAAATATGATATTACTTAGGCTAATCGGTCTATATTCGAAAATCAGAGTAGGATGCCTCACCTTAGGAATCAGGACGATGTGAGTATGATTCATACCCGATAAATCTCCACCATGATTCAAAAACCCTAGGGCCGTAGAAACAACATTAGATCCCACAATGTGCCGATATTTCTGAAAAAAGAAGGCACTCATCCCATCTGGCCCCAAATACTTGCTAGGATTCATCTATTCAAGGCTCTCTCGACCTCTTATGCTTTAAACTCAGCTGATAGTGAAAAATTCATGGCCTCCGTGACTTTAATTTGCATGCCCTCCAAAACTTCCCCAACTCTCTCGGATCCTTCAGTAGAAAATAACTCAGAATAAAAATCAATAATAGTAGATTCCACCCCTGGTGCTGAAGAGTGAATCACACCATGGCCAAGGACGGAGCCAGGAATTGCTGTTGGGGTGGGTTACTACTCAAACAATTATGCTTTGATCCGTTCAAAAGTTTGATGGGGTTCAGGGGCAACGCTCCCGAAATATTTTTAGGGTTATTTATAACAGTACACCTTAAAATAATATTATCTATAAAATTCAATTACAATGATCCATCATCCACATGCATAAACACTTCCATTTCACTACAAGCAAATAAAGAAAGTACGCATATATGTATGAAAATTCAATTTCAGATGTGTATATGCGTGTGTATCAAAATTCAAAGAGTTTTATAAATTCAGATTTCTTAGCATCCTAGACTTGGTCATTGTCCAAACAAAAATAAAAATAAAAATAAAAATCGTATTCACTTAAACCAAGATAAATAAAAACATATAAACTTATATGTTTTTAAAATTACAAAAAAAACATTTTGTATATATAAATATATGTATTTTTTAAAAAACCCTGCACTAGGCTGTAGCCCAGTGCAGTCCCCCTTCCCTCCGCTCCTGACCATGGCTATCTTTGATCGTCAAATAAAGAAACGAAAACAAATAAATTACAAATATGAATATTTTGTTTGATACACGAACCTCTAAAATAATAATATATTAAAATTAAATTGGACCGATGTTTTGATAAACAAAACAAAAAATAAACTATTAAATTATTAACAAAATGTTTTGATCGAATTTTTAAGCTCGTGTATATTTAACATTTTTTATATGGCTAGTCAAAGACAACCAAGCGCAGATGTTGCTGCCCAACAACCAAAGATGAGATGTGGAGAGAGAGAGGTAAATAAAGTGAATATATATATACACACACGTTTTTTTTTTTTTGGATAAAATATATACACACACGTTGTAATTGTATTCATCGTATATTCCCTTAAATGTATGGTATGCTGAGTGGGGTGTAAACAATAGGTCGGATTTTTTTTAATTTATTTATATTTTTTTTACATTAATTTAATCAATCGAATGGTGGATGATCGATTACTATTTCAATTATCAATTGATTAAGGTCAAATTTATTATTTTTTTTGAAATAATTGACTAATTGGTTCATAAATCGATCGCTTTGGATATTTTTTAACAACCCTAATGGTCAGTTCAAGTTTAGGTAACACATTTGATTGATATTGACAAGCATTTTATTACTTTCTGGCATGCCAAATACATTGGATCTGCCTAAGTAATAACCATTAAACTAATTAAAGTAAAATCTACATTTATCTACGTAAGCATCCACAATGGGATGCACTTTTTTTTTGTTGTTTGTTGAGGAAAACAGAATATCCATAAGAAGAAGCAACCAAATTAGTAGCATGGTCATGCGCAATAGTAGGAGGGAGCCCTCCAAGAGCACATGTTACCATCATTATATGCAATTTTTTAAAAAAAAATTCACCGGTCACACACACTAAGCCATGCATGAGAGACATGAACATCAAAATAACATACGAAAACTACCCAAATCTCAATTTCCTTGGTGAGAATAGAACTTTGAACCTCCAGATTTTAAGGCAGACAATCTGAGCAATCAAACTATCTTCTATTCTCATATGCTGATCTATTTAGCGTAACATGACTGCGATTGAATTGAGAGAGAGTAGGAGTATTGTTTATTGCGAAACTCTGAAAATATAGCACTTAAAAAATTTGTACTTGCACTTAATAAATGTCCCATTTGTGGAGTGGTTTTTAGTATACCATTAGTAAGGACTACAATTATATTTAATTGCCACAACAGCACTTGGTAGAAGTTTAGGCCACTAAATTGGTCGAATGGACCACTTTTTGGTTCCCCTAGCCTGGTTGTGTCAATGTCATCTAAATTTGGGCTTAGAAGGCCCAAAATATTAGAGCCTTAACAATAACACCCATATGTTGCTACTTGGAACTGGGCCAACTAGCTTGGTCTGGTGGATGAACAAGCCCTCAATTAAAAAAGATGGAAGCCCATAATTATATACTATTCACTCCTGTTTTTCGGTTGAACACTATAATACAAGCAAGAAAGGCGAAGGTGGTAGTGGTAGTCTCTCTCTTCTACTGGTGAGGATGTAGGCCTAATTGTCTGAGGTGTTGGTGCATATCAGAAGGATGATCATCAAGTTTAGATCTCTCAGGCTGCATCCAACGGCCATCGTTGCCCCTGATAAGGCCCTTGTTCTCGTCCTGTCTCCAGTATGGAGGGACGAAGTAATGATCTTTCAACAAATCAGAGGCCTTGTTTACCAATGCTGGGTCTCTTCCACTTGACAGCACAAATCTATGCCCTTTTCCATGGTATCTGCACATCCAAAAGTCGAATTTAGTTTAGATAATTAATTATGAAACAATTTTTATGTAACTGATAGTTGGATAGCGAGAAAATACTCAAAATATTAGGTAAAGTGAGTGACTTGGTCAGTGGTTTTCACTTTTTCTCATATTTATCTTCACGTTGCTTTGAAAAAGTTATCTAGTTAATAATAAACATGGCCCATTTATCAACATCAATGATAAACAATTGATGGAAACTCGTCTTGAATATTATATCATTATTAAATAATTTAATCAATTTCGTGACACCTCAACGTACTTCCCAACGTGCCAACTTCTAGCCATATATCTGTACTACTAATTATATACCACTAATTGCTATTTTCAGTACTTAAGTTTGACACGTCTGCGAGTTTTTTGTGAACAATAATCCTATTTAGTATTCACCCCTCGTATTTTCAAATTCCACCAAATTTATGGTAACGTTGGAGGAATAGTAACCTAAACTCATGTCGGTCCTAAAAGTTCTTGAAAATAGGTCGAGACAATGCTCAATGTGTGATAATGAGAATACTGTTAGCACTGAAAATTAAATTTTTGAGAATTATGAATTAATATCCATTAAATTATTACCCAAATGATTTTTACGAGGGAGAGTATTAAACTTTTGAGGATTATGAATTGATATCCATTAAATTATCACCCAAATAATTTTTATGAGCGAGAGCGAGAGCGAGAGACACGATCTACAATAATTTATAATTTTTATGCCTTTGTAATTCCTAATATTTTACCAATTATATTAAATCGATAATATGTTGGACTAAAACACGGTAGCACCAAAATCAAGAAAAAGATTATCGTAAGGAAGAAAAATTAGAGCAAACACTAACCCATCAAGCAAATGCAAGTGAGCCTCCAAATTATGTGCACCAACCGGGTCACCCGTTTCCCTTAAAAACGGAGAGTTCTTCTGATCCAACGCGAGTTCCACTCCGACGTGCGAGTAACTCCACGGCAAGGCTTCCGCGAGCTTCATCACCATCGGCGGCAGTTGCTCGTTGAACAGAAATCCCGGCGACTTTGGCACCATATCATGCACGTTAACCACTCTCAGCACTTTAACTCCCAGTGATTCGATACGCTCCTTGAACCTCACATTCCCGACCCGAGGACCCGCGAACGAGAACACGGATACGTGCACCGCCCGACTGTCTTTCAAGACGTGAACACCAGTTTCAGCGATGTCAAATGCGCTCAGAATCGCCAACGCAGCTCCCAGACTGTGACCGGTAATTGTGATGCTGATTTCTTCATCTTGATACATATCGAGAAGTCTCTTCATCTCAGACAAGACCTGTTCTCTGGCCGAGAACTTGCAGAACAGGCAAGAATCGTCCTTGTCAGTATAAAGATCCACGAACCCGTATTCGACCTTCACTGACCGATCCGGGCAGGGGATTTTGAGAGACGAAATTGGCTTGAGGAAGTCCATTAAATCAGTAATCCATTCAAGCCGCGTCACCGTGCCCCGCCACGCAATGGTGATATCGCGGCGGCCTAAACGCTTCGAGGTCTCATCGTTAGAGACCGCAACGTACCCGATCCAGTTCGCGTTCCTACTCCAGACCTTCGGCCACCGTGACTTCTTGAAGAAGTTGGGGAGGTTGATATTCGAAGTCGCGTAAAGATACCGGGTGATGTCGTATCCGAGATGTGACATCCCGAGCAAGTCGAAGAACGTCCGGCTAGGGAATCTGCAGCTTCCGCAGTACTTGGAATAGGGATCGAAGTCGAAAGCGTCGTAGCAGGTTTGAGCCATCTCGCCATACCGAATCAATTCGGATCTCATCACCGGGTCCATCGGGTCAACCAATCCGACCCAGTCATCCTGTCCATGGATATCTCTCCACACGTCGGCAATTTTTCTCTCTGTTTGATCATCATCATCTTTTTCTGGGTTTTCATTGTTTGGTTCCTTCTCGAGTTCAGTGATAATAGAGGACAAAGACTCGCTAGTCCTTGACAAAACGCGAGCTACTGCTGTGATACTCCTTGTCGTTGATGAGATGTTGAGAGAATCCGATCGCCGTATGGTCTTCATGGGTAACCATGAATTCGATCGGGATATTTCGTGTTTGACAGGAAGGAGAGCGTTAGGTAGAGCAATCGCCATGGAGAAGCAGTTGGGCGTGGCTTTGTGTGAATATTAGAAGAGGAGGTAATGAATAAGAGTAACTTTATAAGCTTTCGCGCGTTGTATACGACGTTTTGAAAACCGACAAGTGATCGAATCGAAACAAATTTTAATTTGGTCTATGATTCAATAGTCCAGTCCGGATAACCTAGTTTGCACGTAGAAATGATAGAAAATTATTGCGCATGTGATTCTTGAGGTACTTCTTTACTTTCTGGAGTATGGGTTGGTGAGGGCTGTGGTGGTGGTCTTGGTCCTGGTCAGCAGTCAACGGCGGACTTTCGTATTTTATGTGCAGTTGACATCTTCCAAGAAGCTGGAGGTGGAGTTGGCTTCCATACTAAAATGCAGGTCATCATTTTGTGTAACAATACCCTTCGCCCAACTTATTGTCAAGTGGAAATAAAATTTATGAGAGGTAGATTTGATGGTCCGAATTTAGATATATCAGCTATTCAAATGTAAAATTTGTCTAATTTATCGTAGATTATAAAAAAAAATGGCATAATGTCAATCGGTACATATATTTAATGAACTTTTAATATATTAGGGTTTTTATTCCTGCTCAAAAACAATTATTTTTGGATAAAATGCCATTTTGTAAATGAAAAATTAAATTTTATTTTAAGTGGCAAGCCTCACTCCCTATGACCTCGAGGACATACATATATCTCGTGTTTTAATAATTTTAATTTTTTTATTTATATGACTCGTCTTACCACACAGATTATGTAAATTATTGGTGAAAGATTTTATATATGACTAGGCTCTACCACCGTTAACTCAGTCAATATATGCCTTGATCGTTGTGCATCTTTGTGTATATGTTGTTTGATATGATCCACACTATACATGTTATTTTTATTGCTATTTGAATCGGAGTATGTTGATAGAATATAAATTCTCGTAAAATGTAAAAGCTGAGAGTATCTAAGAGTACGAAAACAGAGTATAAACTAACTTATACTTTGAAACAATCGAAGGCGTGTAATACGGAGCAAGGTTGGATTCTATAAATAAAGGCGTCTTCATTTAACGACAAAAATTGATCTAGTTGTCAGAAAAACTGTCGTCTGACAAAAATTAAAGATATATGGAACTGAGAGCTAGAGAGTAATACCAGAATAAAGGAAATTATTACAAAGATGGCCGAATATATTTTTGTTGTGGTGGTCGGACCATCAAAAACAAAAGATTGAACCTTTCTGTGTCAGTAAATAAGAGGATATTAATTAAAGATAAAAAAAAATTGATTGACATTTGACAATATATATCTCGATGGATTGGTATACATCTTTTACTTTTTCCATTTGGCATCTCCAATCAGGTATGTAAATGAGGATATAAAACTTATGACTACTATTTTACATACTAAAACTCATAAAAATTTATTCCAACAAAGTATGTAAATGAGAATGTAAATTTGCATTCTCAAAATGGGTTTCCAAATTTAAGAACTAGAACAAGAGAGAGAGAATATGTATATTTTTTGAGTGAAGTTAACCACCTTGTATACTAATAGTAGTGAAGTAAACTTTTGGATCAAACTAATATATTCATGGATCATGATTAAAAAAAATGAATAAATGATATGGAAACTCATTTCATACCTTGTTGTTGGAATGAGTTTTTGTCAAAATATGTAAACATCTTTTAGAGTAAGCATAGTAGAGTTTACATACCCAATATACAACTCATTGTTGGAGTTGCTCTTAGGGCAATCGCAATAGTTGCATTTTGTTGGGCCAATAAATTGTGTGAAAATGTGTGTTTTTATTGATGTGGTTATATTTAAAATATGTGTTTTGTTAATGTGACTGTATTGAGATCTGTATTTTGATGATATTGATTGATTTTTTGTAATAAATGTGTGACACGATCTTAATTTTGGTGTAAATTTGATAGTGATAGTAGGAATGATAATAAAGTGGTTGACTTGACTAAAATCAGGATAAGAAAATGTTTTGAGATTTGTGTTAAAATATTTTAAATTTTGTGTTTTATTAATGTGACTGTATTAAAAAATATATTTTACTGATTTAATTAAATTAAAAAATATATCTAATTTGAATTTTATATAATAAAAATGAGTCTGAGTTGGTTGACCAATAAAAAACAACTACTGTGGTTGCTTTAATAGTTGATGATTGATGTTCTTAACGACGAGACAGCCAACAGAAACTAATTACAGAAGGCAGCCAACAATAAGTAATTTTGGAGCCGCCGGTCGTTTCATGGTCACGTTCACGTAGGTGCTTTAAAATGACAGCCATCAATAAGTAATTGCCAATACACAGCCCCACCATCCGGTCCTCCTCGCGCTAAAAAGTTTACTGGGTGGAGGGGGCTCGACAGTGGAAATGATCATGAGTTGGCAGTGGATACGTGTGCGCAAGCAGCTCGTAATTCCCTCGGATATCCTTCAAATTCTATATATATAGAGAGAGATGGTAGTTGATCTTGTCTGCTTACTGAATTGCGAAAAGGAGGCTCAGCTTAATTCTTTGGTAGGTAACACAAACATGTAGAGAAAGAAGTTTGTGGAGAAAATAAATGGTCGGGTTTTACACCAAGCCTGTCACTAATCTAGGAGAAAATAAGTTCAAATTAATCACAACAGGACAAGTAAAAGAACCATTAGTTTTGACACCACACTTGGCTTATGATATTATAGACGGCTCCGATGAGAGATTAATGCAACATTTGGTCATCAAAATATTGTTCGTGTTTTATTTTGATCGTCATATGTTTAAATGTTTCAATCCAGCCATGATAATTTTAAAATTGTACCAAATCGAACACTCGGAAGTGAATGTTATAACAAAATTTTGAAATTGTTTTTCTACTAATTAATAGCTTGAAGTGAATAAACAGTATGTAAACATTGGACTTTTTGGTATTTGGAAATAACCAAGTGTAATGGGTGAAATGATCAATAAAAAGTAGGTAATAGTTAAAATCATCCATGGAAGTGATGGGGGCTGGTCCCCAAACATCATTGAAGATGATTTGTAAAGGAGCTTGACTGAAAATAGATGACAAAGCAAATGGTTGTCTGTGACTTTTATTCATTTCACATGACGTGCATGGAAGAGTAGAAAGTAGAGATGATTGACTACAAGGAAGTTTTAGAGACTTCAAAAGCGTGTGAAACATGGATGGTGAAGGATGACCGAGCCAGTGATGTCATCCTCGAAAAGAAGTCTTTGTGCTTCGATGAATGATAAGAGGCTGCTAAACAGGAAGCAGTGGATGGTAGAGTGGTTTGATATGTAGAATGATTTGAATGAGAATGAGAATGAGAATTGAAATAATAATAAGATTTTAATTTTCACGTTTGGTATGTATAAAAATTGGAATGAGAATGAAATATGTGTTTTATCCTTTATGCCTTTTATAATTATGTATAATCAACAAATTTTATTTTACCACTTTTAATTATGTATAATTAACAAATTAAAACATATGTCAAATTAAAACATATTAATTAGTTTATAACATAGTAATTAATGAGGGGTAATATAGTCTTTTAATGTTGGATTCTGTGTGAAATGAGTTATTCTTACCAAATTTGTATGGAATCAAAAAGATGAGAGAGACTGTAGTGGGACTCCCAAAATTAGCAAACCAAACATAAGAATGTAATGGTTCATTCTTTTTTCCACCTCTATTCCCTCTCTATTCTATGTACCAAACATCACCTTAGTGCATTGCCTCGTGGCCATGCGTTGACCCGTATGAAGATCCTTAATAACACAATGAGAGAAGAAAAATTCAATCAAAACATTATTGCACTTGGTAATAGCATGAACATAGATCAAATTTTTATGCAACAAATGCACACATAATATATTATTAATGACAAGAGACCGTGTAAGTGTGCATAATTTGGAAGTGCCAGAAAGGGAGATACGCAAGCCTGGACCATCGCGAATCCGCACCTCAGCCGTCCATCATACTCGTTGTGAATGGACAGATCATAGATTATTAAGATCATTCGTCATATTATGACTTGCGCTAGAAACAAGCAACCAAGATGCAGTGGATTTATTAGAAGCAGTAGGTCGCCGAGAAGAGGAGCCACAATTGGCTGCTAGAGTGGATGGATTAACATAGAACTTTATTTCTCTCTACTTGTTGGCAGTATGACCTGATTTTTCACACAATTGACAGGCCACCCTAGGCTACCCTCTTCCCCTACCACGGCCACCATGTAGAAAATTGGATCCAATACCATAAAATAATTGTCTGAAAGTATTTTCATTGAAGATAAAACCGATTACAAGAATGTATTATATACATATCTTGAGCAACAGCTATTAATAAAGGTTTAACATACTGTGACATATACAGAGATGATTTTCCATCTATCCATTCAGAAAGACAGAAGTAATGGAGCTTAGAGACGGGCCTTCAATTGTTGGGCCAAATAACTTTGGTTGGGCCTTCCACACTTATAGAAGAAGAGGCTTGCTTAGCCACATCATTCTCTTTAGATTCAACCCAAGTACGGTGGTGATCTGCAACAAAGATCTGCATCTAGGTGTTTTCGAATTCATTTTTTCAATTTCTGAATTCTACTTTTATATGTGTGAGATTTCAGCGCACACATTGCCTGGGTTTTAACTTTCTTGTTTTTTGGCCGCTAAATTAAATGTTCTATCATTCTGTGACCAATATGAAAAATTGACCATCTTTCAATGACCTCATGTACGATTAACCCCCATGATACGCCTTTCCCATACTAATGTATATCCTCAAGAAGCTCAACCAATGTCATGAGTCAAGTATCAACACTGTACATCATCCATTCCACATTCGGTTTTACCATAAATTCCACATTCGGTTTTACCATAAATTCCACATTACTGACGACCTGCCCAATTGGTTGAGATGGTAAGTATAGAGGAGTCATCTAACACTTGCACTGCCAAGAAGAATGGCAAGGGAAAAAAGCTTCAGACACATACTGCTATTAACACTCTATAGACTAATAACTCTTAGCAAAAACTGTATGACTGATTGGAATAGGCAGTCTATGGGGTGGTTAAGTTCTTTTTGGATAGCCGACACGAACTTGCAATTGATGCATATTGCAAGTTAATGGGCCGCCAAAAAAATCACCACAGCAAAAGTTGGAAACAGTGATGATGAAGATTTCTTTTCTCTTTTGTGGAAGGAAAGGAAAAAAAGATAATTACTACCAGTATTTGGCTATTTGCAAGTTGCACGCATGTCTTAGAAACTTGAAAGATATATAATGCAGCTGTTTGCACCTTAAAAGACTGGCAATGCAGCATAGCAGGTCGACAGAATAAATCCAGTATCCACGCTATACTCCAGCAGAAGCTTTAACCTCATGATCGGATGTTCCCTGGAACAGGACATATAATTAACAACGTAAATAGATGAGCATTATATAATCATTTTGTATTGTAACCAATTAAAGACTTAGTCAGCTGTTTAAGACTAAAATAAGCTAGAGAAAATTATTGCAAACCATTAGACTCCACGTCAACAGGCATACTAGCAGCTGCATGAATGACAAAATAAAAATATCGATTCTGGATCCGGATACAGACCAAAAATAATTGGGAACACAACCTAATTACCCGATCGGACCCGATTGATTTTAATATAATACATATAATTTATGTATTTAATTAAATATGGATTAACATTTAATATAAAATATAAATATCAAATGAAATATTGTTTATAAAACTTATAATCTTATATATTTTATATTTATCTATGTATTTCTCGGGTCAGCTCCTTAACAGGTTCTGCTTCCGTATGCATATATCCAGGCATATTCCGCTGAATTGGGTACCTGGGTCTGATGTTATGTAAACACCCGGCTCAACAGGTCTGATCAAAGCCATCCCACTAAAAGTTCGTGTACTTGGGTCCAACATTATGTAAATACCCAGCTTAATGGGTCAGGGTCTAAACACAGCCTATTAACAGGCCTAGTGATAAAAGTCATTGAACTTCACTGGGGGCGCAAAACAAAAAACAGAGAACGAGCTGAAGTGGCTGCATTTTGCTCTCAATAAGGAACAACCAATTCATAATAATATCAAAATCAGCAAAAGGCCTCCGAGTTTCCGACAAACCTCAGATGTAGGGCCCTTTCGAATCTTTCGAGAGGGAGTCCTCATTGTGACAAACTCTTCAGCTGAGGTGGGGTGAATCCCAACCGTGGCATCAAAGTCTGCTTTGGTCAAACCAGCTTTCACCCCAACTGCAAATCCCTATGTAATTGACAAATGACAATAAACAATAAGAAAGCTTGCGGAAGAAATTTCAATGAAAACTTTGATAAGCAAAGACAAAAACCTGCACGATTTCTGCCGAATCTTCACCACACATATGCAATCCCAAAACTCTGTCTGTCGTTGCACAGACTATAAGTTTCATGAAGACACGATCAGGAAGCCCCGAGAGAGTAGCCTTTAAGGGCCTGAAGTTTGATGTATAGACATCAACGTCACCGTATTGTTGTATAGCCTGCGAACAAACCTTCAAAAATTACAAATGGAAGAAACCCCTCTTCAAATTGCAATCAAGCCAAATGAATTGTCACCTGTTCCTCTGTAAGACCAACTTGTCCGATTGGCGGCTGGGAAAATACAGCGGATGGGATGGCTCTGTTTAGAGGGGAAAAAAGAATTAGAAGGGTCCCATATGAGTGTATATCCATTTCGTGTTACTGATATTGCAGAGAGAGTAAGCTAAAAGCCTGGTTGAGAATATTCACTTTTATTCAGTAGTAAAACACTGCATGAACAAAGACCACATGGTTGGTATTGTCTCGATTACATAGTTATGCTAGAACTTTGAATTAAACATGCAGTCTTGGATTGCATCTACATCAATACGGGATCATCAGAAGATTTCTGACATACCTATAATCAGGTTTTCTTGGCTCATTCTTAAAGATTGTGTCTGCCAATGCCATCCCCTCCATCAAAGCAACTGGGGTCAAATTCACTCTATTTGTAACATCTCCAACTGCCCAAATGGAAGGAACTGATGTGCGTGAGTATTCATCAACCTGAGGAGACAGCAAAGAAAATAGAATTTGTAAGGAATATTGAAGACCAAAAATATAGCGAAGGAAAAAAAAAAGTGGGGGGAGGGGGCGGACATGAAAGCACAACCTCAATTGCTCCATTCTCAGCCATTTTTACTCCAACCGTCTCCAACCCCAAATTCTGCATTGCATTAAAGTTATCATTAAATTCCCTTCGCATGAACCAAAGAAATGTACTTGAGCCACCAGCTTATATGGAACGGAGCCAACAAAAAAAGGAATAAATGTGAACCTTAGTATTAGGCCTACGTCCAGTTGCAAACATGACATGTGAGAAGCCTTCAACTGTTCCCTTGTTCGTCTTCAATGAAAGAGAACCTTCTGATGATTTAAGGACAGCTTGAGGAGACTCCTCCGTGTGGAACTCTATTCCTCTTAAAGACATCTGCTCTGCAATAAAATCTCTGATCTACAGGAACATAGAGGCACAAGGTTGTATACAAGTTTAAATGTTACTTAGTCTGCTTAATGTATTAAATAAGCGATCAGCATCATATTTCCTCACCTCTTCATCAAAGCCCCTTAAAACTTTTTTCTGTCGAATAAATACATGGACCTCGCTTTTCAAACCATTGAAGATGCCAGCAAACTCTAAAGCTATGTAACCACCACCAACTATTGCAATTTTTTCAGGCTTTGATGGCAAATCAAGTGCAGCATCTGAATCAATAACATATTCAATTCCTGGAATATTAGGCACGAAGGGTCGTCCCCCAACTGAAATTAGTATGTGTCTTGCCGAATATAGTTTTCCATCAATATCAACAGTATGTGGGTCCACAATCTGCGGAAGTTTTCCATCAATTCAGTCTACTTATCTCAACTCAACTAGGGCATTGTATACATAGTTCAAGAAGAAAAAAAAAGGTATAACCAAATATGCATTTGCATCATTATCCCACCTTTCCTCGGCCCTCGATGAGTGTAACACCAGCATTCTTTAGAATGTTCTTGTAGATACCGGTAAGGCGCTGCAACTCAGCATTTTTGTTAGCCATCAAGGTGCTCCAATCATGCTTTGGTTCAGTATCATATTTCCATCCGAAACCATTGCTCTCATCAAATTCATGAGAATATTTTGATGCGTACACAAGTAATTTTTTTGGGATACATCCACGAAGCACACACCTACAAAGTAAATTCTAAGAGCAACGATTCACACGACCACAGAGAAACAGACAGAAATCAAGTGACCACAACTATCCATATAACAGAAAAGAAAACGGGCATGGCTCTTGAATGAGGACAGGGATTTATGACGCTAAAGAATTTGATCAGTTAATCAGGAGCATAAAACCCTTCAAGAAGAAGCCATAATTTTCAAACTCCAGAATAAATATCGTAATCCCCAACATCAACAGCAGCGAACAGAGCAAATAACAGAAAAATAGGAGCATATAAAACCGAATCTACTTACGTTCCCCCGACGCCGCCAGCTGTTTCTGAGGAGATTGTGGAGTAGGGTAACTCGCAGACAGCCACGGTAGCACCCAAATTGGAGGCAAAGCGGGACGCACGGACGCCACCGCTGCCAGCGCCAATAGTGAACAGATCATAGTCGTAGCTTCGGGCAGACTCGGCGCCATTATCGGTCTCCGCACGAACCGCGGCGAATTGGCGGCGCTGCTGTCTACAGTGAGATAGTGGAACGCGGCGGCTAGGGTTTACGGTTTTACTTAGAGAGAGAAAAGATGAAGGGAGGGGAGAGGACACAGGGAGCGGGAGCTTTCTGCAGAGAGAGTGAAAGTGTGTGGAGGTGAGCTTCGGAGTCGTAAAAGGAGTGACCATATCTTTTTCTTGGTTGCGATGGTTTCTTGTTTCTGGCTCTTTTCTCTCTTTTTGGCACAGAATTTGAATATATAGCTTTGGCTTGGACGGGGGATTGGACAGTTATTCGCCGTTGGATAAAAAATTCTCTGCTTTGAGTGAGGGAATGGACCGTTGGATCAAAAGATAAAATACCAAAAATCATATCAGAGCGAGGTTTCGATCCTCGGACCTGTGGGTTATGGGCCCACCACGCTTCCGCTGCGCCACTCTGATATTTGCTTGTTCCTTCTACACTATTAGCTACAAATAAATAAATAGATTTAATAATACATAAATGAAATACAACAAAAAATATTCCAATTAATAGTAATTGGTAGTGATTCTTCAGTTTTGTACTTTTGTTAGATTCAACCTCTGAACTTCGGTGGCAATTTTACAATTTGAATTTGGCTTTTCATTACATTAACCAACATAGGGTGTTAAGAGTGACGACTAACATATCAGTAATGGTGTTTATAAAAAAAAACATCGGTAATGGTGGTTTCTACTTTCCAGTGAGTAGAGAATAAGAAGAGAGAGATTAACTGCACATAATTACACCACTGCACTTTCTAACATAAGGACTGAGAAGTGATGCTTTAATTACACCACTGCACTTTCTTATTTAGAAAACTTCCAAAATATTTTTCTTTGGCCCTGATAACAGTTTGAAAGATGAAGATCATGAAGCTTCTTCATCAACTTCTTCTGCCTGTTGCCACCATGCGATGGGGCCCAGACCATCATAATCAAGAGATCCCTGAAGTATACAGAAGCAGAAATCTGTTAATAGTAAGCAATTTTCTTCTCAATACAGCAAACCAACTAATGAAATGCAGAAATTTATAAGCAGCAATAATCAGCTCGTAATTTGATAATATCAGCAGACAAAAGCAGAAATATGCTACAGAAAAGCATGGATTGCTTCTATCTCAATATTATTCTCCACTGCAATGATGTCATAACCAGGTATCTGTAATCTGTGACTGTTTTATTTCGTATAAAGAGAAACTCGAACAAATTATTTAACAATCAAAATCAAAGACATTGAAAATAGAGTTGTTTTTTTTTAAATCTCCAATAACACAACCATGCAGCTAAAGAAGCATGATCAGGAGAGCAAAAGCAATCAATCCAAACTTTGAACTTATCAAATATGACTCCTTAAATTTAACTACAAAACTCCATTGACAAGTCGAACATTTGGATTAGATTTATGATTACCAAAATCATAATGCCAAACAATCCTTTGAAGGACCTTTGAACTGATAGTGTGAAATCAGCCCTGGAAATTGAGGATCAGTAAGAAATAAAAACCACAGTAGTATAACATAAGATTTGACTACAATGAACGCAAATATATTATATTATGTAGTCTGAAAAAACCAGATATTTGTTTCTACCCAAGTGGGGAACAGCCTTGCTCTAACGATGCCTTCATATGGACTTTTAACTAAATCATTTGCAGACCTCATGCAAAGATTTACAGCAGTATTCACAAGTGCGCATCAGGTCATATCTCGGAAAAACAACACATTGGGGACTGATATCTCCTTGGCCCTTGCTATTTGACTACCATAAAAGTATGCCCCATTAGTGTGTTTGGAAATCGTTTTCTTTTTTAGTTTTTAAAAACGATTTTGAGTATAGTTTTTAAAATTATTTTTAGGAATAAAAATTGTTAAAAAAATTCATTTGGTTTGTATAATTTGAAAACTGTTTTTCAAAATAGAAAACAGAAAATTCGTTTGATATATGTTATGTTTCCAGTCACAAAAAACAGAACAATTCTTGGAAAAGTGGTCGAAAACATCTTTGAGTAGTTCCCTGTTTTTAGTTTTTAAAAACAAAAAACGATTTTCCAGTTTTGCAAAATAATTTTAAAAATTTACCTACCAAATGAATTTTTTGTAATCATTTCAGTTTCAAAAACGAAAACTGTTTTAAGTTAAGGATTCCAAACACACTCAGTAGCCAGTGGCTACAAGAAGTCGTATAAAATTCATATTCGTCTCCCTATAAATCTTGTCATCTTGTGTACCAGAAGCTGTTGTTCTATCTCTTTTCTAATAAATTGGCTTTTACTTATCCAAAAACTGAAGTTCATATGATGGACTTACAGTAATGACCATAGGTGCAAATGGCTTTGAAGATTCTGGCTGCTCAAGTGGAATTGAAGGATAGTTCACCCCGTTAACTCTGAACCTAATCTGGCATTTCAAAACATGAAGTCAAAAAAAATTGTAATTTAGATGTTTGCACAATCAAAGAATAGCATAACATAAACCTCATCTGTCTCATCAATAGGTAACTTTTCACCATCAAATTCCCACATCCACATGGGTTGGTACCTACCTTGTAGTAAAAAAATATAAGAATAAAGTTAATAATGAAATGTAGAGAAGTATTAGGTGATTTGGTGTAGTAAACTAAACTAAAAGCTGAAACTTACACATTATGTGGGTCAGGCTCAAAACGAGATGGATTCGGCAAAAGATGAACAGGTACATAAATGTCATCAAAAAATCCAAGGGACACTGGCAATGCAGAGTCAGCATTAATTTTACATAAATTTTGTTTATATAACTAATTAACCCAAAAAGAATATTTAAACCACCTAACAAATCAAGAAACACGTCCAGATTGCCTTTTTAGAAAAACAAAAACTTCAAGCACAATGATCTTGGAAAAAAAAATGAAGCTCAATAACTGTGCCCATATTGTTTATTCTCGAGTCACGTTGATAGAGAAACTGAGGTTCTTTAATTGAGCAATGAATTAAGGCATTGAGCCTGTTTCAGATTAAGTTACTGTGTTGATGATCAACGAGATTAGCTCTTTGACAGCTTCAAGACTGTTTAGTTCCAAGGGCTAACAGAAAACCAGGGCTCACTCCATCAGCATCACAAACCATACATAGTCAAAGACTCAAAATGCAAGCGAAATGCTCACCAAACAATAGAATTAAATGAAACCACAAATGAATGCACAAGGACCATCATGTTTCAAGAATCACAATACTTGTACCAGAGGAGAAAGCAAATTTTATATATTATTACAGTAGGACCAGATTATTGTTTAGACTTTAGATAAAGGCTTTCATGACGATGATAAAGGCCAAAAGAAGAAAAAACAAACTGAGAAGCTTTTCTGATACATACAGCGTAAACCATTAGCATCAGCTTCTTTTAGTTTAGCAGTTATGATCTCTCCCACAAATGGACGAAACATAAGCAACCTGAACTTCACCTACAAGAGCAGCATAATTAGATTACTAACTAAAGATAAGATTTTGATGGCTGATCAGTAATTGCTCTGGAGTTTTGATAAAGCAAATATACAAGCATACATATCACTGAATGCAAGTAAAATGTATAGGAAAAAAAGGTCTTTATGGTTCAAATATACCGTATATGTGGAAGCGCCATCTCCAGGAAAGATAATGCCACCTTTAATGTCTCTGATGTCATAAACAGAAATACATAGACCCAAATTCGCTATAACCTTCATCAAAAACAATATCAACAGTTCTCAGACATTCTTCATCAAGTCACAAAATTATGATATTCACATTCGCGCACACAGACGAACACAAACCTTGTCCAAGAACAGATCTTCAAGCACTGACTTGATGGCATCTTGTAGCGGAAGGCTAAGAAGATGAGGAGGCAAGCGTAGCTTGTGCTCAATAAGGCTAAGATAGAACATCGGTACCTTCCTTAAAATACAGAACCCTACAAACAACGCATAATCGCAGTTATTCCAGAAATATTCGAATGACTTAAGGAAATAACAGGGAGAATTACAGAGCTACCCAAGGTGGAAACCGCAGACACTCATACTCACCGCCGAGGATTTTTTCGAACAGTTGCTACGCTTCACGTCGCACAGGCGGCCACCGTCCTCGGCACAGTAAAAGCGAAGCTCCCGTAGCCTTCGGCTTCCTCCGTTTCTGTACTGGAACGATTTTTCTTTTCTTTTTTCAGAATGCAGTATATCAAGCGGGATCACAGCCCACTTAAAGCCCAAACCTTGTTTGGGTATTTCATCCATAATTGGGTCTAAAAGGCCCATTTAGATATCCCAACCTGTGTTGGGACTTGGGATTCGATGGACCTGAAGTACAGCACAACTACTTAAACTGCTCAAGGTCTCAAGCCCACTAACGGCACTTCGAATCTCTTTGAGAAAATGAATGCGAGAAGTATCGGATTAGTCCCTAAAGTTATGTTTTTGAGTCATTTTGATGCAAAAAAAATTTTTAGGCCAAATCTACTCTCCATTTTTCAGAATAGATCACGTTAGCCATTGGACACAAATTCTGTAAAAAAATTGGGCAAAAAATGACCTATTGTTATGGATATTGGTTCAATAACAACCATAATATCTAAAATTGCTGGTATTTGTCACCACCACCGCCGATGAGATAATAATTTCATCAAATCAAGAACTGATGTAGTTTCCCGTGGAGTCTTGAAACATAATGTTTTTGGATCTCATCTCTTACCGTCGATAATGTATGAACTAAAATATCTATCTGAAACTGAAAGTGAAGTGCATGAGCTCTAGTTATTCGGTGATGGATTCGGCAAATGAAATAAATCTGACGACAATAGAAGCTGGGACGACAAATAACGAAGAAAATGGAACCATACAAGATGAATTTTTTTTATTTTTTTATTATGGGTGTTATTGAACAAATATCAATAATAATAGGGGTTTTTTTGCCTCATTTTTAAAAATATAAGGACTTAATTGCCCCACATGAATTTTATTTAAAAAAAAAATCCACGTCAAGATATTTTGATGGAATTTGGCTTCAAGGGCTAACATGATATATTTTAAAAAATTGAAGGGTCGATTTGACCTGAAAAAAGTTCAAAGGTCAAAATAACCCAAAAACGTAACTTTAAAGGCTAATGCTATACTTCTCCCAAAATAAATTGTGCTATTCTACATTTCTACTTATAATATTTTTTCTAAAGCCAAAAATATTTTACTTGGAACATTTGATATGGGCTTAAATTTCAGCCTTAGCTTTGTACACACACAAATTTCTCATCATATATGACCATATGTTATGGTTTATTGAGTCAAAACATGATGTGGCCATAAAAATATTGATCTTATAGTTAAAATCGAACTTGGCACAATTTGACCTCTGAGAGAGCCATCGCTAGACGACTACCACCCAAGTGATTATTTTATATTATAAATATAATCCTCAAAAATCAATTGTAATTTTCTTATCCCCAGAGCATGCAAACTAGCGAAAATTGCTTGAAAATTGTCATTAATGCCAGCCATGGACACAATGAATTCCAAGAAGATCTAGGCAGGGAAAAGGGAAAGGGAAAGGGAAAGTAGTTTTTGCTTAATCTAAAACACATATATTACATTCCTTTAAAACATAAAGATTTAACATCAAGAAGAAGACAGATTTTGCTAAATCAAAGAGACAATCCAGACTCCTCATCCTCCTCGAGAGAGGAAGTGTAAACAATATAGAAAGTCCAAATGAGTCCAAACACACCAAAAAGGATCCACCCAAGAAGGTTGTTGCTCAAACCAAAAGGAAGTCCTGTTCCTTCAGTGCTCAACCTCTCATCCACCAAAGCCATAGCTGGGTTGGACATGGTTGCAGCAGCAAGCAAAGATGCACTCATCCCAATCTTTGATTGAACACAATGTTTTTTCTCCTCCATTGAACATCTCACTCTTCCATTGCTTCCAATTGATGGCAACCCTGTGACCATATTCGCATAAGTTGATAAAATTTTGGAGAATTCACATGCAAGTAAAATGAGAAAATCTTACCAAGAACAGGTGAGGATGATGTTGATGTGGGTCTCTTGAGTGGAAGAACTGCATGAGCTATTGATGCAGTGACAGTGGTGGCAGTGATGGAGGCCATCTCTTGCTTCAATTACTCAGATGGGTTACTCGGAAATGAGCACAAGATCCAGATATGTTAAGAGCCTTAGAGGTGTGTTGTTGAAATTAATGGTTGTGTCTGCCTAAATGCCCTTATGCACCACCACCACAAGGATAGGTTGGTTGTGGTTCCAAGATGATTTTCTATCCACACTAGCCCAACCAGTTCCCTCCACGTGCCACATAATCTATTCCGTTAAGTACAAGTTTGTTTACAAGCGTCTCATCTTGGCCATTGGATTTGACCAACGGTTGGATTAAATTTAACAAATTGTGATAATACGGTTCGACCCATTCAACGACTACGATATCGGCTGGAAAGTGGAAACTGGTTGGAAAAGCTGCACATCGTTGAGACGAGTTGAATTAATGAATTGTACTCTCATTGGTCAGTTCTATGAAGGAAAGAGGTGGTGGTGTGACGGCCTCAAGCTCTCACTAATGTCCAATTTCCACTGTGATTCTTAGGAGTGTCAATAGTTGGTTTCGTCCTTTTTGATGAAATCATTTACTCGAATATTAGTTATTTTTCGATTTTTATCGATTTTAATGGAAAAAAAATATATTTTTTAAAATGGATCAAACCGTTCAGTTTCAATTTTATCGTGTTTTTTTCACAACCCTAGTTATTCAGGCTGTGGATGATTGGAAAAAGTTTATGACGGTCAGGAATTTCATTTTGGTAGTCAGTCATCTCGTCTGAAATATTTTTGGTCTTGCAATGTCAACATAATATTTTTGTGAAATGGTTCTTTTTTTCAATTTTTATCTTAATCCTTGGTCAGATCCAACGATCAAGATGAGACGAACGTAAAATTTATAGGAGAAGCGGTGGCAATACATATATGCTGACTATTCCAGATATTGATAGAGAACAAACAACATCGTCAAAACATATGTTAATAAATTGGCCTTAAGATGCCTTCCCTAGTGACCTCTCCTGAACCTCATATATGCTGTAAACAATACAAGAGATCAGTAAGGCATCGCCTCAACTCAAACCAAATGTCCAGCTGATGTTATTCATCAAGTTGTTAAAAAGGGCAACTGTTCATAGAAAGCGAGTTGAACCACCTTGTGAATAGAAATTCGTGGAGAATTTTAACTGGAGATTGTCCCAAGATATAAGAATCCAGACAAGTTATGTACAGAGTTGAACTGCGAGTAGTGCAATATCCATCAAAAAACTTATTTTCATTTCAGTCATTTTATATCAATTGGCTCAGCTCCTACAAAATTATGGCCGAAAAGAAAAATATTAATGAAATTTACAGGACAAATTATCAAAGAATCATGTGAGAAGGCACTCTCCCTAGAGTTCAGCTAACACGTATGGATAATTTTGCACCATCTTTTCAGATTAGTCGTGAATATTGCACTGTTGTAAGAAAGGGTGGTTGTAATCGACATATTTGCTCCAGTAACTCTTGTATTTTTTAATGCCAATATCCAACCACGGTTTCATGACTCCATCGTAATGTATCACCGCTGCCCGCTCGATGTCGGCTCGCCCAACACCAGATTCATAACCCAAGCCCAGAACATGCCATCTCTTGTCCAAAGCAATTGTTCGCTTATAGAATGTGACCCAGCCTAATGGCAAGCTCCCTGCTTTCCACAACGGCTTCTTATATCCCTGAAGCCAAACCACAAAACGCATAAAAAATAGAGAATTCATTACAAATAAAACACAGGGACATCGTTGAAGATTGCAAGTTCAAGTAGCCACTGGCATATAACTAAGACAAATCTGGTACACCTGTAGCTAGCCACCTCTCATATCTGCTAATAAACACATTCAGCTACGTGGACAGCATATTGGTTATGATAACTGAAAACAAAACCAGGCAAGTTTTCACTACCGGACCAAAAAGTAAAGAAAAGTAAAACCAGCTTGAATTAGTTATGGAACCAAGGGTATTGCATATTATTTATGGCCTTCTCTGGTCAATAGCTTTTGAAATATTATTTTGCTCATAACAGAAAAGTGTTTCTGAGACAAAAACAACGAGTTTCCTATTCTGCGGCATGACAACAGTTCTCAATGAATTGTTTCTGAGACCTCTGAAGACTCCTCTTTTTTCAAAAAAATAAAATAAAAATCCATGCTCAGTAGAAAAGGCGAATTATCATAATTCAATCAAACAGAACCTCACCCACATATTACACTATTTCTGTTTTAGCTATTCAAATTAAGTTTTTAAAAACAGAAATAGTACTAAAAAAAACCCTGTGAGTCAACAAGACTATGACTTGATCACTCAAATGTTGGGATAATGTTGCCATTGAAAGAGAGAGCCAAAGGTGATTCCAAATTCAACCAAGGTTTTTTTTCCCTATCTTCACCCTCCTTAACACAAATTCACCATCCAAAGGAATTATTATAAATATTTGATCAAATTCTTGTATTTTTCGCTATTTATGATCTTCCCAACTATTTGATCGATACGATGACAGATTCTGACGAGTGCATTATCATCTTCAGGAAGAATAAAGGCTATATTAAAATTAGTTACATCAGGGAAAAGGGAGCACATAAAGCATGCACATAATGATGAATCAACCAGCAAAAGCCGCTAGAAGAAAGGAAAAGAAATTCCATTACCAGTTGTAAATATCTATGGTAGATGGCAGTTAGATTGTGCTTCCTCCATTCACGCAGATCAAACATATTCATCCCAAATGCCCATGTACATGCCTTGGCATCAAACCTCTTAGCCACAAATGGATCTGAAAAATTAATAAGGATATCCATCCTTCGAAAAGAAGCTTCACTTTCCCGGCAAGTCTCCACAGCTCCATTTACTTTTCCCTTCATATTAACACTCCAAAGTCCAGAAAGATCGCTTTGCACTACCACATCATGGTCAAATAGAACAATCTTATTCAGTAGAGGAAAGACATCTGGCAGATAGAAGCGCAGGTGGTTCAGAGGAGAAGTATATCTTGGATCTTTGGAGTTGTGCTTCTTAAGCATGGAATCACGCTTGGTCGTCAACCCTTCGAAATTCTCTATGTTCTGAATCTGAACTGTAGCATTGCCAGGGGGATTCAACAAGAACCACATTGAGAATGCCGGGTAGTTGAGAGCATCAGTCACCACATGAAAAACAACTTTCTCTGGTTCCTGCAAACAGTTAAGAATTAAATATTAGGTTTTCTTAAAACTATTGAAAAAGTGATGCATGGAATGACGGACAAACAGTGAAGCATAGCTCACAGCATGTAAAATAAAGAAGAAGACTAGTATGTGTCAACAATGGGATAAACTTTTGAGCACGAGCATTATAAAACAGTTATAGATGTTCCATCTGCCTAGCCTGTTGAGTATACAAAATTGAAAACTGTATAGCAGCTCTCCCAAGACTTCCAAACAGAAAGGCTAACAAAGAAAATTTGAACATTTAGATGCGTGGTCATTAAACAAATTCATAGAGCTTTTCTTCCATTATGAAGTCAGAGCAATGTCACCAGTAACAATGCTCGTTATCATATTTCAAGCAACAGAACAATAATTAGAAGTTTATGAATATATCTATAACTCTGGGGCATATTGGTGATTGGCTAAAATGAGTGTTCATACTAGATCACGCCCACAACAAATTTTTGAGGAAAATAGGAGAACCCACGCCAAACTTTTCGGTTTCGAAGAAGGAAAAAGGTTTGAGGTCCACAGTTCGAGTATCATATGAGGAAAATAGTAGAAGCCACGTCAAACTTTTCGGTTTCGTGGAAGGAAAAAGGTTTGAAAATTGGTAGGATAGTTTGGCATGTGCAATGTGGAAATGTTGAGGCTCCAACGTGAAAATTTGAAATAGAATTATATTTGCAAAAAAAAAAAGGAGGGAGGGCAAAGAAAAAGTCATGGATAGATATTGGATAATATTGGATGGTAGAGAGTAAAGCAATAGAGCATAACCTATGGCTGACGAGAATCCACATGGAGAATACCATCTCTGCTACGTAATGGCTGCCAAACTCAGTATAAGGAACGTTCCATCCTCTCTCAACAATTTTTTTTTTAAACATAACAGTGCTCATTGCCATAATGTTGTCAATACGCATCAACATAGTCATGTGCTCTACAAGATGCCAATTTTTCTAATATACATGTTAACTAATAATGCACGCACATTTGTGTCTGGAAAATTGCATAGGTTGATAACAAACATACAATAGTATATAACCGGTGAAGAAAGGTGTCTTTCATATAAAAATACTATAGTTATAGTCAACTGTCTTATGAGTATATCCAATTTAATAATTTTCTTCTCATCATAGGATATGCAAGTAATAAGGAACTCAAAATAAGCCGGGAGCTAAATTCAATAATAATTATATTTGCAGCTTACCATAGCAGATGATATAGTGGAGGTCACAACAACTGCACAAGCCAGAATATTATCAGAAAAGACAGCATAGTGATAAAAATTCGGATTATGGAAGTTTTGTTGGTTAGACAGCTGCCTCTCTTCAGGCTGCATGGTCAAGTATTCAGCTGTCAGTCGCATAGAAAGGCAATGAAGACCTTTTGGAGTGGTCCTTGCTGCAAGCTGAAGGAGATATGCAGCTTGATTCCTTTGGGTTTGAACCTGTTCTTCAGCATTGTAAGCCATAGCGCGGAGCTTGTTGGCCATGGCAGAACAGTCTGGGAATACATGACTGGCTTTGGATAAGGAAACCTCCATGGACCTCTTTTTCTGCAGAGCACTGCAAATCCAATTGGTCTTAAGATCTATAAAAAGTATTTTTTGCTCTCTTTCCCAAAATCAATCCTTGGCATATATTTCATTCTCAAAAAGTTTGACTGAAACACAAGCTATCCTTAGATTCTTACTAACTGAACAGAATTTGATTTTGATTTTCAAGTTTTGCTTAGTTCGCAGATATCTGTATTACCATAAACAGAATGAGTGATTCGGGTACCTTCTAGACAACTCTGAATCTTTGGAAGATTCACCAACAGCTCGATCCAATTCTTTAAGTCTCACTCTTAACTCTCTAACAAAATTGGAATTACTGCCAGGTGGTGCAAAATGTAAATAAGCCTTGGCTCTAATAAGCTGATCCCTAATCTGTTTTACTTTCACATCCGTCGGCCTCTGTGACTGAGACTGTACATCAAGTTTTTGGAGAACTGTTGTTTTATTGGATTGCTCCTGCAACTGAAACCAATATTAGCAACCATACAAGTTGAAACCAGAAGTGCCAGCAAATGTAAGATATGGATGGCTACATACCTTCTGAACTCAATGAAGGTATGGATATCTTAAACATAAGCATAAAGTAAAGAAAAAAGAAGCTGATTGATCCTTTATATCCGTTTATACTTTGTAAGGAGCACATATATTCATGATTCAGACACCATATCAGATAATAACCACTAGCGAGAATGAAAATGTACATTGAACTCTCACTCTATCTAAATAGTAAGTGGTTCCTAATACTAAAAGGACAGGTGATATTTGTTCCAAGTCACTTCTCCACATAAAAATGCCACTCCATGGTTTTCTGTTATTTTTATGATCAATATGCACCGTGACCTTCATGTACTAGGTCAAAACAGTTTACCTATATCATTTAATTATATATTTACTAATGTGTGCCTCTACCATACTAAGATTTACTCCTCAGTAACATAGTAGTACTACAGACTTCTAATGGAGTGATTCAAAATACAATAAGGAAAATGGCCCAATCATATGATTAAGATAATCTCAGATTTACATGCAATACGTGCAAAGGCTTCCGTGGTGGGCGGACAAACATGATGTACGCAAACTTCATCCCCACATAATAGCTGTAAGATGGTATCTCTGCAATTATTACCTATATCATATAAACAATACCAGATATTTTGTTATGGTTAAGAGACAAACCAAACTGTCTTCGAACGATCGATCATTAGTTCCCCAACTGTTGCATGACTAATTTAGACAAGCGTGGTTGTAAGACAATAATTAGGTAAACAACTTATAACTTGGAGTACATCATTCTGACTGGTTCATCTAACATTTCGTGAATAAATAGAATGACACGATAGCTTCTCCCTCAGTCTGGAACCAATCTTTGCCATCTTCCACATTAGAACAATTAAAATGGCTAAAAATAATCCATGCAAATTATTACCTTTTCACGAGGATTGGTTGGCACGGTTATTGTCTGAATTTTCAGATTATCTTGTTCTCTTTCATGATTAGTTCCTGAAACATAAAATAAAACACAAGAAAAAAAAATCAGAATTCGGCAAACTAAAAGAGCATTGGAGAGTTGCAAAGAATTGCATATACATTATAATACTACCATTTATATCCAAAATGTTAGCTGCTCCCCTGACATTTCTAGATTTCATAGAATCACTATTCCTCTCAAGGGAATTGTCACTGACAGAAGAACCTAAGTCTTTATCTTCATAAACAACTAGCTTTGGCTCTTTCAAGCCTTCACTCCATTCCTGTAACGAAAGTCAGACCCCACTTGACTCAAATAAGTAGCAAAATATAATCAAAAGAAATGCAAGGAAAGCCTGTGCAACAAAATAAAGTAGAATCTACCTGCTCAATCGCTTTAAGTGTTACGGCATCGTTCCTATATTTCTGCTGCATACAGGCAGAATTCATTTTAAATCACCACTAAAAGAAAACCAAATATCTGCTAAGGTATGAGTTGTTATATATTTAAACATTTGCTTTAACCCTCAACTCTACCACTGGCCGCATGTTCTACCAATCTACCATCCAAAAGGGAATAACAAAAATTAAAGAAAATTTTAAAATTGAAGAGAAAAATACATACAATAGTTGACAAATCCTCAACGAACTCGTTCCGACCTGAAACAAAAAATACACAAATTCCAAAAGGAAATAGGAGATCAATCTCTATAAAGAAAATAAATGTACAATGAAGTACAAAGAATAAATTTATATAAAAAGTGAAGTACAAAAACAACCTTACAAGTTACAAACAATAATACATGCAAAAGATACGTGCAGATGGCAAAATCAGTGACCAACAGCAAAATCCCACCCTTAGAAGGATATTCAGATAATTGATCAGAGGAAAAAACAATCTATCTCTGTACTGGACATTCTAGCACATAAATCCAAATTTTTTATAATGCATACAATTTCCCTTTGTCACCACACACCAATCGAGAAACACATGAATGCATAATTCATACATGCATACACATTGAGGCATGTAGAAAATATATACATATATACCTGTGGAATTGACAGTTTTGAGTCTATTCGATACGAAGAAGAGAGGAGCAAGCACGGTGAAAGACAGCATAGAGAGGATCAGAGTCCTCTGCCACCGAAGAACTTGCTTCATCAATAACGTATACAGTTAAACTCAATCAATCAATCAATCCTTACTCCTTAGGATTCTTCCACTCTCTCGCTCACTCGTCTCAATCGTTTTCCAGAAAGTACATGTCTGGGCATCAAATTGAGATGGATCCCATACTTAAAACGCAAGCAATCACAAGCTAGGGTTTCAGATATTCTCGTTTCGCCCCTGCACGTCTAGATAGAGAAAGACGATGTTAGAGAGATAAACAGGAACAGATTTACTGATTTATAGAGTCGAGAACATCATCCGAATCCGTTCAGAATTTCTTCTCTCTTTCTTTCCTTTTTCGGTTTATTTTTGGGAATTTTGGAGAAATGATCCCATCCGTAAAGATTTTTGGAGAAATGACCCTGTCCAAAAATTTCAGCAATTATGACCTTTTTAATGCGTTAAAGTACCGAAATGCCCTTATACTAAGGACACGTCTTTTCCCACTGGTTTATTTAATTTGAAACAAAAACCCAAAAGACACCTGCAAGACCTTTGTTGAAACTCTTCAAATTTTGGAGGCTAGAAAGCGGAAGAACTCCCAGATTGCAATCGGCAAGTATTTCCGACTACCAACGAGGTGAGTTTGAGGCCCCAGAATAATTTGTTGTGTCTGTTATAAACTGTTGAGAGTTGTTCATTATTGGTCGCGCCAGCGTTTAATTGGTCGTGCCTTCGTTTCAGCGTTTCATTGATTTTCTTATATATTTTTCTTGTTGTTTCTTTTTAGATGTTCGTGCATGTTTTTGGCGAGGTTTTGCATGTTTTTTTTTATGATTTTCATGCAATTTAGTTGGTCGTGCCTATACTCTGACTGGTCGTGCCTGTGAATGTGTTTGTCGTGCCAGTTTTTATTTGGTCGTGCCTATATTCTGACTGGTCGTGCCTGTGAGTGTACCTGAGGAGGCGTCTGCTTTATTGGTCGTGCCAGTTTTTATTTGGTCGTGCCAGTAATTTAGTTGGTCGTGCCAGTTTTTATTTGGTCGTGCCAGTAATTTAGTTGGTCGTGCTAGTTTTTATTTGGTCGTTCCAGTAATTTAGTTGGTCGTTCCAGTTTTTAGTTGGTCGTGCCAGTTTTTATTTGGTCGTGCCAGTAATTTAGTTGGTCGTGCCAGTTTTTATTTGGTCGTGCCAGTAATTTAGTTGGTCGTGCCAGTTTTTAGTTGGTCGTGCCAGTTTTTATTTGGTCGTGCCAGTAATTTAGTTGGTCGTGCCAGTTTTTATTTGGTCGTGCCAGTAATTTAGTTGGTCGTTCCTGTGAGTTTAACTGGTTTGCATGATTTTAACAGGTCGTGCCTTATAATTTAATTGGTCGTGCCTCTGATGTTTCCTTATAATTTACCTTATGTTATTAATGCAGATTTACAAACAATGGATTACCTCATTAAGGAGAAGGATCATTTTCCTGCGAAGGTTACAATTTTTTCAAACATCTCACATGTTATTGGGCAAATAAGAGGTTCTTTGAGTGAGAATCAACTCGAGATGTTTAGGAAGACATGCTTCGGCATTTTTCTGGATGTAGGTGAGCTCTCTGTATCAGGACAGTTAATGCATCAGCTTCTTCTACGACAAGTTGAATCCCAAGATGTTGATTTTGAAGATATTGGAAACAGATTGACATTTAAATTCGCCAACAGGATGACATCTTTTGGTATTACAGACTTCGCTCTCATTACCGGTTTAGTGTGTAGGGATGTGCCTGATATCTCTGCATTAGTTGATACTAGTGTACATAGGCTGAGGGATATGTGGTTTGATGATATGAAGATTATTCAGAGACATCATTTAGAGCTTTGTTTCGATCGTTTGTGCAGAAGAAAGAAAGAGAAGCAGGTGGATGAGGAGGTGGTGAAACTAGCCTTGATTTATTTTCTTGAGTTTGTGCTAGTAGCTAAGGAACGACATAGGCCTATTGATAATCGGTGGCTCCAATTGGTGGACAATTTGGATGTATTCAACAAATTCCCATGGGGGGCTGTGAGCTACCAACGTACTGTTGCCTCTCTTGGAGGAATAATGGTCAACCGTTTAGATAGACGAAAGAGCAGACAAACGAAGAAGGAGCAATACTGCATTTATGGTTTCCCTATGGTGTTCCAGGTATTGATTTGCTTTAACTGGTCGTGCCTGCTATTTATCTGGTCGTGCCTGATTTCTAAATTGGTCGTGCCTGATTTCTTTTAATGGTCGTGCCTTAGTTTTTAACTGGTCGTGCCTTAGTTTTTAACTGGTCGTGCCTGATTTCTTTTAAATGGTCGTGCCTGATTTCTTTTAATGGTCGTGCCTTAGTTTTTAACTGGTCGTGCCTTAGTTTTTTAACTGGTCGTGCCTGATTTCTTTTTCATCCAATATTAAATTATTTTAATCTAAATTCTGTTGTTATTTATCTTAGGTTTGGTCATATGAAGCTATACCTGTCATTGGTTCATTGTACGCCTCAAAAATCAAGGATGTGATTCCTCGATTACTCAATTGGAGTAGCTATCAAACTCCAAATTCTAAAGAACTCTTACAAAATGTATTCCAACAAGACAAGGTAAAAACTTAAATATGCAAATAAGCTTACTGTTTTCATATTTATGATGATTCTTTTGGACAAAATATTGAGGTGCTAATGATTGATAGTCTATGTTGCAATAGCTGCAAGTACACGCTATTCTATCTGCAAATGGGATTGAGATGGAGCAGGAGTACTGGATCGACGTGAGCAACAGGGTGGGGGAGGGAGCAATTAAAGAATCTGCTGATGATTCGAGTGATCACACAGCTCCTGTGGAGCAATATTCTGATTCACATGGTGACACTGAACCTGTGGAGCAATCTTTTGATGCAGATTTTGAGGTTGTTCATGATGTGATTGTCAAGCTTGATAATTTGAAGAAGCAGGTTCATGAGGGAAGCTTCATAGGTGCAGTTAAATCAGATTTTTTATCTACTATGACAGTGGTGAATAAGTGCGTTGAGGATGCTTTGTTGGCACTGAAAACCTTTACTGACAAGGGTGAAGCGGTGAAATTCCCAGTTCCTGTTGTAGTTGTTGATATGGGGGTGCAGACTGAAGCCGATGAGGTTGATGTTGATGTGGTTGGGGGAAGTACTGTAAAGGGTGGGGTTAAGGTTTCTGTTGTTGATGTGGGGGTGCAGACTGAAGCCGATGTGGTGGGGGGAAGTACTGTAAAGGGTGGGGTTACTGTTTCTTTTGTTGATGTGGGTGTGATGACTGATGTGGATGATTCTGAGGGTGGTGTGGTCGGAGGGAGCAATGTAGAAGGTGTGGAGGATGAGAGTGTAGTTGTAGTGGGATTGGAAATGGGGGAGGAGTTGGGGGTCGATGATAAGGCAGACAATGTAGATGTTGCGGGGGTAAATGTTGATGATACAAAAGAGCATAGAGACCCTGGTTTGTTGTATACTAGTATGAGCTCCATGGCTTCCTTTACCCCAGCTGAAGAGAGTAAAAATATTTCTGGGGTCGAGGTGGTGACACCATCAAAGTTCCCTAAAGCCTCAGAAGGGGGTATTAAACCCTATGTCAGGAACAAACAGAAGCGTGCAGTTAGGCCTGGACCTCTCAAAAGGACTCCATTTACATCTCCATCCTTGAAGAGAAGGAAAACAATTGATGATAAGGATGTGTCAAGTAAAGAAATTATAAAATTGGACTTGAAGAGGAAGTGGCCAGATCAATGGGCAGATGATTGTCTTGCATTCATGCAAGACAGGTCCAAGGATGGAGAAAGCATAAGTTGGCCAACATGTGCAGTAAACAAGCAGTGGTTTATGGATGCTATGAAGTTAGATGGATGGTTAACAGACCAGGTAAAACAATACATTTTTATATATCAATTTAACTGGTCGTGCCTCATTTTTTTAAACTGGTCGTGCCTGCTTTTTAAATGGTCGTGCCTGATTTTTTAAACTGGTCGTGCCTGCTTTTTAAATGGTCGTGCCTGATTTTTTAAACTGGTCGTGCCTGCTTTTTAACTGGTCGTGCCTGCTTTTTTAAACTGGTCGTGCCTGCTATGTTTAACTGGTCGCGCCTGATATTTTTAACTGGTCGTTCCTCCTTTTTTTAACTGGTCGTGCCTCATTTTATTTAACTAGTCGTGCCTCATTTTATTTAACTGGTCGTGCCTCCTTTTTTTTATCTGGTCGTGGATACTTTTTTTTAATATGTGTCTTAACATGTAATTTTCATACAGCACCTTGATGTAGCCATGCACCTGATTCGAAAAAGAATGACAAAGTTCCCAGATAGTTTTAAGAGGGACTGTGTTGTCCTAGATTGTCTGTTCTTTGTAAGTTGCACACTGTCATTGTTCGAAATTTATTTGCATAAATACATTTTATTTGTATTCTTCTTTATATATATGTTCCTATGATTTCAGACCAGGGTACAGGAGAAGTTTGAGTTGTTCAAGTCAAAGCCGGATGATGTTGCCTTTTGGGACGAGGACAGCATTTTTTTGGATTATATTGTGGGGATACTTCCAATTGATTCTGTTGCGTGGGAAAGGGCCAAGTTTGTTTACTTTCCTGCAAACTTCAACAATAAACACTGGGTTGCTGTGGAATTGGTAATGGAAAAGAAGACTGTTCATGTCTACGACTCACTGCCCAGCCTGACAAATGGTGCTGCATTGAAGACACTTTTTGATCCCTTGACAACAATGCTTCCCCGTATTCTTCAATCCACTGGTTTGGGGGATGAATTGTTTGCTCCATGGAGATTGCAACGGATACCTTCATGCCCTAGACAAACTGGAGGGTAAGTTCCTATAAAAAAAATATTTAGCAATTATTCAATTACATATTATATATGCTGATACTTTTTAATGTTTCCATTGCAGAGGAGATTGTGGCATGTTTGCCTTCAAATTCATTGAAGCATTGACGGCTGATTTGCCAGTAAACATTATCCAACAAGGGGACATGAAATTCTATAGACAAAAGTTTTGTTCAGAGGCTTGGGGACAGGAGTTTATAATGTGAATATCTTATTTAAATGTCAACTGTAAATTATATATAAATATCTAATCGTGCCTTAATTTTTTTAGCTGGTCGTGCCGGAATTTAACTGGTCGTGCCAGAATTTAACTGGTCGTTCCTCCTGTTATATATATGGTCGTGCCTCCTTTTATATATATGGTCGTGCCTGCTTTTATTTAGATGGTCGTGCCTGGTATTTTTATATGGTCGTGCCTCCTTTTATTTAGATGGTCGTGCCTGGTATTTTTATATGGTCGTGCCTGCTTTTATTTAGATGGTCGTGCCTGATATTTTTATATGGTCGTGCCTGCTTTTTTAAACTGGTCGTGCCTCCTTTTATTTAGATGGTCGTGCCTGGTATTTTTATATGGTCGTGCCTGCTTTTATTTAGATGGTCGTGCCTGATATTTTTATATGGTCGTGCCTGCTTTTATTTAGATGGTCGTGCCTGGTATTTTTATATGGTCGTGCCTGGTATTTTTACATGGTCGTGCCTCCTTTTATTTAGATGGTCGTGCCTGGTATTTTTATATGGTCGTGCCTGCTTTTTTAAACTGGTCGTGCCTTCCTGCAACTTAAGTGGTCGTGCCTGCCTGCAACTTTACTGGTCATGCCAGATTATATAAACATTAACATTACATATTTTTACATATATATTAAATAAAATCATAGACTGATATAGAAACTGACAGTTCTCATTAAAAGCAGCAATGTTAATGGTAACGTTTAACAGTTCACATTATAAAGTAAATGTTTAGCAATTAGAATCGTCAATGACTGGTATTATACCCTACCAGTCAAGGCTACTGGCTCCTTACAAGTCTGTCGGTTATGACCAATTTTTTTACATCTTCCGCACTTTCTAATTGCTACAGATTCACCAGCGGATGGTATTCTTCTTTGTTTTGGCCTCCCTCCAGGTCTTCTCGTATCAGGTGGCAATAACCTTTGATCTTCGCTTGCATGCCGATGGTCTTCAATTGGTACTGTGTTAATCGGTTCAGCATAAGCTAACATAATTGCCTCATTAGTATAGTAGCGTGAACACATGGATTGTGGATCAATGTTGCGTGTTCTACACGCCGCCAACGCATGAACACAAGGCAATTGTTGCATCTCAAATTTCCTGCAGGTGCATGTTCTGTTGTGCAGATTCACCTCCCCACCACCAAGTCCATCCCTCACATAAAACTGAATATGACTAATTGGTTCAACAGACATACGTTGCGCCTTGTCAATCCGCTTTCTCAACTTCTTATCAATTTTCTTACAAAGTTGGGTTGTAATGGAAGCTGCTTTAGTGCGACGCTCATGGAACCATCTTTGAAGTAAAGATCTTAGATGGTCAACCAATGTTGTAATTGGAAGACACCGTGCTTCCCTCAATACAGCATTCAAACTCTCAGCAATATTAGTGGTTAGTATACTGTATCTCCTACCTGGGAAATGTGCACGAGACCACTTTTCAAATCCAGCATCAACTAAATAACGATGTGCCCTGCCATCTTGAAACCCACGCAACTGTGTCATTAGATGCTCAAATTGTGAAACACGATATACCTTCGCTGCCTTAAAAAAAATAGGGAAGACACTATCATCAATATTTTTTGCTTTCATGTTTTGCTTGATGTGGTGTATACAGTGCCCATGGTATGACTCTGGAAAAACCAAAGCGACTGCTCTCTCAATACTGTTATGTCTATCTGATATTATTGCCAACTCTGAGAAATCTTCAAGATCAATAGCTGATCTAAGTTTTCCCATGAACCATTCCCAAGATGCATTATTTTCTGAATCTCCCATTCCAAAAGCAACTGGATAAATTTTGTTGTTACCGTCTAAAGCAGCAGCCACAAAGAGTGTACCCATGTATTTTCCCTTGAGGTGAGTACCATCAACAGCAATGACACGTCTCATTGAACTACGAAACCCTCTCAATACTAGCCCAAGAGCAAGGAAAAAATATTTAAACTTGAAATCATTATCGAACTCTATATGAGTTACTGTACCAGGGTTATTTTTCTCTAACACTGCACAGTAATGCGGCAAATACGAGAATGATAATTCTGGTGATCCTCTAACCACTTCCAAAGCAAACTCCCTAGCCCTCCAAGCTTTGTCGTAGCTTATATTCACACCAAAATCTGTCCGCACGTCGTCGACTATATCTTTCGGCCGATACGTACGACCAACCCCTTCAAATTTAGACTTAATGCATTCTCCAATGACCTTTCTAGATGCTTGTCTATGACTTCGATTGATAAGGTCCAGAGAACAGTCATGCTTGCCATTAAACCTTGTTACCTTAAACAACTCCGAATCTTTCAATTTTATTGCTCGCAAGCGCCAATCACATCCCATGTCAACACATTTGACCGCATATAGAGTTTTCGTTGATTTCAATACATGAAACATTCTGTTCTCTTTCATAGCATACACAGCTATATTTTTCTGTAATTCTTTCTTGTCCATATAAATCTGACCTACTGCAACATGACCACCGGATGAGCTACTAATACTGTTGCTCGCAACAACACCTGAAGGCCCAATAGAATTTGAGCAATGATTCCTTCCATCTTCTGCTGCAAAGGTGGATTGATTATGTGACTGTGGTTCCCCGTCATCAAATGGATTTTCCCACTCTTCACCATGAAGACCTTGACTATCATCCTCATCATTAACCCCATCAATATCATCGTTACCAGTATTGGGAAAGTCAAAATCAGAGAAGCGAAAATCGCTGTAGTTATTAACCCGCTCGTCATCACCATCGTCATGTGGTACAAATTTACTTGCAAATTGTGGTAACTCAGGAGAAACAGAACCAACATTTGGTGCAACAAATGTTTTATGCATCATTGGACCATAGCTAACATCTTGTGAGACAAACTGACAAGTCGCTCTCTGCTTCGTTGTTACGCACAGTGGAGTACCAGGTTTTACTGGATGATCATTTTGCCTTAGGAAAAATTGCATGTCACGTTCATTCTGAAGCTCCATCGGTTCCATTTTGAAATGTGTATTATAGACAAACTTCATCACCAAATCGAAGGAATTAAAATCGACTTCAATCAACTGGTATATGAGTTCTACAAATTCTGCATGTGTTATTGCATTAGACACGATTACACCCTGACTTCTTCCGCCTTTAAAAGTGTGCATGCCCCTACAATTTTCCCACTCTCCACCATATAACAAAACAAAATCGATCTCAGAAGCCATTCCTGCACATATAATAAGATATCATAATAAAATTAATAAATTCAATGGAGAAACAAAAAAGCACGACCACAAACATTGTTGGCACGACCAAATAATCAATGGCACGACCACATAATACATTGGCACGACCAAATAATCAATGGCACGACCACATAATACATTGGCACGACCAAATAATCAATGGCACGACCACATAATACATTGGCACGACCAAATAATCAATGGAACGACCACATAATACACTGGCACGACCACATAATCACTGGCACGACCACATAATCACTGGCACGACCACATTATCACTGGCACGACCTCATTATACATTGGCACGACCACATTATCACTGGCACGACCACAAAAATTAAAGTTCTACCGACTTTAAAAATGGCACGACCAAACTTATAACATGGATACAATCTACTTCATGACAGATACTATTTACGAATCATTCTCGCCCAGAATATGTCGAGCATCCACAGACGATTTCACAGGAAACAGCTCATGCGTGTAATAAGCAGATATACAACACATTCAGCTAGCCACAAACGATTGCACAGATGCGTAATAATAAGTAGATATACAACACATTCCAGCTAGCAAATGAACTTACTTGGAAGACAAACTCTGCACAAAAATAAATGCAGGGCGGCTGTTTTGATCTATGTATGGATCGAAAACGAAAAATGAATCGCAGAGCTCAAAACTCAAAGTAATAAATAAACCCAGAGTAATAAATTTTATTCTGCCACATAAGGGTATTCTAGTCAATAAAAAAGTAAAAGAGGTCATAAATGCGATTTTTTTGAGACAAGGTCATTTTTCCAAAAATTTGTGTGTAAGTGGTCATTTCTCCAAAATTCCCTTTATTTTTTCACGTAACTTTGAGATCCGAGAAGACAATGACGTGGCGAGGTGCTGCCTGGACATCTATGGACGAAGATGAGGCCGATCATTAATGGTCGTTGATCCAATCAAACACCTGATGGTCCACATTATAATTTTGTGCCGCGTGGCACCTGACGACTGCAAGATATTTGAATTTTACTTGAACTCATTTTTAATTTATTTTATTTCTTAACAAATACTGATATATGAATATGATTTTAGCTTATATGAGTAAAATACTAGTATTTTAACTGAAACAAAATACTTTGACAACTATTTATGGATAATTCAATACATGTATGTCAAAGATTTTAGATTTCGTCCAATAAATAATTAGTATATCAATTATTATTTTTTCTACAATAAATACCAAAGTTTATCATTTGATGAGTTTATATCCGTCTAAATTCGGGGCACCAGACAAGTTTATTATTATGACAATTGATATGAACCCAAAATTGGATCATCAAGCGTGCATATACAAAATTTTCATTTGACGATTGATAAGAAATTTATTCTTAGTCTAAATCAAACTCATGAACTCAAGCATGTATATACGAATTTTTTATTTGACGATTGAATAATATATTTATTACTAATTTAAATCAAATTCATGATCTCTCGAATTCATCAGTTGGCGTCATAAATTTTCATCAACTGAGTTATCATAGAAGTGATTAGTTACCGATTCACTATCTATGATAGAAAGCTTAAGCTTAAAAATTGATTTTAATGTGTGGATTTTGCAAGTGGAAGACTGGAGTGGTGTCTTGAAATTCTTAATTGTTGTTAGTCAGTCATTATAATAATACTTAGAAGCTGAAAGAGACCTTATCCATGGACATGGTGCTCTTTGGTTGGGGCAGGACCAAAGGGCCTGTCTACCGACCCGTGCCCTCGGGATGTCGGTAGAATGTAAGTCGCAGGTTATGCGACACAACGACAGGGACCGCTGGGTGCGTTCCGATAAATCAACCAAGAATGACCGAAACTGCGCCAAAGGCACGCTTCGAACTCGGGACTCCACCGTACTAACCAAACCGAAGACCCCGTTGGGTGCCGCTGAGCCATATGCCCTGGGGGCCTGGACATGGTGCTCTTGAGTAGGTGAGTGGTTGCATCATTCACTGAATTGGCCCTTTCTTTGGTCCCTGTTTTTAAATTTATTTTAGGAGTTTTGGCCCTTTAGAGACGGGCCGGGGATACTAAAAAGGTAAAAATCCAGTGTCGAAAGTAAATGGACTTGAGATCGTTCTTTGTTGGACCTCAGATCTAGGCCCAACTCACCCTAATTTTATAAAAAATTTATCATGTCCAAAACATATAGATTGAACAAGCGCAACTTGCATTCTGTATTATTATTTTGTTGCATGAATGATTTAATGTATCAATGAGGAAAGTTTGGATTAGGGTTTCTTCTTCTTCAGTGGAAGTTGTCATATCGGAATCCTTTGCATTTGGTATATGCATTGATTTATATACTATATTTTATATATTAGTTAGGTATTTATAACTAATAATAACTATTAGGATCTCGTATTACTAAGTCAAGCAACCTGCTCCGATATCACTTGTTGAGATACATTAATGGACTCACTTATCCAAATTTGACTATCATTGTAAGATAAATGTCCGCTTTTCTAAGTTTAAGTCCAAACTCAACCATCACATGACCACGAGACTTCAAGGATCTTTTAGGACCTTCTAACATTTGGAAATCTTTCAAGATTTGCGGCTTTAAAATGTATTTTACTAAATTAAGGTAAATCATGAACTTATATGCTATCCATTATGTATTTATTTTAGCAATGTGAGATTTTTTCTCTTTTTCAACAATAACTAGTAAGTTATATAAGGATTAAGAGTGACTTTTTTTTGTAAATTTAGAAATATTAGGTTTTTTTTGTTTGCTCGGTATTCGATATAACTGTATATATTGTTGATATCATATTGTCCAAAATAGTGTTTTCCTAGCAAAATATGGTCATGTTAAATTTATGATTAAAATTTTGCATATCCAGATTAGTTTAATTTTGGACAAATGAATCGAATAATAATTTAATTTGAGTTATAATCTGGACAATTAAATCACACTAAATTTATGAGTTCAGAGTCATATTTAATTTTAAACATAACAATCTTTTTGGATTTGAATCCATATTTCAGACATATATCTTATGTCTAAAATTGATTTAATTCGGATCGGATAAATTGGATGAGACTTTGCCAATCCAATGCTAACCGGCACAGGTGCACGCGTTAAGACATGTTCGTAGAGTCTAGTCGTCGCGAACACATAGAAGCTTGTGATTCTGTTCACATATTGCTTCCGTACGCACCCACGGTGGACTTTATCTCCAGCTACCTGAGTCCCCCAACTCATTTATTATTATTTATTATTTTAAATATTAATATTTTCACATCTAGTTGAACTCGTCGTTTTAATTATTTTTAAAAAAATAAAAATAAAAACTCTATTGAAATGAAGTAGCACAAAAACAAAGGAAGGGGTGTTCCTGATTCATGCTTTTTTTCGACGAGGCCTCTCTCTCCCTCTCTCCGTCTCTCTCTGTGGCTTGATTTGGATCATACACGACTACCCACTTAAATCGAGCAAAAACCCACGTCAATTCCCTACAAATCTCCATTACCCATCGCCGAAAATCGAAGCTTTGTTTCTACACTCTTCGCGAAATCATCGACAGGTTCTCCCCTTGTCTCTATCAATACAGACACACATCACCTACTATTGGATTATTGTGTACATACATGAGTTGTCTTAGCGTTGTTCTTCTTTGTGTTATTCTTCTGTTAAGGCGTTTAATGCGGTCAAACAAAGCAAGAATGGACGTGAATTTCTGTGTGTGTTCATGATGTGTTTTTGACATGCAGTACTGTGTGGGTACACGTGAGCGAGGCAGAGGGTTTTGGAAGGAGAAATGTCGAATCTGGTGGCGAAGGTGAAGAGGGAGACGATTGCGGCATGCATGACTTGTCCTCTGTGCAATAAACTCTTCAGAGATGCCACCACCATATCCGAATGCCTGCATACGTGTGAGTGCTCTCGCTTGCATACAATTCTGTTTCATTTCACTTTAATCTTTCCATAAACATGTGTATTTTTTTGAATTCTCAAGTTATATGATGAAGATACTTCAAATTCTGACTTCATCACTGCTTCTGCATTTGTATGGCGATTGGATTATCTGGGTTTAATTGATATTGACCTGTTCATTTTTGTTATTATATTGGATTCGCTCTCTTCCATGCTTGAAGATGTATAGCTGAAGTGAGGGGCGGTTTGTTCTATACTTCTTCAGATATGGCTCTTAGCATAGCTATTGAAGAGTTAATAATTGTTTGGAAAGTAAAAAATTTCTGGGTTTGCTGAGAAGTAGTTTCGAACCAGTTATAATTGACGCATGGGCTTGGTCATGTGTGTTAATCCAGTTTGCAGGAAGTGCATATATGACCGGCTTACAGACGAGGAATTAGATTTCTGCCCAGTGTGCAACATTAATCTGGGCTGTGTGCCATTGGAGAAATTGAGGTAAAATGTAAAATCCTCCTCTATTTATCTTTCTGTCAAAGTATGCGCTCCTTATTTTATGCCATGGTAGCAAGTGGTCTTGTTAGACATTACTTGTGTTGGAAATTGAGATTACAGGTTAGCATTTGGGAAGTTTAGATTTCATGATTAATGCATTACTTTTTGTGCATGGGGTTGTAACTGTCCAGTTTAGCTATATTGCGCATAGTGAGTGAAACTCAATTGTAATCTTCAATAACTCATATCAATCTCGATGGATTTTATGCAAAGTATTGTACATAGTGAGATAAACTAAAATTATTATCGTTGGATTTACTTGACCATGAGAAATGCTGCTGTAAAATGTTGGTCTATGGCCGTCCCAAAAGGTATTCAGTCTCTTGTTATTCTTCCAAAACAGATTAATTTCTTCTCATTTGAGGGTACGGGAAAGATGCACGGCTATTATGTGGATTTGCTTTGATTTTGTTGCATTAATATTTATTATGTTGATAAGTTCTTGAGGGCTGAGGCATATCTATTCATATATTGTAATCAGGCCAGACCACAATTTGCAAGATTTGAGGGCCAAAATTTTCCCCTTCAAAAGAAATAAAGTAAATGCACCTGAAGCTGCAACTGAAGCAACATTGCCAGCTAGAAGAAAGGAGAGATCACTCTCATCATTGGTGGTCAGTACTCCCAAAGTATCGTCCCAGGGTGCCACAACTGGTAAAAGAACAAAAACTATGGCAAGGAAGGCTGCAGCTTTACGCGGTTCCAATTCTGTAGTTGATAAGTTTCCTAAAAAAGAAGAATATTCAGAAGAAGAAGAACACGCGGAGGGCTCTAGCTCACCTGAAACTCTTAAAAAGTTTACTCAGAACAAAAGACAGGTAAAAGAAGCTACATTGTCTCTCTTTGTTCTTGCACAGACCTTTCTTTACCTACGTTGGTAATGAGGTTCTATCCTTCAATTCCACATAGTTTATGGTTGTGCGCATCCTCCAATTTTCTCTGTTTGTAACTGTTGTAGGGTTCTTCCTCTGCTGGATGTAGAGATTTCATGGGCCCTAAAATAGAGGATGGAAATGATTCATCGGAGGCGAAATTGGATTTGTGGAAACCTTTAAATTGTTTGGTGGAAGTCGCAAATAGGAGCAAGTCTTTTAAGTCTAATTCTCAAGGACCTGAAACTAAATTGGAATCTTTGAATCTCCCCGACAACGAAGGTCGAGTTCGTAGAACCAAAACTAAAGAAAATAAACACAATGCAAATGCTGAGGAAGAGAAGAATAATGCACTTCATGTCTCTTCAGAAACTGTAGAACCAAAAAAGCTGCGCAGGATTCGCCGGAAAAGGGCAGTTGCTCCTGGAGACCCAGGCATATCGTCTCAAGCTGTACTTGATGCTGCCAGTTCAAGGCAGGAAAAAAGAAGTGGTCCAGTTTGGTTCTCGCTAGTAGCCTCTGAAGATCAGTGAGAATTAGACTTTTAACTTCTCAACATTAAAAAGAAGACAACTCTGATAACTGAATGAACTTTTTTTGATGCTTTACTCTGCCTCTGTTTGTAATACCAATTCATTTCAATGATTTCAGGAAAGGAGATGCATTCTTGCCTCAAATTCCAGCAAGCTACTTGAGAATGAAGTAGGTTTCTTGCTTCATTTTTCTTGTTTGCAGGGACTTCCCTTTGAGTTTTATTTTTTGAATAAAAAAACACGTACTTTCTAGATTATTCACTAATTTTTGTCATTATTTGAATAAATAATTATAAAAATTGGCCTTAATTATATATGTGATTTTTATTAAATGTGCTTGAAACATATTACGGTGAATGTTACAATTTTACAGAAGCAATGTAATATGAATAGTTAGGAAGAGTAATTTCTGGTGCGCTATGAAACAACCATCGATGATAGTCTTGTGTTAAAAATGCTAGTCATTCCTTGCATGAGTGATATAAAAATTGTTTCCAGTAAAGGAGATAGTTTAAGATGGACGAAGTCACGAAGGAAATCATTGGTACATGCTTGGGAAACACCTTTTTTTTCAGAAAAACGAAAGTATGCATCTAGTATGCCACACGAGTTTTTAGCTCTGCATGTCTGATATCACGTATTCCTTATCCTGTCTCTGTTCCCAGTGTCACTATTCTGGCCTGGTTTGATGATTGTAATGGGAGGGTGTTGGCTGGGGCAATTCCAATCTGGCATTGGCTGTAGCGATCCCTAACCTCATTGGGATCCCATGTTGGGTCCGATTGCGACGCAATCTTCATACATGTCACGATGGATCAAGTTATTTTGTTTATCTTGAAAATGTTAACTAGGGACATGATGGAGCAGGTGGTAAACCTGCATGTCTTGGTATAATTTGTTTCATATTACGGTTGAATAGCTGAGGATCTATGGTCCCAACAAGTTGTTCCCCCTCTTCTTCTGTCTAGCACCATTTACGTTAAATGTCTCTTGATTTGGTTATTATTCCAGATAATGTGATCTGCTAGAGCTAGCTGAACTTTCTATGTTTGGCATCTTGAAAGGAACTTTCTCTTGGATAATTCAATTGTATGGTCGTTGATCCTTGGTAGGAATTTCATTACTAGACACTTGTTTCAAAATGCTCACTGGAAAAATGAGACTGACAGAATTGCTATTGTTTATTAACTAGTCGAATGATACCTCGCAAAACTTATGCTTATTCAGAATTTAGGGTAGGATAGGATAATATGTTTGTCACTGGAAGAGATTCTTTGACTTTTTAGTAGATATATTATGTGGCATCTAATTCAATCTGTTACAGGGATGGAAATATGCCTGTCTCTGTTATCCAAAAGTACCTGGTGAGGAAACTTGATCTCACCAGTGAAGCCGAGGTACGATTCATCATTAATTCTCCGGAAAATTATGCAAATCTTATTCTTTGACATGGCGCTGTGTTGTTTAATTGGAATGTATTATGATACCCGACCTTGGGATTCCATGTTTCCATCAGCTCTAGTCGAAGGATGTTGCACTATCAAATCCATTTAGTAGTGGCAAATTCTTTTGTCTTTAATGTCCACGCCCAATGCATTCTTTTTTGTTTGTCATCCATCTTTGTAGTTTTCACTTAGCTGTTAATAGCTGAATTTCTGCTATTCTTAACACATTAATTTCTGAGAAATGATGTTGCCTCTAAGGTTTCATCCTTTTTATGCACGCTTTAGAGAACGCGACAAATTGCATCTTGTATATTAACTTTGAAACTGTCTAAGTTGTCTTCCTCTGGCATTTGTTACTAAATTTAGTATAAACAGTGTAAAATGTCACCATTTACATTTTTATATCTTCTCAATGAATTTGCAGGTCGATATCAGGTGTATGGGACAAACAGTGGTACCCTCATTGCAACTTCATAATCTAATTGATTTGTGGTTGCAAGCAACATCAACACCGGAGCGATCCTCAGCAACTATTGGTTCCTCGGCCAAGGACTTTGTGATGGTGCTGACCTATGCTCGAAAGAACCCAGGCAGTCAATGACTGACGTGATTCTCCATATCTATACCGTCCACATCTTTCAATTATGATTATAGTTCGCTAATACTCCTTATCGATATTGAGGGACTTTTGTTTCATTGCTTGCTTCATTTACAAATAATTGCAAACACCTTGTAGCAAAGCAGAGAGTTTTGTGTTGTGGGCATAGAGGGTGTCTTCTGATTCAGGTTGAAACGGAGTTTTCCGATACCTGCGAATGTAACATCGCTTGGTTTCCAATACCTTGCCACCATGTCCAGCCGCTACACAGAAGATTTGGCTAATGCAATTTTTGTAAATTTGCCGATCTCACTCCATCCAGATTGGAAAATTGGATTGAGACGCATTTTCTTGGGTACATATGGTTAGACCGTTAGACGGCTTCTATGCTGAAGTTGTATTGTTTTATTTCCCAGCAAAACAATGAATTATTTTGGGCGATTCATTTTGTTCATATAATCTTTCTGTTTGAGCCCATAAGAGTTTGCGGGTTGAGAGCAGCCCTTCTTGGACCTGGGAGTGGGTACTATGTGGAAAAAAACATAAACCCATTTTTTATGTGCATATATATCGATTAGAAACACAAAAACATTGTGCGTGTGGTTTTGTCCTTAAAAGAACCATCTATGGTTTTGTCCTTAAGAGAACCATCTACGTTATAATCGACAAGGTGGTTGAGCCATTTAGAAGCAACATATGAACCTAAAAGAAATCAGGTGAAGCAAACATGTCTGCGATACGGTGGTTGTCATTCTTTCTGGACTCCTAAAACCATTCACTTGGAAGAATATGCATGGCCACATCCATATTTCATATTAGAAGAAGAATGGTTTTGTCGCAAAGTACATTTCAGCGAGCATGTACCTGTGAAGATTTTTTTAAGATTCTAAATCTATGATCCTGTTCATTGATGCTGACTTAGTTCAAAGGTACAAAAAACTTACTAGAAACTGTGAGCACTGACCAAAAAATGCAGACTCCCGATCCACTTCTAAAGCTCGCAATAACACAAACCTTTACATAAGCATGCAATACAACGATCCCCATAAACGACACAAATCCCGAACAAATCCAGTATCACTATGAACAATATGAATGAGTCCTAAATATTATGTAATGAAACAAATTCACAGCAGAAAACTGAAAGTTGTGATTTTAAAAAAGAAGGCATTAGTTTCTTTACTGACAATGTATACAATGGAACCGTATAATAACACTTTTGGACAGAGAAATCTTGAAAAGAACGCATTTCCCCCTTCCCCTTCAAATAATACGTTCACTCTAAAATCTAAACATAAGAGTTGAATAAAATCTTAGACCATGAAGAACAATCAATATCACTAACCAGTCAGCCTGCATCACACGGAATAGTACCTGGAATATAATTATATTGAATGGAATAGACCACTCAACTACAGCTGGAAGAATGATGAGAAGATTATTACAGCTTCTGCTATGGACAGGCAATACCAAATCTACTCATAGTACAATACGTACAAAAACTACATTCCATATATATATATATATATATATATATATATATATATATATATATTTGTGCAATGGCCACAGAGTCCAGAAAAGGAAGATGTACAAAGCCTTATCCATGAACTGCGAAAAGATTGTTTATATAATTTGAACCAGGATCTCTAGATTATATAATACAAAATGAAAAATGAAATATCTACCACTAGGCCAAAGTGAACTATCGGTAAAATTATAAAACTACTCTTATTACTGCTTTATTTTGTTTCTTTGATTTGTTTCTTGGGGTCCCTTTTGGCATTCTTAAATTATTATACAAAGCCTTCATCTAGCTCACATAGATGAAACACAGTTCCAATCTCTCTCTGGAGGAATTCGCAGACAACAAAAGTCATCATAACGCAAAAAACTTAATCCCAAGTGTTATAATATGCTTGCAGAGATTCACTACCAAATGTTTATATAATGAAACCTTACAATCAATACCAATCTACAAAGATCTGCTAGAGATGAAAAATTCTTCAAGTACAAGAACCTGACAGGATGTACTACAAAAGCATTTCATTATTTTATGGCGGGTTATTAGCAATATGCTTGCAGAGATTCACTACCAAACGTTTATATAATGAAACCATAATGAAACCTTACAATCAATACCAATCTACAAAGATCTGCAGGAGATGAAAATTTCTTCAAGTACAAGAACCTGACAGGATGTACTGCAAAAGCATTTCATTATTTTATGGCGGGTTATAGCAATAATGCTTGTTCCTTTTCATCATATTTTACTCTTTTTCCACTTCAAAGTCTTTCCCTCACATGGCGGGGTAAAGATTGCATTCCCTTTATCCTCAAAGGCGACCCCAATGTTCGTTCAATTCTTGGGGAATAGCAAAATAATCTATAAAGTTATAATACTTTATATCCACCGAAAGTGGTCTAACCAAATGCGCACATCTACAACCAGTGTCCACACATGTGTGAGACAGTTAAATGAATGGATCTAAATATGGCTGGATTTAACCATTCCTCAAGACTACATGATTGCCTCACTAAGTGACTTCAAATACCAGTAACAAATTGTATGAATGTACGAGTTTAAGCTTAAACTTGAATTGAATGAATGGAAGACCATGCCATCAAGGTCTTCCACAATATAGACATTATTATTACTATAATAGTCAACTTTTAAAGCTGAAACTTTGATGAACTCACGCTTCATTGAAAACAAATTTAGAGCGAAATCTAAAAAACAATATGCTCGAGTCTAGAATTGCCATTTCAATAACAAGGTATTCATCCAGAAGCTAGCAACTATATGGATTCAATACACACTCTCACTTCTACAAACATGTTTGAGAAAAGAAAAGAAAGCTCGTAGTGAAAGCAAATCAAAATTATAAGCCAAAAAAACAACGGAAGGTGTGAATTGGAGAAATAGAGGATCTTATCTAACCAGTGTGAATTGCGGTAAGTACTCAAGAAGATCCTTCAAATGCGTCACTCAAAACCCTGAACTACTTGCACATTCACCGAATCCAAATTGGACATCAAGAGATTAGCTTCAAGAATTAACTAAACGCGGGAGTATCCGGCACGTTTAGGGCTTCCCACGACTGATAACAACCCTCCATCGCTCCCCTCCACGTCGTCCATGTACAAATCCTCTGTTCCTCTAATTGCGGCGTGTAATACGACAAGAAAAGCCCCAATGAGGATGGAAACCAGCACATTCAGCCACGCGCTCGTGAAGACCAGAGCCACAATGGTCACAACGGCAAGCAAGCCGAGCACGACGCGATCGTCGACAGTGCGGCCAAAGATGACAAGAGGTTCGTCACGGAAAAAGTAGAGGAAGAACCAAGCAACAAAGATGACGATGTAGACGATCAACGACAGCGGGTGCCAAAGGAGGCTAAGGAAGAGGATGCCAAGGATAATCAAGGCGTAGTTCACGCGGAAGTAGTTGAGATTCCGTTTTAATCGTACGGTGGCCTCGCCGAAAGAGTAAGGGCGCGTAAAGGAGGATAGACTGAAGAATTCGGTCCATGGGCGGCGAGAGGCGAAGTAGGAGCTGGTGTTGTCGGTGGCGCGCGTGAGAAATCCGGTGGTGGTCGGATGAGTAGTGGAGGTGGGTATGGCGCCGTAGTGGGCTGTAGAAGTTGATGTCATTGGAGACTGGACTCCCTGACTTACAGAAGATTTGAAGGATCTAAGTCGAAGCCCAGTGAAATCTCGAAACAAACCCTAGCTTCTCTGTATCTTCAAAGCAAATTGTTTTGAAGTTGGAAGTGAAGAGATGGAGCGAGAGGGGGCAGAGTGAGCTACAGTTCACGTGCTCTGGCAGATCGCCTGGATATTTTTGATTTTCGAAGGAAATGCCGCATATACCGTCTGATACGACAACGTTTATCTGGGTCGGGAATTGATGCCGTTTTACCGTTTTCAATTTTTTTTTTCTTTTTTGCTTTTCAAAATGACAATTAAACATGTTTTCGTGGGGTGAAGTTATCGCATATAAATGGTACAATTAGCGTATAAATGACAATTAGCGTATAAATGACAATTAGCGTATCAATGGGGTGAACTTATTCGCGTATAAGTTATTGGAAAAGTTGTTTGATATACTTAAAAGTTATGATAGCATCAAATTACTGTTAGATATTTTTAAAGTATTAATCAGAATATTAAGTTGTGTATAAGTTACATGAGTATTGAAGCGTAAAATGATAAAGCGTATAAGTTTGTCAACTTAAAAAATAAACATGTCTTTCTTAACGTCCATTTGATTGAGAGTATATCGAATAACGAATAAGTTACTGTATACAGAGAAGCTGAGCTTATAAACTCAGCGTATGCTCTATCAAACAGAACCGAAACGTAAAAGACATAAAAAAACAAGATTTTGAAGAATCTTGTATAAATACTAAAAATAATCCATTTGTTAAAAACGAATGAAGGATGAAAGTGTTGTGGTTGAGGTTGTCTTGTTATTTATCTAAAAAATTGGATATTTTTGGAAGCCCAGACTTTCAATAGTATAAAAGCCAACCTCGCATTTAAAATAAATCTTTTAATTTAATTTTTGTGTTGTAGTGATTATTAACACGTTTGCTTCTCATGCTTCCATCTTGGTATTAACGAAAAGATGACCGAATAGAAGATTGTTTAATGACAATTTTTTATACGGAATACTTTAATCAATCAGGATTCACAAAAATTGTATCATACATGTTGACAAATGGATCATGGGAAGCCATGTTAATGGACCCAGTTGCTTTTAATTGAGAGTTTGGGCCTAAGTAAAAAAAACAAGGCCTCTCAATCTCCATGAGGATTGGATTTTTGGGCCTAACTCATTTGGGCCTCACTTATAAACAGAGTGACTTTTGGGCTTTGCAATAGAAAAATGAAAATTGGGAAATAATTCGAAAACATCCAGTCATCTAAAGTTACAACCCACAGCGAAGAGATTGTCCATTGTGGACAAGTCGGTGAGATCCGATGGCTCCCCAATTAGTTTAGAATATGAGAGTTTACAATTTTAATCGAGTGATTTGAAATGTGTGTTACATCATACCACACTTTTGTTTTATAAACTACAGAAAATTACGGAGCCTCCAAAATCCACAAGGATATCAGAAATTAAATTAACACTATTTGGATGATGGGAATATGTGCAGGTACTACGTACCTACCAAAGATGCTATGTGGGAGATGCCTATATGTGATTTGTCTCTTGCCATTCCATCTTCACAAAGACACAATCAACATACTTTAATACTTTACGTATGTCGCAATCGTTGCACCTATTAAACTACTCATCCCTGTATATTTCATTGTCGATAAAATATGAGGGTGGAGAGCAGCTGCTGCTACTTTGTAAATTAAGTCATATTTAGGGTTTAGGAGTATGAGTTCCATCATCCATAGAAATTAACAATATCATCCGTTTTAGGTTCATTGGATAGATCGAGTCTATATGTGGATTATTTGGTTCACATGGATACATCGGAGTTGCACAATTTTATTTCTCTAGGTGGGTTGAGCCCAACTCACCAAGCCTTAGAAAATGTCTTCTTATGTGTTTGGAGTGAGCCTCGCACTTATAAAGTGTTCACAACATCCCACATCTTTCGGTGTGGAGTCTTTACAGGATATGCATGCCTGAGCCCTTGCTCTCGTGTTAACGCTGCACGTTTGTGCTACTGTCGAGACTCCTTCGTCAATCAAGTTAGAGATCATTGAGGTCTGAAGACAAACTATTCATATCAGGAAAATGCGTCTTAGAAATCTATTTATTCGAGATATTTTTTGTTTTCATTGGGTAAAATTAAAAAGTATTGCTTGTTATTATTATTATTATTTTTATGTTCGTAAGACATCATGGGCATTCATGACTGAAGCCTGGACCTCCATATAAAAAACTAGTTTCATGGCCTCCTCTTTGAGCGAAAGTGTGAATGCTGTAACATTTTTCATCTGTCATTTCTTTCGAAAGGCTCTCGAGAGGAACTGACTTCAACTCGTCATTCTCCACAAGGACTTTTAGGTTGTGAAAATAACTTGCTTTCCCAATTCCGTCCTCGGCTAAGTGGCCGGCCCCCATCATTGTGGATGTATGCTTGTCGTTTGCCCGTGCGTTAGACACCCAGCCACCCCACTCGACACGGGTTTCATAATCTTCCGTGTGACTGAACATTTGTTCTGGCCATTTACCTATCACTCTTCCATCAATTATCAGCAACCAATCTCCTTCCCAACCCTAATTTAAAGCCCCCACAATAATAATATTATTTATGATAGAAAATGGAGATAGCCATCGATTTGATTATAACAAATTACCTTCTTAATATATATAGTCATATGACGGTCAAGGTCTCTAGAAGATGGAATAAGTGGATCTCTCAAGATCCATTCCTCTGCAGTATGTACGAATCCTTCACAAAAAAGATTGTAGCACCCTGTTTCCGAGTACATGTCTTCCTATATATAAAGTTAAACAAACTAGATTACTATACAAATGAAAATTCTTAAATTTATTATATTTATATATAGTGCTTCATCTATATATCTATCTATCTATATATATATCTATTCACATTTATTTAGAATCATGCAATTTAATTAGTAGGTATAAAAGTAAGTAGTAAGTACGAGCTTACGGTCCAGTGAACATAAAATCTTGTTTTTGAATCACCATAAAGAGAAGGGAAGACCTGATTCGAAGAAAAATAATAAATTTTTTTAATGATTTTTACAAGTAATTGATATACTAATAAATTTTACCAACCGATCAGATCAAAATGATGACTAACATGCCATCCAGCTTCAATAGTATTAGCATCTTCATGTGTTCCATATGTTAGTGAAATTTGAGCAAGGCTAAACTCATCCTCCCCCTCAACAGATGGATTGCACACGTTTAATGTTGCCTGTGCCCCATTTATTTTTCCTGGTGTGCTATAAACAGCCAATGCATACTATAACCATATGCAAACAAAAATATTAAATATATTTTTTTAAAATTAATAAATTATAATTTCCTTTTTGTCAGAAATTAAAACGACTAAAAGTACCTCAATGCCATTAAGCTCTTGGGGCTTACGATAAGAGTAGTGGTTTTTTCTCATATCATCAGCAACTGTACTCTTTGGACTCCATGTCTCATTTTTAAGCAAAATTTGAGATGCTTGAGAATTGTTCTTCACCTCAATGCTTAGTAGAGAGGAGTTGTTCATCTTCTGTCCTTCCACAGCAACTCTGGCCGAAACAAAACTACAATACAGAAGGAAGATTAATTTCAAAAAAGAGAATACTAAAAACCTCATAGTTTGTTATGGGACTGCAAAGCATGATACTATTTAAAGTGTAAGGTTTTCTTGAAACTGCACATTAAAAGCTGGAAATTATGTCCTATTCTCACTTTGAAAATGACAAATAATACAAAAAATCAAACTAATATGTCGATAAGTATCATTTTTGTAACCAAAAAACAAAAGCTTATTTCAAGTTTTACTTGTCTTTCTTGAAAGATATCCAAAATTTTTGAGAGGACCCCAATATATATATATATATATATATATATATATAAAAAGAGTTATCATTGTATCTAATGTGCATTCTAAAGGGCCGATTGGTATCTTTGCGAATGTTTCAAATAGGCAGTACAACCACAATAAAACATTTCCTAAATGTGTTGTCGATTTCTTCTTGTCTCATTAGACCATAATATGTAAAAAGAGAGGCATGAATGCACTTGTTTGAATCCTTTTGTCCCCAATCTTAGAGGTGTCACGAGCCGAGTCGATCCGAACTTCCGAATGTTCATACTCGGTTCGGCAGGAAAAGCTCGAGTTCGGGCTCGATAGAGCCTTATTTAAGCATTCAAGTTCTATTCATTTTAGTATTCGTGAGTTGGAGCTCGGGTCATTTAGGCTCGACTAATTTGACGAGCTCACAAGCTGGAGTTCGGCTCGTTAAAAATTTGTCTATTTTTGAAAATGTAAATGTAAAAATGTATTTATTATAAATTAATAATTTATTTATGTATAATTATGTAATATATATTTATATATTATTATATTATTATCCTTAACGAGCCAAATAGTGTAAGTCTCGAATTTGAGCTCGTTTGATAAACGAATCTGAACATGTGTTCGAGATCAGTTCGAATTCTAACCATAACAAACTTGAGCCGAATAGCGGCTTGGCTCGTCAACAACCCATGTCAATGCCCATGCGAAATAACAATTAATCAGTAAAGGAATTTTTATTTTTATTTTTGTCCAAATTTTTTATATAAAACAGGAGAATTACTCACTGCTTTATCTAAAATAAGTAAAAATAAATAAAATAACCTAATGGTAGCCACTCGAATCCTCTCAAACACTCGGCTATTTGCCTCGTAGATTCAAATCAATACAGGTTCATCAGAAAATTTGTCTCGTAGATTCATAAATTCTGAGGTGTTTGTATTACTCCTAAGATCATTTCTCAAAGCCCCCCAAACACGTAACTCCTCTTTATCCATTTTGCATGTGTTTTTTATTTTTATTTTTAAAAAAGAGAAAATGTGATCGGTAAAAAGAAAACACATGCAGAAATAAAAATAATTGGTATAGAAAATGATAAAAATAAATAGAAAAACAGACTTTGCCGTCTTCGGAGTTCGGAATGCCCTATTGTCTCCGTGAAGCACCTGCTCAAGTGCTCATATTCGTCTTCACCTTCGCTATTTTTTATTCTCTCAAAAGATGCTGCAAGTGATGTTGAATGCTCCGCCAGAATTTCAAACCTTGAAATCCGCTCCCCTTCTCCGGCCAAGCCTTTGGGGACGAGTCCTTCAACGCAGTCCATAAAGTTCCAGTCGGTCGGTGATAGTCCATATGTTAACGTGAGAGCGAAGAATGTGCAGATAAATGATTCTGGACGTCATCAAAGTTAGAGAAGAAGGATCCAGATAGGGCGATTCCCCTGTTTAGGGCGGCCATAAATGGTGGTGACGGAGTGGATAATGCTCTAAAAGACATGGCTATTGTCTTGAAGCAACGAAACTGAGCAGAAGAAGCCATTGAAGCAATTAAGTCCCTTAGAAGTCGATGCTCAGACCAAACCCAAGAGTCTTCAAAATATGCTTCTAGAAAATAATATATCTTCTTTGCAACAGAAAAGTGAAAATTGGGACATAACCTGAAAGCATCTAGTCATCTAAACCACGTCAGGAAGAGATTGTCCATTGTGGACGAGTCAGGAAGATCTCGTAGCTCCACAATTCATTTAGAATATGAGTCTAAAATTTTAATCTAATAGTTTGGGTTTGGGAGGTGTGTCGCATTTCACCGTATTTTTTGTTTTCTTATTTTTAAAATGTATCTTATTTTTCTCCACTATTAAATATGAACCATAAACTCCGGGAGATTGTGGAGCCCAAAATCCTGATATCGATCCAGACCATTGAATGATTTCTCCAAAATCCTGTCCGAAAAACCAATATGAAAGGCTAGACATTTGATCCAAATGCCAAAGCCTATAAAAGGCCGACACACCCTTGTACATATTCTTTAAATAAAACCTTGAGGCTGCTGGATGGCAATTTTATTGCATAAAGAGGCTACCTAGTACCTGTAGTGACCAATATTGGGTCGGGCCTAATTCTCTGACGGGTCCATATACAGTCAATGTTTGACTAGTCAAACTATATAGTCAGTTGTGAACAGGTCCAGCATTTTAGTCCAGACCTCGGCTCAACAGGCTAGGTCGTCAGAAGAAGCCCACAGGAAAGTGTTAAGAGCTCAGCTCGCCTATTGATATTGCTTAGGAGCTCACCAAGACTTGAGTCATAGCAGAGATTGTAGCTCAGAGCTAATACAATCGCAGATCTCGCCTACTCACGAGGTCGCCAACCCTCGAGCACTGCCTCTTTGCTATGCCCCGGAGGTATGTTCACCTTCCAAAGAAGATCGTCCAACACATCTGTTAGACTGCATGTATCTTTTCCTTACCTAGGCTATACCTTTCATTTAATGCTCTAGTATATCTTTTTGTCCCAAACCGCCAACCATCACTTCGACACAGACCTTTCTTTTCAGTGTCAGATTGTCCTTTCAACGTCAAAGTACCTAAAAGCCCTTGCTAAAAATAGTAAGGGGAAATATTACAAATACAACCCCTCCTCCAGTGGAGGAGGGGATGCACATTTTTTGATAATCAGAACACACACCAAACTGACTATCTTAGCCAGCCAATTCCTAAACTCTGTCTATCTTATCCCCGTTTCTACCACGGTTGTTGTCTGTTCTTCCTCTTGGAACTAACTTGATCGTCGGAGCCCTAACGACCGAGACCCCACAAACCAGTCTTTGGATCTCACGGTTTCTTGTTTGAGGTATGTGCAGGAGCTGAAGCATCTAGGAATATTTGAGAAGATTGTCAGAGCCCACCACAAGCTGAGCTGGTAGAACTTTGTTGATTGTAGATTTCGGGCACTACAATTTCTTTTATGATCAAGAGACCATGTATGGAGTATGCCTCCGGGACTAGAACCCCTGACCTTGTGGTCGGTGCTTGGCACAAGGCGCTAGTCCCTACCACTACACCAACATGGTCTCTTGATCATAAAAAGACGCCTTTTAATGTTAGGGATAATTGTGACCGGGCCCCAGCGGAGCCGCAAGTCGCCAATTAGCACTAACACCCCTCGTGGAGGTTTGCTGCCGCCTCCAAGGCTCGAACCCCTTATCTAGCAATGACCGGGTTGAGCCTCTACCACTACACCAATTACTGAAAAATGCAATATACCAATAACCCCAGAATCCTTCATTACGCACAACGTACGGTGTAATAACTGGTTAATTATTGATCAGCAAAAAAGTTTGACACTAATTGGGTGATGGGAATATGTGGTACTACCAACCAAAGATGCTATATATGTGCGAGATGCCTGTAATTGTCTCTTGCCATTCCATCTTCACAAAGACGAAATCAACATACTTGAATACCATGTCGCAATCGTTGCACCTACTAAACTACTCATCCATGTATATATAAAGCAAACAAAAAACAAAACAAAAAATTAGCCCAAGTTGGTATTGGTTGTAATGACAAAAATTAGCCCAAGTCCCAAAAGCAGGCCCAAGTTGGAGTCAACGGCCCACTCAAAGAGTTTCCTTCTGGCAAAATCTATGTCATCTTCGACCACATCTCTGACTACGACATGTTATCTTTATTCCTGTTGATCTGTGGTGAACTAATATGCATTATCTGACTCAAAGTGCAATTCTCTTAATCTAGTTAAGTCAGCCTTCGCTTTCGCACATGAAACCTAAACTTATCTCATCGTACGAACTCTCAGCCTCTTCTCAGTAACAGCCCTGAAACCTCGTTGCTTCACTGTCATGGTCTAATGCTCATCTATCTCTCTAACGACTAGTGTGGTGGATATTTTTCGCTCACTAAGGAATTGTATGCTTTGGCTAGTCCTGTGGCCCATCACTCCTTCACACACTTATTTTTCGTCTCTCCCCCACTCGAACTCATGACGTTTTGGTGATGGAAGAATGAGTACCCAATACAGGCCTAGCCCAAAACATACAATTACTTAGTGGAAGGAAAATATCTACCTTATCTAGTTTGATCTCCTTCTTCTCCTCTTACACATCTTAAACTCTGAATTAAGCGAAACTTTGAACTTAAACCTTGAACTAGAACCAAAAAAGTCGTTGATTCATACATTGCATCCTTCACGGCATATTTGACCTGAGTTGAGATATCACACAGGTGTCAAGTTCCTCAACTCATGTTTTACCTTTTTTCGTTCACAGATTCTTGGTGACCTGCACTTATACATTTTTTATTATAGATTTTACCCTCTACACCGATCCTCTGGTCCCTGTTAATTTGTTCTGCTTCAACGAATGGTTAAGAGTAATCCATGTTTGTCTTTCGGCAATTCCGGTGGTGGTGGTGTTGCCGGAATGTGGTTAGGCATCTTGGAATTTTCTTCTGCTTTCAGGGACTCTGCCTTGGTCCTCGTGGGTCGTTTTCTTTCTTTGACTTGAGAATACTCTATGTCTATCTCCTGCATTTGAAGTTTCAACACCTATGACTAAATGGTCGAATCAATTGTAACCCCTAAACTAGTGGTGTTTGAATTTTGAAATTGAATGCATAAATTTTGTTAATGTTGTCAAGTTAGCCACTACTTTATTTTTAGTCAGCACTATTGGGTAATTACTAGCTCGAAGGCACATTAATTGTCAATCAAATTAACTAGGTCAGTTAGGAATCAATTCATAATCTAATGGTTAAGAGATCGAGTATTCCCTCCCTCTCTTTCAAGTTGGTGAGTTTGATTCCTACCTGAACTCATATAAATAATTATTACGTGTTTATTTGATATATATACTTATCAAATTCAGTGTCAAATTGTCTCCATTGTAGAGGTATATAGCACTCGAAAAATCTATTTCAAGTGTTTGATAATGCATTTTCAAGTGTGCCATTGATAACGATTCTATATTCACAAATTGACGATACTTCTACAGACGCTCAGACAGTTGTTATACTGATGATGTGAATATAATAAAGATGACTGATTTTATTGGAATGAAAGGAAACAATAAACCAGAAAACAAGGATAACAATTAAGACCCACTCTCAACACAGAAATCACTCCTTCCAATTCAAGAACTCTTTCAAAAAAAAAACAAAGGTACTCAAACAGGAAGGAAATAGCTAGTTTAAATAAACAACCAAGCCTCTTCATTGTCCACATGGACTGCATCCATTAAGCTTTCATAGTGGTGCTCCATGATTCTTTCTCACCCGTTGGATCTTTCAAGCCTTTGTTTGTTCCCTCAACCAGCTTGATTGATACGGCTGATTCCTTGCCTTGAACTGCTCCACAAATCTTGCTAATATCTTTATATCCTGTTTCCATCAAACTCACGATATCAAGATGGGCTTGGTTTGTAGTGGGCTGAGCACCTCCATTAGAGGCCCAAGCCTGTGTCTCGCTTGCATCATATACTGTCCAATGTCTACCACCTTTTTGCCTCAGCAAATTAATGAAAGAGAGACAGTTTTTGAAACGACAAGAAACAAAAAGCAGATGAGTGCATGCATGCATGCATGCATGGGCAAATATTCTTTCAGAATAAAAGGAGATCGAGGTACAGTTGTTGGCCGGGTGTTGGGACAACGTCTTTTGTGGTTGTGGCCAGGATTTAACAGGGAAGACAAAACGTAAATAATAATGAAATGTTTTCTAGGTTTTAGTGGGGCAAACTCTCATCAATCAAAGCAGAAACAGTACCCACTTCCTCATTAATGGAGCTGTATCTGGGGATTTTATGCCACACATATATACATATTCCAGACAAACAATTGTGCCTCGCGAAGTACTCGTAGTACGTGTCACTTGTTTGATCTGGAACATTATTCGTTCAATCTGTTGAAACCTCGTGGGAGTCCTTGAACCACACAAAAATTTATATCTATATATATACATATACACACACAGATATTATGAAATATTGAATGATATATAAGAGGAAGGTGTTGTGTTGGATATATATAGCCCAGAATTATTCAAGAAGTAGATTTGAAAGAAGTTACTATTTTGTTGTAAATTAATTTCTTAATATATATATATTTTTTTGTTGGATTTGACTTCATCCAAGTGAATGAGGATTTCATTAAAGAGATGATGGGTTCAATCATTAAAAAGTAAAGACAATTATGCATGCATGGGATGTGAAGCAAAAGCTTACATCTTGCTCTAATGGCTGTGTTTTTGGGAACCAGAGACACCCACTTTTACGCATTATATTCCAAAGCTAGCTAGTAAAAGCATAAAATTCTTTACATTCTAGAAATGAAATATACTCCTTTAATTAAATGCTTGTTTAATTTCCCACTTTTGTTTCTAATGATTGTGTCGTTTAATTCTTCTTTTTTTGCACGAGGGAAAACATTAATTTATTATAAAGCATAATGTGAGCTAGTTGGAAGGTATCTTAAGTTGGAGATATTTGCGACACATATATCTTACTCAATTTGCGAATGAAGAATATTTTTTTTTAAGTGAAAATTAAGGTAAAATTATGTCCTATTTTAGGATGATTTTGGGATGGACGGCTGGACTAATGGCCTGAACGTCAGTTTTTTTAAGAAAAATAATTTCATGATGTTTGGAGTAATTATTTAATGATCCGAACACATTTTCAAATGACACTTGGAATGATGATTAGAATCGGTCAATTTAGATTTCCTTGTGTAAGCCAAAATATAAGGGCGTTTTGGTCATTTTATACCTAAATCATTAATCTTTGTGACATCCTCAAGTAATGAAATTATTTGGGTAGATGAGGACCAAAAACTACGCACAGAGAGACAAAACAGATAGAGATTAGAGAAATAGAGTAGTACAAAGGTCAACGGCACAGGGACCCAGCGAACCCTACCATCTGTCAGTCACCGAATGCACAGTGTTCCAACGGGGCAAGATAGTTTCCTGCCAAGGAGCTTGAGCAGTCAAAACTCAAAAGCACCGCTGCCACATTTGGATGCGTGCGCCACTACGACGTTCGTGCATTCCACGTGTCGATTGCTCGTTGGATAACTTGGAAACAACCGTTAAATATTGGATGCTCCCCAGTAGCGGTCAAAAAAGCCAAAAAAAATCAAAACACATCAATCAAACCGTTTCCGTGGTCTTTTTTTTTTAGAAATAAATTTTATTCATATTAAATCCAAAGCCTAAGCAAATGCAATGGAACGATTGATAATAGTACTGAAAATTTTAAAATATGTAGAAAGAGCGATACAAAAATTTATATTGTAATATGTTTAGAATGATAAAAAAAAGTAAAAATAATAGAAAATATGAGAGAAATGATGATGGCGCTTGATATTTAGAGTGTTTGTAAATGAAAAGTAGAAAAAAAATTGTATTAAAATATATGTTTTATGTTTTATTGATATGATTGTATTAAGAGTCGCGTTTTGCTGTAATAAACATTGAAATTTTTTAATCAATAATAAAAATAGGAGAGTAGTGTGTCACACTTTAAAATCAGACATAGAATCTACAATTCTAGGGAGAGAAATGTGCTACTCGATTCGTTGACCTTTTAACAAATTTAAAAATAAAACTGCCAAAATTTATGGAGAGAATTTTACAATCATCCACAATAGAATCAAAATATGACAAGTTTAAAAGAGCACCATTAATCGCATAGACTAATAGCAACACATCAGATGTCCACAGTTCTACTAAAATCTATTAAAATAAAAAATGATATAATTGATCGATAACCGATTAACAGTTTAATCATAAAATATAAAAGAATATTGTCGATACACCTACTCCTCCGTCCTTGATATGTAGGTCCTCCGTGGTGTTTTTTTTGGTAAGAAAGTCGCGCATCCATGACTTACAAGACTTAAAAACAAAGTAGGTTAAAAACAAGCAGTAGCTTATTGGACTTGGATTTTTTTGGCTTTGGTCAAGTCTCTTTCATTTGTTTACTTTCTTCTGTTTTCTTCTTTTAAAAAAAAAAATATATATATATATATATATATATAGAGGAATTCTCTTATAGGGACCTAAAATAAGGATTTAAAATAAGGACCTAAGCTTTTGGGGTACAAGAAATTTTTTAAAAAATTTGAAAAAATTACGTTTATGTTTGATCGGTTTTACGAATCTAATGATATATTTTTTGTTTCAAACAAAAATCAAATGTTACTCGAAAAGTGGATGAAACAAAAAATATAGAACACAAAACATTTCATCCACTTTTCGGGTAACATTTGATTTTTGTTTGAAACAAAAAATATATCATTAGATTCGTAAAACCGATCAAACATAAACGTAATTTTTTCAAATTTTTTAAAAAATGTCTTGTACCCCAAAAGCTTAGGTCCTTATTTTAAGTCCTTATTTTAGGTTCTTATAAGATAATTCCCCTATATATATATATTTATCGACTTCAAATGGGTTAGGGTTTTGCATATTGTTAATTGATTTTTTGTTGAGTTAATTATCCCTTGTTGTTTTCAGCATTTTCTAGCTTAGTTACTCATTCTTTCAAATTAAATAAGTTATAGGTTCAAATAGGGGATATAAGATTATTTCTTGAAATAAATATGTGCGAATTTGAGGAGGATTCAAAGCGCATAATATCTATGTTGCGCTGAAATACCAAGATAAGAAAGTTCAATTTAGATGACCTTAATCCGAGCTTTCAAAAAATTGGCTAGTTAACATAGTTCGAACCCTGATCAACTCTTTACCTTGAACGCAAAATTGGTCTCTATAAAAATTAACGTAATTTTTATGTTCCTTGTGATTTTTATACTTGCACACAATGTATAAGATATGATTCTTTCACACTAAAATTCATAAATATAATCACATTCAATTAAACCCTTTAGTAATCATCTATAGTTCTAATCTGTTTAAACGGTCAAATGGTGTCCAATAAAGACAATAACATCATAAATACGAGTTTTAGGGTTAGGGTTAACTAATTTTTGGATGCTTTTGTAAGAAGATTACTAAGTTTATATATATATAGAGACACATAAATATTATTTCAACAATGCTGAAACCAACTAGAAGTTTTTTTTTCCTTCACGTTATTAAATTAGCCTTTTAGGCTAACTTATTGCACCACTAATAAAATATAAATTAATTATTTCACAACTTATAAACTTAAAACAAATATTGTTATCAAATAAACCAACAAGTGGTTTGTTAAAGTGACACGGTGTTTGTTTCTCTTAAGTAAGGTCTCGAGATAAAGTCTTGTGAATGAAAAAAATTCTTGTTAGGAGAGCTTTACTCCTTTAGTGGAACCCTTCTAGTTCGACCTAGATTTAGTCAAAGCGGGATCACTTACATCTAAAGAGAGTGATCAAATCAAGTCCCAATTTGAAACAGAATTAAAAATAAAAAATTATCTTTATTATCATATTAAAAATAGATCAACAAAGATCATTAATTTAATTAAGACAGAAAATAAAAATATATAATAGTAAATCGCATATTTGACAGCTGTAAAACTGAAACTGAAATTTGTATTAAAAAAGCCAAAAAATAGTTATAAAAACGATTATTTTAAGGATTTGATTAATTAAAGTACTGAAAAAAGAAAAGTAAAAGGCCAAAAAAGGGCAAAGTGAAAAACAAGAGTCTTTAACAGGGACCCACTCCCCTCAAATAAGTGACAGAGACGGCAGTTTCATTTCTGAAGCGGCTTCTGTTGCAAAGTTTGTTTAAATAAATTTGTTATAGTTTCTCTCTCTCCGTTTCTCTTGAATTCTTGGTGGTTTCTCTCTCTTTGGGGGAAAATCATTACTGAAGTAAAGTAAAGCCAAGAGCTTTGTATTCTACTAGGGTGTGTGATTTCTCAAACGGAGCTAAAGTCTATCTTTCACACCTTTCAATCGTCAAACCATGGAAGGAGAATCCAGGTCTTGAGAGCTCCAAAGTCTAAAGAGGTCTGTTTCTTAATTTAATTCCCTCCCCCACCCCTCCTCTCAAATTTTGATCGTTCTGTAGTGAAACAAATCTATCTGTTCTTATCCTTAATTGGGTTTTCTCCCCTTCTCAAACAATTTCAGAATACCCAGCTGGGTCTGCTCTATTTCTAATAGATTGACTGTTGAGATGTTGAATTCGATGGAATTTTAATAAAAATCCCTTTTGGGTTTCGTGGGTGTTTTGAAACATTGGATTTTGACCACATGTGTATGTTGATTTATCTTCAAGATCTTTACTCGTGCTAGAAGTTTTTCTGAGATATTTCGAGTTTTATGGTTTGTGTATCCTTGGGTGTATTGGGTTTGGGAGTTAGGGCTTTGGGCGTTTTGGGGGTAAGATGGGAGAGGTTGAAGAAGCTAACAAGTCAGCTGTGGAGAGCTCCCACAGAGTATTAAGTTTGTTGTCTTTGCCCCAAGATCAGGTTCAGTATAGAAATCTAATGCTGGAAACTGGAGAGGCTGTGTTTAAGTTTAAGAAGGTTGTTTCTCTTCTCAATACTGGTTTAGGTCATGCAAGAGTCAGAAAGCTCAAGCATTTACCAAACTCATGTCCAAAGAGTATTCTTTTAGATTATCCACAGAATAGAACAGACCATCCGTCCAAGACTCTGCAGTTACTTCAGTCTAGTTTTCAAGAGAACCCACTCCAGGAATTAGGCTCAAATGCTAAGAACTCTCTGTATTTGGGAAACCCGACTTTGGAATTGAGCTCAAATGGGAAAAGTCCTCTCCAACTTCCTCAACAGACGTCGTCATCACAGTATAACTTCCTCCAGCAGCAACAACAGTTACAACAAAGGTTGCAACTTCACCAGCACCAGCTGAAACAACAAGCTGAGATTATGTTTCGTAGGAGCAACAGTGGCATAAACCTGAATTTTGATAGCTCTAGCTGTACACCCACTATGTCATCCACTAGGTCCTTCATTTCTTCCTTAAGCATAGATGGTAGTGTGGCTAATATGGATGGAAGTGCCTTTCACTTGATGGAGGCACAACGTGCCTCTGACCAGAATTCACAGCAATACAAGAGGAAGTGTTCTGGAAAGGGGGATGATGGAATTTTGAAATGCGGAAGCAGCAGTAGATGTCACTGCTCAAAGAAGAGGTTGGTTGGATTCCCTTGCCCATCGCTCATATTGTCAGTTTGTCGCTACTCACTATTGCTTGCCACTGTAAGGGTCTTTCTTCTTCAAGAACTCTAATTCGTTATGCTTTTTGACAGGAAACATCGAGTAAAGAGATCAATCAAGGTTCCTGCTATCAGCAACAAACTTGCAGATATCCCGCCTGATGAGTATTCATGGAGAAAATATGGCCAGAAGCCCATAAAGGGTTCTCCTCACCCAAGGTAAGCTTCAGTTTTCTATATTTGATATACTGGTACATTGTTATGTTGTAAGAATGTTGACTAGTTTGTTAATAATGCTTTAAGAATCATCTTAAATTTGCCTCTGTCAATCTGCTCATTTGCTTGGCAGATATTTTGTTGTGGGTGCAAGAAATTGTTAAATAGATGAAGTTAGTTTTCTCTAGCTGGCATTTACCATATATTGGTAAAGTTTGCAATTGTGCTTTTCTCTCATTTTTGTATAGTTATCCTCCATTGTCTCTCATTTTTCCTGTGGTGTTCATTTAAAAATTACTTAATTCTCAACTTTCGTGAAATTTCCGAGGATGATTCGGTTTCATACTTTTGCAGGGGATATTATAAATGTAGCAGCATGAGAGGTTGCCCTGCAAGGAAGCATGTTGAGCGGTGCTTGGAAGACCCGTCCATGCTCATAGTGACCTACGAAGGGGAGCATAACCATCCAAGGTTAGCATCTCAGTCTGCAACAACATAAACGACGAGAAGAGCTTCAATTGATGTCATTGTTGTTATTTGCAATTGGCTTGAATGGCTCCTGGACTTGTTTTCGCATAGTTTGAGAATGACACATAGTAGGAGCATTTTGGCATTTGAAAGTTGGCTTTCCAAGCCTTTTGAACTTTTCGGCAAATTGGTGTAAATCCTTGCAATGAATTGAAGAACGATGTGGATTTGGGGGTGTTGAATTGTAATGATCTTTCGTGGAAATCAATGCTCTAAGCATTTGATTAGTTTCATTAATTCGCTGCCTCCAATGCGGTTTCGTTTTTTGTAACTGTCAATTAGGTTGTGTTTTTTTGGTGTCTGTTTCTGCTGGCTTTTGTGTATCTAACCGGCGTTGGTCACTTGTTATTGCATCTGATCTCACATGCAATGCAATCTCTGGAAAAGGAAAACCCAATAAACCATGATGGGGGCGGACATTTTTTCTCATTTGTTTCTTCTATTTTGACCTAAACATTGTTGGTTCAACTAAGTAAATGCCTCTATGTAATGATTCTTCGTAATGCCTGAATAGGTAAAAAGGTCAATAACACTCGCCTACAAGATTCCCATGGTAGATTGGGTCGGGAATATGCAAGATGGTGTTTCCGGAATTAAACTTGAAGAAACTCTATCATGGGTCACATGACCCATGTTTGCTTGTTATAATGCCTGATTAGGGTTGTGCATAATTGATCTACCTAGCACAATGTTGATATTTTCTTTGTTTGCTTGTGGAGAGGCAGAGAGGGGCCAACATGGCTCGACAAATCTCTGCATTATTGAATCTGCATTAGCATTTATATGTATTTCCATATTTTCAATACAATCAGGCCAAAGACATTCTCTCTGCACTCATGTGGACTAAGTTGTCTTCTTCTGTTAGCTTTATGAGAATTTTTGTAGTTATGTGTACTTGATAAGCAACAACAAAGTTGAGTTGCAGGCTCCATAAGCGTGAGTAAACGCTTCAAAGAAGCAATCTTGAAATATTGAAAGAAGGTGAAAGGGAAGGAAAATGTATCATTCAATACTTGCTTTAGATTGGTAGTTAAAACTTTGGGAGTTGGTTGGGTTTGGTGTTACCTACTTGGTAAATAATTAATTTTGTTTATTTACTTCTCACTTAGGGTTTTCAGTGTATAGAGTTACAAGTTGATTTAGGTGATATATCAATAAACCCATCCATAGCTTTCAAAAACGAGAAAGAGAATGCTTGTTAGTGTGTCTTCTGAGATTGTCAATATAGTTAATTATGGTTCTCTCCATCACTTGAATAAGGTTAGACTCATGTTTCAACAACTAATTTCTCTTAAAACCTTCGAACAAAAGTAAGAAAAAAGTGGGTCTTCCCTTGACTGCTCTACAAATCCAAGATATATATATTTTTTAACCGTGAATCACACACTATACATGTTTATTCTTTGGACAACTATCAGACTCGTTCGTACAAAAGCTTTCCACTTGATAATAGGATAAATTGGGCCAAAACCTATTGTGTAGTCATAAGGGTATTGCTCTTAATGAGAATCAAGCTCAAAACCTTTTTAACCGTGAATCACACATTATACAAGTTTATTCTTTGGACATCCGATATCTAAACTTAGATTGTTAGACCAATTCGTACAGAAGTTTCCCACCTGATAATATGATAAATTGGACCAAAACCTAGTGTGTAGCCACAAGATATTGCTCTTAATGAGAATCACGTTCATAACCTAATTGCATACAATTTGACTTCAAGAACTTGACCACTACATTATCATCCTAATAATTACCAAGATAGTTGTTGGTAGAGTTTGGAAATCACAATCCAAGTTTGCACTTGATACCCTTGAAACACAAATTCTTGAAAAGTGGGTTTTCTCAATCTTCTTGGTGAAAGATTGTTTCCATAACATGAACAGCTTCAAATTTCCAATGGATAATGCTTTTCCTACACTTCTGGTTCATTGACTCGTAGTCATGAGTGTATTTTCAATGACAGAAATTGGTGACCAGAAAACGATCAAATGAGTAATAGTGGGCAAGCCCAACTGCCCAATATCGAATCCACTTATCCACCACATAGTTGCGGGCTTTAAGGAGGTCGTGTGAAAGAACGTCCAATAGATGGCACGTATAATAGAGTATGATGAATATTGGAAACAACTTGCAAATGCGTAATTAACCTAGTTGATTATCTCGTTGAACTTGAAATGCATGCTTTACACTTTTCGATATCCAATTGAGATTTAATTTCTTAAGATTTTCGAGATTTTGTATAAGCTGAACCAAAAATCGGAGGCTTGAGCACTGGGCATGCCGAGTGAAGACTTCTCGGTTATAAACTTCAAGTCAAGCATTCTTACAAACTTCAAGTCGAGCATTCAAAATCCAACTAAAAAAGAATTTCATAGGGTTTTTGAGATTTCCAGTGGTCCAGACCAAAAGTCAGAGGCTACAGCACTAGACATGATGAATGAAGACTTCTCGATTATAAACTCGAAGTCGAGCATTCAACATCCAACTGGGATTTAATTTCTCATCAGTTTTTGAGATTTCGGGTGGTTAAACCCCTAATCATGGTTATGATGGCATCGTCCCATGCATTGACAAGCATTCTAATCTCATATACAAATATTATTCATATAACATACATTTGGGTATCAACTAAGGCTAAATTGAGATCAAAATTGAATAATGAGATTGGAATCCATGGCAGCTTATACAACCCTATACTTGTAACCTCTATTAAAACAATAATTACTTGGCCAAAACATACAAGTTAACGGTTAAAACATGAACTAAAACAGCACTTAAGATGATTTGAGATCATAGGTTGGTTTTGGGTTGATATTTTTATACACAATGACCATAGTTTAATAAAGTAGGATTTTCTAACATCTGCGACACACAAATAACTTCATACGAACTTCCCAATTCCCATTAAACAAGGCCACTGGGCCAGAGTGTACAAAAGTAGCCTTCTTAATTAAACATAAATAATCTGATCAATTATCTTAATTAAAAAGGAAACATCAAAACAAAATTCGATAAAGTTCACCAAAGATCATAGCATTCCATATTTCAAAACATAAAGCAAAGGGATAAGTAGGTTCACTTCAAAGGAATGAACCTGGAAGAGTGGGTAGCACCGATACCAGGCCTTCCATGCTTGACTGGTTTGTAACTGATAGAAAATTCAGCTAAATAATGACTAATCATTTCAGGCTTGATTTCGACTTGATTAAAGGTCTTGCCATTGTAAACACCAATAACGCTACCAATCATTTCAGGAACTATGATCATGTTCCTGAGATGAGTCCTCACAGGCTCTGGTTTCTCACCAGGTGGTGCCTCCCTTTTCTGTGACATTAATCAAGAAAGAAAATTTTAAGAACAATAAAAAAGGGCAAAAGATAATGATCAAAATTCAGTTCGACAAATCACAAGCTAGCATCAAAGAAATGCAGAGAATATCAAACTACAATATTGCTTTTCTTTATTATATTTTATTGAATGCTGAAAGAGTATAAGTTGGTAAGCAAATCTCATTGCACAAAAAGGATCATAATCATATGATCATGTACATCAAAATTTTCAAGGCCAAGGGTTATCTTCCTAGCATCCTCTCATAACAATACAGAATCCCAATTCTCTCCATTCAAAACTCTGTTATTTATCAGATGCTCCAATCCATTTCATTTATTTATCAGATGCTCACTAATGATTCTTAGCCTTCTCACATCCTATAGTTGATTTCTAGAATTATTGAAACCCCTATTTCAGTAATTGTCTCTTCTATGTCTGACAATCAATATCAATATCACTGATCACTAGCTTCCTTCCTTTCTTATTGTATCCATTTCCTCAAACAAACAAAGAATCCTTAAATCCTTTTTCATCCAAACTAACTCCACAAACTATAATTATCTGTTCTATTTCTTTAGCTAACCGAACTGAAATACGGCTATAAGAGGGAAAAAACTGCTCAAAATCCCCAATACATCAACTCTATAGCCAATGAGATTAGACTGACATCAAGTTACAGCAGGCCTTTCAACATTCTACGTACAATCACCTTTTTTGAGTTTTAAGATCCAAGTCCATGACACATTGACGGTCTGTGCCAATGGGATTTGGCCATCTTTAGCTTATGCGGGGCTTTGAACAGTCTTACTACACTCACCCTTTCAAATTGCGAAATAGAGGCTAAATGGTCCAGACAAAACAATTAAATATATGCAGGGCCATCCCTACTCAGGAAATAAAAGTAGAATGTCAAATAGCATATAAAATGATCTACTTTTTGTATGGCTTAAATGAGGTGGAATCAAAGCAACATTGGTTAAAAAGCTGAATTCCTCATTCCATTTCATTACAAGCTAATTTCCAATTCTCTTAAATTAAATGTAGAAAGAAAAGAAAAGAAAAAAGCACTTAGCAATTTACAGCCTAGACCCCAGAAGCCAATGTGGTAGGCAAAATAGACTAGCTCTTCAACCTAACCGGGTTTTATCCAGATTCACTTGGTGCCAAATTGAGCTCTGCCTAGTCGTGCAGGCTCTACGTAGCATTCAATCACCCTGAAGGTATATTTGCAATTGTTCTCCAAACAAAATTCTCAGCCTTAAAAAACACCGTACATCAAATTCAATAAATAATGAGTCATGTGATTCAAATCAGTGAAATCACAAGATCCGCCTCTAATCATCAATCATAAGATCATCAGTCAAAATGCAAAGAACATAAAAAATAGGCAACTCAAAGAGCACTCACCGCCTTGCGAAGTTTCTTGATCAAAGCCATTGGCTTCCTCTTCAGACCACGTTGAAACCTTGTATCGTTTCAGAACACGAATTACATTCCATCACAAAAACCCCCCAAAATATCGCATTTCAAAATTTGTATCGGAAAAACGTGAACAAATAACGATACCTTCTGCGGGCACGAGCCGGGAAGAGCTTGACGAGCTCATCAGTAGACATGTCCAGCAGAGCATCTAGATCAACTCCTCGAAAGCTGAACTTCTTGAACGTTCTCTTCTTCGGTAGTCCAGCAGCAGCAGCAACATCGACTTCGGCATCCGCCTAAGCACAGACAATAATGAACCGTGTTATGAGAAATCATTAGTACTTGAAAATCACTGTGTGGTTCCCTGGAATCGCCTCGTCATTTCATTGAAAAATCTCACAAATAAAAGAGAGTAAAAGGGACAATGGCTTCTCAGAGTTAGAGCTCGTACGCACCATGGTGAGTTGGAGACGAAAGAAGCAGAACGGATTCGCGAGCGGGAATTATGGGAGCGGCTAGGGTTTGGAGATCGTTAGTGGGAATATATGATACCGATATCGGGTACCATATCGGATCCCTTCGGGTCGGAAAATATGCTCATTAAAAGGGAAATTGAAGCACCCCGTGTATTTTTTTACTTATTACAAATACGCGCCCCAGGAATTAAACACTTACAATGACATCCTTTAATAGTCTTAGTCTACGTCGTTTGAAAGTATATTAGTTTATATGCTCGGCCTATAAGTTAAGTAGTTTATAAACTTAATTTTATTGGTTAACAATCACATTAATCACATATCAATTTTTTCTCAATTTCTCATTTTATTCTCATTTTCTCACATATTTGTCCTTTTATTTCATAAAATATATGTTAGATTTCGAAAAAAATTATATATTCGAATTCAAAGCATAAAACTTTTTCTAACAATACTCATATTTGATAGTTTTTATTTCATTATTAAACTAATTTACATATTCCTAATAGTAAATTGACAGTTTATATGCTATTAAAATTTACGCTCTACCGAACAACACACAACTTATTTGACAGTTTATAAGTTAGACAGCTTATCTGCCAGCTTATATGCTATCAAAGATACTCTCAAACGAACGCACAATCACTCCCTTTGATAATCCACCAAAGAATCCCATAATCCCTCACTTATTACTAATTTATTTTATTCTTTATAACTAAAGCCTAAATAATGCAAATTGGGGGTGTCGAAAGTAGGGATGGCAACGAGTTGAATTTTTTATAAACTGTGCAAAAATTTGCCTTCAACTCACTCTTCAATACCTCCTACTCCCGCCCTTCGACCCACCCTCAGGGCATACTATTTGTATCGCCTCCAACCCGCTGGTATATCAATCCCGCATGAATGTAGATGTATTTTATATGTTTATACATGTATCTATACTATTTTGTCACACACATATATTATGTATTTTATATATTTTAATATAATTATTTAAGTATACCTTTGGTACATCAGGTTTGTAGTAACATATACCAGTATCTGACCCGGGGCAGGGTAGTAATTTTAAAACCCAAATCCAACTTGATGTACTTGTTGGATCGAGTAAAATTCGATGGACTTAGATCAGATGCAAATGGTAGGATCGGTTTAAAATTGTCATTCCTAGTCGAAAGAACATAAAATATAGGAGATCATCCCCTTTGTTACTATATATATGGTTGTATAGCTATAATAGATTAATAGGCTGTAAATCAGGGCGGTACATTAGAGCTGTAAATTAAAGAAGAGATTTCGAGTCAATAGTTGTAAATTAACGAAGCAAATTAGGGTCGCTGGTTATATATAACCCTAGCATCTTTTATGTGCAAAAGCAAGGAAAATAATATTCAAAATACACTTTCTATATGGTATCGAAGCGTATCATATGGGATCAGTTGGCTGCGTCATGCCTGTGTACCAAACTAGGAACCATGACAAATGTTGAGAAGTATACTATTAAGTGATCAACTTCGGCTCAATAAGTTTCTTCAAGCTCTTCGACATATCTATGAAGCTACCCAAATATCTGTAGATGCCCGAAATCCACAATCACCAAATCTGAGGACTTGGACTTTAGATAGGCACTGATAACTCTCAATAATCTGTGTTGCTCCAGATCCTGCACAAATCCAATCTAATAACCGTTAGAAACCCAAGGACCGGATTTGGGGGGACCTGTCGTTGGGGCTCCGACGATCAAGTTAGTTTAATGAATGAAGAGACAGTGATCGTGGTAGAGACCGGAGAAGAAAGATCGGTGTTTGGGAGTATTTTTCTGGAAGAGTTTAGAGAGTTGTTCTTGGTATAGTGCTGGTGTTCTCGGTCCTCTCTGGTCAATAGGAGGAGGGAGGTATTTATAGTGTTTTGTTTTACTAAATTTAGTAAGGGGCTTAAGTTATTTCAACACTGAATTGATAGGCCCGACACTGAGGTGACATTTTCTTTATAGAAAGAGTCAGCCAAAAAGTAGGTGTTTGGCCAAAAGAAGTGTGCAAGCATTAAATGAAAAGATAAGGCCAGATCTAAAGAATGGGCTACTTGCAGTTTGACAGAGGTGTCAGACTGACTACCTTAGTAAAATAAATGTACCTCTTGGAGCTCTTAATAAGACAGTATAATGGCAAGCTCAGTGCTCCTTACAATCATTGATGGTCTTTGTCAGGTGAGCTCTAGGCGAGATGAGCTTTAAGTCAGATGAGGTGAGCTCCAGGTCAGACGAGCTTTAGGTCAGGCGAGCTCCAGCTCAAGAGAGCTCCAACTCAAGAGAGCTCCAGGCTAGGTGAGCTCCAGCTCAGGAGAGCTCCAGGAAGGTGAGCTCCAGGTTAGTAGAGCTCTAGGTCAGGTGAGCTCTAGCTTAGATGAGCTCTAGGTTAGGCGATCTCCTACTTAGGAGAGCTCCAGGCTAAGTGAGCTCCAGGCTGGTGAGCTCCAGCTCAAGAGAGCTCTAGGTCAAGCGAGCTCCACCTCAAAAGAGCTACAGGCTAGGTGAGCTCCATCTCGACGTAGGTGGCAGCTTCAGGTTGACGTAGAAGGGAGCTCCAACTCGACGTAAGTGGTAGCTCTGGGTCTATTGGGCTAAAATTGAAGTTGTGACTTGACTTTGGTCAAATTTGACCATACCTTTGACTAGATCAAATGCGAACTGGCGATGACTTTGAAAAGTGGGTCAGCCCAATTTTGGTCACTACAATATCTTAGCGCAGTCTCTTGTCAACTCTTGATATCGCTTTCCAAAAGTTCAAATTCGAGGATATTCACTTGGGTAATATGCTCGAGTACAACACAATATTGATCTTGTTACTTCTGCACAAACGTCTCGCACTGATCAATCTTTCTACAAGCACTACCACAAAATATGGACACTATCTATCTACTTGCCCGACAATTACTTGTCACCCTTGTCATAAGAGTGTTGATATCTCCATTAAGTGTCCTATGAAATCATCCGTTGGATCTACATCTTCTACTGAATATTATTACTATCATTAAGTGTCCCTAGATACAAGTGTCACTGCTTACTCTTAATCGAGTGAAACCTAATTGTTACTTTAGCTTTCAACAACAAACTCTTAATTTGTATCCACTAACTTTAATCAGCTAGAAGGTACGCACACAATGAAAGCACCATTGACCATTAATAGCATATTTAATAGTTAGTGTTTTGAGGACTAATTTATTGGCTATTGGTAACCCATATCCACTTGGAAACTTTGGCATTTGTACTAAGAGAATCAACACACGAATGTTGTAACTACTAGTAAGGTTTTATCTTATACTGGATTGACATAACTCAATTGAGTGATATATACAAAAAAAGTTCAATCCATCTCATATAACCAATGCAACGACGACCCAAAAAAAAAATGTTAACTTTCGACTTAAAACGGAGAGTATTGATTTGTAATATTTGGGCCAAATTTTATATTTGCAATTACTAGTAGACATTAAATTGTTTTGGTACCATTATTAACATAGTGGAAACGGAAATCCTTGCATATACAGTCCAATGGCATTGCAAGGCAACACATTTACTACCATTAAAACAATACTAATAACACCAAAACATATTTTCTTTGGCCTTATCTATCTAAAGCAAAAACCATGTGCTTGTATTGGATTAGAATCTAGAAGTTACTATGTGGCTTGTATTGTATTATAAGTTGAGATAGGGATGAAACAAAGGAGGGGAAAATATCTAATGTCATTGGTAGTAAGATGTATAAGACAAATTTTGTTTGCAATGTATAGGTATATAAGAATTCACCCAATAAACACACATTTACTTGAATGGCAATAAATTACTCCTAAATCTCACCACATATGGTATTGTAATTATAAAATGAATATATTACGTGAAACACCACTAGGAATGAATTACAGGCAGGTCAAAGATGTAAAAAAGGGATATTTATGCCTAAATGCCACCAAAAGAACAATTTAATCTATAAAGGTATAGTCCACCAATATGTAGTTGATTTTAACTTGATAGAAATTACACATTGAATTACAATATTACAATTTAAGATGTGAATACAGGGTTTTTGTTAGATGTGAAGATGTGTGTATGCAACTGAAAATAACAATGACTATATGAACATGACATTTTTTCATAGTGTACAAAACCCAAACTTATAACCATAAAACCTTTGATCGATCATCAAATATGTAAAGTGAAACAAATATGTTATAATAGGGATTATCGCTTAAATAAACATGTTGAATGAAAAAAAAAGACAATTCAAACTTCATTTTAAATATGATATATAGTGTACATGTTAACATATATCAACCTAATAATTACGAACGTTCAACTTAGACGATGTTTGATCAAAACGTTATATGCCGAATTCTCATCTGATTGTTATAATTCTTGAAGCTATGGATTCCTCTACTAATCTAATTTAACCGGGAATGGTTAAATATAAGTTTCATTCCAAGCATTATCCTAAAATCCCCTAAAACTACAATAACATCGACATAAACCCTAATTTTGACCATTGTAGCTTCAAACGTAAATTTCTCTATGGATACTAATCTTCAGAACACAATTAAATACTTGTTAGAAAGCTCATATAATTATCTACAATATGAAAAAAATCTCATTGCATTTCATGAAGTGTAGCAAAAGTTATACCCAAAACAATCAACCATAAAAGCACACCCTAGTTGGCAAATTCATCTATTTCTCTCACCAACCCTCCATGTAAAAGCTTGCTATGTCCAGCATTTCCACCGTAGATAGTGGCCTCATCCAAGGGCTCATATTTAAACTGATGAAAGTGGGCGATCCGCGTTCTGGGTCCTTCAACCAATCAGCGCACTAGAATTTGGGATACCGCCTTTCCCACACTCGCTATTTAAATCCTTTCACTCCCAGCTATCTTCTCAAACTACACAAAATTACAAGTGCACCACCTAAATCGGATCCGATCGTGTTGCAATCTCTCTCTCTAATCGCTAACCCTAGTTTTTCAAAATCACAGTCCGATCTCTAGCTTCGATCATGGCCTCCGAGGAGCCTATTTTAGCCGTTGAAGCTGCTCCAGTGGAGCCAACTGTTGCTGAACCGGCGGAGGAGAAGCCTGCTACCAAGGGAAAAGCTAAGAAGGCCAAGGAACCTAAGCCAAAGGAGCCTGCTGCTCCTAGGAAACCGAGGAGCCCTCCCTCCCATCCTCCCTATGAAGAGGTAAATTTAATTATATATTGAGATTCACAATTCTACCGATTTGAGAACTTTCGAGATCTTATGGTGTTATTTTCGTGTATTGCAGATGATTAAGGATGCCATTCTGACTTTGAAGGAGAAGACTGGTTCTAGTCAGTATGCGATCACGAAGATCATCGAGGAGAAGCACAAGCAGTTGTCTCCTAATTTCAAGAAGCTTTTGCTGTTCCATTTGAAGAAGCTCGTCGGTTCTGGTAAGCTTACCAAGGTCAAGGGTTCATTTAAGGTCCCATCGGCTAAGGCTTCACCGAAGCCGGCGGCTGCTGCTGCACCGGCAAAGAAGAAGTCGTCTGTGAAGCCGAAGCCCAAGCTGGCCGTTTCTGCCAGGGTCGTTAAGGCAGCTGCCAAGGCGAAGGCGTCTGCGAAGCCCAAAGCTGCTGCTAAGCCGAAGGCAGCTGTGAAGCCAAAGGCAGTTGCTGCTAAGCCAAACGCTTCCGCTGCTGCAAAACCGAAGGCGGCTGCTAAGCCAAAGGCAACTGCGCCTAAGCCAAAGCCGAAGGAAGGGCCTGCCAAGGTTGCCAGGACTTCGATTAGGACCTCTCCTGGGAGGATGGCGGCGGCTCCAAAGCCGAAGGTAGTCCCGAAGAAGGCCCCTGCGCCTAAAAGGGCACCAACTAAGAGTGCAAAAGCCAAGACGGTGAAGTCTCCTGCAAAGAAGTCTACAAGAACTCTGCGGGGAAAGAAATGATCTCTAATAGAGAGAGTAGTGCTCCTAGGCTAGTCTTTGTAAATTCTGCGACATACCCATGAAAGCATGATATCAGAACTTCCGCATCTCCAATTATCTACAGTTACAGTATTATGTTCATTTACAGGTCTTCTTTTTAGTTAATTTGGTCCCCTTTTCCCTGTCGAAATTTGAATAATAGTGTAGATGTATGTTTTGCTTGAATGGATTATGATATGAGTTAGATCAGAGAATTTGCTTCAAATTCTCCCAGACATATCCTATTTCTGTTTCTAATTCATTCTAAATTTCCAATACCTCCTAGTACCTACGGAATCCTTTTTTTCAACAGGATGTTTGGTTATTGAATTAGGGTTTGGTATGCTGGTGGTGCACTCTTGCCAGATTCTCATTTATTTGGGTTTCTGTGCTAGGGATGGCTTGCTTAACTTGTTGATGGTTGAGAAATTGGATTCTCTCTATTGTGAGGAAAACAAAGGAGCTCTTATTAGTGGTTGGAAATGCAGACATTGACACTACTTCTTAGCTTCCACTTCATGAAGGTATCACGTTACCTCATAATCTCGTGCTTTGCTTGAAAAATAGTGTATGAATGTGTCTAGTTCATTTCATAGATATGTTTTGGTCGAAATTGTTTTGCAAATTCGTGTTATTTTCCCATGGAAGTTATAAGGTTTCTTAACAAATGCAGAGCTAGTCTATCCTGCAGATGCATCCTTGTATCTATGAATTTGTTTGTGTTGAATTAATGAGGTATTATCCTTTTTAATTAAGATGCATTTGGCTTGTGCAGCTACTTGTTTGTAGCACACCTATATAGCTTTGGAGAAGTTATAGTCAATGATGAAATTAGTTTAAGTGTCCTTAATTATGAATGTTTCACATGGAAGGGGGACTATAGACACTGCTCTTAATGATTTTTTTAAGTCGATCAGATCGGGTGCCCCCATGATTTACTCATAAAGCATCTACTGTGTGACCAGTGTAAGTAGCTTTCCTTGAGATCATCCCATATGAAGCTAGTACTTGAGTTGGAGTTGATTGCTTTTGATATTGCTTATTCAATCTCTCTGTATCTAACATGCATTGATTTGGCCACAGGCATTTTAGGACATTGTTTTGCTTATATATACGATATTCATTGAATGATGACGCATTCAATGCACATATATTTGCATATTGTTTCTTGCATGCAATCGTGTCTATTTCAGGAAGTAGCTTGACTTGCTACTCACTTTCCTCGCAAAAACTTCTTGCTAATCTTTTTTTGTTTGCAATGTGCTGTACGTAGACTGAAGAACAATATAGGCACCATTTATTGTAAAGGAATTGCAAGAATAAGCGGTTGAGCCAAAAGGAATGACCACAGAGGATAATGATGATTTTGTGATGATTCATGAAGATGGGATGCTGATACTTTCACCGTGTGCGGAAAATTCTTTCAATCACCATAGCATTGTTTTATTTGGTATGGCAAATGAAATCCCCTGTAGAGCATATGCTATGATGCAGAATAATGGCTTGTGTGATTTTATTGTGTTAAACCTTCAAGTACTTTGTCTAATTATATTTAGTGATGGAAACAACGCGTGGACTTTTATTTCTTTGTGGTTTTGAGGGTCTGCATCATAAAACCTTGAGATATGCCACAGCATAAAGGGGAGATTGAGGTATTTGGAGGTGCTGCAATGTTATTGTGTTACTATATTTTTTTAAAAAATTGAATTTTTTGTTAAATGGTACAAATGTTGCTTCATTGCCAATGGATGAATGAGATTGGAAAATACTAAGTTGAATTTAGGACTTTGTAAAACATAGACTGTGCTCTTGAGCAAGAATTGATAAATTTTTTACTTCTTGTGTTGGTTATTATATGCATGCGGAGATGTGGAAACGATGTCTCCTTAGCAAGAAGTGTCTAGCCCATCTTGACGTTGTAACATTTCTTATACCAGCATTATGAGAAAATCTTCATTCTGTATTTATGCCCATTTATATGTTAATGCCATCTTTAGGTCGTTCTTTGCTGCTGTGATTTTTTTTTTGTAATGAGAGGACAATTGAGGCAAGAATTAGAAGGAACCTGAAAATAATGTTGTTACAAGTGAAGGATGGTGATTTTGTCGCACATGTATTCTTTTTTAGTCGTAGACCTGTGTATTCTTTTTTTTAATGAGAGGGCGAATGGGCGATTGAGGCAAGAATTAAAAGGAACCCTGAAAATAATGTTGTTGGAAGTGAAGGATGGTGACTTTGTGGCATATGCATTCTTTTTTAGTCGTAGACCTGTGTAAATTAAATAAAGAGGTGGGGTTCTTTGCGATGACGATCTTGTTACATTTAAGTAGCTTTCTGGTAAAGTTGAAGATTTTTGCATATATCCTTGCGTCATTATAACAAAAATTTTCTTATTTATAGCAATAAGTGTGCCGGCTGAAAGGCTGGTTTATGCTCATGTGGGTAAGTTCCTCTTTGCTAATGTTTTACCTGCATGTGGTGCCAGTCAATGCAAAGATGTGTGATAAACAGGAGCTATTATGTAACGTTCCAAAGATCCACATCCATCGGTTTATTGACTCGTTTTCTGGTTCCAACATGGGTGATGTCAATCTTTATGCAGTACATATTATTCTCTTTCCGTTTCTGATAAGCATGTTCCTTTTATTTCGCTTTCTACTAACTCAATTTTGTTCTTCCATATTTCTCCTCGATCTGAGTCTTATATAATGATCTCTTTGCTCTTTATTCTTTACCTTCTTTCGGAACCACTTGTCTCTTGGTTGCTAAGCGAGTAATAATCCTTGAAGGCAGACTTGTGACGTGTTATTGTACGTTGGTTTGTTGACTTTAATCTCAATTTTGCCTTTTAACACAAATTCTATTTAGAAGCTTCATGGTTTATATTCCATGCCTGCCCATAATTTGTTGCATGGCAGTGATGTAGGGTGTTTCCTTACTTACTTTTCACTTTTTATTGTTCGATTATTATGTGTCAGATAAGGAGGAAAGTTCTCGAAGAGTACTTTGGGTTTGAAAAAGTAGCTGTATATGCAAACTGCAGAGGTGTTTTAATAGTATTGTGATTGGTAATGAGCTACTAAGCCAATAACTGTATTTTTTGCGCTGTGACTGCATGGGAGTTGCCAATTACCTAATCAGATTTTCAAGAAATAGGATGGCTATAAATTGGCTTAGTTGACCTGAGGATATTATTATAGATGAGTGGCCAAAGTGGGAAAAATGAGACAGAGACATGTGAAGGGAAGAATGTGATTGTTGATACAGATAACAATTTTCCCTCACACATGGATCCTGTGTTACTCTGCATCGCTCTTTCCTTCCCCACTTGATGTTCCATGCTTCTTGTTTTAATTATCTTTCTTTTGGAGAGTTTGAGCTTAGGTTTCAAACGATTTTTTAATTTTTTTTATGGGAACTAGATGTTGGGGACCATATTGTTGCGATGAAAGGGAAATAGGCATGTCCTAGGATCTCGATATGTAGATTTATATGTTATCCGTTTAGCCATCACTGTGATTGAATTTTGCTGCATATTGGTTGTTGATTTTGTCGAGTCAATCTATTACTTGATAGTTGATATGTTATCTGTTGATTCTGTTCATTACTAAAGTAGTACTAGGAAAATGGTTATGGAGGTTTGCTACAGATAGAGTGATATCCTGTGGAAGTAGACCATTGTTGCAAAATAGGAAGTAGAAAATGTTGGATGGGTAACAGGGTTGAAAAGGAACCTTACGTTGACGTGAGGATATTATTATAGATGAGTGGCCAAAGTCGGAAAAATGAGACAGAGACATGTGAAGGGAAGAATGTAATTGTTGATACAGATAACAATTTTCCCTCACACATGGATCCTGTGTTACTCTGCATCGCTCTTTCCTTCCCCACTTGATGTTCCATACTTCTTGTTTTAATTATCTTTCTTTTGGAGAGTTTGAGCTTAGGTTTCAAACGATTTTTAATTTTTTTTATGGGAACTAGATGTTGGGGACCATATTGTCGCGATGAAAGGGAAATAGGCATGTCCTAGGATCTCGATAGGTAGATTTATATGTTATCCGTTTAGCCATCACTGTGTTTGGATTTTGCTGCATATTGGTTGTTGATTTTGTCGAGTCAATCTATTACTTGATAGTTGATATGTTATCTGTTGATTCTGTTCATTACTAAAGTAGTACTAGGAAAATGGTTATGGAGGTTTGTTACAGATAGAGTGATATCCTGTGGAAGTAGACCATTGTTGCAAAATAGGAAGTAGAAAATGTTGGATGGGTAACAGGGTTGAAAAGGAACCTTATGTTGACCTGAGGATATTATTATAGATGAGTGGCCAAAGTGGGAAAAATGAGACAGAGACATGTGAAGGGAAGAATGTGATTGTTGATACAGATAACAATTTTCCCTCACACATGGATCCTGTGTTACTCTGCATCGCTCTTTCCTTCCCCACTTGATGTTCCATGCTTCTTGTTTTAATTATCTTTCTTTTGGAGAGTTTGAGCTTAGGTTTCAAACGATTTTTTAATTTTTTTATGGGAACTGGATGTTGGGGACCATATTGTCGCGATGAAAGGGAAATAGGCATGTCCTAGGATCTCGATATGTAGATTTATATGTTATCCGTTTAGCCATCACTGTGTTTGGATTTTGCTGCACATTGGTTGTTGATTTTGTCGAGTCAATCTATGACTTGATAGTTGATACGTTGGTATGTTATCTGTTGATTCTGTTCATTACTAAAGTAGTACTAGGAAAATGGTTATGGAGGTTTGCTACAGATAGAGTGATATCCTTTGGAAGTAGACCATTGTTGCAAAATAGGAAGTAGAAAATGTTGGATGGGTAACAGGGTTGAAAAGGAACCTTATGTTGTGGGGTGGGGGGGGGGGGGGGGGGGGGGGGGGTTGGGGGGAGGAGTAGACAATTATGTGGAGAGTGGTAATCATATGTTTCTTACATAAGGTGGATTTCTGAAAGGATGTGTGGTGTGGTGTGAAGCTGTTGGAGCGTTGGTTCTCCAAACTTATTTTCAGGGGCAAGAAATGAAGAGATGAAGCTACACGACAACTTGCTAATATTCGCCAATGGCTCCGTTGGAAGGTTCTTTTCAAGGAGGGAGCTTTGGCTAGGTCCCTTAACCACTGCACCAACTATGACAAGGAAACTGCGTTGACATAGTTGGTGCAGTGGTTGAGGGTAAGATGGATGTTAAAATGTACATGGCTAGATAAGAGGTTTGGAAATATGCTAATTAGACTATTAGTGGCCATGATGCTTTGGCATGTTCCACTCATGACTGAATTCACTAAAAGAAAGAGAGGATGATGAAGTATGCACCAATGCTTCTGTTTACGGTACCATATTCGGCTTTGTGGATGGATTTTTAGCACTTATTCTTCAGCTTTTTAGTGTCCCCTTTGGTGGTCTACGTACAAGATATTTTAACCAAACTTGTCCTCCATATTCGGTTTTAGATTTCTTATCCATGATTGCTATTAATATTACCTTGGTTTTCTTTGAATGTCATTCGTCTCTCATCTATCTTTGATTTCTCATTCTATTTATCTTTTCTGATTGATTTATCATATCTACTTTTTTTTTACTTTTCAGCTTATGATTGACCCCTGAAATTTTAAACCGAGATTTCTTCAATATTACTGATTAAGGCAGGTAAGTAATTCGTGTCAATTCTTTTAATGAAAATCACACAGTTACTTGCACTCGTTTTATGTCTTGCCTACTCGGTGACAGGGAAAGCGAAATTGAAAGAATTATGTGTTATTTTGGAATTACCTTAAATGTTAATCATGCAATGTATGCAACTTTTAGTGCCATTTGTGTTCATGCATTCACTTTTCAGAGCATGTATCTATGGGTAATGGAAACATCTAATTTCATAGTTTAGTAATTACATAGGGGTTGGGATGGCTGCCAACACAATGGATGTGGGTTGTTCGCTAACTGTAGTAGTTGACGATAATATTTGTTTTGCGAGTATGCAATTTATAGGACTTCTTGGGTGTATATGTTCCGAATTTTGATTAAATAACAGTAGCAAACTTTATGAAAAGTATGAACAAACCAGGAAGCTGGAGTTGTTCTCCCCATCCTTACATTCTCCTTCTAATTTGAATTATCTGGAGCTTGAATATGTTAACATGTCTGTTTGAGACTGTATCTCTACTGGTAACCTTGTTAGTTTTATCTTTTTTATATCCTAAGGTAGCCTTCATTATCCATCTTGGTATACATGGTTACTACTAAGCTGGGGACGTCTACAAATATACTTGGATTAGAAACAGTGCTTGCACAACTTTGGATAGAATTTGGCAGAATAAAGGGAGTGGACAATATCTTCAAAAGAATCTGAGCCTAACTTATTTACCTAACTACCTCTATGCCTCCTCCACTTCCCGTTCTCTGTCCAATAAGATTGGCATTCCAGCGACTTATAAGCTTTTTATTGTCAATCATGATTTAATGTTGTACCGATGATGGCTACAAAAATAGTATGTAATTATCAGATACCTCATCTCTATCAGACGAGGACCCACTGTTCGCAGATTCTTAGGAATTTGTCCACCAACCTTTACCCAATTTTTATGTCTTGGTGAACTTTGGTTCATAGTCCATCCTTACCACAGGAGACTTTTCTTTCTGAATATGTGACATATTGTCCTTTGCGGTTTATTGGATGGAACGCCAAAGATAATCTCTTTGATTACCAATCTCTCGATAGATCATCCATAGATTTTCTTACACCACGTGAATGTACTTTCAATTAGACCTTAATGATTGGGGTGATCACAGTTTAGTAATCATTCATGCAGATCATTTATTTCTAACCTAGAACTGTATGTTGTAAGTGTCTAAACCATTTTTGTGGCGCAAACTTTCCAATCATTGTCTTGTGAATTGTGATTTTGATGCCCAACAGAAATTGACTTTTGAACAACTTTTGATGTTCCTTGTAATTGTCCAGGTAAATCTAAGTAAAAAAGTCAAAAAGTTATGACTACCCCATTTGTTACTTTGTTAGGCTTTGTTGAATATATTGAGTATTGTTCTCTCCTTTTTCACTTGTTGTGTACAGTGTGTGTGAATTGGATAAACTCTTCTATGTTCTTTCTGTTTCTGTCACTACTTTCCATGTATGCCTTCAATATCACATGTACATTTCCTTTAGCTTTCTGTTTGGTGTGGTTTTGGAAAATAAATACTCAATTTATTTATTTTTTGCTCGTTCTCCTTCTTGCAGGCGCGATATGGTACGTAGGTTCGACATCACTAATCTGCAGAAACCGATCTGGAACCAAATCTACTGTACGTATGCTGATATGTGAATTAACAGAGCTGTATGATTCATCAAGATTTACGAAGTTTAGTTTAGTGCCGCGTTTTAGAAACCATACTTGCAAGACTCTTTACATTAGTCTAAATCCGATGATGATGATGAGTCTCAACTCTTTAAGTGTACTTGATGAATTTCAATTTCAGAGTTATTGGATTGAGTCTCTTAAAGGTAACAGTAGTCTACATACAGAGATGTTGGAAAATGAAACTGCTGGATGTAGCATCCACAAAGCATACATGAATCAAGAGATTACAGTGAAGCTCAAATAGAATACTACTGTACAGAAGGGGATCTACAAAATACCATACAAGGTACTGACAGGCTGAGACTCTAGACATTCAGGAAGTTAAATCCTGCACTCTTGCTAATGAACATCATAAATTGGGATAGAGTATTGATTTTTGATTCATCTGGTTTTCTACATTGTTTAAGAACCAAAGTGGAAAAATTGGTACTTGGAACTTTTTATTGTATACAGAAATAATTGAGGTCACAGGTATATAATATTTTACATATTATGCGGGTAAGATTGCATTCATTCTGCATGTGCCGGATTTGGCTCACTGCTGAAGTCTTGTACACGGTGATGATCTTAACAACTGTCGACACAAGTCTAATTCACCCACATTCTCAAAGTGTAACCATGCCTAAGTCAAGAAAAATGGATGCATGCATGAAAAAAGTTAGGACAACATGGGAAACACAAGCTAAAAAAAGAAGAGAGAAAGTTGATGTTGGTTGATTCTCCTCCTCTTTCTTTTCTCAATCCATTCTCATTCCAATCTCTATAGTCATGTCAAATCCCATAAAGCACAAATAATTCCAATATTCTTAGGTCTTCCTCTCAAAATAGACAGAATACACATCATCCGTTCTAGCTCATGCACATCCTAGCCTCCTACATAATTACACACACATACATATATGACCAACCTACAGTAGACCTGACCCACCTGAAATTATGAACTTCACATGTAAAATCTGATCACACATGGTGGTCTTTAGTGTTTTGTTTTTCTTTCATGTAGATATGACCCACCGAGATTTAATTTCAGATGACCCACCTTGGATAGAAACTGGTAGAAATAGTTAATTTCCAAACAAAAATTAAAGGAGAGATGTTATCATTAGTTTTGAAAATAAAGGGCAAACATGCATTAAAGCTCACTTTTTTAATCCTCTTTCTCCATTGCTCACACAGAAAAGATAAAGACTTAGTCCAAAACTCGCATATTTCTTTCTAACTTTCTGGAAAGTATATATATATATACATACACACACACGCACACGTATATGGTGTGTGTGTTGTGTGTGATATCTACATAGTAAAACCAACATTCGGAAGTTTCAAAAAGCAAAAAAGAAAAAGATAAGGAAGCCTTATATATTTATATATACTAGATCAATTTACAGTCAAATGTTCACATGAACACCACTATTTATGTCAACATATTGTCCTAAACCCAATAAAGCAATACTCAGATGAAATGAAGCTGATCATATTGAATTTGTGTGCGTGTCAAAAGCAAGAAAATGAAATTGAATTCTGCTTTCATAAAAACAAAAAGCACTAACCTTTGTTATTTGATGCTTCAGAACAAGAGGGTTTGATCAGGTTGGGGGGAATGAAGCCTGGTCCGAAATCCCTCATATTCGGATACATGCCTGTGCTTCTGATTACATGAACGGTCTCGAACCAGACAACATTCCCCTCAACCATTACTGTTCATTGAAGAGAGTGTGAGAGAGAACCAGAGAGAGAGAGAGAGAGAGAGAGAGAGAGAGAGTGAGAGAGAGAGATTTTGATTTGGCCATGCAAGTAACTTTATATACGTGTATATATATAGGGGAGAGAGGGAATGAGATGAGAAGAGATTCTTTCCTTTCTTTGGGTCAGTTTCATGACATGGAGTCCACTTTCTACACTACTCCCCCTATTTTGCTTTTCACATATAGATCATGTCATGTAGCTCATAAGTCATAACCACCCTTTCTTTGTCTGGATTTTCTGGTAGAAAATAAATTTGGTTTTTTGGGTTGAATAGTATGTTAAAGTCACCACCTTTTCTTCTTCAAAAGTAATTAAAGTAGTTTCAAAATATCTGCCCCACATGCTACAACAGGCATAGAATGGTCAACCCAAACAGTTTTCTCTTTATCCATTTTTACAGAAAGCCTTTTTTTTTATACTGTGAGTTGGGGTTTGTTAAAGTGATGTTGTGGCTAAAAGAGTGCACAGATTCGTTTTTCTGGGCATTCTCTAAGTACTTAAGGCTCATAAAACTTGACTTTGTTTTATATATCATTCAGGTGAGTTATTTAATATAATCTGACCGATATGGGATATGAGACTGTAAATCGTCGTGGTTAAAAAAGTGCAAATATTTGTTTTTTTAGCCGTCTTTAAGTACTTGGCTTAGAAAAACATGTCATGTGTGAGATAAACTTGACTTTGTGTATATATCATTCAGGTGAATTATGCTATAATCCGACCATATGGGATTGCAAATCGTGACAAAGTTTTTTTTTACTGAGAAAAACGAAAACTAAAATCTACTGTAGTGTTGGTCAGAACTTCTTCATGCATTGAAGATATGGTGGCCATCATCATCTTCACAATCAATGATGAGCAACACGAAAAAGAAAACCCTACAATGTCTACTGTTTCAAGTGTACTACGTTTGTTTTTTGGGGAATTAATACATAGATCATATATATAAATATATATACACTCCCCTGTCCAACATGTGTGTTGTATGGCTTTATAAATTAAGGTACCACAGCACTGCCACACCCTTCTGATGAAGACAACAAACAGCAGGTCGATCATGTGGCTCAATCTATGATGGCTTTTTAGCAATTGAGTGCTGTATTCTATATTAATAAAACACACTGCAAAAGTACTGTTCATGTCCATATATACACACATATATTATTAATTCACTCCAACTTGGGTGACAGCCTAAAACAATGTTATTGGTGCTGTATGTATCATGATCTTCTGTAACATACATTGATCACTTAACCTACTTGTACTTGATCGATGTAAGACACTAATCGTTTTTTTTAAAAATAATTGAGAACGATATCGGACAAGTTTTTCTTTGGACAATTGAAATGGAGCTAAACTCGAACTCATCTGCATAATACGTACACTGATAAAATCTGAAAAGTTCAAAGATATCATGATCCTGCAAGTAGTAGTACTACTACTTGTGCTTGTTAACAGCATCTGAGCTTCAATAATTTTCATGAAAAAAACAAAGAAACTATTAATGTTACAGAGTGAAGTATGATGTAGAGTATGAGATCCAGCTAATAAGGTCATGTAATCTGTATTTATCACATTCCAGTGATTCAACATCAACAAAAAGTTGAAGAAACTTGTTAACCGACATCAATCGATCTGTAATGTGTCCAAAACCAAGCTTGGCCCAGAAATCTAATATATTTTGTGAAGTCAAATATATATGGGCCTCTCCCCCCTTTACAAGTTTTATAAATATATATGTTTGTTCTGCACAGCTAGCAAAATTAAAGGGTTGTTTGATAAACCATCATACATCAATTGATTAAAATACTCACACAAAAATATAATATTAAAGATATGTTACTATGTGGTCACGTATTGAGCTTTAATCTGACCTATTCTGTCATTACGTGAGAAAGTTTCGTGCACACGAATTTGACGGCCCAAATTTTGGCCTATATTAAAATGTCGGTGTAATTCTCATTCTCAGCAATTAAAAAAAATTATATCGCAAAAGTCAATATCTTTTGGAATAGCATTCTTGTTTCCACATTTCAAGCAAATTTGTGCTCCAAAAAGGAAAAAAGTAGGGTTGATTTGCTTTGCTTTGGTTTTTATTTGAATTAGAAGATTGTAGAAAACGCTTCTCTATAAAGGAAATTGTGGTACCTCAATGAACTGGGTTAGGAATCTTTCTTTAATTTTTTCCATTTTACAGCTATTGGGATTAGTGGGTTACTATCCGATAATAATTGGGCTTTGTGGCCCAAGCAATTAGCATGAAATGGACCAACTTAATGTAAAGCCAATAGCCCAAAATAGAGTCCATACAAAACTTGATCGTACAAAGGTACGAGCTCGGCCCACATAAACACGCTGCCGGCCCATGAAAAAATACGAGCGAGTGTGCGTTTTATTGCATAATAATTAAAAAGCAAACCCTAATATCTTCAAGGACTGAGAGGTGAAATATAAGAACCTATTCGGAGCTTCTTCTGTTCTGTTCTCCTCTTAAACTAGCTTCCTTATCCCGTCGCAGCCTCTACACTTCCCTGGTTGCGTTTCAGTTCCGCCTCACTTTGTGCGTAAAAATTTGCAAAAAAATTTCGATCTCTGTAAGTGGAACGGAAACTCAATTTCTCTCGCTTCCTTTAAGTGGTAAATTTGTTGTGTTAGTATATGCAATCTATTTCCTATCTTCGATTTTCCTTTCTTTTAGGGTTTAGTATCCGCATGATCCATGCGGGCACTGGCATTTATAATATCGCAAATTCGTTCGTGGAATCTGTTTTGAGGTGATTGGGGTTTTGAGGATTTCTAGGGTTTTCTTTAGGGATACATATGGTGATTTTGTTTTTATTTAATTTGTTCTTAGGCTTGTGTTTTTATGCCTGAGAGACGAATGCCTCCTTTACGTATATTGTTCCCAAGAATTTGAACGTTTAGTCGACAATGTGTAATCTGGAATTTTTTTTTTTTTACTTCGTCTTTTCTGTTAGTATATTGATAGAGGGAGATGTAATTTTTTTTCGAACCTTTCATGAATGGTTACTTCGTGTTTCATAGATCTATGGATACTTGCTAAAATATGAATCCCCTTCCAGTAACCAGCATGGGTTTTCTTAATTTGGGCTGAAGTTCGATTATTGATTAACCCTAGCTAATTTTTGCTCAGAAATACTAGGTATGGACAGGGAGGATCTTAGGAACACTAGTGATATGCCCGAGGAGTCTCATTCTTCACAAGTACAATCAATTGTGGATTGTGAGCCTCCTAACATGCACGAGGAAGATACTAGCAATATGGTTGATGAAGATCCTGAGGAAGATATTGAGGAAATGCCGGAGGAAGATGGTGACTACATGCCCGAGGAAGAAGATGTTGGCGCCATGCCCGAGGAAGATGCTGGCGCCATGCCCGAGGTAGATGCCGGTGATATTCCCAGGAAAGATGCCGGCAATATGCCCGAGGTTGATGCTGGCGATGTGGCTGATGTGGATGCTAACATTGTGCTCAAGGAAGGTGCTGGTAATATATCCAAGTCGGATTCTAGCAATATTGCTGAGGAGGATGCTAACCATATGCCTGATGAGTCACATCCTCCAGAAATAAAAGCATATGAAACCAATGAGGCTGGAAATATGCTTGAGGAGGATGGGAATATGCACCGGGATTTAATTACGCAAGCCCCTCAAGTGCCAGTATCTGAGAGTGGTTCAGGGGAAGTTGAGGTGAAGAAGTGGCCTGGATGGCCGGGAGAGAATGTTTTCAGGATGTTGGTTCCTGCACAAAAGGTTGGTGGTATCATTGGCCGTAAAGGAGAGTTGATTAAGAAAATTACAGAAGAGACCAAGGCGCGGATTAAAATTCTTGATGGTCCTCCTGGGTCTATGGAAAGAGCGGTATGTTGCATTTATAAATAAGTTAAAGTGTATGCTCATTCGATGCGAATGAAAACATGCATGTTCCTTTGCCTTGTTATATGTGTGTGATTCGTTTTTTTTCCTTGTTCAGTAGAAGGTTATATGGTTATTGTTTTCTCACTGATTTTGACCTAAAATAGTGGTAACAATTATATGATTTGTGCTTGATGTGGAATGTTTTTGTAACATTGTTTCAGAGTGTAGACTGCAGGTTTCTCCAAACTCACCGATTATTTTGCTGTCTTGTGTTCAATAATTAGGTTATGTTAGTGTTTGCCAATCAATATGTAATTCCTTTGATATTTGATGGCATTGATGAATCAGTCACCCCCTCTGCTTGCCAATCAATTTGCAATATTCTTTCTTGAGTGGCAATCTCTTTTCTTAGGGTTCCTTGTGGGTTTAAATTGGTTTTTGTGCGATTTTTGTAATGAATGTGAGAATCAGAACTCAGGACTTGTTCCTTGGCTGTGAATAGTAGTCCGTTAACAGTAAATATATTTTGAGATTAGGCTTTTTTAATTTAGTTGAAGTAGAAGTCTAGATGAGCCAAACTTAATATATATTCACCAGTGAAGAGGCAAACTTAACTGGCCAAAATAAAATCTTAAGAATTTTGACAAGCCGTTCAGACTTCAGAGCATGTAATCTGAAAATTTGATTGGCTAAATGTTTAGAGGTATCATACCTACAGATTTCTTGTGTCACATAATCAAAGATTTTTTTTTGCCCTGAAATTCAAAACTGTTCATTATGAATGTGTAAAGTGGTAGGCTGCCTCGATATTTATGATAACCTTGGTAATCTTAATTCTATGATCACTTTCTAGTGTTTGAACGTTTGATGGTTGATTCAAATGAACTGAATCTAATATAATAATATAAGATTATTGGTAGAACTCGTTATTAATAATCAATTAATCATTAAGGTTTTCCATATTTTCCAGCAAATCCGGAATTTCCCACAATTCTCGTACATGTGGAAACTTAAAGAAACCTAAGTACACTTTTCAACAACTACTAAGTTTAATTTAGATTTTATGACTAACTTATCCTTGAATCTTAAGTTTCTTAGCTCTTTGACTTGGCTTTTTGAGCTCTCTCTCGATCTCTGCAACAGCTTATGTCCCTTTTCACTAGAGATTTCTCTGTCAATGTTTCCGATTTTCGCTGAGAGATGTGAATGTTGTAGATTTCAGAACTCCTTGTCTGTAGATAACCTCTACATTTTCAACTATGGAGGGAATGGAATTTTCTTATAATGTTTGAACCATAGGAAAAAGGTCTATAGTTTCACTCTCTTCCTCTAAGGTTCATCCTTCCCTTTTATTGAGTCACCATGTAATTTCATTAATATTCTGGGTTCCCCCTTCCTCGTTTTTATTTGGGTTCTGCTTAGTCTTTATCTGAATGTCTTTAGTGATGCTTGTATCAGAAATTCTGTTAATGCTTCAAAGTCTCATATTAGTTTATGTTCCATGCTTAGAATTGTCAAAGAGGGCATTCTTTGTGGGATTGAGGAATATTGGGAAAAAATCCATATTAATATTCTTTTAGAATTGTAGAGTGTTTAGCACTCATTTAAGGCACATATTTCCTCCACAATTTCTCTGGTTAAAGGAAGAACATTTATTTTCTGAATTCGGATATATCAATCTAATAAATATTTATCAAAAGGAAAAATAAAAAAGAGAGGATGTGAACTACAGGAAAAAGAAATGCTCTAATCAGAAAATTATTTCAACAATAGAAAGTCAATGGAAAAGCTTATAACACACATAAAGTGAAATCCGACAAATTCAAAATTAAAAAAGAGATGAAAAAGTGTCTTTTATAACCGTAACCGAAGTCAATGTGTGCAGGTCCTCCGCATATGTAAGGCAACAAATCATTGATCAAAGTGGCTTCACACTAGAAGAACCAAAGATCAAGATTGCATGGGCCAGGATTTGAGCATGAATAGTGCTGAAAAGTTCCTTTTGACTTAACATTCAGAAACACCTTGTGAAGTCGTCAGTACCAGGAAGATTTGCACCGTCTCTGGTAACGTAAGAACTTGGTGAATTGGTGGCTTGCCAGACATTACATAAAATCGATACAAGATAGCACTTCATAGTGTCTATCAATAAGAAGCAAAATTCCTAAAATTCTGTATGATGCAAAATCATAAAAGTTCACAATTGTTCAACACATGTTTATTAATACTTAATACCAGCCAATAGTTTAATAGATGTTAGTATAGCTTTAAAAATTATGACTCGGATAAAATTTAGTATACCTTTGCTAAGAGTTTATGATGTTGCACAAGTTCGAATAGAAGAAAAGGGGGAAAGAAAGAAAACATGTTACAGAAATAATGTGTCCATGTGATAGTTACTTCAGATGACTTAAAAAGGCTAACTAATTATCATGTGAGATTAAGTTTAATTTCTTTGGTTTTTGTGCTGTAAAAAGTTTTGCCTTGCAATCTTTGCATCTGAAACTGAGGTGGTTATGATTTCCTTGGTTGCTAACATGATTGATTTCTTGTTTCGATTTATAAGGTCATGGTCTCTGCAAAAGAAGAGCCAGAAACCTCCATTCCTCCTGCCTTGGAAGGTTTGCTGAGAGTTCATAAACGGCTTGTCGACGCTGACAGTGACTCTATAGATGCATCAGGTGCTGGAGGTACAGTTATTACAAGGCTTCTAGCAGCAGATACTCAAGCGGGAAGTGTGATTGGGAAGCAGGGCTCCACCATAAAATCTATTCAGGATGCTTCTGGTTGTACCATTCGAGTCCTTGGAGCAGGTCTTCCTTCTGACTTTGGGAATCTTCCTAGGGATTTTTTTTTTTGTTCCTGTAGAGGACTATCAATTTATCATTAGCAATGGGATTAGGTTTGGGTTTTTAAGCTAGGAACTGTATTTCTCCTTTTTGTGGATACCATTTAAATGTTAATAATTTTGTATCGTGAATTATGTGAAATGGTTGACTTAATTTATTTTCAAAACTTCACCTAGAATAACTTTGAAGTAAATGTTTGTTCCTTATTAATGCCTATTAAATGGTTTGCTGCAGAACACTTGCCAGCTTGTGCTCTGAAGGATGATAGCATCATTGAGATTCAAGGTGATCCTCCTGGTGTGCACAAAGCTGTAGAACTGATTGCCGGTCATCTTCGGAAGTTCTTAGTTGACCGCAGTATTGTTGGAGTATTTGAAAACTTGGTAAGTTTCTCTTGTAACCATTTTCTTGGTATTGTACATTTGCAAATCAGGTGGACAAATCCCAAGCAATGTGTTTCCTTCATCAGTTCATCTACAGTTCGGAAGTATTCGAGTGGTTGGGGTACGTGTGGGTTGACCTGCTTGGTCTTGTGCAAATAATTATTTAGATCAGTTATTTGCTAGTCACTATGTGACCCAGTGGTACAGGAGTTGGGGTATAACCTAGAGGTCACATGTTTAAATCACCTCCACATATGATGCGGGGTTAAGGTTTGGATGCATCTTACTTGTCCCCGACCACGACCACGACCACTCTGGGAATCTTATGCATGGGTGTTGTTTACCTTTTATTCGTTAGTCAACATGGTTGGGTGGTTGAACATCCGTGGATTTTGTTGGCTTAGTATTTAATCAAGGAAACATTCATATTGACATTGAAAGTTCTAACTTCTAAATTTAGTGCTGGCTTCTTCAACCCAAAACCATCATTTCTCTATTATGGTCTAAGGGCCATTTTTTCTGCCTTGATCACTGGCTTGCCAACTGACTTTAACTTGTAGAACCTTCTTTTTCCAGATCAAGGATCAACAAGCACAAACGAAGTTGTGGCTTTTTGCATAATTTGACTTTGCCATTCAAATAAACCTTGAATTTTACCAAGTAATGCATTTAAAAAAAATTGAAGCTAGTCAAGAAACAGTGAGGTAGGAGGCTTACGTGGTTTAATAAATTTAATGTTTTTAGAAAGCTTGGGATGAACCAAGGGTACTTTTATGGATGCTAACATTGACATTTTCAGTTTTGCTCATGCTAGATCTTTGAACATTACCTTTCTAATTGTACGGGCAATATCATTTAAATTTTTACTTGATGAATTGATTTGATACAGCTAATAGTGATTGAATATCTATTATTACTATGTATAATTTCATGGGTTTGTGTTTTTGTTGTATTAACATGCATCCCTTTGCTTCAACAGATGCAAATGCCAAAGGCTCAAGCAGACCACAATACACCCCCACAACAATCCTGGGGGGCTCCTCAAGGTTTTCCTGGGAGTGGTTTCGACGGCCCTGGTCCAGGCTTTAGGCCTAATCCTCAGCCTCCTCGTCAATTCGATAATTATTATCCACCTCCTGAAGTGTTTCCTTCGGAGAAGCAGCCTCGTCACGGTGTCCCTTTTTATGGAAGAGATACTTCTGCAGGAAGTCATCAATTGAACGCACAGCCACAACAGTCTGGGGTTACGAAGGTTTGGTCTCTTGCTTCCTTCATGATTTAGTTTGGCGCTTGTTTGAGCTGGTAACTGGTAATGTATTGTTCACATAAGATTAGTTTTATCCATTGAAAGGGCAGAAAAGGTTATGAAATCCAATAATATTATCCTGGTAAAATTTTTGGGACTAGAGATTTGATTTTGTGATGTGGTGTCTCTGACGAAAATTCTTGTGTTACCTTTTCTGCACATTCGATTTATGGATTTTTATTTTTTTAGGTTCTAGCACATCTCACTGTCTTATGAGTGAGCAATGCAATTAAGCTTCAACACTATGCTGCTGAATCTATGTGCGCAGAAGTGTAGCAATTTTTTAAAAAGTAAAAAATTAAATGACTTTTGATTTAGCTTTGGAGGGTTTTCTCTTTCTGATGGTTGTTTACAACATTTTTTTGTTATTTAACCGTTATAGTAATTTGGTCATGACAATTGGTGAAGTCGTGGACCTGTGGTTAGTAGTTCTGTAATTTGTTCACTGAAATTGTCTGTCATTAATGTTATGTACTGTGTAATGTGAAAAGAGTGCATCTCTTGATTTATGCTTTCTATTGTGAACTGTATAAATATTTTGATTGTTATTGTTCTGTTTATATTTTGGTGTGTAGGTCACACACCAAATGCAAATTCCTCTATCATATGCGGATTCTGTGATAGGGACGTCTGGTGCAAATATTAGTTACATACGTCGAACCAGTGGAGCAGCTATTGCAATACAGGAAACAAGGGGTGTGCCTGGGGAGATGACTGTCGAAATCAGTGGATATGCTTCACAGATACAAACAGCTCAGCAGTTAATACAGGTTACTAACCAAATTGGGATTTTTCAAAGCTGCTAATAATTGGATGTTTTCTTCTGTTAATCACTAGGATTTTTGGCTGGGATCATTGTTGGAGTTTGAGATGGTTTTGAATTGTTTGCTTGAATTGGTCTCCAAATTTTTGATGCAGAACTTCATTGCTGAGGCTGCAAGTTCTGCACAGAACCCTCCAGGTGGATCAATCAGTCAAGGTTATAATTCTTATCCTGGTCATGGTGCTGTATATGCATCTCCACCATCTGATGCTGCTTATGCACCTGGTGGAGATTATGGTTCCGGATATGGAAACAGCTATGGTTACTGAAGAATTGTAGCGAGACTTGGTTTGCCTTGGTATTACTTATGTTAGGTAGTAATGCAGTATTTATCACCTGTGCTCATTCCAGATTGCTTTTAGGGGTGGAATTACGTTTTGTTTGCTTTCTTGTTCGTGATTAGCAACTCTTGATGTTTTCACATGTTCTAAATGAATGGTATTTGTTGCCTTGTATTAGCGAAAGTTGATTTTAGTGACTTTGAGAAGGAAAATAAAGACCTTTTGTGTTGCTATGTGAGATATTCTCATGATGAGGCCATGCGGGTCATGTGTTAAGATTGTAAAATTTTTATATAATGGCGAAGGGTTTAATTTGTGCCAAAAGAAATGTTTGATCTCTTATGTAATTAAGAATTATAACATGCACAAACATAAATAATGAGGAAACATCTCCAATATGATGGGAAAAAAAATCCCACGATTTCTGGATGTGATTGATAATATGGTAAAACCTGTACATGGTTCTCTCTTTATTATCCCATTTTTTTCTATTGTCTTCAGTTCTATTAATTCTGCCTCATAAACCCAAAACCTCCACACTTTGATACACACACATCTTCATTAGGATAAGAGCTTAGAGATGGGCTAGGTTTTCTTGCAATGTTTCATTTCTTGTTCTTGTTTGTTCAGGTTTGTTTATACTTTTGTTCTTTTCTTACATACGTTAGTTGATAAATTCTATAGATCAAGATTCAAGAATCATATTTTTGCATCAGATATGTCCCAAAATTCTTTTGCTATTGTGTAACCCTGGCGTATTCAAGCATCCAGCAAAGAAAAAGAAACAGTTTTAGTTCTATGTACAAACTTTGTTCCAGAAAATAAAATAAAAGCAGTTGCATCATAAGGCAAGAAGAATCAAAACCTTCAAGAATGGTGGATCAAGAAGCATCAGTAATAGATTTCAAGAGATATGGAAGGAAAAGAAAGCCCATTTTGTTCAAGAAAAGATATTTGAAGACCTACTTTTGCACAGTATAATGCAGTATACTAGGCATGATTACTGGTATTTACATAGGAGCTGCACATGTTGTTCTGAAATGCCCGGTCTGGTTGCAGCGACTGCAATGTACAATCCTCTTTGGGTGCCAACCATCTTCTCTACGAACTCGCCTCTTCTTTGGTTCTCCTGGTGGCTGGAGGCACTTGGGTGGATTTATTATCAGTCTCCCTTGTTCTTTGTTGTTCTGAAGACCCTCCAACATTCCTTGCCAAAGTGATCTATCTGGAATCGGATGTATTGTTTGTGAATACGCCTTGCGATAAGTTCCAACAGTTAAAAAACTTTCAGCATATCGAAAAACATTCTGCCCACAGCAGAAGAGGGCTGCCACAGCATGAGGACAAGGCAGTCCATTCAGCTGCCACCCAAAACATGAGCAGTTACGCGCATGGACATCAACAATAAACGATTCTTCATGACTAACTACTTCAAACTCATAGTTAGTAGCTCTGATCACTTGACAAGCAGGAGATTTCTTAATAGCATCACAGACCTGCTTTTCCGCATAAGGAACTAGTACACTTCCCCACTCGATGCTTTTTTCACGACGCTCATTGAAGCCAATCATCAGTTGACGACGTATAGACTCGATCATTTGAACTATTGGAAGGCCAGATGCTTCGTGTAACCAAGTACTCAATGATTCAACTACATTGGTTGTCAAATGCCCAAATCTTCTTCCCTCAAAATGTGCTGTAGCCCATAGCTGTTGTGGAAATTTTCTAATCCAGGATGCTGCTTCCCTTGACATAGCCTGAATCAGAGACATCTTTTGTTCAAACTCATTGGCAGTTAGAGCATAAGCAGCCTCCCAAAACATGTTGACAAGCATGGAACTATTGAACTCCTTTCGGAAACATTCAATGAGATGCAACATGCAATAACCGTGGAAAGCGGTTGGGAAGTTTGTCTCTGCTGCATCTAGAATACCCTTCTGTCTATCAGAGATTATTGTAAGCATTGGCATGTTACCATTGTTACTCTCTAGCAGGTTTCGCAGCTCCGAAAGGAACCACATCCAGCCATCACCATTTTCCTCATTAACAACCCCGAATGCCAAAGGAAACAAACCACCATCACCATCAAAAGCAGTGGCAAGAAGCAAGGTTCCTAGGTACTTGCTCTTAATAGAATATCGATCGAGTACAATAAGAGGAGGGCAAGAATTCAAAAACCCGTATATAGATGCTTGAAAAGATATAAACAAGCTTTCAAAAGAGCTGTCTATGGAGTTCCCATAAACCACTGCTATGCTTCCTGGGTTTGTCCTTCTGATCTGGTCACAATACTGTGGAAGAAGGCGATATTCCTCCTCAAAGGACCCACGTATGCTAGCCACATAACGCTCTCTTCCCCTCCAAGCTTGTTTATATGTCAAAGCGATTCCATGAATTCGGTGAATCTCTTCAAGTATCTCCTTGGGTTTGCAAAAGGGGTTTTCTTTAAGGTGTTGCCCCATGGTATCTGAAACCCACTGGACTGAGGCTTGTTGATGACCAAGATGGTTAATTCCATCACAAGTATGTGCATCATTAATGGTCCTGATTGTGAAGTTAGGAGCATTTGAAAGCTTTGCAGCATGGATTCGCCAAGGACATCCCTCACTTGCACATTTGGCAGTGAAACGAGCCTTGTCAGACTTAACTGTCTGTATCTCAAATCGAAGGGCAATTGCGGCAGCTCTCAGTGCTCGGCGACAGCTCCTGGCATCGGGAAATTCTTTCCCAACTTTCAGTTCATGGTCAGGAACTGGAACTAGAGGAAAAGATTGAGAGACTGGAGGAGTTACAGTTGGTTGGGTTTGACCAACATTCATATTCGAGACAGGTATAAGTTGCATATCTTGATACTGGTCAGGCACCAACTCCAATTCAACATCAAAATCTTGGGTGTCCACGATAACTATATCACGATTCTCTGAAGTACCAAACCCATGATTTTGATATGTAAGCACCAGTTCACCGTCATGAAAATTAATACCAGCATTGTCTTGATCAACAGAAAGGTTGTTGTTTCCATCCATACCTAATTCGTTCTCTTCAAGATTTAGAAGGTTCTTGTCATCGAGAGCACCATCGTGTTCTTGAGCATCACCCAAAGCCTTTCTCTGAATCTTGGTCTGTTCTAAACCCTGGTCATCCAGTTTGTCAAGGCTCATATCCAAATTGCCATCACACATATCTGAATATGAAATTTTTTGGCCAGGAGCTGCTCCCTGATTGTGATTCTGCACCGACCCCGTACTTTGATTCTGCCTCATAGATAAATCATCATTTCGCCCAATTTTCAAATCATTGTTCGCCATAAGAACATAAAACTATAAAGATTAGCTGCTTCAGAGATGACCTGTCGACCTAAAACATGGTGCAAATCAAAACTTTCCATTCAGTTCCCCATCTGTACAGCAAACTGAACAATGGAACATGTAGCAAGATTCTTAACAAGCAGAAAATGATTTATAAGATTTCTATTTCGAACAAAAAATACCGTTGGTTGGATTCATCATACTAAAAACTATATTTATGATTTTTCTAACTTTTTTTGATGCACCAAATATTGTTAGATACTTAGATCCCCAGAAAACACAGTAACAAACACGACGAGGAACAAAGAAATTGGGCCTCAAAAACCTCAATTGTTGAAAATAAATCAATAAAAATCATACAAAAAATTGGAACTTTTCTTTATCATAAGATTTCTCAGCAACCAAACAGAGTGAAATGACCCACGCCTGATCTCGACGGCTGATAAAAAGACACAGTATTCCAATACAATAACCCTTCTCAGCCAGACAAAACAGCTATTTGTATCACTGAATTCGACTCTCTTAAAACTTTCCACAACTAGAAATAACGTGAAACAGTTGAGTCAATTCCGACTCAGGACTGTTTTTTCTCAGTAAACAAGCAACCAAGCCCGAAAGAAAATCAGTCACTGGGTCAGTAAAATCAAAACACACAAAACAAAAGGGGTAAACCGAGGAATACGACGAAGATCATCACATAAGAGAAGAAAAAAAAATCCATCAAGCATTGAACAAAAACAAAATTTTGAAAGAATACAGACAGAGGGTTTGGCGGGTGGTCGGAGAAGAGAATACCTGCAAGGAGAAGGGTAAAAGAAGGGAACAGCAAGAATTGCAGGGGCAAAAATGGCCGACTACAGCTCTTGAGAATTTGGAAGATCGGCTTGATATACAGGTTTAACCCAATTTTGAGGGTAATTAGGTCATCCTCTCTCTTTATATAGTCTAAAGCACGTCACGTGACCAGTCCCAGTTGGACCGTTCGATCAGAATATTTCCTTTTTCTAATCAGATGGCGGTAATGGTAAGTCATTAAATATAGAAGCTAAATCAATATTTATATTTAGTTCTCTTTTATTTAATTTCTTCGTATATCTTGATTTGAGGATTATATTATTAATTTCTTACCATATTGAAAAAGTGAATTAGATTTGAATAATCTCATTTGTTCTACAAAATTCTAATATTAAATTATTAATTACCTTATCTTTAACATCTCAAATTGAATCTTATTTAATTATCACCGTATAATGTTAAAACAAAAGAATTGGATTTGCCTAAATCTAATTGGATTATAGTAATATAATAATATCTAAGAAAATTATTAAACCTAATGTGCAAAAAATACAATGGATATGAATACATTTTCCTATGTCAGTTGAGTTGAACATCGAATCTGTATAAGTACGCAAGGTGAATAATGTAACGTGATTACCAAATTCTAAAATAGTTTGTTTGTTGCTCTTCATGCTTTTGTAGAAGGCCAATGCCTTAACCTCTATAGACACGATAATTGCAATCAATGAAATAACGAAAGAGGCTATCAACAATCTGCAAAAATTACAAGAAGTTGGTGTGATGCCGGCCAGGAAAGCTCCGACTGCAAGTGCTGCGGATGATAACTCATGCAGTGAGCGCCGAGCAGCAATCGTCAAGTGGGTATGGGGGGTGTTAGATGATGTCGATGCTCAGTTTACGAGCTGCAGGGGTTCACTGTCACTGCAGCATAAGTTCAAAGTATAATCTCTGGACCATACCATCTTTCCTTGGCCAATTCCTCGAGTCTGCTGACCACTTTTTGAGCCACTTCTCCGTAGGCTTTCGAAACGGTAGAATCAGGTGCTGACACGACGATAGGGATGCCTTCATCACAACCTTCTCTTATTTCCATTTCAATGGGAATCTGAAACAAGTAGTAATATCACAAATCAGTGAACCAGAAATTAGTAGATGCAGGATTTCCTCACTAGGCATTAAAAGCGCACAGTAGCTACATTTTATAACACTCACATCAGACAACCCAGATTGAAAATCACCCAGCAGTCAGCAAGTAACTAATATTTGTGTGCCTGACATCATCCAAGAAATCCAGGTCAATCATCCTATTCATCTCTCAAGGTTACTTGTCCCAAACTTTGAAATGAATCTGGCCAAATGTATGAGATACATTCTTGCTGAGATCACGGCTTAATCATTCGGGCCGAGTTTATTTGTATATCAGAATGAGGATGTAGAGAATTCAAATTGATACGAGCTCCCATTAGAGCACGGGTTTTATTGACGAGAAAAGCGATACAGAGGTTGACCGTATTTCAGTGCCAAGTATAACAATGCCATTAAGAACTTAAGACTGTCAAATTTCATGGTTTTACATTCACACTTTCCAGCCTATTATTGAAATATGAGACCTTGCACTGCTCCAGCACTCAAATAATAATAATGAAACCACTGGGCACTCCTCCCCCTTGGCCAAACAGAAAACTAACTGAAACCCAACTGATACTAACTGCACTGAAACTAGTAAATCAAATGAATCATTCCGAAAAACTGAAATTTCTTCAGAGCATTAGCATGACCGGAAGCAGACAATTTTTTTTAAAAATTAATCAACATACCTCACCAATGAGTTTCAAACCCATCTCATTCGCTGTCTTGAGAGTTCCCCCTTTCCCAAAAATGAAGGAAGGCTCGCCACAGTGTGGACACTTGAAGTAACTCATGTTCTCAACAATTCCCAGAATCTGTAAAAGCAATAAAATATTCACAAAGAGCCTTACCAACAACAGCATTCACTACTATATTTCCAGTAAAAGTTTGACAGAGAAAGACTGAATTCCTTCGTGATTCATGAAAGAGGCAAGGGGAAATAAGTTTGATATCACACAAATTTCCCAGTTCTAAATCTCAAGATTTTATGATAAATCTTCAATATTAACCTAAAAATCTTAGGAGCCGCCTCTATTTAGGGTTTGAAATTTTAGGTTGGATTTATGTGCAAGTTTAACTTCATGAGGCCAAAATTTTCCAGCATGGTTCAAATTCTAGGACAAAAATTAGTCATAGTTTGATAGTTTAGGGGAAATTTAATATGTGTATAACTATACTTCAGAAAGCCATCTGAATCATAGAGAAAACTGTGACATTTAATGAATAACACAGATATTTTGAAACCCTGAAAGTTCATTCTGTAAGATTAGCATATTATAATGACACTTCAACATACTGGAACTTCAACTTTAGAGAACATTTGAACTCCTCTGCGAGCATCAATCAATGCAACATCTTGTGGAGTTGATACAATCAATGCACCTGCCATCCAATAGACAATGATTACCAGCCAAATTAGTTTGGATGTTCTATCTAATAGAATGAAACACTAAAAGAAAGAGGAAAAAATAAACCCTACGGTTTCACAATTTGTCTAGTAAATATAAGATTATTATCACCCAGTTGAATGCAAGTGAAGTACGCTTGTGTGAAAATAAATTTACCAGACAATTTCAGATTCTGGGACATAGTTAACTGAGCATCACCAGTTCCTGGGGGCATATCCACCACAAGAACATCAAGATTGCCCCAATTAACACCCCTCGTCATTTTCTGAAGAGCACTCATAACCTGCAAGAATAACTTAATTCAAGTTTTCAACAAAGAGAGAAAAGCACTGTGTTCTGTTCTAGCCACAACCAAGTATTGCCATATTATGAAATGGCAGAAAAGGGTCCGAAAGATGACTAAGTTGGCTGAATCAAATAATGAAAGAGTAAGAAAGGTCCACATGCACAAAAATGTAAGATAAAGAACTCTCAATAGCAGATAATATTAAAAAATAATCCTCATCAGTTCAGTACCATAATGAGCATCACAGAAAAGTTAAAATGCCATTCTTATAAACTATTCTACATGTGATTGTCATAAATAAACATCATAAACCCAAATAGCAACAGCAAAATAAAAATACACGCTGGTCTAACCAAATTCAACCCAAAATCTCATATTGAAGAGAGAGTTATCAAAAGAGAATTTCAAGAAGGCCAAAAACTCACATTTTACAATTCTTATCTATGCTTTTTCAACTCTTTCAAAAAAAAATTCCTTCAATTTTTCCTAATTTTTGGCATTGATAATGGAAATTCCCATATTAGTATAATATTAAAAATGAGACCTCTAGAAAGAAAAAGATGTACCACACTCACTTACATATTAAGACTTAAGAGGTGACATACCATGGGACCTCTCCACACAATAGGGGCATCCTTCTCCACAAGGAATCCAATTGACATACATTTAACTCCATAGCTTTCAATTGGAACCATCTTTGAATCTGAAAGAAACAGGGAGACTTAGTTATTTAGAAACCATTTTGAGGACATTGCACTGCATATTCTCCAAAGATTTAAATGGTAACAACATCTAGCAAAATCACATGATGACCCGCACAGAGCCATATGTATTGAGCTCTTACCTCCATCTACATCTGGCTTTCTATATATTTTCATCATGGTAGGAATAGATGGCCCATAAACATCAGCATCAAGCAAACCAACATTCAGTTGACAATTCCGAGCAAGTGCAACAGCCAAGTTAACTGGAAATCACAAGCATATATAAGCCCAAACAAGAGTACCAACAAGAATAACACACAGCAATGTCAGCATATTACAATGATTTTATTCCTTGTCTTTCTATTATATTCCGCAAATTGGCTGTCAATTTGATCATTCGCCACATTGAGTTATTTTGCATGAAATTCTATCTAAATGTTCACAGCATATCATACTGCTTAAGTCGACCACTTTGCAGTCCACAGATGCGTAGTTACCTATTGAAAAATTATAGAACTCAAACCAAGAACACAGTTCATGGAGTCTGACATACTCATATAATGCTCAGGAGAATTACCACCTAATTATCTTGTGGATGCCTGAATTTCACTGGTTTCCACTTAATCACCAACCAGCGCGAAAACGAAAACCCCTCTCTTTACATGTTTCATAAACTTCAACCTTCACCGTTTATGCTCTTCCAACAAAAGGCCTAATGGCCTAACCTTGAAAGACCTTTGATTTGAAATTTTTCACAGCATGAAAAACACTCAAAGCCACAAACTATAAACGAATGTGGGCTGCTCGCTCTCATTTGCAGCCATCTAACAATTAGTGTCATGTCCCAGCTTAAATTAAGACTTTCCCCTTATTAAACGCGAAATTAACAGAAAATTGTAAACAGAACGATTTCAATCGAAATATCTAACAATTTGAACTAAATTGATTGAGAAAGTTCATCAACAAGAAGAATAGGAGGCGACGCACACCTGCAGTGGTGGACTTGCCAACGCCACCTTTACCAGAAGCGACAGCTATAACATCCTTAACTCCCTCAAGCCGCAATCCTCCACGACTAACTGCTGCATAACCCCTTACACCTCCAAGCTTCTACACAAAAACCTATCGAATCAGAACAACAATAACCGCTAATTCCAAACACGGAGGGGAAGTAGCAAACAAAAAAAAGGAAGCCAATAGGGGGAAATAATTCTCACGGTGAAGTATCGCAACAAGCCCTTCATGACTCGGCCAAGAATAATAGGAAATGAATGGGGATTGGGGAAGGACCGAAGGAAGATTGAATAGAGAGAGTGAACTGCTGATGTCGGAAATTGCAGGGGAGTTTTATTTTAGTCCCACATCGGAAAACGGAGAAAGAGATAGACGACATATTTTTCCTATTGGCATTCCACTTTTTTCTAGTAACACCCCTAAACACACCAAAAAGTTCTAATCTTATAAAACTTCACCCGTCAACACTGTTTGAGATACATTACTTCCCTCCCACTCTCTATTTTTGCTCTTTCTTTTCTCTGTTTCTACTCTTTGTCTTCTAAACAAAGATTCTTGACTGTTTTCCAAGGCCGAGGACCTGGGCCTGCTAAGTCTGCTTGAGAAGGCAGCAGACGTGCCTTCATCCACTCTGGCATCGGCGGCGCTGTCGACAGTGGTGGCGGCTTTGGCCGCGATTGTGGTGATTCCTGATGACTCGGTGGGCCTAGTGGTGTTGCAGGCTTTGGTTTCGGGGGTGTTTGGGATTGGTGCTGCTGGACTCTTGATCGGTTCTGTTCTGTTGGGTGATTTGCAGGAAGCAGATTGATTTTTTTTATCAATTCAAGTTTAATTTTGCTGCATGGAATATCAGAATGCTGTATATTGTTTAATGCAACATACCTCTGTTTTTTAAACAAAAATTATGTATATTTCTTTTGGGGTGTAATAGGATATTTATAAAATATTAATGGCATGGGGTGATACAGGAATTTTTGTAATTTTTACTGGGGTTTTTCTAGAAATGGGGTGTCACTAGAAAAAAGTGGGGTGCCAATAGCACTCACCTTTATTAATGGCCAAGGCTACTACAAAATGAAGGTTAATTACAAAACAATCTAGCGAAAATAAATGTATAAAAATAGTTTATAATATTAATGGCCAAGGCTACTACAAAATGAAGGTTAATTACAAAACAATCTAGCCAAAATAAATGTATAAAAATAGTTTATAATATTATTATATTAGATATTAGATATTAGATATTAGATTAGATGATGTAATTTTTATCATTAAAAAAATATATTTAAAATAAAATAATATTATAATATGTGTGTCATTATACACTAAATATTCATTTTGTTCCTAATTAATATTTTCAAGATATAAACTTGTTCAAGATATGCACCAATGTTTCATATTTATCATTAGATTAAATATTCTAATCTCCATCATTAAAAAAATTGCATAAATGTCTATCTTGCCCCAACTAATAATTTGACTATGTTAATCTCACTACAAGAACTTCACGAATTATAGACATAATTTTTTGTCAGTAATCCTAAAAATCTATCGATAATATAGATTACCAATCGAAAATTTATATCGTTAAAATCGTCATAAGTAATCTAAACACCGATGAAAAAAATTTCGTTGATAATTACCGATGGATTTTTTTGTCGATAATCTGTCGGCCAAAAATTTAAAAAGTTAAATTCTATATCCGTCGACAAAAAAAATCCCCTGTAATTCGCCCAAAAAAAAATCATCGGTAATCCGTCAGCAAAATAGGAATTATGTAAATAATCCATCGACAAAAGAATGGAAAAAATAAATAAGAAATATTTTCATCGCAAATTTTTCGTTAGTAATAAGTTAAAACTTCATACCCATTTTTATCATATCCTTCTCATAATAAAATTTTGAAAAAAAAATAAAAATCGTTTATAGATATTGACCAAGTCAACATCCAAGTGTCGTCTAATGGAATGGACTGTACGACGTCCAATCTTTTGGCCACATGGACGCTAGTAAAATCCAAAATCCAATGTGTCATCGTATGTATTAAGCGTTCTACTGGCGTTGACTTTCTCACTGTCAACAAATAACTTTTTAATTTTAATTTTAATTTTATTATAAAAAAATTACAAAAATAGATATCGAGATTTACTTTTTCATACAAACTGGAATGCTAGTTGTCACTTTGACACAAATTTCTGATGTTGTTAATGAAGGTAGATTTGGGATGATGTAGAGGTATTGTGCTTCAATAATCGTAACCCGCAGATGCCAAAGCTTGGGTGACTGATAGATTTTGGAGCGAGTGTGTGAGATGTACACTGCGTTTGAGCTCCACGCGTCGTCTGCTTGGGTGCCTATTGTAGTACCCCATTTTTGTCCGGGAGTTTGTTATTTTTAATAATATAATAAAATATTTGAAAAAATAATAATAAAAAGAAAAAGGAAAAAACAACCTTAATGACCAATATTCACCAAAATCTGGGCCCAAAGTTAAACCCTAAATACTTACATTTAATCCACTACCTAATATCACCTAGCTAGGCCCATTGCCTTATCTAAAGTCCAAATATCTACCCATCTAAATTAACCTACCTAATTAAGCCCACCACTCCAATTTAGCTTACCTACCCGGCCCAAAACCACCACTCCAATTTAGCTTGCCATTAAGTCTAGTTTTATTGACATATTTGTAAAAAAGTCAGATAAGATTGTGTATTTGCTGTGAGGTCAAAAAAGGGCAGTTTTGTAATTGCAAGTGTAGATATTTTTAATTAATGACAAAGTTGCCCTCATTTTGAATATTGGTGGTTATTTCGTGTGGTTTCAATGCTTCAGTGCTTGTGTGGGTTTCATATGTGGTTTGTTGAGAGAGAAGGGTTGTGGTTTTGTCTTTGGTTGGGTGTTTGTTTTCTGGGTCATATGGAGCCAAGTATGGAGTGCTACTGAAGGTGGAGCTGCTGGTTGTTTTAGGTTGCATTTTTTTCAGATTTTGGAGGTTGATCTACGACCACCATCGTTGGCATTCGGTCTTGGGTAGGTATCGACTGGGTCTTCATTTTTTGAGTGATATAGAGTCACGTACGTAATGTTATTGGTGGTGGAGCTGCTGGTTTTGTCGAGAGAGAATGAGTGTCCATCGGCGACGCGAGGGCTAGATCTAACTTGGTGTCTTCGTCGGCGGTCGATCTTGGGTAGGTATCGGTTGAGTATTCGTTTTTTGGGTGAAGATCTATTCAGTTTTTGTTCTCTACACTATATTTTTTTTTCAAAGTTATTTTTTTGTTGATTGTTTGTTTTTTCATTGCATGGATGACATTTTTAGTTTTTTTTTATTCTCGTGTGATACTCGTATGATACCTTGGTGATTTTATTCATACTGTATGTTGTTTGTAGTGATGGTGGACTGTGTTTTTCTCATGATTAAGAATTCTTTAGAAGTATTTCCTGTTATGTTGGGGTGTGATGTACTTTTGAAAGTTTTATGTTTTGTTGGCGTTATGTTTTTTTGTTATATGGAAGCTTATTTCAGTAGATTGATTTTGGGTTTCTATTTTTTTTTCTTCTTCGCATTGTTCTTAAAATGTTTTGTTTTTAAGGTTTTCTGTACTATATGTATGTATTTTTGGAGAGGTATATGTTTTGCTGTAGGTTTTCTGTACTGTATGTATGTATTTTTGGGGAGGTATATGTTTTGCTGGTTTTTTGTTTTTTGGTTGTAAAGAAAGTTTTTTCAGTATTTTTTTATTATGTGATACTCGCACGATACCTTGGTGATTTTGTTCATACTATCTCCTGGCTATAGTGATAGCGGACGGTGTTAATAGTGATAGCTGACGATGATTTGCTTGCAGAAAGGCTGTTTCAGTACTATTGTTTTTTTGATACCTTTAAGATACTTTGAGATGTATCTTTTTTTATTTTTTAGTTGTCTTCCAAGGTACTGTATGTATTTTTTGTGAGGTTTATGTTTTGTTGATATCTGATTTTATTTTTTTGGCTGCAGGGAAGGCTTTTTCAGTAGTATTTTTGTGATACCCTTAAGATTCCTTGATTGAAAAAGGTAAAACATTATAAGCCGACACATGTCATCTTCATTATCTTTCTTATTGCTTATAACTTTTTTTCACTTGGGTTTCTATGATTGATTTTGTCAGCCTTGAAGTGAACTTAAACCTACTTTCAATAAAATTGTGGGTCACATATTTTTCTTATGTTTTCCAGTTTGTTGTTACTCAGTGAGAGTTCTTCAATACGGCCAACAACCTCAAGACCTATAATGTGGTATGTTTACAGTTTCTTCCTTTTCACTGGTATCATCAATGTATCGAGATAGCACAGAGGTATCACAAAAGTATCACAAAGCTACAATTAGTGCATCAATTTCAAGTAACATTCTCAGTGTTTAGGCATCACAAAGATCATTGCCGGAGGAGTAGCGTCTCGATGTCAGAGGAGTCGCGTTGTTCTGGTGCGTTGAGAGGTTTATCAACTGGACATGAGTAATTGGGTATTATAAATTTGTAATTGAATTTGGGCATCACGAATTTGAAATTGGCTTTGAGTATCACGTCATTTTGCCATCTACAATTTGAATGATTTACAATTTGAATTTGAAATTGAAATTGGTTAACAATCCTAGCTTTCAAAGTTTTGCATAACAAGATTTTGAAATATGTATCACATAGAGATATCACGCAAATATCACAAAGTAATCAGCATTTTCAGAGCAAATCTTAGTGTTCAACATGGTTTAGATGGGTATCATAGATTATACCGGACTGTGTTTTCCTTTTTCGTATTGTTCTTTAGATTCTTTGTTTTTTAGTTTTTTTTGTAATGTATGTATTTTTGGTTAGTTTTATACTTTGTTGGTGTTATATTTTTTGGTTACATGGAAGTTTGTTTTAGTAGTATTGATTATGTGATACTCTTACTTTACATTGGTGGATATCGTAAAGATATCACTCGGGTATCACAAAGCAATTTGCATATCATAGATTGTCATCAATTTGAAGCAGCATTCTTACAAGAAATCTCTGTGTTCAACATGGTCTAGATGAGTATCATATAATCATAAACGTATCACAGATTATCAAGCGTGACATGGTGACAAAAATAATGCTGCAATCACATAGGACTAAACATCGTAACTTTCAAAATTTTACCATAGAGATCGTTGCCGGAGGAGTCGTGTTGTTCTGGTGCTTGGAGAGGTTTCTCAACTGGATATGAGTAATTAAGTATCACGAATTTGTAATTGAATTTGGGTATCACAAATTTGAAATTGGCTTTGGGTATCACTAAGTGTATCACAAAGGTATTACATTTTAATCACAACGGAGTATCACGTCTGTTATGGAATCACGATTCACGAGGCAATCAAATAAAATATGAATTTTGGGATGCTGAGATATCACATATCACGAGGCACTTATATATAATTTAAATTTGAATTTTTGTGAGACAAGTACAATAACTTTGGGTATCACGCCTGACACATGGGTATCACGTTTTTCAATGTCCTCAAATGAATTTGAATTTTGTGAGAGAGGGTCGGTTTCGGAAATCAACAAAAATAATGACTAAAAGTGGAACAAAAAATTGGCGCCATACCTCATTGCCTAACTTTCTCATTCATGTACCGGCCTACAATTTCCCCCTTAAACTAAACCATTGGCCCAAAACCACCTAAACCTAACCCTAATGGACTAAAACAATTAAAAGGTTTTGATGAAGGAAAGAAGCAAGGTGCGGCCGTGGAAGAAAAAAGAAAGAATACTGGTGGAGGATGACGGAAGAAAGCAGAGGGAGAGAACGCACCAGAGGAAGAGAAGGTGGGAGACAGAAAGATAGTGGATTAGAAAGTGAAGGTAGTGGAGGTGGTGGAAGATGCGAAGCTGGAAGGCACCGGTTGGGGCTATAAAAGCCGGAGAGTGGAAGAGAAGAAAAGGGTTGGTTTTGGGGGGGATCCGGAAGGAAAAAAACGTGAAAGGAAGATCCGGAAGAGGGGGAGATCCGTTTGAAGCAAAGAAGAAAAGAGGAGAACCAGAGAGAGACTTGGGAACTTGAGAGGCCAAAAAGGAGAGAGTTGAAAGGTTTTTTTCGGGAAAAACAGAGAAGAATTGAGAGATTTAAGGCAGATCAAGGAAGAAACCGGAAGAAGAAATGAGATAATTTCGACTTTGAATTTAAAGTTTCTTTTCTTGTTTTAATCATGCTTGTTATTGTGGATTTCTGTTTTTGGGTTCGTTTTTTCGGCTGCTGCTTTGGTTTTGTGTGCAGGTACGTCGGACGGAAGAGGCGGTAGGGAAGGAGCTACTGGCGGTGGTGGTGCTGCTGGTGAGGGGGATGACACAGTGCCGGATCGGGTTGGGTCGGGCTCTGATTATTTCTGTTTTGGGCCGAGTTCTGTTATTCGGGCCAGTCCTTAGCTTTATTTGTTTTTTTGGGCCGGGTTTAAGGATTAATTTGTTTTTCATGGGTTTCTGTTTGTGCTTGTATTGGGCCTGGTCCGTGTTTTATTTGTTTGAGTTTATTAGGGCCTGTTGGGTTATGTTGGGTTGCTAGTAATAAGTTTAAGTTATAATTTATTTTGACAATTATATAGTCCCAAATCATGTAATAAAATAATAAAATAGTAAAGTAGTATAGACATTAATTAGATTAATATGCATGCTTGTATTTAACTTTATAATTTATTTTAGAATGTATATTTAAATAATTTCCAAAAAAGACAATCAAATCACACAATTTTATATATTCAATCTGCGAAACATCCATTTCTTTCAAACCATTCGATCTTGTTTAGAGAATATCAACGTATTGGTTTCTCGAAACATCCATTTCTTTCAAACCATTTGATCTTGTTTAGAGAATATCAACGTATTGGTTTCTCGAAACATCCATTTCTTTCAAACCATTCGATCTTGTTTAGAGAATATCAACGTATTGGTTTCTCGAAACATCCATTTCCGTCAAACATCTGATTTTGTTTAGAGAATATCAACGTATTGGTTTCTCGAGACATTTCCTTTTCCATCCAACTTTGTTTAGAGAATATCAACGTATTGATTTCTCGAAACATTTCTTTTAAAAAAAACGAAGTTTAAATTCCTCCATCCATTTGACAATAAATTATTTTTGGACACATGAAATTTTTATCAAAACAATTTAAGACATTTATAAAACATTTTTAAGAAAAGGCATAAACAGTTTAAAAGGCAACCGACTAGGGAGTTGTGGGGTGCCTAACACCTTCCCCACACTCAATAGACCCCCTTACCCATTTTCTCTGGTTCGCAGGCTTAACATTTTAGTGTCCAATTGCACTATAATCAATTGGTGGCGGCTCTTACATTTTCTTACATTTTTAATCTCTTTTTCTCAAATAGCGCCGGTACGCGTCGTGATTTCGGTTGCGACACCTATCCAGAAGGAGAGCTGGATGTCACCCGAGACTCTATCAAAGTTATAGTCGCCGACATCACTTTGAAGTCTGTATCTGTTAGAGTTTTCAATAGCCAGACATATATTCAACAGCAGCTTTCATCGATAAAAAAACAAGAGCAGTACAGAGTTCATACATAGATTGTTCTCTCTTCAACCCTAGGCACTAACACGACATTTTATATAAAAGAAATAAAATACCGAAACGACAACACTTAACAAGATCACAAAACGATGCCGTTATAACATAGGAGAAAAAGCAACATCACATTAACATTCCCTCTTGATGTTATTTCTCCTTTACACCAAGTCTGTCTCGCATAGCAGCAAATTTGAGCTTCTGCAATCCTTTGGTAAAGCAATCTGCTAGCTGATCTTCACTTGAGCAGTAGTCCAGAGACACAATTTTGACATTAACAGCTTTCCTCACAACATGGTACTTAATTGCTATATGCTTCGTTCGACTGTGAAAGATTGGATTTTTAGACATAGCAATAGCAGACTTGCTATCAGAAAGAATACTGATAGGCCCTTTTTGCAACTCACCAAGGTCAGATAAAACACACCTGAGCCAGAAAGTGTGATTTGTAGCCAAAGCCGCAGCAACATATTCAGCTTCAGCAGTTGATTGTGCCACAGTCTTTTGTTTTCTAGAAAGCCATGTAAAATGCCCTAGAGCCTATTGTAAACACATACCCTGCTGTGCTTCTCATATCATCAGGAGATCCTGCCCAGTGACTATCGAAAAAACCCTGAAGTTGAGCACCAGGTTTATGATAGTAATGAATACCATAATGCTTTGTGTCTTGCAAGTATCTGAAGATCCTTTTGATACCAAGAAGGTGACTCTGATTTGGAGATTGCATGAACTGAGAGTATAGATTTGTAGCATATTGAATGTCTGGTCTTGTTGAAGACAAGTAGAGAAGACTCCCTATCATACACTTGTACTCTCTTGAATCCACTGCAGGAGACCCATCATTTTTGTAAACCTTCTCATGAGCCACACATGGAGTTGCCACAGTTTTACAATCTTCCATCCCAAAACGACTTAACAGCTCCTTAACATACTTTTGTTGACATATAAAAACATGACCAGCTTGTTGATCCACTTCTATTCCCAGAAAATAATTCATTAGCCCCAAATCATTCATCTCATACTTCTCCTTCATATTCTTCTTGAATTCTTCTATCATACCCTCATCATTTCCCGTTAAGATAAGATCATCAACATAAAGAGAGAAAATTGTTTTCTTCCCATTCTCTCCTATCTTGACATAAAGAGTGGATTCACTTTCACTTCTCTGAAAACCTTGAGCCTCAAAATATTCATCAATTTTGCTATACCAAGCTCTTGGAGCTTGCTTAAGCCCATACAAGGCTTTACTCAATTTCAAAACTTTGGATTCTTGACCATTTTCAACAAAACCAGGAGGTTGTTGGATATAGATTTCCTCCTCCAAAACTCCATTCAAGAAAGCAGATTTTACATCTAAGTGATGTAAATTCCACTTATGTTGAGCGGCTAGAGCAAATAATAATCGCACAGTCTCTATACGAGCTACCAGAGCAAAAGTCTCAGTATAATCCTTCCCAAACTTCTGGGAGTATCCCTTGGCCACTAAACGAGTCTTGTACTTCAGTACAGAGTTATCAGGTTTTAACTTAGTCTTAAACACCCATTTGACCCCTATTGCCTCTTTATTACCAGGAAGGTCCACTAGCTGCCAAGTACCATTTCTTTCAATTTGATTAAGTTCTTCTTTCATTGCAGCAACCTAGACATTGCTACTAAAGAGGTTAGTTTGCATGTCTCATAAATGTCAGCCAAACTGCCATATTTTTTTACTGGAGACTCAGAGTCTTCCTCACTACAATGATCTGATAACTGAGTAACGTCCACTTCAAAGCTATCTTCATCAGTCAAGGAATCAACACTACCAACATGTTCTTCAATGCCATTATTCTCAATGAGATGAACGTCCTCCACGACATTTTCTTCAGCATGAACTTCTATCTCAACATCATCAGAGAGATTTTTACAAACTGAAGTGTGTAAGACAACTTGTTCACTCCAATCCCACATGGATTTCTCATCAACTTCAACATCCCTAGAAATGATAAGCCTCTTGGACTCGAGATTATACACCCTATAACCTTTTGATTTTGAGCTGTATCCTAAAAAGATACTCGTCTCACATTTTTTATCAAGTTTCTATTCTTTTAGAATCAGGAATGTGTATATAACAAATACTACCAAAGATTTTGAGATATTTAGCAGAAGGTTTGGTACCTGACCATAACTCCAAAGGAGTCATGTCCTTGACAGCACTGGTTGGACATATGTTCAAAAGGAAAACAGTGGTGTTCACAGCCTCCGCTCATAGCCATTTCGGAAGCTTCTTCCCTGCAAGCAGGGTTCTCGCCATTTCCATGACAGTTCGATTCTTTCGTTCTGAGACTCCATTTTGCTCTGGAGCAAAACCAACTGTGAGTTGATGATGAATACCATTCATGTCACAAAAAGACTCAAACTCCCTGGAGGTGAACTCACCACCCCTATCACTACGAAGCCTTTTAATCACATTACCATATTGAGTTTCAACAAAAATTTTGAATGTCTTGAACACACTAAAAACCTCAGATTTTTCTTTCAAGAAAAACACCCAGGTCATCCTGGAAAAATCATCGATAAACAATAAAAAATATTTGTTACCCTCAGATGTTGCAGTGTGCATAGGACCACAAACATCAGTGTGGATAAGCTCCAAGCAGTCCTTGGCTCTCCAGACAAGATCATTATGACAAGGTCTTCTTTTCTGCTTGCCCTCCATGCAACTACTGCACACTAGAGAGCTCACATCAATCTTGGGAAGATCTAAAACTAACTCAAGATTTTGAATTTTCTTGATATTTTGAGGACTCAAATGCCCGAGTCTCTGATGCCATAAGTGAGAGTCTTCTGCAGTCACTTTCAAAGCTTGTTCTGATTCTCTCTGAGAGAAATTAGGATGTTCAAAATCCAGTTGAAAACTTCTTTTTCGTTGCATTTCAACAAAGACAACAAGTTGGCTTCTATTCATAATTTTACAAGTGGTGCCCTCAAACACAAGGATAAAACCCTTTTCCATTAACTGACCCACACTAAGGAGATTTGAATCTAGTTTGGGAACATACATAACAACACGAATGAGACAGCTACCCTTAGTGGTCTTCACAGAGACAGTGCCTTTACCCTCAACAGAAACCAAATGTCCATTTCCCAGCACAACCTTACTAGTAAAAGATCGATCAAGGTCCTTAAACAGCTTGACATCTGCTGTCATGTGATTACTGGCCCCTGTGTCTAAAAACCAAGAAAAATTTTGAGCCTCAGTAGTGTTAAAACAAGCCAAAAATAAAAACTCATCTTCTTCGTCTGTCTCCTGAGCAAGATTAGCCTGAAGTTTGTCTTTGGTTTTTCCTCTACAGTCTTTGAGAACATGACCAAACTTCCCACATCCCCTGCACAGAGGTTTCGCCTTATTCCAACAATGATCTTCCACATGACCCTCTCTTTTACATAGACCACATTGAGGCTTTGACTTACTCCAGCAAGACTCCTCAAGATGTCCTTCCCTCTTGCAAAAATTACACACAGGTCTGGAACCTGAGGATTTAGACCATCCAGGTGAAGAAACATTCCCTTTTTTAGCCTCATAATTCATACGCATCTGATAGGCACTCTCAGCAGTATCAATATGCAACCCTTCAATTTTCACACGGTTCCCATGGGCTTCCAAAGATCCGATCAGGTCAGTAACTGTCATGACCTCCAAATTCTTAGTTTCTTCAACCGTAGTGACGATATTATTGTATTTTGGAGTTAAGCTAATCAATATCTTCTCTATAACCCTTCTATCTGGCATCTCCTCACCACAAATTCTTTGTCGATTTACAATATCCATAACCCTTGTATAATATTCTTTAATCAGTTCTCCTTCCCTCATTAACAAATTCATGAGCTCTCTACGGAGACTATGAAGTTTAACAACCCGTACCTTAGAATGACCTTGATACTCTGTGCTCAAGATATTCCAGGCTTGCTTGGCACAATTTGCATTTGAAATTCGGGGAAAAATCACCTTGGCAACAGTAGACTGTATGACCAATAAAGTTGTATTGTCTTGAGCAATTTCTTTCTTCACTTTAGGATCATCTGTGACACCCTTCTCTGAAGAAGAAGATGAAGCCGAAGAGCCATCGGTTTCTGTCAGACACACAGGGCACCCAACCGCAATAAATTCCCATAACATTTTTGACTTGAAATAGGTTCTGAGGATGGTCGACCAGTAGTCGTATTCTTCTCCAGCAAAGATAGGAAGACTGTTGATGGAAGGATTTGCGGGATTCAAATTCGCCATAATAACAGTGGTGTGAAAGAACCTCAATAGCAGAGGAAGAGTGCGTCAAATACCACACCGGACCTGTGCCTCTGATACCATGTTAAAGTTTTCAATAGTCAGACATATATTCAACAGCAGCTTTCATCGATAGAAAAACAAGAGCAGTACAGAGTTCATACATAGATTGTTCTCTCTTCAACCCTAGGCACTAACACGACATTTTATATGAAAGAAATAAAATACCGAAACGGCAACACTTAACAAGATCACAAAACGATGCCGATATAACATAGGAGAAAAAGCAACATCACATTAACAGTATCATTGTGGAGCTAAAGGACTATCGGGTGGATCACGAACGCAAACATCGGAGAGATTGAAGCACACGCCGCAAAGGAAATTCTCTGATAGCAAGTCTCAAACAGAGAACTCAAGTCTGGCACTAACCGTACCACGATTCTGATAAGTAAATATTGCCTTAATTAGATCGTACAAATGGACACTATCAGTAGTTGTTTCTGCCCCAAACTTGCCAGTAATCACTCTTGGAGAGTAGTCTCCATTTGGTCTCTTCGACACTCTTACTCTATCTCTGCCTTCCCGCCACTAACTACTCTTGCTGTATGCATCCTCCTCACCTTCGGTGGATGATACATCTTTGGAGCTGCCGGTTGCTCTGATTGTCCATTCATCACATGCGATGAAGATTATTCGATGACCACTACGAAAGGGGAGTGTGACTCTAAATAGTAGCAATGACCATGAACTTTATGCTCTGTGTGCAGGGACATGGAATACTCTACCTTCCTCAGGACCTCAAGCATAAGAGCTGCTAGATGTGACAACATATTTTAATTAAATAAATTCTAACATAAATCTTAATTAATTTATTAATTCAATGATTAAGACTTGTTAGTTCTTTAGTAATCAAATCAGACGATCATTAAGTCAACGATGATGACACTGTTATTTGACGATGTTGGACGGTAGTGTGGCCATTTATTATTGGTTGATAATTTCTTCGGCCCACTTATTTTAATTGAGCATGGGTTAAGGCCCATCATGTCTTATATTTAACTTTGGCATGGGGTGCGAACTTGCGAGAGAACGCAGGCCCAATTGGTGCCTATTTTATATGGGAGGCCCACTTGTTGCTTAACTTTGGGAGTTTATAGCCGCTGTTGGGTAATTGCAATGAGCAATTTTAGCGGCGGCTCCGTTTGGTAGAGAGTGTGTTTCACAGAGTATAAGCTAGTATATAAGTTGTCAAATTAAGTCACTTTAAGCTAAATAGGCATTTAGTGTTAATTTATTCATAGAGTAAAAACTGTGAATTTACCAATAAGGGTATTGGTGTATTTTTTTTTTTGATCAGAAGAACGACATATTCATTAAGATGATTGAACAGAGGGAGCAATGTCTGCCTCCATCAAATGATACAACCAGAACGGAATATTCCCGTGCCATGTACTACGCTCATTTAGAGATAAAGCATGCCTAGCAAGGCAATGAGCAGCAGTGTTTCCCGTTTTACGTGTATGAGAAATTTGGAAAACCCTCATGCGATCTCCCAACACTTTACAATCATCAAGAATAATGCCATAGTTAGCCCACCCCTTGTTGCGATGATCCAAAGTCAGAGTTATGTTGAGAGAGTCATTTTCCAAAATAATAGAATTCAGCCCAAGGGATTCCGCCAAAAGCAGCCCGAATCTGCAAGCTAGAGCTTCCACAACATCAACATCAGGAAGACTCTTTAGAGGATAGGCAGCAGCTGCAAGAAAAGATCCTTGACTATCCCGGATAATCACTCTTGCACCAGCACAGTTTCGATCCACATCCACCGCACCATCGACATTTATCTTGAACATCCCTTAAGAGGGTCTTTGCCAAATACAACCACCAGGAGACACCAACATACCATGAGGTTGACCTACGTTTAAGGCTCTAGCGGCCTCTTTGTACTCATGTAACAATTTCAGCCCTTGCTCAAGTTGCTGCAGGGGAGAAATAGAAACACTTTGAAAAGTTGGTGTATTAAACTTATATTTTATATACAAATATTATACAATAATATATATAATATAATATATAATATTATATTATAAAGATATATATACATATATATATATATATTAATCTTGTGGAAAAGTAAACAACACGTGGCAAATTATTACAAATATCTTTGATTTTTATAAATTAAAAAATTAAAATTGCTAACACTATAGCAACATGGAATAGTCCCAACTCCCAAGGTTTGACAGATCGTCAACGATTTTCCACTCCACCAGTAGGAGGGGCAATTTCTGGAAAAAGAGACAGCGGTAGACAAAAAAGCTCATGGAACGAGCGTGGCTAAAATCAGCGTGCAACTGCGGCGTCTAACCTCCGTTTAGTGTGACAGGCGTGGGAGAGCTTCTAACGCTAGTGTGCAACGCTGAATCCCTCTCAACCAAACGGAACCCAAATGTATGGGACCACATGTATAGCTGCTGTTAGTTTAAAAGGCCCGATTGCTTCACAGGAAGAATTCCTTCTATTCCTAAATTAGGTTCGCTTATTAAAATTTTCTGGTATAAGATTTTATCCTCCAAACCAAATAGGAGGTTAAGTTAATTAAACCATCATTGTATTTTTTCCATAACTCATATATAAGTTGGATTTTTGGACATTCGATTAGTCCGTGCACAAGAATTTTTCATTAGTGAAAATCGAATTCAAGATGTTTGAGGGCCACCATTATTGACTATCATTTTAAAACAATTGTTAATCATAATATTGAGCGTTAACACATAGGTTAGACACACTGACGAACATATCAAATTGCCTACCTCGATTATTTTTTTTAGACATTTAACCCACCCTATAGCCAACCTAGCTCGACTTCTATCTCTCACCTTCAACAACTAAGAATAATCCATTAACCCCATGGACTATCCTCTCTAATAATCATAGTCTCGCACTTCTCATCGATTCTCCTACTAGTTGTTTCTTTTTATGTTGCAAAATTGCAAAGCTTTCTTTTAATCTTGTATTCTTATCATACAGTTATAGTTGTTTGTATGACATAAGTGATACTTGATCATCTTTTAGGCCTTGTTTGAGAGAGGAATTGAGAAGGGTTCGTGATCAAGTGAACCCCTCCCCTCCGAACCCTTGTTTGACGTGAACACTTTAAGATTTTAAGAGAGATTCGCAAACCCTTCCCAACATCATTTTTTTCAACTGCTCATTTTGAGAAGTTGGGAGGTGTTCACTCACATAAACCCTCCCAACACCTCTCACCCCTCCCAACCCTTATAAATACGAAGTAAGAGCTAACTTTTATGATCTCTTCCCAACCCAATCCCTCTCAACTCTCTTCCAATTTTGATGTCAAGCATAATATAGTGTTATTTTTAATATTTTCAAAGACAAAAAATAATAATAATAATAAAAAAATCAGACACAGCTCCGGACCCCGCATAATTAGCCTAGCGTCGCCCAAAGTCCTGCGTCCCCCCTAGTAGACATCCAATCGAATGATTCACAGAAAGGTGAAGTGTCAACACTTGACGAGACAAAGTGAGTCGGGTGCCATTGATTCCACTGACCTGTTTAATTCTTTTCATGGACAGATGGATAGTAAATTGCAAAAGGCAATGATGGTCAAAGCAAAAACGAAATAAAGTGATTCTAAAGCGTTCCATTATTTGGCAACCAAACAAATCATCATGAGCGGTTGATCTCAACGGTCATTCATTTTCCTGGACAAGGACATCGTCGTCCTAGTTACTCTCGCGATTCTTCTTCTTGTTTTTCTCATCTCAAATTGTTTTTTATTTTGATCCACAATCAATCTACAGACCAGGTACACCTCTTTCTTGTCTTTCTCATTCGCTTTAATTCATTGAATTTAGCTTATTTTTCTTGAATTTTCAACTTCTTTCAAGAATTCCCTGTGGCATTTGCAATGTAGATTGTGTTTCACGAAGGCCCATTTGTTTTTTCTATCAATGTTCACAGATTCAGATATGCCTAATATCGGAATTTAGGTGATTTATGTTTGAATGATACGGATCGAGCATTAATGCTACTGTTACCATTCTGTTCTATTGTTCCAGTTTTGTGAGTTTTGTTTTAGAATAGTTTTGTTCAATCTGGCTTTTGATTCTTGGATTGGTGTTATAAGTCTCTGCTCTTTTTAAATTTGAATTTGTCTTGTAAGGTGATTCAGGCATTATATCAAACAGCTGTGTGGGTTGGATTCCTTCCCTGATTTCAGTTGCAGCGGTGCTTGGTGGTTTGAGTTTATGTGTAAATTTACCATTTGGGTTGATTCTATATTGTTTTTTACTCATTAGATGAACTGGGTCTTTCTCAATTTGAGGATATTGGATTTTGTTTCGCTGTTTGTATTTTTATTGTACAGTTTTCTTCCCCAGTTTTCAGTTTTTGTATTTGAAAATAAATGTCTTTTGAGGTACCTTGGGTGGGTCTGACATTATACAATTGAGATTTTCTGAAAACTTACGTACGCTTGACCGTTAAGTGTAGTACCTTTCTGGAGGGAGCTTTCTCAGTGTTGGCATTTCCTCTTTCTAGGTTTCTTTGGAACTTCTTTCCAAATTGATTTATTAGCTGGTGCTGAATTTTTCTAATATAACCTGATGTTGAACTGTTGCAGCTTACTGATTTGAGGATGGGGTTATCAAGTTTGTTTTGGGATGATTGTGACAAATTCTACTTTGATGAGTTTGAGCAATCAAAGAGTTCTTTCATTTGTCCAATCTAGTAACTTGTCGATGTGGTACAGTGGTTGGTGGTTAAAATGGCTGCGAATGGAGCTACTTTTTTTCAGGCAGAGATGACTTTACATCGATTTACCACTGTTCTGAGTTCGGCAGCTTGCGAATGGTTTTTGATTTTCTTGATGCTTATTGATGCTGCACTGTCATACCTGCTGACAAAGTTTGCAGAATACTGTGCATTGCCAGTACCTTGTATTTTGTGCTCCAGACTAGATCATGTCTTACGTAACGAAAAACCTGATTTTTATCAAAATCTACTTTGCAACAGCCATAGGGTAGAATTATCATCTTTGATTTTTTGTCACATTCATGGTAAGCTTGCTGATGGCCATGGTATGTGTGAGGATTGTCTTTTATCATTCACAACAAAAGATCAATCAAACCCAGATATGCAGAGGCTGTTGGTGGGCAAATTAGGTTTTGATATTGGTGATTGTGGCTTCCGGAGTTCATTCCCAAAAAGGGATTTCAGTCATGGTTCTGCGGGTAAGAGGATATGTGCTTGTTGCAATAAGGTGTGGAAGTCAAGACAAAATTGTAAGAGATTCCTCCAGCTACCATCACCAGGAAGTGGAGTTTCTAGACCTACTATTCCTTTGCCACGGCGACTAAGCCGTCGTGATAGCTTGAAAAAGATGAGGGATAAATTTTCTGGATCAGGAACATCTCGTCGTTTTGGGAAAAATGGTTTTGATTCTTTGTCTCATGTTGGATACACAGAGCTGAAGTTGACTTCTGATTCTGAGTCTGAAGTTCAATTTTCTGATGATGATTCCGTTGGTGCTAATGTAGTTCGTGACATAAGTAAGACTGAGGAAGAATCCAAGATTCGACATGCCCAGGAAACCTCTTCGAAAGCATTGCCTGGTGATGTGGATTCAATGAAGTTGCGAAGGGATGCTCACAAACCCCAAGATATGAAAATTCACACATCTTATGTTTCTAATGGATACAGTCTGGTTGAGAAGAACTGCCTCCAAGATGGCCAAAAGGCACATCCTCCTCCTGCACTACCTGAGCTTATTTCACTTGATGACATCCCTCCTTTGTCCAGTGCTGTGGAAGTCCCTGTTGGATTGTCAACAGAGAAGTATGTACTCAAGACTCCTTTCTCTCAAAATACTAATCCATCTGCAATATCTGAGCTCTTGTCTTTAGTTGATTCAACCTCATGTTTTACTGTTGGGGAAGTTCCTGTTGGTGTATCAACAAGACAGAGTAAGTTCTTGCTACTCTCCCCATCCTCCTTCGGCCCCTAGCTTCCTTTTCCTCTCCATTGAAGATGTGTTTGTATTTGTCATGGGTTTCATTAGTGACTAATTTTGTATATCTGGCATTGCTTCTGCAGATATTTCAGGAACAAGTGAGATTAGAGACATTTCCATTGATAAGCACGAGGTTATCTTGAAGTCGATATCTACAACAGCTGAAGCTGGTAACAGAAGGGATCAAGCTGTCATTGAAACTTCTCTGATAAATCCAAGTTATACATATCAGAGTGATAAATGTAAGTCAGCTATTGCTGCAAAAGAAAGACAAACATTAGACCCTGCTTCAGAAAAGTCTGTGATGAGTGAACGTGAGAGAGTTGATGAAGAATTGAAGCAGTTGCCAGCACAATATAACGGTGGAGGGATCGATTTATCATCAAACACTACAAACCCTAATGTACCGCGTCAAGATAATAAGTCGCAGGTTACTGATGCTTCTAGCTCTACAGGACTGCAAATGCTAACAACGGCAGTTTCAATGGAGAGAACAGAGTCTCTTGGTCATGAATCTCTTGATGGAAGTGTTGTCAGTGATATTGAAGGCGAAAGTATTGTTGATAAGTTCAAACGCCAGGTTGACTATGATCGTAAATGCATCAATGCTTTATACAAGGAGTTAGAGGAAGAAAGAAGTGCTTCTGCAATTGCCGCGAATCAGGCAATGGCCATGATTACAAGGTTGCAAGCAGAGAAGGCATCGCTCCATATGGAAGCCCTGCAGTACTTGAGAATGATGGAAGAGCAAGCAGAGTATGATGTAGAAGCATTGGAAAAAGCCAATGATCTCCTGGCTGAAAAAGAGAAAGAGATACAAGATTTGGAAGCAGAGCTAGAATATTTTAGATTAAAGTTTCTAGATGAATATGCGATGGAATCAACAGCTGGTGAAATTGATCCAATGGGGAAAAATATAAATATAGCGAATGAGAGTGAAAGCTGCATAACAGATGCTGTTGGTGTTCCTTGTAAGTTGATGTCTACCGAGGTCTCAGACAACGGCAAAAAAGTAACGGATATCCAGTCTGCATGGTCAGAATTTGAGGATGAGAAATTATATATTTCAGAATGTTTAAAGAATTTGGAGTTGAGAGTTCGTCAATTATCTCATCGTGGGGCTTCAAATCACATGCCTGATAGTCGATATTCGGAAGCAGCTGCTTACCAGGGAAATGATGGGGAAGAAATTGTTGATGATAATGGTTTTCGGATCAATGGTCAGATGGCAGAGAGTAACCAGCCAATGCAAAATATTCCAACTGTATCAAACACAGGCCACTCTGCTGATAATGAGCAAAGGAACTTTCAAAAGGACAACGATCTCTGTTCCACTGGACAAAATTCCTTCAGTAACTTTGAAGAAATTGATGTGGTAGCCCTTGAAAATGAAATCTCAGACCTGAATGAAAGGTTGGAAGCACTTGAGGCTGACTGTAATCTTATTGAGCACATTTTAAATGCTCTTCAGGATGGTAATGAGGGAGTGAAATACATCCATGAGATAGCTCATCAGCTACAAAAATTACGAAAAATTGGGAGAGAAAGCAAATGACAATCGGTTACTTAGACTTGTATGCACTGCTACTCGGTAAGAGTGTGCCCATCTATATTAGAAATTTGTGAGTTCAGAAATCATATTATTCTCATATGTGGATCATGTTATAATGTCTTTAAGTCTTCATTCAGCTTAATCTCAGAAACTGACCATTTCATCTAAGATACATAAAACATCAAGTATGCTATCACTTCTTGGCTTTTAGTTTGTGAACGGTAAATAGTCGTGTTTGTGTCAAAATGGTCCTGCTTCAGGTACATAGTTTAACTGGTCAATTGCTTTCCGTTTTCGTGCTTGTTTGTCTGGTATATTAGAAGACAATAGTATTTTGTAATCATGGATTTGTATTACTTTTAGGTTAAGCAGGAAATGTTCCGATATTGCTAAGACGAGGAACTGAAAGAAACATTTCTCAACAGATTGCTATAAACATCAATTTGGCTATCCTAAATCTGGTTATCAGTAAGGATATAATTCAGTTAGTGTTCTTTTACTCCTTTTGAGTAACCAGCACTCCTGTGAGTAGAATAGTTTTGGTGAACTCCCTCTCTGGTTCTGCCACTGAAACTTGATTCCAGTTTCGGCTAATTTAAAATTATTTAAAAATTGTACAAGATTATCCTTTTGCAACCTTAATGCTGCTTCGTGTATCTGCCTTTCAATCTGATTATATTCTTTATGTCTACACGCTGATAGTTGACAGAAAGCCGAGGCAGAGTCAAATCCAGGAAGGGACACAGGTGCAAGAAGAAATGACACTATTGACAGAAGATCGTCTAAGAGAAAGTTATTCCTTCTTAGTTTTGTTCCACAGTATCCTTTGCGGCCTTGACAGTGTCAGTTGCGGACGTCTTCTTCTACCTCTGGAAGAAAAGGAGATAACCAAACATGAGTTAAGGTACAGGAAGCCTTTCAAAAGACCTAAACACGAATGCATTTCCTTAATGCTGTCGATTGCACATCCTTAAATCTACAGCCTACATTTTGGCATCTCTAGATGAACTTAAAATTCTTATCTTCTATATTCATGAAGCATGTTTTCTTTCAAAGGATTCTGAGAAGATTTTTTTGTCATCTACCCAGTTCACTGAATTGGAGGGGTGGAATTTTGACAGATTTTCAAATTTTCTTTTCTTTTTTTAAACAATGGTCGATCCCTTTTTTTTCTTCGTTTTTGGGGATGGTGGGGGTGTTCTTCCGTCGTTAAGCTTGTGTAAATAGATTCCAAGCGTTAAGACACATAACTTCCACTGTGTTTAATTTGGTGATTTGATTCAAATAAACTTTACTTCTCTAAGAGTATGTTTGGTTGTGAGAATGGAGGTGGAATAAGAGTGCTTTATGGAATGGAGATTCTCATTCTATCATTTGGTGCAAAAAAATAATCATTTTGTCCTCTATTCGACATGGAATGCTCCATTCCCTCCCTCATCTCTCTCATGAATTTTCATTCCCACATTTTTATGTGCGAATGAATCATTTCATGTGGAATAGAGGACAAAATGACTCTATTTTGTCCTCAATTAAATATTAATTAATATATTTTAATAAATTAATATTAATTAATATATTTTAATTTATTTTAATTTGTTAATTTCGATTCCATTTTGTTTTATTTTGTTAATTTTGACTCAATTTTGTTTTATTTTGTTAATTTTGATTACATTTTGTTTAATTTTGGCTCCATTTTGTTTTAATTTGTTAATTATATAATTTGTTAATTTTGACTCCATTTTATTTTGATTTATTAATTATATATAATTATAAATGTACAAATAAAATATATTGATTATACAGAATTATAAAGGAATGACATAATATAGACAAAACACAATTTCATTATCATTATCATTCCCAATTTTTATACATACCAAACGTGAGAATCAAAATCTCATTCTCACTCTCATTCCCTTTCAAACCATTTTAAAAATCAAACGACCAATAAGGTTGTTTTACTGACAATATTTTTCATTTTTTAATATCATGGGTATCTGTAGCAATTAATGTGATCTATCAAAACATTTTCGTGGTTTTCAGTATGAACTCATGACTAGAACAGATTGTTATTTGAACAATCTAGTTAATTAATCTATAATCCAGTCCTTGTTGTAGTAATTTATTGTCATGAAATACATTGTTGATAACCACAACATAAACATATGTATCTTTCGCAAAATAGTTTGATACAATATAGTAGTCAGTGAATGAGACTTCTATTACCATATAAATTTGTGTCTCTTTATATCGTTTGATCCTCTTTTTAATAAACAATTCAATACCGACAAGATCTAAGTATGAAGGTTCACTTTGTATTTTTTTTCTTCTTTCTCTAGCGATCCCATGAACTTCACCAAGTTTGAATGATCGTGGACCATTAAATAATTACTAGTAAACAATTAGCTTGTGCATGATGCTTCATATGATAACAAATATATACATTTTAGTAGTCTAGATTATTAATTAATGATTCCAACATATCATGTCATATATTAATGTGGCGTGTTAGACCATCCACACCAATTACTGTAAATAGACATCGGAGCTGGAATTTAGAGTGAGCTTTTGTCTTTTAGTTTAAAAAAAAAAAAAACTCACATCAATTACTTGATTTCACACTGAATTTTTCATTTTTCATTAAATAAATTATTGTCTCTCTCTCTTTCCTTTTCACTTGTCCTTCCACTTCAATTCTTCTTGGCTCTCTCTCTAAATAATCTGTTGTCATTGCTCTCTAAAAGAGGGCATCTTCTTGTCATCTTCTCAAGAGTAATTACATCTAAAACTAGTTCATGCGAAGCTTCATCTTCATAAGCTCTATTTTTCGTCTGTTTCTACTTGAATCGGGATTTGATCGGACCAATTCCTAGTTGCTTTGGCAACATTAACCTTCATTCTCTGGTGCTATTGTAGAACGGGGTTTGATCAATGGTGTAATGCATCAAGATTATTAAATAATTACTAGTAAACAATTAGCTTGTGCATGATGACAAATATGTACATTTTAATAGTTTAGATTATTATTTAATGATTCTAAACATATCAGACCATATATTAAGGTGGCGTGTTAGAATCAATAATATAATGGCTAATTTAGGAGCTATTGATGAGAATGCATAGATAGTTTAGAGTCCTAGTCATTCTAGTTCACCACATGTATTGCGTGGCGCGATAGAACAACCACTCATGAATAGTTAGCCCGGGCAAGATGATTTCATGCATGACGACATATACATCAACTTTGATCGCACTCTAGATTATTGGGTAGTGGACGGAGATCAATTTCAATGTCATATAAAGTTGAGCAGGTCGTTGTCAGCCACTTTAAAAGGCTAACCTTTGCACACAATGACGGCAGCACTTACATAAAGTAAAAGTAATGTAGATCAACAAAGTCGACCAGGTCATTGACACCGGTTAAGAACTTATCTGTATGGTTTAATTCCATTTGCATGCAGTGACGGGAGCACTGACATAGGTAATGTATACTTCTCTGCGTGCAGAAGCAGATTCTAGATATATATATACTAGTTATGGAAGTTTCTTAATATCAAGTTCCCACCGAATCACTATAAAAAGAGACTCCAACGTTGCTTCCTTTTCATTCATTCATCAACAGCTAGCTCCATTGTTTCACACCTCTAAAATATACGATCATGGCTCTTGAGCTCGTGTACTTACTGCTTCTGCTTTTTCTCCCGCTGTTCTTCTTGCTTTGGGTTTCGACTAGCAAGAATTCCAAAACCCAATCACCATATCTTCCAAAATCTTACCCTCTCATCGGTTCCTCCATTTCCTTATTAGAAAACAAGGACAGAAGAATCCAATGGTTCTCCGACATTCTCCAGTCTTCACCCTCCGCTACGTTTGTCTTGAATCGACCACTGGGCCGCCGCCAGGTCTTAACTGCGAACCCTGCCAATGTCCAACACATCCTCAAAACCCAATTCAATATCTACCATAAAGGGAATGTTTCCCATCAAATCCTCTTCGATTTTCTCGGCGATGGCATCTTTAACGCCGACGACCAGACCTGGAAGTTTCAGAGACAAGTTGCCAGTCACGAATTTAACACGAGGTCTCTCAGGAATTTCGTCGAGCATGTGGTCGACACTGAGTTGTCTGGTCGCATGATACCGATTCTCTCCACCGCGGCTGCTGACAAGACGGTGCTTGATCTGCAGGATATACTTCAAAGGTTCGCTTTTGACAATATTTGCAAAATTGCGTTCGGGTATGACCCGGAATTTCTGTTACCGACTCTGCCACCTGCAGAGTTCGCACAAGCATTCGAATTCTGTGTCAAAGCCAGCAGCGAAAGATTCAACGGGATACTCCCCATAATCTGGAAAATCAAACGATTTTTCAATGTCGGATCAGAGAAGGAACTCCGATTGACTGTCTCAAAAGTACGCGACTTCGCCAAGAACATAATCAAAGAAAAGAAAGAAGAAATGAAACTTAAAAAATCTATCGAATCCGTGGATCTTCTCTCGCGATTTTTGAGCTCCGGCCATTCGGATGAGAATTTCGTCACTGATATCGTCATCAGCTTCATATTGGCCGGTCGCGACACCACGTCTGCGGCTTTAACGTGGTTTTTCTGGTTAGTCTCTCAGAACCCACAAACAGAGCACGAAATCCTAAAAGAGATAACTGAGAAAACAGAGACAATGACGGCTTATGATGAAGTGAAGGACATGGTGTACACACACGCGGCATTATGCGAGAGTATGCGATTGTACCCTCCAGTGCCATTGGACAGCAAAATGGCAATGAAAGACGACGTTCTGCCGGACGGAACAGTAGTGAAGAAAGGAATGAGAGTCACTTACCATCCGTATGCGATGGGGAGGCTCGAGGAGCTATGGGGACCCGACTGGAAGGAGTTTAAGCCGGAGAGATGGCTCGAGAGAGATACAGAAACCAAGAAATGGAGGTTTGTGGGAAGAGATTCGTACACGTATCCGGTGTTTCAGGCGGGACCAAGGATTTGTTTGGGGAAGGAAATGGCATTCTTGCAAATGAAGCGGGTGGTTGCTGGGGTTTTAAGGCGATTCAAGGTGGTTCCGGCTGCGGAAGACAGTGTCGAACCGATGTTCATTTCGTATTTGACCGCGAAAATGAAAGGCGGGTTACCTGTTAGGATTGAAGAAAGGAAAGGAGGAGAGCAATTCAACTAGGCTGACAATGATTGTTGGTTAAAGTCCTAAAACGTTGACGTTTTTGAATGTTGTCTTTTTATTGGCCGTCCTCTAGAAGACTTTTTAATGTTATCTTGCTATTATTGGAGTTTATTTTTTTTGTAATAATAATATTTGATCGTAGCTCTAAATAAAAAATAAAGATAGCTTCTCCGTTGCTTGCGCAGATTGAGTAACAACAATGGTATATTTTTTTAAGGAGGGAATGGTTTAGGGTTTAATATATAAAAATATATATTGTTGTTGACGTGATTATATTGAGATATATGTTTTAATAATGTGAATGAATATATGACTCAGATTTTGTAAAAGATGCAAGACTCAATGTTGAAATTTGTGTGAATAAATGGAGGAATAGAAGAGTAGATATTTTGTTAATAGCGAAAGGGAGAAATATATAAACATTTGTATTTTTCGTGATATAATTGTATTAAAATAAGTATTTTGATGATGTAGATAAATATGTAGTTTGATTGTTTGTGTAAAAAAATGGAACCCAATTAAATTAATGAAAAGTTTCCTCATTACAATTGCCCTAATCACACAATTGTGAAAACGGTAGCGCTATTTACACTCCATTAATTTCTGATGGCACCCCTTAAGTTGTTAAAAAGTTTTGATCTAGAATACCCCACATATAGTGAGCTTAATTTCGTCATTTGCCTCCCTCTCACGGCTCTTCCGTTCTTCTCTCTCTTATCTCTCCCAAGGGAACCTTTGATCTCTGCGAATTAGGTTACCTTTTCAACATAAGTTGCTTGAAATGCTACAAGTGCCATTACTGGTGCATCCAACCATCCCATTCTTTTCCTATCTAACCAAATTGAAACCAATATGCAGTATTAATATAGTCGATAATCGTTGATCAGTGGCTCCTTTCACAGATTTGTTTTGAGCTAATCGTTCTCAAATCGAATCAAAATGGTCGAGACGAACTAGACCTTGTTCCCGAGCTTGATGGCATGCTCGATCCGACTGATCAAGAGTCTGTCAATCTCCTCTCTTGTGATGGCACTGACGTCGGCAATCGTAGCTTATTCACTGGAACCCTAAAGCTTATGGAAAATTTTAATAGCATGTGATGTACTTGAATTTACATGGATTTTTGTGGAAAGAGAGTTGTGCTAGCCTGTATGGAACATTCTAATTTTGACTTGGGGTGTCACTAAAAATTAATGGAGTGCAAATAGTCTCATCATTGTGAAAGGTGACATTCTCGAAACTTCCACGACCTCTCAGAATACTGCGGTCAAATTCATTAACTCAACCATTATTAAAGCTTAATTATACCTCCGGTAAACCGTTACATAATAAACTGTCACGGCCTATAAAAGGCACTCCCATTTTTGAATTTTCAATCATTTTTTAGTTCATTAGGTTACTCTTCAATATCTAGCAATCATGTTTCTCCAACTCTTGTTGCTTCTTTCTCTGCCACTAATCTTCTTGCTTCTCGTCCGCAAGAAAACAAATGCCCAAACTTCTTCACTCCCAAAATCTTATCCTCTCATTGGTTCCTTCTTCTCCATGTTAAGAAACAAAGATCGTCGGATTCAATGGACATCCGATATTCTCCAAAAGTCAAGAAACGCAACGTTTGTTCTACACCGTCCACTGGGCCAACACCAGATCTTCACGGCCAACCCAGAAAATGTCCAACACATACTCAAAACCCACTTCCTCAACTATCAGAAAGGTGAAGTTTTCCGACGAGCCCTCTTCGACTTCCTTGGTAACGGTATCTTCAACGCCGATGGCCAGACATGGAAACTCCAGCGACAAGTTTCCAGTCACGAGTTCAACACCAGGTCTCTTAAGAAATTCGTCGAACACGTGGTTGACACCGAGTTATCCGATAGACTGATCCCCATCCTGTCCAGCGCGGCGGCTGATAACACAGTGCTCAATCTCCAGGATATCCTCGAAAGGTTCGCGTTTGACAATATCTGCAGAATCGCATTCGGGTACGACCCGGAATTCTTGTTACCGTCTCTACCACCAGCAGAGTTTGCTCAAGCTTTTCAATTTTGCGTCCAAATAAGCAGCGAAAGATTCAACGCCAGTTTCCCTGTAATCTGGAAAATCAAACAATTTTTCAATATCGGATTGGAGAAAAAGCTTAGAGTCACAGTCTCACAAGTACGAGAATTCGCCAAGAACATAATCAAGAAAAAGAAAGAAGAGCTCAACAAGAACAAATTGTTAGAATCCGTAGATCTTCTATCGAGATTCTTGAGTTCAGGCCATTCTGATGAGAATTTTGTGACGGACATCATCATAAGCTTCATACTCGCCGGTCGCGACACTACATCCGCGGCATTAACGTGGTTTTTCTGGTTACTCTCTAGGAACCAAGAAGCAGAGAAGGAGATCCTGAAAGAAATAGCCGAAAAAACAGAGGTTACGACGGCTTACGATGAAGTGAAGGACATGGTGTACACGCACGCGGCGTTGTGCGAGAGTATGCGGTTGTATCCTCCAGTTCCTATGGACACCAAAACGGCCGCGAACAACGACGTTTTGCCGGACGGAACTTTTGTAAAGAAGGGGACGAGATTGACTTATCACCCGTACGCAATGGGGAGGCTGGAGGAGCTTTGGGGATCTGATTCGGCGTCGTTTAAGCCAGAGAGGTGGCTCAAGAGAGACGCGGATACCAAGAAATGGAGCTTTGTGGGGAGAGATCCATACACGTATCCGGTTTTTCAGGCGGGGCCCAGGATTTGTTTGGGGAATGAAATGGCGTTCTTGCAAATGAAGCGGATTGCATCTGAGGTCTTACGGACGTTCAAGGTGGTGCCAGCGGTGGAGAACGGTGTTGAGCCGGTGTTTATTTCCTACTTGACTTCGAAGATGAAAGGTGGGTGCCCGGTGAGGTTTGAAGAGAGGGGAGAGAGAAAATAATTGAATTTTAAACTGTACACGTGTCTGCTTAAATCAGATACAGCATAGCATTATTGACATGTCTGCTATAAAAATGCATAACAAGATGGGCCAAAAGTATTCCTATTTTCTAGTAGTTCGAGTGGATATTTTGCTGATATATAGTAATTGCGGCCCAAAAATCCCATTAGTATAACTTAAGGCCCATCTGTAGAAAGCTTGGACTGGTCTTATTGGATATGCAAATAACTTCATAAAAATAAAAAACATAATCCAGTCTCGGTTTAAAAGAAATGACTAGCTTTATTTGCAGCTGACATTTTGTTACATCTCAGCTGTGATCAATTTAATTTGACCCACTATTTTTCATTGTATAAGATTATCACCTCGTCTTCTTACTATCGTAGTAACACGATTAATAAATAATGGTGATGATGTCAAAAACTGTCCGTCCTAGCTGGACACCAATCAATCCGGTCAGACTCCAAATTGCTGAGCTGGATGTCCTACACAGTAAGCAAATGTAAGCTAAGAGGGACCCCGAGTTAGTTCGGGGGGCCCGCTCCGACGCTCAAGTCAGTTAGGTAATTCTCAGTTGGGAGAGCTCGGTCTCGGAGAGCTCTCTCAACTTAAGCAACAGTAATGCCAGTTGTGACGTAAAAATTTACCTGATGTGGAGCCTCCTTTTATAGAGATTTGCAGAGTTCTTATTCTCCTAGGAATGAAACTCCTCTCTTTCCTATCTGAGCGCATTTGTCGGAGTTGTAGTCCTTTTGGGTCTCTACTCCTCGTAGGATTAAGACTCCTTAAAGAAGGAATGAATCTAGTTTGGATCCGACAATGGCCGACCGACCATCCCATTGACTGGGGATGACCGACCGACCTATGTGCCCAAGTGACAACGTCTCCAGCTAATTGTTGAAGACCAGGCCGACCAGTAGAAGACGACCGACCGACCGAACTAACCACCGACCTAGGAGGGACTTGTAGAACCGAAGTTGGCCGACCGACCGAACTCGACATACCCTCGGTTGGCGCCGGTCTAACAAGGCGCAACGCTGACCGTCGACGTAGATATTTACACGTGTCACAATCTTATTGGATGGACCACTTTGTCCATATCAAATGGGTTGAGCATGTCATGGCTGAACACGTATCGCTAAGTACGTCTTTCTGTTTTATAATGTCATTTTTATTCCATTGTATCCAATCAATGATATAAATATAAAGTTGAGTATTGTGTCATGTCTTCAGTTGAGAAAGTTTTATATGGTTAAGGTAATTAAAAAAAACAGCTAACAATATCTTTACCATTGATATATTAATAATTTTCCAATAACTAACAATACAGTAGAAACTACAGCTATGGTAACAAACAACTGATTCTAGGAACAGTGTCGATGGATCTTCCATGAGCGTTGATGCAGGTTGCTTTGTCCGGAGCATCGGAAGTTATGTGGACATGTTCAAGTGATATGTGAATGCACGCGACGCTTCGACTGCAACTAAGCTGGATTGCCTGATCAGGTATGTCGATGATGTCCCCCATTAAATCCGACGAATGAAGCATCACTTATTTTGACCGCCGACGTCTTCAATAGTTCATTGATTACCAAAGTAAATTCAAAACCAATACATCTGCTATTATGAAGAATAAAAATGATAACGATGCCAATAGTTTCAGATTTCAATTATCTCGGTTCCTGAATTATATACAACACAAGATTTAAGTGAATGTGTGGACACCACATGATACAAATATAAAAATTTGTGCGTACAATTCAACACTGAAGATGAAGAGTTAACATTGGGTTGGGCCTCATGTATTGAGTTTATTTTTATGCTTAATTTTTCAAGCCCGACCGAATACTTTGTTCAAAAAATGTACTTGCTCTATCCCATAAACATAAACATAATCATATTTTTTATATTTATTTTTCCCAAATTATAGTTTAATTTTATTTTTTTAAATGTAATTGATTAATTAAATTTCTAAAAGACTCTTATTTACTGTGTTTCATTATCTCACAAATATTTTTATCTTCTATGACAATTTGGAATAAAAAATCGTTAATTAAAGGTATATTAAGAAGTATATAAGTAAAATTTAATTTTCTCACCGTATTAATTAAATTTTCTTAATCAGTGTGGTAAAAGAAGTAAGACTAACTTTATGGGAAAAGATTGTAATTTCGGTTGTTATTATTACCTGATTTTTACAGGATGGGATTGCCAGCGTTTGAGAGTTATTTGCTCGAATGAGATCTTCCTAGCATATCTTTTTTCTCCCTGAAGATATAGTATTACCACAGTAATATATAATTGTATTAAATATCTACTACTTCTATATATAGAACTGTTTTTTACAGCCTCCTCCTAGCGAGTTCCAGCTTTTCAACCATCCATACTCGCGGTTTTTTGCGACTCCCGTGTCTCATCACCCATACTCGCGCAAGCCCGCAAAACGACGTCGAACCAACCTTTGCCTTATACCTCAAACGACAAACCTAATTCAACTTCTGCTGGCCGCTCGCTTCCCTCCTGATTCTAGCAACCTATCTCCTCTTCGTTCCTCTGATGCCCGGCCCCGAAAAACGTCGTCGTTCTGGAATGAAACGCGGCTCCCTAAGGGTTAGTCCGGCGAGTACCACTTCCCTCCGCGAGTTGTATTGACGCCCGGCCTCGAAAAACGACGTCGTTCCCGGTTGATCCTGTGCGTGTTTGTTAGCCCTGCTTTCTTCCTCCTACTCGCGCCAACCTGCGCCACTCTTGGCCGTCCATTGTCTAGCTATCCCTGCCATCTCCACCGTCCATGTAGGTGCAGACATGCTCCACAAAAGTCTCTGGTGTCAGGACACACGCGGCTTTGTCCTACCCCTGCAACTTTTCCTTTGCGCCGTTGATTCTTGCTCTTGGGGTAGTGGCTTGTGTTATCAACGTCAGATCTCGCTTCCCGAGGTTAACCGACCTTGGATTTTGCTTTTTTCAATCCTGTCTACTGACCGTGTGATATTCCTTTTCATAGGCTGGTTTTCTGCCGTCTGATCATACTTTTGTGAATTTCCACCCTTCTTACAACTCTTCTCTGTCTTTTGCTTTATGTTCAAGTCATTCTCGATCAACCTTCTCTGTCTCTCCCTGGTGATTGCAGATGAATTTGTTGTGAGACGCTGGTGATTGGGAACGAAAGCCGATTTTACTCAATTCACTTTGGTTTCTATCATCTCCTGCCAGGTTTTCCCTTTTATGCGCCCAGGTAATGATCTTGTGTTTTTCTATTAATTAAGTGGCTTCCTTCTTCTTTGTTTATTTTTTATGATAGTTTGTTGATTTCATACCTGAGAGGTGGGTGGGAGACGGGTGTGAGATGGTGTACATTTGGGTATTCCCGCATTTTGTTATCACCCTTGCGGAGTCAGATGACGACAAAGTCGAAGATCCATAGACTGAATCACGGGTTCGATTTCAAGGTTCCCTACACACACCAATGTTGAATTTGTTCTAAAAATGGCTTGGTCCTTGACTCCTTGACATATGAATTATTTATTCTAAGTAATCATTGAATTGCTCCTAGCCATCATCGTTATTACGGTGCTCACTAAAGCATGCATGTATTGGTAAAGCACCCCTTCTTTTGTTCCCAATTTTATTGGTATTTGGAAGTTATATTGATTATTTATATAATATATTGGTCATGATCATAGATAGTAAATTTGGGTTTATCGTCGTTGCTTTATGGTAATTCTCATAAGGTTTGTGGTTTGGGCTTAGGTTTGATTTGTCGATACTTAATTCTTTGCTATTTAGTTGTTGTCTATTTAACTCTTATGTGGTTCTACTTGGTTCTTACTGATTTCATCTACAATGATGGCGTATGATTTTGTTATTTTTTTGTTTTTGTATTGTTGCAGGTCTTAAAGTGCCCAAGCCTTTCTTGGTAAGCGGGTTCTGTTATTCATTTTGTCTTTTGGTGCTTCTAGCAATTTTTGTGTTGTTTTATGGCTCTATTTTCTAATCTTCATCCACGTTCTTCATGTAGAGTAGATCTTTTATTTTGTGGATCGTTGTCGCTTTCATTTGTAGGGTTGCAGAATTTGTGGATTCTGAATTTTTTGCTCACCAAAATTGAGAGGGAGATACCAGGCTCACTTTCTAATTTTTTTGTGGTTTTGATTTAATTTAGCGAGTTCGCATATTTCTTCTTACACCATAGAAGGGATATTTAATGTGCTGGTTTCGTTTTTGAATGGGTCTGGTCATTCAAGTGGGGTGAATAATGCCTTCTTGTATATTATATTTTTCACATATATAGATAGACATACCTGCCATGTTTTTATTCTGGCTCCATTTTGAGTCCCTTGGAAAGTACAATTGCTTACATGCACCTCTTCTACTGCAGCACTCTCTCTCCCTTATATCCCAAGCTTCCAACACTATAGTAGAGATTAATGTTTTTTTTATTGCACAAAGATATGTACATGCATACATATATAATTGAAAGTATAGCATAAGTGTAGAGAGAAGCTGAGGTTATAATCTCGGCGTATAAGTTAGTGTATACTTTCTGTCAAACAAATGCATAATGTGTATAATACTTTATCGTAATGTTAGATATTTTTTTTAAAAAACATCTCTAAAATATCCATAACATATGTCCCTTTAATTATTTTTGTGGTGTTTATCTGTTTGTGACATCAGGCCTTAGATAGTGATTTAGTTGGAGTAATGGCTCAATAGTCAATATATAGGCCTGGCTGCGGCCCAAGATTTAGATTCCTGCGTTAGTCCAAATTAAAAGGAGAGAATGTGCCAAGATTAGCCCGGCCCATCTTACTCACAACGAGACCGGTCCTTATCATCTGTTCGTTGCCAAAACGTGTATTTGGTGTGGGAAAAACGTGAGAGAAGCAAAACCAGTGGATGACAAGTGAGAGCAATTCAATTTTTGAGGAATAAAAAAAGAAAGAAAGAGAGAAACCCCTCATGGTGGCCTGGCTGAAGCTCCCCCTTCAGATCTGAAATTCAAAACCCAGACTTTCTTCTGGTGGGGTTTGTTGGTTGCCCTGACGTTGCAATCTAAGCTCTTGCCCATGTTGATCTAAGGTAACCTCTCTTCATATTCAGTGTTGTTGTCTATCGACTCAGCTTTTAGAGGCAAACTAAACTAGGTTTTAGATTTTAGGGATTTTTTTATGGAGCTGTGAGTTGGGTTTGCCTCAATTTCTTGTATTTGGCTAGTTGAATGACGACTTGTCGGATATTGATCGGAATTCTGGTATGAGAGAGATGTTTAATTTCAGTTGTATAGTATACGACCTAACTCGTAGTAGTGTCTGAGAGGATTTCAGAATTATTTCTATAGTGGGTGGATGTGATTTTTGTGCCAGAACCATAAAATCAATTTGAAGATTCGGGGTTTTATGTGTTGCTTCTGTTGAGCAGTAGTTTAGTAAGAGAATTCTGAATTCAGGGGTTGTAAGATATATTTGTGGAGGGACCAATATGAATGAGAGATTTTGGGAGAATGAAAGGGACAAGGCCATGATAGAGTCAATTTTGGGTACTGAAGCAGGCAACTACTTACTTTCGACTACGAATGATGTTTTGTCAGACTTGGTTTCCCCGGCAGGTGACTTGGGTGTGCAGCAAGGCCTCTGCCAGCTTGCTGAAGGTTCCGATTGGAACTATGCCATTTTCTGGCAGGTTTCAAGCTTAAAATCTGGTGGGTCTGTTTTAGTTTGGGGTGACGGGCATTGCAAAAAACCAAGTGCCGGAACTGGAAATGTGAATCCTTCTGCGCAGGGCAAATCAGGAGTTGATACGAAAGAGAAGATGAATAAGCAGGTTCTTCAGAAGCTGCGTACGTGCTTTCATGGTTCAAATGAGGATAATTATGCCGCTCAATTGGATGAGGAAGTTTCAGATGTGGAGATGTTGTATCTCACCTCAATGTACTTTACATTTCGATGTGATTCAACATATGACCTTGTAGAGTCGTTCAAGTCTGGTAGAGTAATTTGGGCTTCGGATATGGTTTGTTGTCTTAATCATTACCAGCTGAGATCATTTATTGCTACATCAGCTGGGTTCCGGACTGTGGTGTTTGTACCTTTGAAATCTGGAGTTGTGGAACTAGGATCTGTGAAATCAATTCCAGAAGAGAATGATATGATGGATAGGGTTAAAACCATATTTGGGTCTGCTGAGACCAGGGCGTTGACAAAAAATTTTGGGCACGAACTAAGTCTTGGTAGCTCTCAGTCAAGATCAATGAGTATTAACTTTTGCCCAAAGATAGAAGATGATGATTTGGTTTTAGAGTCTTACGAACTCCAAGCAGTTCGTGGTAAACAAATTTTCAGAAGTACTTCGAATGGGTGTGCCAGTAAGAATAAGGAGGCGGAGTTGTTTTCTAACGCAAATCAAATGATTGTTGGAGGCTTCAATGCTCAATTAAGTTCTGATCAGCCTAAAGATGAACTGTCTCCTCCAAATGATCCGAAACCTAGGAAGAGAGGAAGGAAGCCTGCCAATGGAAGGGAAGAAGCATTGAATCACGTGGAAGCAGAGCGGCAGAGGAGGGAGAAGCTTAACCAGAGATTCTATGCCTTGAGAGCTGTTGTCCCTAACATTTCTAAGATGGACAAGGCATCTCTACTTGGTGATGCCATTACGTATATCACAGATCTCCAAAGAAATATCATGGATATGGAAACAGAGAAAGAGCTAGTGAAAAATGAGCAAAATCCATTGCCGGTTGCTGAGATTGATTTTCAGCGTCGACATGATGACGCAGTCGTGAGCGTTAGCTGCCCTTTGGATTCTCATCCAGTTTCCCATGTCATCAAAACATTCAGGGAACATCAAGTTATAGCTCAAGACTCAAATGTGTCTATAGCAGAGAACAAGGTTGTACACACGTTCTCCATTAGAACACAAAGTGGTGTTGCAGAGCAGTTGAAAGAAAAACTTGTTTCAACCCTCTCTAAATGAATAGATTGTATAAATGTGTTCCTCAAGGTTCATTCACAATGCATCTCCTTGTATAGTTTATATGATGTGTTCCTGGCCTACTGGAAAGTGTTCTCGGCATGTAATAAATTTGTGGTGATTCTCATAGCTCCATATGTTAAATGTTTCTTATTCAAAGGGTTGTGCATCATAATTAGGCCAAAAATTCTGATGCATTTTGGATGAATGACTTTCATAAAAGTTTTCGCAGAATCGAGTTTTCACTCTTCATTGGGTACATGCCAGATCAATAATTAGTAACTGTGTCCATCTCCATCCAACATAGCAAAAGTCTAACATCTCCCTCTGATATGCAAAACTTGATATAATCAATGATGTCATGTTAACCACTGGAAAAAATCTCAAACCGTCGCCCTCCATGAAAAAAAAATCCTTGTAGGTCACGGCATTCGCTATACTTTTACCAAGTGAAACACAAAAAAAAATCTTACGACACTACATACATCACCTACTCTCGTCTCTCTCTATCTGTCTAAACTATGTATGCGTGATTTCCTAGTATCTTGTCTTGACCCATATTAAAACATATCAAAATGACTACTGGCTCGCATGTTCCAAGCCAAACGCCGTGTGTTTTTGATCAATTCTTTTCACCTATCAATGTCTATTCAAACTTTCAAAGCTTGTGCTTGGTCAAACTCAAAGACAAAAATAATGTAGACCCAAATAACATATACTATTTAGGCACCAGTCAAACCATAAGCCCACAAGCCCTTCCTATATATATACATATATGTCTATTTACCTTTCCTTCATATACTCACCTTCTCATCAAACTCAAGTCTGCAGTAGTCTCAATCTGAATTGAGCAAATACACAGGCGAAAGTAGATATATTGGGGTTATTAAGGAAGTTGAGTTATATGGGGAAATCTAATGTTTTGAAAGCGGTGTGCATCTTAGCCATTTTTTTGGTTTCACTACTACAACTTGGTTCAGCAAGACCAATAGGAGGAGAGCAATGGTTTAAGAAGGATGGGCTTGTGCTCCACTCTCTTCAAAGGGGTCCGGTGACGCCTTCCGGTCCGAACCCGTGCACTTATATTCCCGGTCGTGGCAAGGGTACTTGTTCCTTGAACGGCATGAATGTGGCTGGCCATGTTGCGGCTCCGGCAATCAAGGATCGTACCGCGGTTAAGGAGGCAAGTTCGTGAACAAATTAAGTGAAAAGGCGGAGACTAGCTAGTATTTAATTGAATTTAATTATACTGTAAAGTTTGGTTCCTATTTTTTTCAACTTGGGACAATTATCCTGGGTAGATTATCAGTCAATGTAAATGTTAATTCAAAATTATTGAAGTTACATTTCTTATATATGGATTGCTTATCCATCCCTTATGCAATTAGATGCATCCATCTCTCAAATGGAACTTAAACGACTTATTCTTTCATCAAAATTCTACTGAATTATCAATTAGTTGTCATAAAAGAGTTTGGATTGCATGCGTTGAAAATCCCAACACTACTCATATTAACAACATGTTATTCTTCGCTCTATTTTATCAATTCCCGTGGAATCATCATGAACGCACCGTCTCACTTAATAGTATTTGGGCCTTGAAAAATGTCTCTTTGATGGATAGGGAGATATATTTTCTTATAAACTCACATAACTTGAATTACCAAGTGACGTCGGATATCTAACAATATGCTAGCTTCACCAATATCTATTAATTCATTACTTTTTAGAAGCCATAATAAATGAAATCATAAGATAAAAAATGATCAATCTGATGTGGCCTACTATAGTAGATCAATGCCTCATATATTTTCTTGAGCAAGAAATCAAACATTTTTTTTTATAAAAAAAATCAATCAAATTCAATGGCGGATTTCATGCACATATATGTGTGACCATCACGTTTGTATTGAAATATTTTAGGTTTAGGGTTAAGACTTTGACTTTGACTCTTGATTATATATAATATTAAAAATATATATGAAGGCAGTAAAAACTGAAGAGGTCGTTCCTGGTTTTAGAATTGAATTCTCTGTAGGCTAATGGTGGTCTGACTGCGATCACATGAGTCGTGGCTTATGACTACGGTCAACGGATGAAGAAAGATGGGTGATTCACTGCTCCCAGCAACGCGGAACTTTGCCGGCTCCTTGTGGGAATTGAACCAGTGCACATATATTCCTGGACGTGGCTTCGGAACTTGCACCTTGATCGGCATCCACTCAGCCCGTCATGATGCTATGTCATTTTAACCATTTTCGTTTGGTCATGCAGCCACGCCAACATTTGATATGACGGCGAAGGCAAAAAATTGATCGAAAGTATATTTTGGCAAAAAATCGAAATTGCCGTTCTTAAGTTGTCATTTTCACTTTAAATGTCATGAGTTGAAATATGCTAATTCTTTCAGTGATTTAGAGTTCAATTAACCCGGTTCCGACACTTACAACTTGATCGACATCCACTTAATTAGCCGGTCATGATGCTCATATTCATGCATACCTCCACACGTTCTCGCAATCCACTAGTATTCATAATTGTCGGGTTCATGTGAGATATAACGTATTTTTAGAAAAGTAGCTCGAAAGTATATTATTTTGTTGTTTTTTGTAGAATAAAACTAGAAAAAACAACTCTGAAGCCAAGTCTGATTGCATGATTTAATTCCTTGTTAATTATTGCAAATGTATTGTACCGAAAATGGTAATAAAACACAAATAATTCGAGAAATAGCTAACGAATGATGTAATTAATTACTACTAGAACTAAGAATTGATTATGATCTTTTCAGATCATCATCATCGATATGCTTCATTTCTGATTAGTTGCAACGCCAAAAGGAACCATTAGGTTATCAGGGTAGGCATTTGGAGCAGCCACGGCGCGGCCTGCGAAGGCCCGATGGCTCGTGCACGGTGCGCCACCACGTCCAGGAATGTAGGTGCATCCATTTGGTCCTGAAGGACGCACAGGACCCCTCTGCAGTGACTGCATTAACACATTATCTTGGTCAAGGACTCTACTAGCTTCATTGGGTTGCACCAAAAATATTTGAAGTAGTAGCATTAAAGGGATGATCAATAGCATAACAACACTCCGATGCTGCATCGTCTTCTTAATTGTGTTGAACAAGAAACCAACGATTAATAAATGAGAATTTAATGTTAACAGATAGAATTGAGTTTATGGGCTGGGAGGACATGCATATATATGATTTGTGTGTGGCTATATAACACGTTTGTCTTGAAATATTCAGCTTTAGGGGAAGTACTTTGACTCTTGACTAATTTGTTAATATATATATAAATTGAATTGGTCGTTTGGGAGGAATAAGAGGGTTTTTATAGTTGAATTAATCCTATAGTTTCCGTATGTCACAATGCAATTAAAGTCTCTGCCCTGCAACTTTTGGCAACACAAATTAATTATGACCACACACAAGAGCACATCCTTTTCCTTAATATATATTTTTTGGTTCCAATTAGAGAGACAAAAATGGACGATGGTAATTATGTTTTAAATTCCATATTTGATGTTTTGTTAGTTGTTGTCCGTTCCTTCTTGGATAGAATAGATATTGTCTATTTTAGATTAGCGATGTGATCCTGAGATATGTGAGATTTAAAATATTAAATCCCTTCACCAGTCAGTATCTCAAGCAACATCATGAAATGAAATTGGCAATGTAAGAGACTTGTGCCTCCGCTTACTCGAGTTGGGTGAAATTTGTGGTGGAGGATTTTGTCTGTGAGATAAGGCTTTTGGGTCTGGTCCAAGTTAAAGAATAAGAAATGACATATTCCAAATTATAGAAGGGAGGGTTCTGGGATCCTTCACTTAGTAACCAGAATGTGTTTAATCCTTATCATCTATTCATCTGTTGGATTTGAACAAGTTTGTTTACCCAAAGAGAAGGACAGGAGGAAGTAGATATGGATCTTCTGTTTTTTGGTCTATTCTCTTAAATCCTTCAAATGGATCAAGGTCATGTGATTCATTTCCATGAAATCTATCTTGGTACCACAACCACAACCTTGCCATCAGACTAGACCAGGTGACATCTTTCATCTTTGTCAAAACATCAAACTCATCTCTTCAACATCTTTGTTTGGTCACCATTTCAACATGATTTCTGAGATACACAATGACTTCATTGATATTTATCCAACCCAATAACCACAAAACTGGTCAACAAGGGCATTCCATTGAAGAAATAACTCTCACCCCTGACACCGTAGCATGGAAGAGGAAAGCTGGAAGACGAAAATCTTTGTCTTCTATTCAAGTAACAACAGATGCAACATATATATGGCAATACCATCCGATTACGATGAACACATAATGTATCTTATATGAGTAACTAATTTTCTTATGGCTCACCTATATCTTTACGACCGATCTTTACAAAGGAAGAGTAAGTAACCAGGACCATCAACATATAGTAACACATGAACTAAACAAATCATATAATGAATTTTTCACAGGATGAATAATGGCCACTTTACAGAATAATCAATGAAATCTACAAGCGAACTGTGCACAGAACTGCAGTCTTGAAATCCAGAGGGCAATGGAATGGTGGCTTTGCCAGGAGGGATCTCCACGTTTTCTTCCTTGGGTGGTAGATTTGAACAAATAGAGTTCCCGTCTTCTTCTGCGGGCGCGATCTCTGAGTTTCTGTTGAATCAACTCCATGAAGAAGAGACATCACATATAGCTCACCACCCAACACAACAAAACCAGAGGATGAGTTGCGAGATACTTTTCTCGGTACGCTGGACTCCTTTTGCCAATGGTTAGAGAACATATCGTATCTGTAAGGAAAAGAAAATGATATGTAAGAGTTTCAGCGAGTAAATTAGAAGTCTCCAAGTTATATCATGTGGATTGGAGTAAAAGTCGTATCCTTAATCAGGTCTTCGTAGTAGCTTGTGCTCGCCATCAGCTTGCACATTCATACAGTCGGTAACAACAAAAGTTACAATAAAACCATCAGTTTATGTGTGCACAGTAGCTAGAGAATAGTCATGTATGTAACAGGCATAAGACTCGAATTGGAACACAGCAACCTCACTGGACACAATGTCAAACATAAATAATAATTTTGAAGTCTTTTGAATATGTTAATGACTCCAATTTTGACAAAGGGAAATTCAAACAATACAAATTTATTGAGTAAACAATTTAGCACAAACTCTTATCCATGCAAAGAAAATTCAAGGATCCAACATAAGACCCAGTTATGCCCTACTCCCTCCCTACCCAAATTGCAGGAAAACACATTTACAAGCGAGGCATGACGTGAAATAAAGCCATTCTGCCATCCCTCATCACAAGGCTCCCCACAAAGAATCACAGACTTCACAACAAGCAGCACTGCACTACTCACCATTGATCCTCAAACTGTAACATGCAAAGAATTGACATCATAATAATAAATCAATTCCTATAAGCGTGTATGAGTTAATATCAAACAAACAAAAACACAAGAATGCTTAAAAGCGTAAATAACAACCAAAGTTCACATTTCAAGTGAATAGTGTACTAAAATCTCTGAAAATGAAAAATAATATCGGTAATGCATTGAACCCTGGGTACAGTGCAAATGGCAAGACTTACATGCGGCATTCCTAATGCCCTACACAGAACTTTGGGTGTATTGAGAAACGTGCAAAGATTAGCCAGAGTATTTCCTAAAAGCAATGCGTTGCATCCAGGCAGTGAAAACTAGGTGGGATAACAAAAAATTAGTTACTCTATCATTGAATAATTTGAATGCAGACATATCATTTACCAACAAGAGATGAAGAGACTAAATGGACAGGTGACATATCTAAGGTGTACAGGGAAAAATGGGCAAAACAAGTAACAGGCTTTGAAATACAAAAATCATGGCAACTGAGAGGAGGGATAATGTTTTAAAAAAATATTATTTCCATTAGTCAATTGAAGATTAAACTAGTGAAATAGAGAGGAGGAAACGACACATGTACTGCAAAAAAAAAAAAAAAAAAGTGAATACAAGCAGGAGCCATACAGAAAGTAATAGTTTGGGATAAAAGTATAGACTGATTCAGCAGTGCAAATTCTGAACAAGCCTCACTGAACCGAGAGTTGCACAGCCCCTGGCAGGTACAAGATATATGTTCAACCTCAATCAGGGATTAACCCCCATCTTCATATTTAACCTCAGATAGTAAATTAGCTCTCTAAGTTCACAAGCCAACCTAGCAAGTGGATTCAACTTACTTGAGACAATCAATCTCACTTAATGCTTGCCATTCATGCCTAGGAGACTTGGAAAAAAAAATGGAGTGCCACTCTAAGTTAGTAAGTTCCAAATAGAATAGCTGTCATACAAAAAAAGTGGCCTGTGACTTAAACTATTTGGCAGTTTGTGGTAGAAAGGCAAGAAAACCTTCTCACACATGCATTCTTACACTCGGTTATACCTCAAACTCAAGATGGCACAAAACAATATGAGAAATGGAAGGCTAAAAGAAGTTAATGTAGACATAGATGGTACTTACTTTATTTTACCTATCAGTACATTGGACCTATTGCATCAAGCCATGCCTTGTGAAAGAGAAACACAAATGGAATTAAACTGACTACAAAAGGAAGGTTTTGGCCATTCAAGTTAAAAACAACAAACTTAAATATGAAACTTTATTGCTCAACACAATATATCAAAGAAATCCAAATCAAAACTAAATTATTTCCATGCAATTATTTTGCTAATATGTTTGACGATCTAGGTAACTGCCTTCTAATCTACACTGTATGCTCAATCTCCAAACTTCTGCAGTCAGCAGGATTTCAAAAACTTGGATTATATACAGGAAATGAAAATATACATTTTAACACAGAACCACAATGCCATTAGGAAGCTTCAAATTCAAGCATGCACATGCTACCACAAAAAATGGTTCATACTTCATATATACAGTGTGGCTGCAAAAGAAAAGTATCAGATTGAATGATAGAGCAATAATGGATTTGTCTTGATGAATAGTCATAAATGAGCATCCCAATCAAACAAAGCCTAGGGTTATAATTTGTTCACATACTATAAAAATAAATAACACTTTCAACAATAAGAAAGTATAGATTAGAAATATTAATTAACAAAACAGACAAAGCAGAACTGTATATAGATTTAAAAGTTAATCCAAGTTTCAATTACCTCAAGATCTCATTCCCATCAAGCATGAAAATGGAAGGACCACAGCCCGATTCCTCACTCTCCATGACCACAATCTTCCCAAGCCTCGCTTTTTCCCCTTCCGCCCACATATCCCCAACCTCCCTCCACTTCCCAGCACCATTGTTCTTGAGCTCCATGGCCACTGCATCCCTGTAATACTCGTCAACCGGGAAAACACCTGACAAGGTCCTTGACTCTCCGTACCCTCCCATAACCCAAAACTCCCTCTCTTCCCCTTTCCCTTCCCCGACCAAGAAACCAACGCAGCCCGCCCTGAAACTCGGCAAACCATCCAGCGCCACCCACTCATCTCTATCGATATCATATCTCTCCACCGCGCTCATCCTGCTTCCGGCAGCACCAAACAAATTATGCCTTGAACCTCCCCCAGCGACTATGATCTGGTCCGAGTTTGGAATCGCTGCACAGGCAAAACTCCCGCGAGGATACAACATAGGGGCGAGGCGGTGCCACTTGAAGGTGAGGAAATCGAAGCGGAACGCTGCAGAGGATGAGCAGGGGCGCTCGAGAGGAAATGATCGTGTATCAAACAAGGACCCACCGAGGACGTAAAGGTTAGTGCCGATAGCGAGGGAAGTGAAATTGCAGAGGCCGTAAAAGTACGGACTGCAAGGCATCGGCGGAAGAGGCCGCCACGCGAGATTCTCGGGGTCAAAGATGTACGGGGAGACGATGGAAGGGTCCTGGGGGAAGATGCAGAGCAGACTGGAAAGGGTCCGGTGGTGGTGACGCAGCCTGATTAGGGTTTTAGAAGAGAATAAATGACGCCATGATTTGCAAGTGACCTTGAGACGGTCTACGTGCGAGTACGGAACACATGACAATATCTTCACTGCGACATCGTTTGGAAGGCCAGGAATTAGGGTTAAATACCCGTCGATTGGCAGTTGCACCTCCGGTGCTAAGGCGGTGGATGACGACGACGGTCGAGCCATACTTGAATTGGCGCGCTCCGGAAACCAGAACGAATCGTTAAACAAATCAACCAAAATTACGCAGAATCAAACAGTTCACCATGTACATTTACTGATTTATAATGGTTTGCTCGCATTTTATTTTGAAAAATTCCCTTTTTGGTAGCGAGACTTTACTCTGATTTTCGCGATCTCTAGAAGGCAGTGAGGTCCACTAATTTCAATTTTGGACACGTGGCAATTTTCGAATGGAGAAAATGATAATCTATTCGTCATGATGACAGTAGAAATGTCTCAAATCATAACATTATGTTGGGCCTAGCTCAGTAAAACTTAACGGGCTTCAATTTTTCGGAGCCCAACTATGGTGGAGACCCGACCCATGTCCTGATCAACGTACATGTGAGATTTCTCTCCACCAAAATCGTTTCCAAACACAGGAGAGAAAATACTGAAGAGAGAACCACAAGACTTACCGAAAGAAATGGCGAAATCCGTGGATGGAATTCCACATTGTCACCCTCTAAAAGCTAGAGCAAATGATGCGAACACTTTTCGGAAACAAGCATTGCAAGGAGCAGAGAATCCTGGATTCACTTTGCCTGAAAATTCTGCGAAAGATGGCATTAGCCTTTTCTTCCTTGTAACAATTGGTCGGCTGATGGAGGTTTGGTTGGACGGAAATCGTTTGGCGAAATTTTTGGCCGGTTGCTAGATTCAATGGCCATTAGTTCGGATCATATTGAATGCTCTGCGTGTTACTGACCTTTTTGGTGATACTCATGATGGTATGTGAATTGATAATTCGGATATGAATTTCTCAGATTTTTGGCAATGTGATTGGCATCCCATGTTCTAATGACACCTTACTTTACCTGGCGTTAGATCTTTACATTTGATGGTACTGATTATTTAGTATTTTCATTCTGAATTCCGTTGATTATTGATTATTTATATAACGTTAATTGGAAAAATAAATACACATTCTAAAATTAAAACCAAAATTATATGAATTTAGAGTTTTACGCATTGGAACTTGGATATGACAATAAAAGTGAGAGAGCAACGATCATGTCAATGATGAGTTCTGTTGAGAGTTAAAAAAGCAGAAACTTTAACTCAAGTTTCCAAGTATTGGCAATAACCTTAAAAGCTGGTAAAAAGTGCATGTAATCTTTAATTTCCAAGTGGCTTAGTTAGACATAATAATATAATTTTCACTTTCTCCAGGGGATGTCAGTGAACATTTGCGTTGGTTCTCACATTTGGGTTGGAGATCCTGAATTAGCTTGGATTGATGGGATTGTGCTTAACATTAATGGAGAGGAAGTTGAGATTCAGACTACTAATGGAAAGATGGTAATACCTCTTTTGTTTTATTTCTTCTTGCGATAAAAAAATGGCAATAGATAAATGTTCAATAAAAATATATTGTGGTTAAAAAGAGCATATGTTGCCTGAGTATTATACCTTTTTTGTTTTTATATTCCCTTTTGTAATATGGTCATAGGTAAATAGTTTATGGCTGAGCTTACTTTTTATGTAATTTTATTTACTTTTAAAACTGCATATGGTATCTATATCTTTGTAGTTTCGTACTACATCTTCAAGAGTTTATTGTGCCCTTCATAATAAATTTATAATTTATCTTATCCAAAATGCATTATTTTCATGAGGTGTTAATAAGGTCTTGACTATTTTTTAATGTGATAACTGACTAATGAAAAACATTACCACCATTCTTTAGTTTCTCTGTCAGATGAGTTTACTGCAACTTTTGGTTACATCAAAGTAAATTTCACATTTTATGGTCATCCTGAAATAGTCCACTCTCTCGTGTACCAGGTTGTTGCCAAAGTGGCAAAAATTTATCCAAAGGATGTGGAAGCTCCTGCTGGTGGAGTTGATGACATGACTAAGTTATCATATCTACATGAGCCTGCAGTCCTGCACAATTTGGCTAACAGATATCAAATTAGTGAAATTTATGTATGAATACTGTCATATTTGGTTTGTGTCTATTAGTGTTCACCCTGGTAAAAGAATATGTTAAGGTGCACTATGGGCGGATTTGTTATAACATTTTGACATCGTGGCAGACATATACTGGAAATATTCTCATTGCAATCAATCCATTTCAAGGACTATCCAATTTATATGATGCTCACATGATGGAACGGTACAAGGGAGAACCATTTGGAGAGCTGAGCCCACATGTTTTTGCAATAGCTGATGTCGCATATAGGTGATCACACTTTTTTTGTCCTCATATTCTTGCAACAACTTCTTTGATGCCTTGAATCATGGAGATCCTGGTAGATTTGTTGTTTGTTGTACTGTAGATTTTTTTTTTGTTTTGTTTCCTGGCTTTTGTTTGCTTTCTTGCATTCTATTCTCTTTGTCTTGCACCTCCTTGGTTCCCCTGATCTATTAATTTTTTGGCTTCATCCAAAAACCAAAAACTTATTTAAAAAAGAAAACAGACAGTTTTGTGCAATTTGGTTGAAACAAATATTATCATCATCATCTATGTGAAGATTGAGATATGATATTCTAATTTCTTTGATTTGAATCAGGGCAATGATTAATGAGGGCAAAAGCAATTCAATTCTGGTCAGTGGGGAAAGTGGGGCTGGTAAAACTGAAACCACCAAAATGCTGATGCGATACCTTGCATACTTGGGTGGACATACTGGTGCTGAAGGAAGGACCGTTGAGCAAAAAGTTTTAGAAGTAAGTTTTATGATTGTACTGTAGTTTGACATTGCAACATTTAAAGCATCTAGGGAGCTCATTCTTTATGCCAATATCAAAGGAACTGCTTGAGGGTGAGGCAGTAAGGAGAATCGGGTGAATTTTTATGGGAGAGAGTAGGAAGCGAAGATGAAACCTAAAAGACGTGGATTGAAGTATTAAGAAAGGATACATATTCAATAGAAGTTTATGAAAATATGATCCTAGATATCAATGAAAGATAGAAACAAATACACGTAGTGGATTCTCATTGAGTTTCTCACAGACTCTTGTAACCATCCCCAAACTTTTGAGATAAAGGTTGGATGATAATGATAAACTATCAGATTATGATTAAAATCTCAAACGCAAAGGGATCTAAGGCCAATTTTTTTTCTAGGCCAGTGTGCAGTTGAAGTGAAGTTAACTAAGATGCTAGATCACTTCCTAAATTTAAAATCTTCAGATTTACAGTAATCCTTTCCCCTTAATCCTGCTTTGTTTTGGGTTGCACCCCCTTGGGGTCGTTAATATAATCTTATATATTCAAAACAAAAATCGGCATAATTAGATCTAAACCCAACCAGTTTATCTCTTGTGCAATTGAAGGTTTCATAAATGGTCAAGTGCTATTTCTTTTCCTCTTTTTTATTTAGTTATTTTTCTGACATACTTGCCAATGTCTGAACTGTTGCAATGCAGTCGAATCCAGTCCTTGAAGCATTTGGAAATGCAAAAACGGTTAAGAACAACAACTCCAGGTAAGGTATTACGACTCATGCTTTGAAGTATTGTATTATATTTATCTTGGATTGAACACTTCATGTAAGCTGACAATGTTGTTTGATTTTCTGACATTTAATGCTGTGTTGTTTCCTTTGCTGGTATATAGGTAATGCTCAAGGCATAAAATATATCAATAATGAACACGTCTTTTTTGTGTTGTAATAACAAATAATGAAATTCATCTACCAAGTGCCAAAAGGAGGCTTATTCAAGACCCCATGATGTGAAGGATATGAGACAAGATATTAAAAGATGGAAATTATGAGGAAAAACTTGAAAATGTTGCACTAAAAACTAGAACTTATAGGAACTCGGAATAAGAAATAGAAACTATATTTCAAAATATAAAGAAAGGAAGACGCCTTGTAGGAAGAGATACCATTAGTCGTACATGCTATTCATTTATTTTGGAACCTATGTGCTGCTACACGTATAATGGAAGTTCCCAATCAACGTGATAATAGGTCTTCATGAACCCAGGTTTATGGTTTACAGATAACTGTGTCCTGATTCTTAATCTCATATTCACATGCTGATTTCCAGTGAAATAGAATCTAGAATCTTCAAATTGCACACAGACACATTTTTTTCCTCCTCGACAACTTGGCCTAGCACTCTACTTAGAGGTCGTGTTAATGACTATGCTATTTCGCTTATGCATAGGGTGTGTGTCCCCTTAAAAATGAAAGCATATATGAAGAAAGCTCATTTCCAAATCTTCTGATGAAACTCATGAAGAACATCTCTAACCTACATTTTTTATGGAACAGCCTGAAAAGACACAGTTTGTTAGATTTGCACTCCATATATTGTGTTTAGTTATATGTAAAGTGTTAAATTAGGGTATTTATCTGCATTTCCAACTGTAAATTAGTACTTGCTTGAGTTGCTTCACAAAAAAAAGACCTTATCAAAAACCTTCCCCAAACTATTAAAAACTAGAAAGAGGTCTCTTTCTTTCTTTCTTTTTGTATACCTTTCCGTGAGTATCATTACTAGGAAAATAACTGTTATTATAGACTGTCTTTTCAAAAAACACAAACTCATCTTTGAGACCTTTTCTTGTAATCTTAGTCGATGTTTAATTGATCGCGACAAAGTTTCTCTGTGTGATTTTTAAAGCAATTGCTGTCCTTGCCTCACCCAAGTATTTCCAGGATTTATGTGCTGTCAAGTGTTTGATAACTTCGATGTCTTTGTGCCCTACAATCATACATGGTCTATACTCTCTTTTGGAGAATCCTCTCTCTTTTCCTTGCCTCAGAGAGTATCATAAAATAATCATGTTTCTTGAGTTTGTCCAAGTAAGTTCTTTTTATGCAAATCATGGAATTTCTTCTTTCTTTTATTTCGGAGTTACTCTTCAATGCAAACTCAATTTTAGATTCCAAAATTGAGTATGTGGACAATTCAATGATCCCCATAAGATTTACAGTTCCAGTCTTTTAAATCAATAGTTGCCTTGCAGAATCAGTTCTAAAGATAGTCCCAAGAGTTTTTATATAGTTTTATTGCTTTTCTGATATATTTTGTGTTTATTACAGGAACTGATTCAGCCTGAACTCACTTTTATCAATAACAACTTCCAGCCTGTACCTACTAACATTCTGTCTGACTTTATTGGTACAGTCGTTTTGGGAAATTTGTTGAAATTCAATTTGATGTGCATGGAACAATATCAGGGGCAGCCATCAGGACTTATCTCTTAGAAAGATCTCGGGTTTGCCAAATCTCAGATCCTGAGCGCAATTATCACTGTTTTTATCTTCTTTGTGCTGCACCAACAGAGGTACATAAATTTGCAGTGTCTTTGTAATACCTTGCTGATTTTTTTTTAAAATTTAATGCGCATCATCTTAAGTGAAGAAATGCATTCTTTACAGGAGATAAAGAAATATAAATTGGGAAATCCTAGGTCATTTCGCTATCTTAATCAATCCAATTGCTACGAACTGGTTGGAGTAAGCGATGCCCATGGCTATATTGCCACTAGGAGAGCTATGGATATTGTCGGAATAAGTAATAATGAACAGGTTTGTTCTTTGCTGTTGATCTTAGCAAGACTATCTTGTGTGTCAAAATATGCAATTAAGATTATGCGCATGCATTTGTATGTTCTGATTCTTTGCATTCCATGAGGTTCCTCGGTGACTTGCATCAAGAGAATATGTTCACATTCTTGCACGATATAATTGGGTCTCTCTCTCTCAGGATGCAATTTTCGGAGTTGTGGCTGCAATTCTTCATCTTGGGAATATTAATTTTGCTAAAGGGGAAGATGCTGATGTGGCAGTTGTAGAAGACGAGGATTCTAGATTTCATCTTCAAATGACAGCAGAGCTTCTCATGTGCGACTGCAGTGCAGATTGATGTTATTATTTTCCTACTTTATGTTCATGTACGTTTATGGTGTTGAGTGATTTGATCCTTGTTTCAGGTGTGATCCTCAAGCATTAGAAGATGCACTATGTAAACGTGCAATGATTACTCCAGAGGAAATTATCAAGAGAAGTCTTGATCCTCGAAGTGCAGCAGTCAGCAGGGATAGTTTAGCCAAGACATTATATTCTCACTTGTTTGATTGGTAAGATTCTGTTCTTGGATTGATATTTTTTTCAGAAACTGCACTTCTTTACATGGAATTTTTTTTTTTGAAAAAAAGTAAACATTCTGTGATGACCAGGTTGGTGGATAAAATCAATGTCGCTATTGGGCAAGATCCGAATTCGAAATGTTTGATTGGTGTCCTAGACATATATGGCTTTGAAAGCTTTACTACTAATAGGTAATGCTTGATTAAAGAGGTAACTTTGTAGATTCTCGAAGCATGGATAACTAGAAAGATTTGTGATATAAATTGCAGAAATTTCAGGAAATTGCACTTCCTAATTTATCTGAAAAACTTTTTTTTTTGGGCACACACACTTGAGCAACGGAATTTACAGATTCTAAAACAAGGTAGAATGATGTGGGCTTATTATAGCTTGACAGCTTTTATATTGTGTAAATAGAAGTGTGGATATGGGGCAAGTTCCTATGATAATAAGGCATCTCAGACCCAAAATTTATATTCCTTCAAGTCTTCATGTTTGTTTGATATGGAACCTCTTTAGAAGGTCAAATGAACCATGCAATTAAACAAAATATCTGAACCCAAAGTTGATGTTCTGAATGAAATTTGCACTGCAGTCCAGATTAATAAGCTTCATGCATTTTGCAAGATTTTTTTTTTGAATTATAAAATAGAACTAGGATTTAGTTGTTCCTGGTTCAATTGGTTGAGCTGGCTGGATGCTCTGCTTAAAATAATGGTTTTTTTTTTGTCTTTGGTCTCCACAACAGCACCAGCTAACAAATAAGGTAGCAATTTTTTTTTTTTTGTTGATTGTTGACCATCAATTTGTTATCTTTTGCAGCTTTGAGCAGTTCTGTATCAATTTTACTAATGAAAAACTGCAACAACATTTCAACCAGGTACGAGGTTAGTCACGTTGACAACTTGGGCTTAATTGAGTTTTCCACATATATCTGACTGTTGTCATACAACCCAGCACGTGTTCAAGATGGAGCAAGAAAAGTACCTAAAAGATGGAATCAATTGGAGTTATATTGAATTTGTTGACAACCAAGATGTATTGGACCTTATCGAGAAGGTTTTTGCTCCTTTTTTCTTCTGCTCAATAGATTATTTTGACTCACTAGCATTATCCTTGCTGACTTTTGTCTGTTTGTTCTTTTTTTTGTAATTATACTGAAAGTTTGATTGCAGAGTGCTAGTTTGCTAATAGGTGCAGAGAGTAACTCAGGTGAAATTCCCTCAAGTGTACCTTGATTTCAGTTCACCAGGTTTTGAAAATATAAAAGTAAGGAGAGGCCTTTTTTTTACCGGGGTTTCTGGAAATTTAACTACTTAAACATCTTGGGTAGCAGGATCTGTAATTTTCTTTTTAAATTAACTGTTGAAAAATCACATCATCCCTTTACTTTTTAGGTATGACATTGAAAGTTGAAACTATCTTAAATTTCTCTCTCTGCTTATGTCTCTCTCATTTCCGAATTCGTATAACCTGTCCACTATCATATTCTCTCCTCTCACGCATTCTGATTTCCAAACCCTAATTTTTTTGTTTCTAAGATCATTTTTATCACATTTTAAATTTCTATCACTTTATTTTCTACTTTCTATGGCCTAGATTCTGTCATTATGAATTCACCAAAATCCGCTTCTCTATTAACGGAGCTGCGAACATTTTTATTTTTCTTCAAAATCTTCTCAAATGGTTAATTTATTCCAAAACATAACTGCTGAAGAAATTAAGGATAAATAATGGCCTAGTGGTATTGTAGCTTCACTGTAGTCCAGGGGTCACAAATCACAGTCCTCCCACTGAACAAACTGAAAAGCCCCTTCATAATGTAGGGGTAAGGTATTGTACATCTACGATCTACCATTCCTGCCAGTGCAAGGGCCATGTGCACCCCTCTTGTTTCCTTTTTTCCATAAATGCTAGAAAAACTGGCACTATCACAGTTTAAATTGGTTCTTGGGCTTTGGTTGTTGTTCTTTTGCAATTTTCCTTCTCTTTATGAGTTTGTTTTAAGGTCTCGTATTACGACATAATTATCAGAATTGTTTTATTTTATCGTCAATTGGTAGGCAGCGTATATTCATATCTTATAAAGTCGAGCATAGATAGAAAAAAACAACATTTTAAAACACTCGAGTGAAAACTTGTGATTCTGTATAAGAGAAAAAAAGGTACAAACTCTTGTACATAAAGTACATTTCACTCATGGATCATAGTTGGGGCTGTCATATGTAAGGAAAAATTTGTTAAACTTCATCACAAATATGGAGTGATATCAAAATTTACAATTTGGGATGCATAGAGAGGACTTAAGGGGTAGTTCAGTATATACTGGAAGAAGGAATAGTAATTTGCTTAAGTTTTGATGTGTACCATTTTTACTACCATCCTGGTAAAATAAGATTGTTATGAGGCCATTCTTTGAATCAAGGTGCAAGTTGTCTGTTTGGCTTCCTATAAAGCCTTGCCTCTCTCAAGTATCGATGTTGTCCCACACAAGAAGTAACACCCAGTGCCCAAGAGAATCAAATTTTGATATTTGTAAGGTTCTAACGGTGATATCATTATTACTATCCTAGAATTGCATAATACTCATTTATTCTTTGTTGATTGTACAACTGTGTTGTTTGGTCGTCAATCCTAATGCAAATATGTATTTTCTGAATTTGCTTTCACATACATTTCTTTAATTCATGGTGTTTTTGTAGAAAAAAGGAGGTATCATTGCGCTGCTCGATGAAGCATGGTATGGTAACTTCTTTTGTTTCATGCTGTGAAGTTGATCTTGAACTAATTTGATCTTGGTCCCTTGTATTGCTTTCTGCGATATAACATTAGAATGACAGTTATTAGAGATGCTGACCATTTTTTATTATTTTGCTGCTTATCTGGTGAACATGTTGCAGCATGTTTCCAAAATCAACTCATGAGACATTCTCGCAAAAGCTTTATTTGACATTCAAAGATCACAAACGATTCATCAAACCAAAACTGGCCCGCTCAGAATTTACCATTGTTCATTATGCGGGAGAGGTCAGCATTTGCTTCCTGTACATTGCAGTATCGTTTGTTGCTTATTGGGGTGTCATTACGTTTAAATTGTGTCATTCCATGCACTTCTTTGCAGGTTCAATATCAGTCTGATCAATTTTTAGACAAAAACAAAGACTATGTTGTTCCCGAGCATCAGGATTTGTTGAGTGCATCCAAATGTTCTTTTGTAGCAGGCCTTTTTCCTTCAATTTCAGAGGAGAGTATCAAATCTTCAAAATTCTCATCTATTGGATCTCGTTTCAAGGTATCCTCTTTGCTATCAGTTTTTTTATGGCTATTATGGTTATCACCCAATTAAATTGCAATCAAAATATTAAGTTGTTTCACATGTAATAAATAACTAATGCTCATTATCTTATGAAAATATTTTATCTGATGCTGTTCCCTGTGCAGATACAATTGCAGCAATTGATGGACACGCTAAATTCTACAGAACCCCACTACATTAGATGTGTGAAGCCAAACAATGTACTAAAACCTGCCATTTTTGACAATAATAGTGTCATACAACAACTGCGTTCTGGTGTGAGTATCATTTTGTGATTCATTTTACCATTACTTAATAGTAATTTATAGATGTTTAATTTACATTTATTGCCTGATTTAGGGTGTTCTAGAAGCAATTAGAGTCAAATGTGCTGGATACCCTACTCATAGGACCTTTGCTGAATTCCTAACTCGATTTGCTATTCTTGCACCTGAGATTTTAAAAGGGAAGTAAGTATTACTTGCTGTTTGCAAAATGGAAAAAAGTCTGGTGTATGCTTGTCAACTTAACATCCTTCTGCGGTCACTGAAATCCACTTCTGAAAACAATGAAACTATGAGCAGCTATGAAGAGAAAGTGGCATGCAAATGGATTCTGGAAAAGATGGGGCTTACAGGATATCAGGTAAACTCCAAACTTGTTTTGTTTCAAAGCAGCTGTACCGTTATTTCTAGTACGATTGCTCCAAATATTTATATATACATATATAAATATATATATATATATTTATATATCTCCACTGTGGCAGTTGTATCATAAATTACAATAATACTAAATCTATTTTTTATTCATCACACATATATCTCTCTTAGTTGGGGGAGACAAAGGTTTTCTTAAGAGCTGGTCAGATGGCGGAGTTAGATGCACAAAGAGCAGGTGTGCTTCATAACTCAGCAACCGTTCTCCAGAGGCAGATTAGAATGCACTCTACTTGTAAAAATTACATTGTTAAGCGGAAGGCCTCGATTCATTTGCAGTCTCATTGGAGAGGTCAGTCCTCTGTAAATTGTGAAGTGGGTCCTTGGAAATTTACTAACATCATACAAAATGACAAATTCATTCTCCTTTAATTTCTTCATGGATGCATGTTACTAAAAGAATTTCTTTGAAGTTCCTTTCTTGCCCTCGGACAGCTGCTCATTTTCTTTATAGACAATCTCACGTTTATGTAACTGTTGATTTATCAAATTCTAGGAAAGCTTGCACGCCAATTATACAAGGACATGAAGAGGGAAGCAGCTGCCGTCAAGATACAGAAGAATTTGCGCAGGCAAATGGCTAGAAAAGCCTATACCAGCACCCAGTCCTCTGCGCTTGTGCTGCAAATTGGTTTACGTGGGATGGCAGCTCGTAATGAATACATATATAGAAAGCAAGCCAAAGCAGCAACTATTATTCAGGTATGACATGCTTAAAAATATACTTAGATCTTATAAATGTTTCTGCCAAAATAATGAATTCAATTACTTAAATAAATACTTGCAGGCTTACTGGCGCTGCCATAGTTCTTTTTCCTACTATAAGAAGCTCAAGAAAGCATCTGCTATTTCACAATACAGATGGAGGGGTAAGTTTTCTGCAGGGAGACAACTTAGAAACTCGAAGACAGTAAGTCTCAGTATACTTGGCCTATTGATTTCTTTCACAAGTAATTAATCTGGTGTTCATTGTGCCATGGTTTTCAGCATTCTCATTTGAAATTATTTTTTGGTGATTGCATGGGCAATTTGATGGCTTCCATTGCATGTGGAAATATCTATAAAATTGACGTTGACATCAATTGAAAGCCGATTTATGTCATGATTCCTCAGGATGTAACCTTCAAACCAGTGGCATTCTTTCTTTGTAATGGCAATCATGCATACATTGCTATCACGGGACCCAACTTCATTATTAGCTAAATTCCTATTTTGTTGATTTATACATGTCTAATGTTACCATGGTGGAAAGTTAATTGTCTTAGGAGCTGAGTTTGTATTTGGTATGAGTTAGGATGACAGGATAACAGGATTAAGTTAATGTCTAGTTGTCTACCCAAGACCTCTGGATTCAATTAAATGCTCTTTTATACCTCTTCAACCATGTATTTCATCAAATATTAATTGTCGCAACTGTTGATGTCTTGTTATCTTATCTCCATCTTAAATTTCAAGCATTTATGCGACTATTCTTAGCATTACCCATTTGATACCAGATAGGGGAAAAAGAGCACACCAAATACTGTCCAATATCTTTTAAACTTTATTTATTGATTTTCCTTCCGGAAGGAAGTCCTTAAGCTCTTTTTGAAATTATTTTTGCTATTTGTAATGTAATCGGAGGTAGCCGCCTTTAGTTCCAGAATTTGAAATAATACGTTTTAGGGCGAGCCCACGGCCCAACAATAAAGTTTGCCTCGCAATGAGCTAGAGTTTATGGCCTCAGATCCTGAAACTGTCTCTCCTCCTTAATGTGGCAGTAATAGTGCACCTCGCCCTTCCACAAACTCTGTTTTAACTTTGGGAGCCTTGTTTATTGAGTTTATTGCCTTTGACTGTTTGAGGAACTTGTGTACTACCTCTAACTTCTTCAAAATTATGAGTGCAGACTAATCTGATTGAAGGACAAGAACAAGAGATAACAAAATTGGCTCACTCCCAACTTAATTTGGAATCTAAAATAGATGAAACACGTGAATTATCGATCTACGAATGTGAGGCTACCCAGAAAACAAATGAAGCATGCTGCACAGTCCCCGAATCCTCAACTTGCGGCCAAGATGCTGAAAAGATTCCAATCCTCACTGCAAAAATGGAAAAATTAATGGTATTGTTGGCATGAAATATGGCTCTTCAGCATATGCACGATCCCCTATTCGACCTTCTTATTTTGGTGAAATTTTTTCATAGTTTGTAATCCATCAAGTTAATACCATTTTATCTCATAGGCAATGCTGCAAGCAGAAAAACAAAGAGCTGATGATTCTGAAAGGAGATATGCAGAAGCACTGGAATCAAGTGAGAGAAGACGTAAGAAATTAGAAGAAACTGAGAGAAGGGTTTACCACCTTCAGGCCTCTTTAAACAGGTAGTATCCATCTATCCATATATAATCCTTTTACTCTGCTGTTCTAAATTCTAAATTTTAGTTTAGTATATATCAATTATTGAATTCAGCATTTTGCATCATTTTGGGATATGAAGTTTATATAAAAATAAGTGGGCTCATATTAAACGGAGATTAGTAAAATGATTTGTAATCGACTGGTTTAAGAAGGAAAAAAAGAAGTGTAAACCACGTGTACTAGAAGCTAGCACAAGAATTTACATTTTTTATGCTTGTAGTATTATTCTTGGGTAGGAACTAGGAAGTGGTCTCAACTCCTAACAACATAATTTTACTTCTGCCAAGATTTTATTCCATACAAATGTTATTCACTATCAGAACACATTCAGGTTTTGAAACTAGATCTGCTCAGACTAAGTTTCTATTGGACCTAGAAGGTGAAGGTGGAAAGTGAATATGCTTGTTCTTCTACCATGATATCCATGCAATTGAATCTTTACGACTAAACATGTTTTTCAATTTAGGCTCATTAGTGTTGACATACCTCGAGATAAAATTGCATCAGATAATTGATGAAATCCACCCCATCTGTGCTTTTCAGGAATGTTTATTTATGTAGCATTTTTTTGTTCCAAACATCATAAAGCTTGCATGTTATTTGACTCATATTGGATCTGATCTAGTGTGTCTCAGGATGTTGTATTGCATGTCAGACCAATTTTCGGAGCTGAAAATGATC